>CM068373.1:342181698-342865698 GCA_034769895.1 Magicicada septendecula
CTGATGATGGCAGTCAATGTCACTGCTGAAACGTCTGGTTTTGCAGAAAACATTGGACTATGGCCAAACAGCCCGGGAAGGAATTTTATCAACAAACTACTTCTTTGTTGCCAATAACATAGTACACATATAAAAACTTATTTGATTCTGTTTGAATGTGCGGCAGTTATCGTTCGTCATAGTAAAAATTACCCTTGTTAAAACAAAACGTTGCAGGTAAACTACCCCTTCCCTTAACCGATCTTCACCAAAATCAATAGGCCTTAAGTCCTCAACGATTCAAGGACGTATGCAAAAAATTATTTGATTCTGTTTGAATGTGCGGCAGTTATCGTTCGTCATAGGAAAAAATTACTCTTGTTAAAACATAAAACGTTGCAGGTAAACTATCCCTTCCCCTTAACCGATCTTCACCAAAATCAATAGGCCTTGAGTCATCTACAATTCAGGGTTGTATGCAAAAAATTATTTGATTCTGTTTGAATTTGCGGCTGTTATCGTTTGCCATAGAAAACATTCCACACACACACACACACACACACACACACACACACACACACACACACACACACACACACACACACACACACACACACACACACACACACACACACACACACACACACACACTTCGAAAAATGACTTCTTCATGTTTTGAGGGTAGTACAATCAGAATCAGCCCTTATCTCGAACACGATTTTTTTCGCCACCACCATACTTCCATTTCCTTATCGAACATGGAAGTAAAAAAAAATTTCATTATACGCCCGGAAGAAATCGTACCCGTTGGTTTTACCGCATCTGTTGGATTTATACTACCGTTTTGTTGCTTCGACATAGTGTTCACTGGTTTTCACTATCGAGTTAATGTTTTGTTGCCGCAAACTTGAATCTCGACTTACCTGGCACATGCCTTGCACTTTATACACCAATGAAACCTTTTCATCCCATTTCTTGTTACAGCTTCGGATTATCATTTAATTCTATTCCATTACACGCTTACACAATCCCTGCAATCTTCTTTAATTTCTCCACTAGTTTCCCTCTTTTCTCACCAATGTCTTTTGTTGTGTGTACACATCGTTTCCGAAAAGTGCGTCGCTAACGTTTTTTATGCCTCCTCATTTCTAGCGTGATTCTGATCACTAAAAATAATAAATCGCTACCATTCCAGGTGGCCACTTCTTACAAAACCCTGGTTGATACTTTCTAATTGGTTCGTCATTATAGTCGTGACCCTTTCCTGACAGTCATTTTGGTTTTCCTGAATATTTCATTTTTGCTGCTACCATCTGACCTCTTCACTGTGAATCCAATTACGTTTCAACGCCATAAAGCAAACTGGGTATCGTCATTGTTTTACGTATCAAAATTTTGATCCATGAATTAATTTTTCTTTTTATAAAAAAACAACATGTCCGTACAGTGCGCAGTAAATATTTACGGATATACTTTATTATTACACGTATGTTCTCACCTATTCTTTCATCTGTCTAAGTATTCAGATACCGAGAGCTCGACTACCGTTAAACGACTCACGTCAGTTTTTTGCTTGTTTAACGTAAGCTATGTTGGTTTCATTAGAATTAGTGTCCGTTTTTAATCTCCCTATCTCTTCTTCTTCTTCTTCTTCTTCTTCTTCTTCTTCTTCTTCTTCTTCTTCTTCTTCTTCTTCTTCTTCTTCTTCTTCTTCTTCTTCTTCTTCTTCTTCTTCTTCTTCTTCTTCTTCTTCTTCTTCTTCTTCTTCTTCTTCCATCAGGAAATAGATGAATCCCCTGTTCCACTAGCAAAGTAAATACATCCACTTCGCCAACGCTTTCGAGGTCATCCTATAGTTCTTTGTCCGATAAGCTTGTATTGCCAAATTTCGTTAGGCAACCGGTATTCTACTCAGATCAGCAATCGATCTCTTTTTTTTTTTTTACCGCATGAGATTTTGAATATTAAAAATTTCCAACTTTCTTCGTATGTATTCATTGTAACTTTCTCTCGTGTACAGTCTTTGACGGATCGCAAGACTCCCATCTCCGATGCCTGTACCCTACTAAGATGTTTCTTCATCACAATCCAAGTTTCGGAACCATATAACAACTATGGCACAACTGTTACCTTATAAAAGTTTAGTTGAGCCTCCTTCCTTGTTTTCCTCGATAACGCTTGAAGAATTGTTCCACCTAGTGACCGAAACTTGGCCAATTTATGAAAATGCTCTATGTCATACGTACGTGACAGTGGAAATGTGACACTTGCTCTCCCATCTCCGAGCTAATATAATTTTAGTTCTTAAGGAGTATTTTTCCACAAAAGCAATAGTTTTTGTCTTCTGCAGTGAAATTTCATGTCATTCGAACCGACTTGTAACTGAAACCTCAATCTGTGGAGCTCGCATTCACTGTTTTGGATGATTACCTCATCATCCGCAACTTGTCTTTTCATACTACATCATATTTATTCTTTAAAAATAACATAAAACCCCACTGACAAAAATAAGAACCCATTCAAGTTTTATATGAAGTATAGCGTGACAGTATTTTAACTTATTTACTTAAGGGGGTTTGCACACACACAAAAATGTTTTTCTTTGCAAAAAAAAAATTCTTTTTGCTAAAGTAAATTCCTTGTTTCTTCCTGTTTAATGTGGTATATAATAAGTTGGGTTTTTGTGACAGGAAATGGATTTTTTTTAATATTTTGTGATGGCATGTATGGCTGCAGCGTGCAGTGTGGGCAGAATTCTTTCACATTTCTTCCAGCGACGATCAGCCCAATCATGGCCCGTGCTCCATTGGTAAAGACAGCTGGTGTAAGTTCAGGCAAGCTGAAGAAAATAAAATTACATATAACCACAGTGAACATTTCCATATCTCCCTTTTGAGGTAATGCAGGAAATAAAACCAGTTTTCAAAGATTTCGCAAACCCAGAGCTTTTAAGAAAATGTCTTCATGGGAGGACACAAAATATGAACGAGTCTGTGAATGGAGTTATACAGGCTCGCCTTCCAAAAACAGTATTTGTTGGGCTAAAAACGTTAAAATTTGGTGTTGCTGAAGCTGTAGCAAGTTTTAATGAAGGGACAATAGTTAAATGCCATGTGCTTGAAGCCTTAGGGATCAAACCAGGAAAAAATTGTGTGGTACCAGTGATGAACTTTGATCGTGTTAGGATCGGTCAAGCAGAAAAAGAACTAGATGAATTTGTTGAAAAAGCAAATAGAAAAGTGCAGACTGCAGAAAGAAAGTTGGATGAAGACTAGGAAGAAGCCGATCAAGAAACAGGACCTTCACATTCTACTGGCACTTAGTAAAAAGGTATAATAAATTTTAAATGCAGTTTTCCGAAAACTGTGGTTTTTTTTAATCTATGTTCCTTTTTCTCAGGAACTATAAAACATAGAAGACTGAAAGTTTTCCTGTAGCTTCTACAGTACGTACTTCAAGTTGTAACGAGAGGATTTAAGATTTATCGATTCCTTTTTGAAATAAAAAATGTAATGTTTCAAAAAAGATGTAAAAAATGTATATAGGCCTACAGAAAAAATTTGTGTGTGTGGACTAATCAAAATTTTTTTATCTGCCTTCGTTAAAAGTTTTACTATGATCAAGTAAAAGGGCCTGCAAAATGTCAGCTCTGTAGCTCTTACTGGTCTTGAGAAAAAGGTTCATGAAAATGACTAAATTAACATTGGTAATAGAAGACATTGGTAGATAGAAGTGTGCAAACCCCCTTAAGTACACTCTCTTATTCCGTTGTACGTCAAAGTGTTGAACTTGTTTAGCCTTTAATACACACGCTCCTGATTCCTGCCAATTTTTTATCTGCTCCTTCTTTCTTGCTGTCTCTCTTCTGCGTTGTCTTGCCATACTGGGAGACGGATTTCCTCCCTATACCCTTCGTTGGCGTTAATTATGCTCGCCTTCGTTGGCGTTGTGGAGTAGTTTGTTCCGTTCAGTGGGGTGTACAGCTGCCGCCACTAGCCTGTACGCGCGGCCACAATCGTACCACTCACTCTGAAAACATAAATCGTGGCGAGTCACTCCAGCGGTCGCGACCATTTCTCGCACAATCGGGCCCCATGAGTCATCCAATGTTTGTAGAAAAGGCGCCCCTCTCCGCCCCCCGTCCATTGCAGGCGCCTAAGCTCCGCGCGCACAGGCTAGTGGCGGGAGCTGTAACTAGGAGCGTAACTGGTGGCTCCTGGGTAAAGGAGATGCGACTATTTCTGCAGTGGATTGAGACTAGATTCTGGGGAGGGGGTGAGACTAGCTTGAAGATTCCACTCCCCGTTTTCCTCAGGACAAACGAGATATTCAAGATTCTTCTTACATAATTATTTATAAATTTTAATTTAACACGCAACTGGATTAGAAATAGATCTAGGTTAAGCGATTACGGAATTTCATTTAAATTTTAATAGATAAACGGGAATTTTTCCGTTGATCTCCCCCCCGTGTAGTTACTTCGTCCCACTGGTAACGTTTATTCGTACCATAAGACAACTGGAATTGTTTCAGGACTGCAATTTTTACGAACTATAATTATACCAATAATGGAACAATACACGCGCACACAGCACTCAGATACAGTAACAAACTTGTCGAACAAAATAGTACCTCGAAATTTGGAAACGTAGCACGCCATAAACTGCAAAAACACTGGAGACTGAATATGTCTGTGAAACGATTAAGAAACGTATAAACGTATGGTATCAATTTTCACACTGATTTTTTGTTGGCGATTTAATTACGGCTGGCGCCGCCTCTCCAATCCTAGCTTCCACTGGCGCTGGTCTAAACCGTCCTGTTCTGTAAGTCCTCTTGCAATCATTGCATCTTCGACGTCCATTTTCCATAAATATTTAGGTCTTCCTTTTTTTCTTCTAGAGGGTGGAGTCCATTCCCATACCTTCCTTGGCCATCTGTCGTCCGACATTCTTTTTAGGTGTCCAAACCAATTCAGTCTTCTTGCTTCTATAAAGTCGAGGTCGATTCCCATCGCTTGTCTTATCTTTACATTTCTCACTCCATCTAGTATTGCTAGTCTACAGCACCTCCGCCAGCAATCCATCTCCATAGCTCTTATTATGGACTTATAACTTTTATTAATTTCCCACAGTTCTGCTCCATATAGGCCTATACTTTCGACTATAGTTTTATACAGTATGATTTTATTGTTTTTTGTTATTCCTAGACTCCAAAGCAGACTGTTTAATTGTTTTGTTGCTGTCTTAGCTTGTCCTATTCTTACTTTTATTTGTTGGTTGCTGTCACCACCCGATGTCATTGTTACACCCAAACACTTGAAGTTTTTACTCCTTTTTACCACTTTTATTCCTAGTTTTAGGTCTTGAGCTTCACCGCCTACTATAAGGTACTCAGTTTTTGAGGTATTTATTTCGAGACCCCATTTCGCATATTCTTCTGCTAGTTTCCTAAGCACATAACTTATATCAATCTCGTCCTCTGTAATTACAGCCTGATTGCCTGCCAACTGTATTGCAAACATCTTGTCACTTCCAACTGGTACACCCATATTACGGCATTTTTTCCTCCACGATGTTAGGGCTTCATTTAGATAGATCTTAAACAAAGTCGGAGCTATGCAACAACCCTGTTTCAAGCCCTTACTAATACTTATCTTGCTGGATATCCTTTTCCCTGTTTTAACTTGATGTGGCATATCGTTATATAGTTGTTTAGTTGCTTTTATATACTTACTACTTATTCCTTGATTCTGCACAGCTCTCCATAATATTGCAGGCGGCACGCTGTCATATGCTTCAATACGTTTCGTTCTAATTCATGAATTTGTTGAGAAGTTCACTACTACAGAAGTTACTGAAAAAATGAAAGTCCAACTCTTGATTACGTCTAAACTGAGAGACGTTGTTGCACGGCACGCTGTAATTACTGTTGGCTGTCGGGACTACTTTGCTTTAACCCAGTTGTGTGCGCACACACTTGGTAATGAGTTGCACTTTGGAGCTGACGATGCCACAACATCTTAGTAGCTCCGTCAGCAACAGGGCAGACGAAGCGAACTGGACGCTTTAATTTTAACCGTGTTAGAAGTTCTAACACGTCGCGAAATAATTTAAAAACTGATCGAGTGGGACTGACTCGATCGACTGATATAACATAACGCAGGACGTGGACAGGCATACGCAAAACATAAACATTGAAATTACAGAGGACAAGGTTATAGAAGCGATTGCATCCGTGAAGAATGGTAGCGCTGCGGGCCCTGGAGGGATAATGACGGAGATGGTAAAATATGGCGGAAAATTACTTATACAACACCTCACAGGGTTAATGAATGCATGTATAAGACAATGCCAAGTGCCCAATGAGTAGAAATTTCATATATCTCAGCAATTTATAAAAAAAGAAAAAAGAACGATCCAGACAACTGTAGGGGACTTAGTGTTAACGGTACGCTTAGTAGGTTATTCTGTAAACTAATCAAGAACGAATTAGAATTGGAAACAGAAGGGAGAATAAGTGAGGACCAGAGTGGGTTTACAGCAGCAAGATCATGTGTGGATAATTTATTCATTATTCAACAACTTACGGAAAAAAGGAATAGTAGAAACGACGAAACACACATAGCATTTGTTGATTTGGAGAAAGCTTATGATTCCGTCCCCCGAGTCAAGCTGTGGCAGACGCTAAGTGTCGTGAAACTTACATCCCCTATTGTAAATATAATCAGGAAGCTTTATAAAGATAACAAGGCTTATGTGCGAGTAGGTAATAAACTATCAGAGGTGATCTATCCCACCAACGGCTTAAGACAGGGCTGCAGTTTGTCGCCATTATTATTCAATATATACTTAAAAGTCCCACTACAACGATGGAGAAGAAGCTGCGGTTGAATGGGTATTTCTATCGGAGAAGACTGCCTGTTTAATATCCAGTTTTCTGATGACCAAGCAGTAATAGAACAGATTCATATGACCTGGAATTTATGCCCACCCGACTATACAAGGCATACGAAACGTGGGGATTGAATGTTAATGTAAATACGACAGAATATCTAGTCGTTAATTCCGATGTCAGATTTGAAGTATTGATTAAAGACAGTACGTCAATTGAACAGGTCGATGAGTTTAAATACCTAGGGACACTAATAACACGGGAAGGCCTAGGAAAACCCGAAATAAAAAAAAAACGAATAGAACAGAGCAGGAAAGTTCTAGGAACCTTGAACTTTATGTGGTGGGACAAACATATTTCGAGAGCCACTAAGATTCATATAGGAAAAGCTTTTGTTGAATCATTTCAGTCTTACGGCTGTGAGGTATGGACGTTGAGGACGGAAATTATACGACAATTGAATACCATAGAAATGGATTATCTCCGTAGAAGTGCCGGAGTCTCAAGACAGGAGAGAATAACCATTGAGGAGGTCAGAAGAAGGATGCATGCAGAAGACACAAGTATTAACAGAGTAGAACGAAGAGGCCTAAAGTGGTTCGGTCACTTACTTGGAATGGATGAACAGAGATGGCCAAAGAAAATATTTCAGTGGAGGCCCCCAGGCAGAGGAAAAAGGGGAAGACCTAGACTGTCCTGGTATGAAGACATGAGGAAAGCCATGGAACATCATAACTTGGCAGAAGAAGATGCACAGGACAGAAATAGATGGTGGTTAGGTGTGGGTATGCGGCATTAGCCGATGAAAATCCCTTTGATAGAGAGAGAGCGACTGATCGTGGCTTAATAGGTATTAAGTCCTACCGTAAGAAAATATAATCTTACGCGCTCACAGCGACACTTGCCACTTGCTGCAAATCAACAGGCAACTGTTGCCTAGCATAGGAACAGGCTATCTGGCTGCTGTTGTTCAGAATCAACGTGCTTCCTTTCCGAAGCTAAACGCGACGAATTTGTCACCTTGGCCGTAGCCATCATTCCACAGCGATTTTTAGTACACAAATTGGCCACGTGATAGGTTGCTGTTACGGAACTAGGAGCTGCTCTTGAGGTGGGGGATGAGACTAACTTCAAGGATGGACTTTCCATTTCCCTCAGGAAAATGAGGAACGTAGAATTTTTTCAATATAATTTTATAAATACATTTTATAAATTCTTTGCTAATCAACGTTTTTCACGTTATTTGCTACGTGAGTAATAGTATTTTTAGTGCTACACGTATGTGGACTATTTACCAAATGTAGAGTGATTGTCACTATTACGAAAACTCTTGTTTTATTAATTGAAAAATATTTTAATTCGTTTATTTCGACTTTTATTTATAAGCCTGGGTTAGAATTAGACCTACGTTAAATGATTATGGAATTTCTCTGAAATGTTTAATAGGTCTAGGGGGAATGATCCCCCTTTCCGTAGTTACGCCTTGCGTGGGTAGCGCTCTTTGACAGTGAAAATTATAAATATGAGACAACATATTGTTCGTCGCTAAATAGACAGTCTGACAACCCAGTGCTAGGATCAAATAGAACGAACGAATGAAAAGAGAAGTATGCCTATATGTGAGGGATTCTCATGAAAGAAAAACAAACGACACTATAACGTCACCAAGTTTGATAGCACTTCTTATTTTTTTTATATTAAAGGATGGAAGAACACATCTGCAGTAACACAAGTTAATTTTTTAGAGCACATAGCCAGTAGAACAGGCTTAAGAATTTCTGCAGAAAAAAAACAAATTTCTCACGAACATTAAAAAATGCGCCAAAATTCCTGGTAACAGATACTGGTCGAATAGAGAGGGTTCGAAAATTTAAGTATCTAGGAGAAATAATTCAAGAGAATGGCTTAGAAAAATCTGCTATAGAAGAAAGGATTCATAAGATGGAAGGGCATATGGTATACCTAAAGATATTTACAATAAAAAGTGCATATCTAAAAATGCGAAAATAAGGCAATACAGTACAGTAGTGAAGCCAGAATGCCTATATGTCTAGCATTGAATTATAATTTAGACAAACTAGAAATATTGGAAAGACGAATTATTAGGAAAATATTAGGCCCACGAAAAACTTCAGAAGGTTGGAAATTAAGAAGTAATGATGAAATATATCAAAGTACAGAAAATATAACAGAAACAATGAGAAATAGAAGACTATTATTTTTTGGGCATTTATATAGAATGGACGACAATAGGTTAACAAAGGAGAACTTCAAATATCTGTGGGGTAGAAGTCAACATCAGGTTGGATTATAGAAGTCCAGAAGGTTTTAGAAAAAAATAACATACAAGCAGAAGAAGCAATTGAAAGAAAAGTTTGTCGGGCAAAAGTGTTAAAAATCGAAGGAGTCCGGGGTAGGAGATAGAAAAACGCATGTTCAAAGTGAACTGAAGACAGGAAGAAGGGACACAGTGAAAAGATGAAAGAATATTGGAAAAATGAAAAGAACAAGGAATAAAGAATTGAAATTGGCATGTGGTCCTTAGACGGCCGATACAAAAAAAAACGTTAAATATATTTCGTACACTAAAATTTCTTTCAAACGAAATGTATTGATATTTATTTTTTTCCCGACAACGTAGTAATTCTATTATGAACGAGACACCTAGGTCCTGTCCATCAAATGTGTCGGAGTTTTTTTATTGTTTTGTATATACATTTTTCGTGTCCGGGATTGTCCTAATTTTGGATGAAAGTTGAGTATCGTTGTTTACAGACAACCGTGTCTTGTCACAGAGAAAACTGCATAAAAAGTTACTTAAAAAAGAACTTAAAATCTTTAGCAATCCCAGTGAACGGAACAGAAGAGAAAACTTGATTCTTCCAAAGTACCGACGGGAGAGATAGCAAACGGCACAAATATCACGCACATACGTGCGTAACCATATCTTCGTTGTTCAGTGGAAATACGCAATACAAGTGTGCGATCGATGGGAAACGTGTATTTACATCTGTTGGACGTGTGACGGGCACCGAGAACGCGCGCGCTCGTCCATGCGTAAGGAACGATGTCAAACAAAATATACCTCTGCTACACACCGTCGGCGTCGCTTTTATTAAAACGCACGCACCCACGCCCTGTACGTCAGAGGAGCTGAGCAAAGCATACCTTTTCACAACTGCCATGGGAAATAATATACTACGACTCTGCACACACGAGGCGCAATAAACAAGAAACGGTGAGACAGTCTAACCCCAGTTTCCCATACTGCATCGGTCATGTAATCGCCAGTACACAGCATGGAATACATCTTACATCTGACGTGTCGGCGGTTAAATAATGTGTTAAGATTAAGTCGACACCCTTCGATGTCGTCGATATAGAAAAGTAGCCTATACGCGATTCCGTGTCACTGAGCAGACTTTGGACACCATTAGCCGAAGCAGAGATCGACGTGCTTTACCTAGAAGCTGTTAGATTATTTTACGGTAGCGTTTGAGTTATGGTTCTCATAACCGATTTATGGGCAACAAAAGGATGACGACAAGGTATTACTTCGCTTTTCTTGGTGAGACGCACCTGACCCCGCATCGTCGATTCCGACTACCCAACTACGTGTGCTACTGGGACGACCGGTCAGATCGCGCAGGAGGGGGCACCGCCATCGCGGTGAAGGCGAGTCTTCGCCATCACCGCGTTGTCCTGCCTCAGCGGCGGAACCTCGAGTGCACCGCGGTTGAGCTCCATGGTGCTCTCGGCGGTCTACTCGTGGTTTCCGTATACAAGCCTCCACAAACGGAGCTCCTGTCGAACGATCTGGAGGCCGTCTTTGGCGCACACAGAAGGGTAGTCCTGGCGGGCGACCTGAACTGTAAGCCCCCTGATTGGAGGAGCCGCTTGGTGAACCCAAACGGGGCCCGCTTACGCAGGTATGCTGATGCGGCTCGGGTCACAGTCATGGGTCCTACCGGGCCTACGTATTAAAACGGGGCCCGCTTACGCAGGTATGCTGATGCGGCTCGGGTCACAGTCATGGGTCCTACCGGGCCTACGTATTATCTCTCGAGGGCTAACTCCCGCCCTGACGTACTGGACATTGCCGCGGTCAGGGGCGTTTATTGCCCGGTCCACGTCTCCGTCATTTCGGAACTGTCCTCGGACCATTGCCCCATCAGTGTACATATAGCTACCCAGCACTCTACCGTCCGCGACGAGCGGCGGGTAATCGAGTGGGAACGCTTTGGCCCGGCGTTCAGTCGCCGCCTACCTGAGCATATCCCGCTCGACACTACCCAGCATGTCGACGAGGCAGTTGCCTTATTCGACACAGCCGTAGTCTCGGCGGTAGACGTGTCCTCCCGGATGAAGCCGGGGCTCACGCCCGACTATCAGCGTATCCCCGAAGAGGTGTCTCAGCTCGCTTGCGAGAGGAATCGCCTCCGGAGACGCTGGTAGAGGACTCGTGACCCGGCTGACAAGGCTGCGTTTAACAGAGCGTCCGCCAAGTTGCATCGTGACATGCTGGCGTTCCGTAGACGCAACTGGGAGCTAGCTGTAACACAGATGGATGGCCCTGCCGAGAACCGTAATGTCTGGCGGATTCCCAGTGCCCTAACGGGAAAGCGTAAACGCGCGTCTCTCCCCGCACTGGTCGGACCCGGCGGTCAACCCCTTGGACGCCCCCTCGAGAAGGCAGAGTTCTTGGCTGACAGTTTAGAGCGACAGTTCGCTCCCAACCCATCCAAGAACCCGGCTTTTACTGAGCAAACTTGCCGCGAGGTAGAGCGCTTTCTATCGGCCGGTATCACAGTCCAGCCGGAGCCCATCTCCCCGGAGTAGGTCTCTGAGAGGATTGTTCAGCTCAAGCCCCGGAAGGCGCCTGGCCCAGACGGAGTCATGAATTCCGCACTCCATCGCCTTCCGGAGCGAGGAACACAGTTCCTCTCTGACCTGTTCAATACATGCCTCAGACTGGCCTATTTTCCGGTGAAATGGAAAACGGCTACAGTAATAGTGATACCCAAGCCGGGAAAGAATTCTTCTCGCGTGGAAAACCTCAGACCCATCAGCCTCCTTGTCCGCGACGTCCAAGGTTTTCGAGCGATTGATCCAGCGTAGGATCCGCGACCACCTAGAAAGACTGGACGTGCTGATCCCCGAACAGTTCGGCTTTCGTGAGCTGCACTCCTCGACTCATCAGCTGATGAGACTCGTGGAATGCATTACTGAGGCTGGCTGCCAGGGCAAACAGACGCCTGCGATCTTCCTAGACGTAGAGAAAGCCTTTGACCGCGTGTAGCACGAGGGTGTCCTTTACAAACTAACGGAAGTCCTTCTCCCAGATTGCTACGTTCACTTGATCGGCAGCTTTCTGCGAGACCGTAGCTTCCGAGTGAGAATAGACCACGCTCTCTCTTCGGAGAGGCGTATTACCGCTGGTGTCCCTCAGGGAAGTGTACTTGGGCCTCTCCTGTACTCGCTGTTTGTCAACGACACGCCCCGAGTTCCTGGAGTTAAATTGTCGCTGTTCGCGGACGACACTGCGGCTTTTGTCTCAGAGCCGAACGCTCGGCAATCAAGCTACAGCGTCAACTCGACGCGTATGTCGGGTGGACCGATGACTGGAAAGTTGCCGTTAACACCTCCAAGAGCGCCGCGGTAATATTCTCGCGTAAACGCAAGCGGCCTCGGCCGCTCAAAGTAGGCCCCGTCGAGGTACCCTGGACCAACAGCGTCAAGTACCTCGGGCTCCACGTGGACTCCCGACTCACCTGGCGAACCCATACACAATACATCCGTCAACGCGCTTCGGCGCAACTCAGTAGACTCTGGCCCATGCTATCTAATCCAGCAATGACCCCCCGGCTAGGTAAGCGCATAGTCAACTCGTACGTGTTGCCCGTGATTACCTACGCCTGTCCTGTTTGGGGATACCTGGCTCGTGGTCATAGAACAGCGTTCCAGCGCGTACTCGACCGGGGACTGAAGCTTGCGTGTAAAGTCCCCCGGAGGTACTCTTCTCGTCTTTTGAGGAGAGGACTCGGTGTCCGCTCTTTTGATGACACCGTGAGACGCCTGGCGCGTAGATTCTATGTTCGTTCCGACAGAGTGACCCACAATTCCCTCATTGCCGGACTTGGTAAATACACCCCGCGACAAGGTGAGCCCTGGAAGCGACCTCGTTTGTTAGTCCCGGTGGTATAATCCACCAATCGCAGGTCGCTTCAGACCCCCCCCCCCCCATAAATAGATAAAATTATATAAAAAGAACTCAATCTGACCCAGTGCCAGGAGTCCTTTCTGAGACTCGGGACACTGCACTAATCGCCGCGCAACCCCCAGTCGTGTATTACTTCGCTTAAAGCTTGTTTACGATACGTTAAAAAATGTTATAACTGTGGACCAGGAAATGACAGAATATGGAGGTAAGGCTGACAGAATAACAGCGATATTAAGGCTGTCCACCACACGGTCCTCGAGGTATTTTGTGCGAACCTCGATAAGAACGATGTCAAAAATTGAAAAATTTGCTACGCTAAACTGGTATTCAGACTAACGTCTAATGTTTTAAATTAAGGGTACCCGGAATCCCTATACCAGTTAATGGTAACATAAGGAATATTTTCTCAAGAACTACTTGCACTAACTCTATCAAATTTTTTGTACTATCTAATGGTCCTTGTTACATATTTTAATGACGTTGTTTTTAAATTAAAGTTTTAGTTCGTCCCAAAAAAATTATTTCCTTATCTACGTTAAACGTAAGAAAAAATTTACTTTATAAATAAAATAAAATTAGTTCTACAGCTTATTTTTTACAAACAACTCGTTAAAATGTATGTCATTGTACAGTAAATATATCCTGTTAAAGTTTCAACAAGATTGGTTATATAGTTTTTGAGAAAATGTTTCTTTTCCTGAAAAAAAATTGAATCTGTGAAAAACAAAAAAACAGAAAACTTACTTTATAATAACTCAATATTTCAGTTAACTTAGAACATTCCTGGGTTATAGTCTGGACAATCACTAAGTTATTCTTGTTTCTTTCTTTTTAGTCTTTTTTACTGTCTTAACTTTTTTTCCATACTCTGATATAGCTTTGTATACGCACTCCAAAGTGCGTATCCTTTCTGCATCAAGCATTTTCAATGCGTTAACCTTTTGAGTACCAGGATTAATTCCCAGTTTCTCAAAAGCTAAGCATTTAATAGCATTGCCATCATTGTAGCATGTCACTGCATCTAAAACACCAAATTGAAGTGTCTCTTGGCCCACAAATGTTGATTTTGGAATCCGTGTCCAAATTATGTGATTCACGCTCTCATTCATGTTTTGAGTTTTTCCATGAAGGCATTTATTCAGAAGATTTTCACTACATAAATCTCTAAAAATAGGTTTGATTTGAGACATAATTGCAGGTGACATACTGTGTTTGTGACTGTATTCTGTATTGTCATGCATCGACCTGTTGTGTACTTGCACCATGAGCTGGGACCAGTAGGACACAATCCATGAGCTAGTTCAACGTCACTCGATACTGTGTGTAAGGTATATTTCAAAAATTTATTTAAATATGAAAAAAGCTTTAAACACCTATATTGCTGTAAAGAGAAAACCTTGTATTTTAATATTTCATTAAAAAATAAAAATGTGAAATTTTTTGTGCTTTCCGGGTGCCCTTTAACTATGCGCAAAGCGACGTGTCTAAAATACTGTACTGTATTGGCTCGAATAAACTTCTTGCTTTCTGCAAGAATGTCTTCGTGTCAATGTAAACGTATCTTTGTATAATACATTTAAAACTTCTGAATGTAAAAATATTTGAGTTTAAGTGTAGGCATTTAAGAATGCAAGCACGTGTCAATATTCTCTGTAATATGTTTACGGGAACACGATAAACAAGGATACATAGCTTGGGGGGGGGGAGTGTCATCCTCGGAATGCATGGTGCCCTTGGGCACAAGGTAGTTCAACCCTCTTTACTTATTTCATCATTCCACGAACGCCAACGTCGTGATCGTCTCGTATTTACTTTTGTCCAGAGTTTTCACTCACACAATTGTTACGCCACTGCTCTTACGTCGTAGATGCATTCGTAGTAGGTGACACAAAATCTCTTTCTTCAGTTCGTTTTGTTAAAGATTCTCTGACAACTGAATACAATTTAACCCAGTGGCTGCTGGTGGTTGCAGTAATTGGTTGAGTGGATGGGAGATCGGTTAAAAGACTAATGTCTTTTAAGCTATTAATACAATTTTATAACCTCAAACAACGGATAACGTTTAGCTTGAACCAACGTAAACACTGAACCTGATGTAACTTATAAATCAAGAATGCTGTGCTGATTTCATGACACAAAGTTGCGCTACAGCGCTACTAGTGGATCGTTGCAGAAACTTTGCAACCGCCTAGCTAACATTGGAAACAAGGCAGTTGTGAAGAGTAGCGCACGTTCTCCCATATGCTTGTGTAGTAAGCTCTGCCATTTACTCCTCTAGTTGCAAGCGGCGTACAACCACCAGCCTGCGCGCCACATTTGAATAGTACGCGAACATTGCCACGTAGAATCTCATACGCTCGCCGTTGAAATTTATGACATTTTTAGCTACTTAATGTTTTCGTATATTATTTTATTGTTTAGTTATTCTGTATTGGTGGTTGTGCAATGCTGCAATCATAACACCAGTCGCCACTGATTTAACCACATAAAAGTAAGGGAAAAGATGACGACGACTGGAAATTCGTCAACAGATGTAAACGGTGACAGACTATGTCAAACGCCGAGAGACACCGTAACAAACACCGCCCGGTCATTATATTCGGCTTAACCTTTTCCGCAGCTAACTGAATCAACATTACGTATTTTACAATTTGCCGTTCAGATTCTATTTACCGTGGAGAAAGCACGCACAAACCAAGCCGGAACGACGTGCCAATCTCACGTACAACGACACTATGTTTTGGTATAATACCAACAGCCGTCTGGTACCAGACTGAAGTGCGCTCATGATCGTACAGCATACGAGTCGAACATCGGGTAAATATGAAACAGAGATCATTATATAACAGGATTGTTCAATAGAAACACGTTTAGATGTTGTAAAGCATTTTTTTATTCAACGATTTTAAATGTTTGATGACGCATGTGAGCTAGTAGGCTACGTGTATCACACCCTACAATGACAGTTCCCAAATATGGTCATAGTGTCTCTATGTAAACCGTTTTCGCTACAACATACGAGGATTCTTCAATAGAAACACGCTTAGAGCATTTTTTTATTTAACGATTTTAAAAGAAGTCTCCATTAACATTAAGGTATGTGGAGTCCCACTGTTGCACTAATCTTAGATTCCCTGCTGGTAAAATTCTTGCGGCTGTTTGCGGAACCATTCGCTAACAGCCAGCTCTGCCTCAGCGTCCGATTTAAAACGCCGTCCTTTTAGTGATTTCTTTAATGGGTCAAAAACATGAGAATCGCACGGAACTGTAAGGTGGATGTTGTAAGACTTCCCACTTCATACGACCAAGCAGATCTTGAATCGTCTGGGCTACACGGGGTCGAGCATTATCATGCAGAAGAGTCACACCATTTGTGAGTTTCCTGGGACGTTTATTCTTGATGCTGATCCGTAAGCGTTTTAGCTGTCTACATATCGCTCAGCGTTAATGTTGACACCAGGTTCTTTAAAATCTAAGAGCAGCACGCCCTGATAATAAAAAAATACGGTCACCATTAGTGTTCCTGGTGAAGGTTGGGACTGTCATTTTTTCGCCTTCGGAGATTGTGCATGCTTCCGCTGCATACTCTGACGTTTGGGTTCTGGTTCGTAGTGATAACACCAAGACTCATCACCGGCAACAATTTGGTCTAGAAAGGCATTACCTTGTTGTTGATAGCGCATCAAATGCTGTAATGATAAGGCCGAACACATATTTTTCTGTTCATCAGTAAGCAGTCGTTGAATCCACTGAGCAGCAACTTTGTGATAGCCAAGGCTATGAATGATGGAATGAACAGTTCCCACGCTGATGCTCAACATTTGAGAAAGTTCTCTAACTTTGATGAGCCTATTTGTGCGTAAAGCAGAGTCCAGCTGTCTCACATTTTCATCTGATGCTGCAACACGTGCAGGTCCGGGACGGCCAAACCTTTAGTGGACTCTCTTCCTTGTCAAAATTTATTGCACCATTCAACCACTGCCGTATGAGAATATTTATAGTCACCATATACAGCTTTCATTCTCGTATAAATTTTCATTGGCTGACGTCCCTCAGCGGCCAAAAACTGAATAACGGCACGCAGATTATCTTTCGACGGATTTTCTATCATAGATGCCATTTTTAAATCTAGTCGCAACGCTTAGAAAAGAGCAAACTGCAAATAGTTTTCACAGACGCGTCACTAGTACTTAAACAGACAATATAAACATGAATTCCGTTGCCATGGCGACGAAGTCACGGCTGTGCAAATCAAACGTGTTTCTATTGAACAATCCTCGTAGAAACTCTAAATAGAGGAAAGGAAAATGAATGTGTAATTTGTAAATAAATCGTAAAACACCAGAGTGAATACCTAAAACAATGGCATTAAGTGGCTTACCTTAATTGTAAGCACCTTACAGTTAAAATGTGTGATCACTAGTGATGGTTAAAATCCGTGTTTCTTATATTTTAGTGTTATGATGAAATGTTCGTAAACAGGAAGTGAGTTACTCGATAAGCACGTCCCACACCTCTCCGTCACCTCGGCTTATAGTTGCAGAGTTGTTTGGAGATGCGGCAGTCATCCATTCGGCAGAGATGTTCCCATCAATTCAGCCGATACTGGGCGATCCTGTCTAGTATACTCATAATATTCAGTTCCTGCCGTATATCTGTGTTTCCTCTATGATCATGGAGAATATACCCTGCCACGTGCCTGAGAAATGTCATTTCAGCAATGTCCTTTCGTTAAAGTGCAATTCTCAGACCCATAAAGAAGCGTGGGAAGAGCCATCACCTTGTAGAATTTTAGGCGTGTTCCTTTGCTTGCTGACTTAAGGGTTCGCCTAATGGTCCCGCACATAAGGTTTAAACTTATGCAACTTATTCACAACAAATGATTGTTATAGAATGTTAATTACCAAAACAATTATATATTGTGTAAGTACGTACTAAAACAAATAACTGTTAAACATAACACTGAACCGCACGTTATTCTCAAACGTAACTCACAGGATGAATTCATATTTCGTAAACATTAGATCACAACGGAGAAGTCATATGGTTTTTATAAACAGTTGATTAAATAAATTGACGTTCTGACGACAGTATAAAACCACCAACCTTCTAGAAAAATTAGAGCGAATGTTTCATCTGGCAGGTAAGATGGAAAATATTGACATAATGGTGAATTGCCATCGGACGGTGTAAAGTTAGTATATTTGGAAGTAACGCTGGTGCTATCGGTTGTAGGTTTTGTGATTAAGTTTCTGCCAACATCGAGTCCTTCACTTTAAGTACCAAGTTGCCAAAATTAAGTATTTAACTCTTGTTAAAACATATAACGTTGCAGGTAAACTGCCCCTTCGCCTTAACCGATCTTCACCAAAATCAATAGGCCTTGAGTCTTCTACAACTCGGACACATATGCAAAAAATTGTTTCATTCTGTGTGAATTTACGACAGTTATCGTTCGTAAATTACTCTTATAGTAAAGAAAATTACTTCTTTCAGTTATAGAAAATAATTACTCTTGTTAAAACATAAAACGTTGCAGGTAAACTACCACTTCCCCTTAACCCATCTTCACCAAAATCAGTAGTCCTTCGATTCCTCTACAACTCAGGCACATGTGGAAAAAATATTTAAAAATGTGATTCTGTGTGAATTTGCGGCAGTTATCGTGCGCCATAGAAAAAAATTCTACAGACACTTTTTCGGAAAATGACTTTTCTTCTTGTTTTGAGGGTAGTACAATCAGAATCAGCCCTTATCTCGAACACGATTTTTTTCGCCATCACCATACTTCCATTTCCTTATGGAACATGGAAGTAAAACGGAAGCGTGGAGAGAACAGTTCAGTTGACCCCTTCCTTCAGATGGAATCGCCATTGATGATGGATACATTGATGCCATACCTGCCTACATGTTTCCTGTTACAGGTATTTATAATGTTCCGAATTTAATTAGAGATTCTGCGAAAGAAGCAAAAAACCGTCCAGGAAAGCCGCGTTAAAGTTAACGATATTAATAGCACGTTCACAGTAGGCCTGCCTACAGTTCGCAGAAGCATCGCCGGCTCCTTTGTGGTCCGTCGTATAAAGAATTTCAGATTAACCTGTACGTATGTTGCGTACAGGCACGTGCCATCACATCATGCGTTAACGTTCACGTGCCCTTCCTTATGTCGTTGCCAGTTCGTGTGAGGATTAAATATTCTGCGAACTCGGTCGGTAAAAATCGTTAAACTCCGAATAAGCGGTAGTGTTATTGTCGTAAACTCAGTTATAAACATCTAATCGATTTATTCCGAGAATTCTGATTTCATGTCAGTACCGTAGGGCGGCTTAGTACGGCGGGCCGCGGATTGTTTGTGTTCTGCTAAGCAGCGTTTTAATTTACATTTCGTAGTGTCGTTACAATCTCGAGACGTTCGTAAACTATAAAAAGCAATTACACTCATGTTTTCCGACTTTTCTTTCTTGTTATCTCGTCGTTTGTGTTTGATGGTTTCATTTTCAATTTTTGTGAAAATCACATTACAACAAAGCGCGACAGAGTTATTGTACATTCGACTTTCTGTATATGTAATCAATATTTCAAGAATTTAAATTAATTTCGTGTAGATAACTGTTATGCATGTTCGGAACGTTTCTTCCAGATGTGAAGGGAACTGGAGTTTGATTACAGCCTATATCTCATGGGGGATCGTCTTTGAAGGCTTGGCTGTAATATAGGGTTACCATATGACGTAGGTGAAAAAAGAGGACAACCTGAAAATTGAACAGCATGATCGTTACTTTACGGATCCAAAACATTTGACAGTAAAAACATTATACATTATGGATAAGGAGGTATTCATGATTAAGTTAAGCATTTTTGCGTAGTTTATACAGTCTACAATTTAATTCTTGTGATATAACAAGAAAATGTTTACAAACAAAACTTGAAACTATTAGTTAGAAGTGGAACTTACATAGGAAAAGAATATTTGCTATATTTATTTTTAATCATAGCAATAATTAATTTAATACTAATCAGTCTGAATCGGATTCACAGTCTAAATGTTCAATTATGTCTTTGTGGTGGCATTGGTATTTATCAGATGAACCAATTCCCATCAAAAGCTTTTTGTTCCGGCCTTTCTTAAAGCTAGGATGCTCTTTTAACAAATTTTCGGTTAACACACACTTTCGTTTTGGCATATTAATACTAATAAATTCTACTTGGCTACAACTTACAACTACCACTAACTACACTCAGAATGTCCACGAAAATAAGGAACTCAATTCAGAACTATCACTAATCGTAAAAACTCACGAATGTAGTTTTTAATAGGCGTCTATTAGAATTGCATAATACGCGGGAAAGAGCTGTAAGCAAGCAACAGATGACGCCAATGGTACTAAAAAAATACATTTCTGAGCGGCGCCGCAGCGAGCGCTCTTCGCCTGACTACATTTTTCAGTTTTCCGAAAAAAGAGGACATTTCCCTGTTTTTTAAAAAGTACTCCCGGACAGGTTTTTAACACTAAAAAAGAGGACGTGTCCGGGAAAAAGAGGACGTATGGTAAAGCTACTATATATGACCTGATCTGAATGTGCACTTCACTTCGTCAGTTTATAAAAACCGTAAAGACATTATCTTAACAGTATTAAATAGGCAAGTGTGTTATCTATGCTGTACAGTATTTTAATGTAGTTTTTACTGTAGGACGTTTAACACGCCTCCCAAATTCCCGTCATCTGCTTCCGCCACATTCTCTTTCTGGACTCGCTAAGATTGTTTTACAATATATTGTTGTTCAGTATATATTATTGTTATAACTTAACAATAACATAAGATTACAACTTCTAAATATCGTCGCGAAAAACCAAGAATAATGGCATTTAAAGGCAACGAACCTATTAATAGCAAAATAAAAGTTAACAATATTAAGATAGAGCGAATAAATGAATTACGTAACTAAGTATCATACTTGAATGAAATAGATGTAGGCAAAAAGATAAAGCGATTTGGTTACATAATTGGTACACTATATAGAAACCTGAAGAATATTGTAAGGAAAGATACATTAGTAAAATTTTATAAAACTATGGCTGTCCCGAGTGTATTGTGCAGTGAAACATGGACACTCACAGGAACAAATAAAATAAGAATCCAAACAGCAGGAACGGAAATGTTACGAAGTAACACAGGTTGCTTAGGGAGTGGTAGAATCAGGAATACAGAAATAAAGGAACAGTTATAAGTTGGCAGCTTTAGTGATCAAATTAGAGGGTACAGGACTAAATGGGAACAACGATGTCATACAGTATATATAGATGTCGACCGCAGGGACGGGGATGGCTCGGAAGACCAATAAATATTTGGAATGATCAGGTCGCAACAGGCTATTAGGAAGGCGATTATCCATCTCATTGTCGGTGTACCCCTCCACCTCGCACGCGACCTGTGCGGAATTCTAGTGGCACGACTAGCCACCTGAAGTTAGAGGTGTGCTAAACTAGTATTTGAAAATAACAGATACGAACGAAACCGTTCCAAAAAATAACTCGTACAAATACCTGTTATTATATACTGTATGATATATATGTACCTGTATTATCTAATTTGTTATAAGAAATAAATTGAAACTAAAAGTATTAACAGTGTTACTTTACACTGTGACTTTATTAAGCTGTTACTGTTTAAAAGAAATATACTTATAGTACTCGTTTACTTGTTGTTATTTGTGTACTTGTTTACTCTTTAGTTACGTAGGTGGTCCCGCGACTCGGAACCGCGAGGCCGCGAGTAATCGGAACGGGTATTTCGACTTTCAGATATTGTTGAATCGGAATTTTTCAGTCACTGTTATATCCGTTCCACAAAAATATCGTTCCCAGATACCTGTTATAGGTGTATCGGCCCACCTCCAACCTGAAGTCATTGATGTTCGTTTGTGGCAGTCCTTGCAGCCTAAAATTGAATGCTGTTTTCGAACGGTTGTACACAGACGTTTTACGTATGGTATTCATTTTGGTCGTTTGTCGTTGTCGAAAAAGCAGATATACCTGCTGGTTTGGTGAACTCAAAGCGTAATTGTCAACTTTACACTAATGTTTTGTGACATTTGAATAACAATTCTTCACATTGTCCAACCTTTTAGTTACGTTTTGAATATGTGAACCGTGCGTTTTGTTACTGTCCACACTTGCTAGTCTGTAATGTTTTCTCAACTGACCCGTGTTAGTCGATTGCAGCTCGTCGTGAAGCTGACATTCCAACAACACTGGTGTTCTCGGCAACAGTTTAAAGTAGTCTTAAGACTTCAACTTACGTAGTAATTACTACCGCGTGCAACAAGTTGGCAGCTTTAGTGATCAAATTAGAGGGTACAGGACTAAATGGGAACAACGATGTCATACAGTATATCAGTATATATAGATGTCTTACAGTATACTGTACTGTTTTCTCAACTGACCCGTGTTAGTCGATTGCAGCTCGTCGTGAAGCTGACATTCCAACAACACTGGTGTTCTCGGCAACAGTTTAAAGTAGTCTTAAGACTTCAACTTCCGTAGTAATTACTACCGCGTGCAACAAGTTTGCAGTTAGTAGACTACGGAGTCTAACTCAATTTAAACTGTTCTTTAATATACGCAAATGATCACCATGTCCAAGGCTTGATTTCAGGGGGGGGCGCGCCGGAACCTCTTGGATCCAAAAATAAATTACCGAAAAAAATTTGAAAAGAAAAACCTAAGTATTACAAATATTTACTACTACTTTTTAAATTGTGCCCCTCATCAGCCCCACTACAAAACTAAACATTTGTCAAAATCAAACACCAGCACTTTATCGTAAATACTACCGTTCATTTTTTTTTTAATACGTTCTACCTGAAGTTCTCTTGTAAGTAGAAAGTATTAAAAAAAATGTCAACAAGGCTCGCTCGAAGATGACCTTCGCAGTTAGCGGTGTCGACACGAAGCGACGACCGACGTTTATCTATGCATTCCAGAATTTTCCCAGAGAGTCTTTCTACCTTGAAATATGTTACTGAATCAGTAGCAATATCTTAAAGTGAATATGAGAGGGTTTTTTCTCAAATTAATCTAATCATTACATCTTTAAGAGCATCTCTAAAGACAAAGACTGTATCCACCCTCTTATTTGTTAAAATTAATGGACCTTCTCTCCGTTTATTTTATCCATAAAAGTACGTAGATTCATGGCTGATTTCTGGCCATCATACAGCATTGGTCACAAAGAGTAAGGAAAGGTCAAGAAACAAACAATATGATGACACAATGATGAAACTATGGAAATTTGTTTAAAATGTCCGAACCACCGAAACCATCACTTAAAGTTTGATTGAGGCTCCGGGATGACGCCGTCATGAGTGACATGTTTTCGATTGTCGTCCGGCTAACCTGACGATGAAGCTCTTTAGAAATATCAGTAAACTTTATTTTCTTTTTAGATACAAGTTTATACGTATGTTATATATTTTATAGGGCTTTAAAAATGTAGACCTCCTTTGTAATAACCTGATGTTAACTTATAGGCTAAATAGAACGTAAGTATATTTGTGTCTGTACAACTTTTGAATTGATGCGTTCCGGCACCTATAATTTTACGAATCAACAACTGACCATGTCACAATATTCTTCTTTAGTACGGTGTTTAAAAATAACTAGAACGTGTATTGTGACCTTATGAGAGACAGATTTGATTTAGTGAGGGAGATTTATCAGGTAGTAGTACTGGTTGGATTTCAGCGGAAGAATATCAGGTTATAAACGTTATGTAGTCGGATTATTTTGTCGTCTCTTTTCGCAAATAGATTGTGTGCTACTGGAATTAATTAAGTAAACGATATAGCACAATGTACGTAGAAAGTACGAAAGTGGTAAATATTGGAAGAATATACAGGGCGGGACATAGTAATGGTGGAATCGAACTGCAGCGTCAGTTGGACTTGCTTCCGAACTGGCTAAGTACATGGTGGGAAACTATCAACACGGAGAAATCCGAGGCGATATGTTTCACGCGTAAGTCCACTTCCTGATCCCAGCCCCTCTCCCTCTAAGGGAGGCCCATCACGGTGAAGTATCTAGGCATTCGGCTTGACCGGCGCCTATCCTATCTTTCAACGCCAACGTGACTGAAACCCATGACAAGGCTCGCGGCGTCCGAGCCAAACGTTTCCCATTTCTCTCGCGTCGCAGCCCCCTGGCGCTGCGCACGGAAGTCACCATTTGTCTGTTGTCCTTAGGTCTGTACTGACCTATGCGGCTTCCGCTTGGTGGTCACTTCTGTCAACCACCAACAGGTGCAGACTGGAAGATTCCAATCGAAGACCATTGTCGGGATCTCCTTGGTTTGTCAGAAATGATGTAATTCGAGGAGGTCTTCGAGTTCCAGCTTGTCAGCCTTTCCGGTCGTTAGCTGTAACTCTCTTTGCTGCAGCTGCGACCTTATCCTTCCCTTACGTACGGACCATCAACACCACGCAACCACCTTCACCGATCCAGTTCAAACGCCATCGGGCGATTCTTGATGATCCGCCATAAAGACATCCTTAATATTTAAAAGTTTTAACTTTTGCAGTTTTGGGAACCCGTCTACTGTATCAGCAATAAGTTTAACACCTGGCAGCTATTGGGCTCGACCCAGATGCTGCAATCGTGTCCCGGGTGCAAAGACACCCCGCTACTCAATCCAATGTGGAATCGAAGCATCTTAAAGAAAACAAGAAAGGCACAGAAGTAAAGTCATCGTGGAATCTGTGCGATGTCGTAAGCGTGGTCTTTCAACGCAGTCTCAGGATGATCACAGGCGAAACGGGAAACTTAGGGAGAAGTGGATGTTAGTAATCGCTTACAGCCATTCAACATTCTGTTTGTTGTCTTTTGTGAAAGCCCTTCTGCATTTACGCGTGTCGTGTCGTTGGGAATATTACAAGTCTTCGCGAAGTGCTGTGATCACATTTTTGTGTTTCCCTTACTGTAACGATAACGAATGCCAGTTAATCCGGTTACTGTTGTGCGCGCATGCGTGTGTTACGTTACAAGAACGTCGTATATTTCTGTCACACGCTTTGAATAACATTCCGGTTCAGGAATGCGAGTCTGTTGTTTTCGTCAGGCGGAAGAGTTTGTCACATGCGTGCCTCGATTAAAATATGATGGGGGGGGGTCAGGCCAGCGGTTCCTAGAAGAACTTTTCCCTCAATTTCTATAGCTGAAAATCCCAATAGCGCTTCCTCCAGCCGTTACCCTTTTGTCCGGACATCTTCATGCATTCTTATATTTTGCGTCGGTATTTGTCTCAAATACTTACCAGGAATTTTGTGCTTTGCAATAACAGTTCTTTCGGTTATCCGTTTGTTGTTTGACAATATGTATTGGTTAAATATTCCGTTGTAGCAATTGTAGGAATTTACCCTACGTAAACGATCTGAAAATAGAAGCCAAACAAGTAGGCTTAAAGATAAATAAGAAAAAGACCAAGGAAATGCGTATTAACCATAGAAATAATTCTGATTTGATACTAGACGGAAGAGTTATAGAAAAGGTAGAGGAATTTTGCTATCTGAGTAGCATGGTTAGACAGGATGGAGGTGCTCTTAGGGATGTGATAAGTCGTATAAATAAAGCAAAAGGACCATTTTCACAGTTACGACCAGTATGGAGATCACCCCATATACGCAGGAAGACAAAACTCATAATATTTGACTCAAATGTCAAATCGGTGTTGCTCTGTGGATGTGAGACCTGGAAAGTGACAAAGGACATCACCAAAAGGGTACAGACTTTCATAAAATCGTTGTCTGAGTACATAATGAGAATTTGGTGTCCCAAGACCATCTCGAACGGAGATCTATGGGAGACCACAAGTGAGAGTCCCATCCAACTACAGATAAAGAGAAGAAAATGGAAGTGGATCGGTCACACCCTGAGCCAGAGAATATCGCTAGACAGGCACTGAATTGGAATCCGCAAGGTTGCCGAAGACGTGGAAGACCAGGAACACCTGGAACAGGACTGTGGAAGGGAGCTGGCTGGTGTCAACAAGACATGAAGGGAGGTGAAGGCCCTGGCAATGGAGAGAACACGCTGGAGAAATTTCGTCGAGGCCCTGTATTCCATCTAGGAATTTAAGGACTTAAACTAATAGTATATATTTGTCCAAGGAGATATCAGGGGTGGTCGTATCCAATTTCAGGGGCAGTAGGGAGGCGTTACGGGGCAAGTGGGCAGTATGAATATATTGGAAACTTATAGGGCTTAACCGTTTTGGTTGTACCATTTCATGTCAGATGTAGTAATAAGCTGGTATCATTTGTCATGTTTCATCGTGTAAGGTATCATTTCATTTCTTTAAGGTATGCTGGAAATCTCTTACTTCCTTCCATGTTGTTTCACGCGTATCAAATTAATTTTCTTTCGGTTTCAGGTACAGGTGCGTTATTGCGTTCATTTAGCAGCGAACATCAATGTTAGGATTTTTAAACAAATCTTCTAATATAAAATCTCCAATAAACCGGAATAAACTCATGATTAGAGTTTTCCCCAGAGGAAAACTTAATCATCTTCATCGTTCACCCATCTTCTTCTTAGCCTCCCTCTTGTTCGTCTTCCTCCCTGTCCTCCAATGAATACATTTTATTTTACTAACCTTTCTCTGTCATTCTTTGTACGTTACCTGCCCACCTAATTCTACCTTGTTTTATTACTGTGACGACGTCCGGTTCCTAGTGTAGTTCGTACAATTCGGCATTTGTCCTCATACGCCACCTTCCGGCATCTAGTACATCTCCATATATCCTTCTCAAAATCTTTCTTTCCCATCTTCTGATCATATCTTCATGGACTGAGGTCCCGTATTCTTACGTCTCGATATTCATCCTGTTATTTAAAGTATGCTATTCTGAGTTGAGAACCGTTGGCAGGACACGTTGACTTGTGTTCTTGCCCGCGATTCTAAACTATTGGCCTGTGAGAAAACGCGAAGTGTGCCTGCTTCGTAAAAGAAAACAGAGTTCTTTCTAACGGAAACACTGTAATGTACAACGAAAACGGCAAGTTTATAGACGTAATGAGTTTGTTAAAATGCGGGGCGAGACGTCCAACAGCTCTACAATTGTAGTGATAAACAAAAAACTTTAGCAGACTAATTTTAGGGGACCAACTAATTAGAACCATTAAGCACATAGGCCTAAGTAATTGCGACGCGATGCGTTATGGAGAACATAGACAGATAGTGGAAGCGTACGTGATGTCAGATCAGGTGCTTCTTAAGCCGCGTTTACACCGACTGTTGTGAACAAATGTTTGCAATTTTTGTGTTGTAAAGTTATGTGTTGACAACTAATGTTGAAAACCACAGTACTAGTTTGTCTTTATTTTTGTTTGCAACATTTATGTGAATGAACCTCACCTCACTTCAGTCTTGCCCCAGTTTCACTTCAAGATGTCGAGTGTGGAGGATGTTGTACTTGCTGCACCAGCTTGTGTGATTTTGGCGAAACAGTGAACACCAAGAAGATACTGAGTTAGAACATCATTAAAACCGAGAGCTAATAGTGGAAGTGAGCTTTTGAAGGATTTAAATAGAGTTGACATTGATCCATTGTCAGGTGAATTAAAATCTGATGATAGTTTTTAAAAATTTTCTGAGAATGGCCAGCTGCGATTTTGAGTACTTGATTGTAATGATAGGACATAAAATTGTCAAACAGGACACTAATTACAGAACAACTATTACAGTATAAGAAATCTTTTCAACACGGAACACGAGTTTACAACAAACGCTTTGATCTATTGGAAAACAAAATTTGTGTTTTGAACACGGAAAATCTGTTGACAACACGAGATGTTTAAAACAAATTACTACCGTTTTTAGAAATGTTGTCATCATTTGTTCACAACGTGTGTTTTCAATTCCGGTGTAAACGTGGCTTTATCACGTACGCGCGAATCGCCCGCCCCGTGGCATCGTAACAACGATCTCCGAAGACGGAGCGTTCCGAAAACGACTGTTGTTTCTTGTTCCTTGATAGTCACTTAATGTTTGTAAGCAGGTTTTCAGGAAGTTAGAATTAATGTATAGTCTGGGATTCGGGTATCAACTCGAGGACTACTGTATACGCTTGAACGTGCGATTGTAATTACAAGTAGTCATCAGCCCCATTAATCAGTATGGGCAGTCTTGTGTCAAGTGGATGAAAATGCATTATTCACCCAAATAAAAAGCATTCGTAGCCGGTTGACCTGTCATTGTTTCTGGTGTGCGGTTAAAACTATTTATGTCGTTGTCATGGCTACGCTGTTCGTGACAGAAATTGATTCCGTACTGTTTGTTGTATTACTTTGTTTCGTGTACTTTCAAACAACGCTTTTCGACGGTCGTTAAAGCATTCTCGTTACGGAAATTTGGAATTAAATTCTCCTGTTTGTTCGTATACGTAGATCATGATAACACGTATGGAGAAGGAGAAACCTGCATATTTTGAAAAAGATGGCGAAAAAAATAGCGTAATCCGTTAAATGCGATAACACGGATGTCGACTCAATATGATGGACAGGATAACGTGGTACAAAACACTCAAGTCTGTGGTACAGTTATGTGATAACAGATAAGTTGGAAAGGAAAGAAACACGCCTGAAGTTCTACAAAGTGATGGCCCTCCTCTACACTTCTCGATAGGTCTGAGAATTGGACTTTAACGAACTGAGATTCCTCAGGTACCTGGCATGATATGCTATTCACGATCGCTAAAGAAATGTCGATGTACGGTAGGAGCTGAATACAGTATTATCAGTTCAGTACACTTGATAGAATTGCCCAGTACAATAGAATAGAATTTAGTACTTGATAAAATAGTTAAAACATCTTAACCGAAATGAATTACTGCCGCATCCCCAAAACAATTATGGAATTACAAGCCGAAAGGATGTAGAGGTGTCCGAAGAAGCATTGGAGTGACCAGCTCTAGTCTGTCTCCTTGGTATCGGAACAAACCATTTTTGGTTTAATCCTTATTGAAGAAGAAGAAGATGGTGATGATGATATCCTGTATTTACTGCTTTGTTGAGAGATTTTATAGATAGGAATAACATGCAGTGACTGTCATGTTTCCAGTTATACTATATTAGAATGCTGGAGTACGTTGGAGTATTTGGCATGTGAACGGTGTACAAAACGTTTTCGAAACACTAAAGGTGTAATATACTGAAAATTTAAATTTACTGACAAGAAATATTTACTTTGCATAAATAAAAATTGATCCGAGGAACCCCTCGGATGAAATTGAGGCATATATTACCGAACTCATACGTTCAAGGTTATACGAATGTCCACGACACAGTAGACACCCTTATCACATTGATACTCTGAATTAAATTCCATAATTAAATTTTCCTAAAACATCGTAATTAAATTTTCACCTAGGAATTATGATGAATAACTTCGTTATAACACATCATTTTCATAATGTTTACAAAAACGAATGTAAATTATAAACGTCAGTTTCTCTAGCGCATCGTTGCGAAGAGGAAGAATCCTTCACGTTAATTAACAGAATCATTAAAAAAAAACTGACTAGTTTAAACAGAGAATGATTCATCGCACTGACCTTGTGAGCACCCGTCGATGTCGCACTGAGCGTTACACAATCATCAGGCCAATAAGAAAAACATTCCTCACAATGGAAACAGTTGATGGCGCATCCACATTTTTCTTTTTTTTAAATCTATCACCCGCTAACTGAACATTGCGATTTATTCCAGCAGATTTTTATCAAATAAAGTCTTTGTAAGTCCGTATGCCATTTTTCCGATTCCAATTCTGAGCCATTAGTGTGTAGATTCTTCACAGGAAATAGAATGCTAGATTTGTATTAATTATCGAAGTTAACTCGTGCAGGCTTTTCAATATAGCATTGGAGTCCTGCCTGCTGCAAGAATTGTAAAACGCGAAATAATGCCACAGCTCTTGCAGGTTGAAGACACAAGAGGTGACCAAGGAAGGCCTACAGGATAGAGGACAGACACCTCGATGAGGCCGGTAGATTAATACCAGGGGAAGAAGAAAGCTGCTAGATTTGGTTCACCCCAGCCTAAACTGGTACCCCCTCCCGACCCATGAGGAGCCAAAGTGATGCTTCGGTATCCACCACTTGCAAGGCTCGTGTTACGGGTCCAGCAAGCGTACTGAGTGGCGGACCGATAAGCAGCCGTGAATTGTCTGGTTTGGCGTGGAAAAGTAATCTACAAAATCAAGATTACTTACTCCTGAATGTTCCAACCAGTGGGATGTATTTGTGAAGAACGTCTTTTAGGGTGTCCAGGCTCCAGTTCGTCAGAAATGAAGACATCGGGTGGCAAATTTGTGTAGTCAAGAAATTTTAGACACCGTGGCTTTGAAGCGCCTCGTTTAGTGTGGCTACGTGAAAACGAGAAGACTGAAATTAGATAGGCCCAGAAGCAGATGATAAAAGAAGCGATGTGATGTGATGATGTATGATAAAGATTATTAATGATGCGATGGAGAAAAGAGACGAATCGAACAACAGAAACCACTGGCGTCTAGGATGTGGTAGGCGGCAGTAGCTGTACTCCTAAATGGAAGGAATGGGATCCGATAATATGTTCAGAACGGATGGTGCTGCTATGTCTTTTGTGTGAGTAATAACAGTGAGGGGTAAGGGGGAGGAGAGAAACAGAAAGTTAACAGTGTTTTGCGTTAGAAGGGAAAGTCCTGTCAAACCGTAAACATTCGGAGTGAACAATAACCCGAATTTTCTGTTAAAATAAAAACGTAGGCTATGTGATCACATTGGCGTTTTGAGTTTGTTATAGATGGTACTGTCCTGGAACAAGTTAGCAATTCTGAATACCTCGGCTACAGTGTGTCTTATAATCCAAGTAACGACGTAGTAAATAAGTTGCATAAGTTCAACCTTATGTGCGGGACCATAATGGAAAATTTTAAGTCAGCAAGTAAAGAAATACGCCTAAAATTCTACAAGGTGATGGCTCTTCCCACATTTCTTATGGATCTGAGAATTTGACTTTAACGAAAGGCCAGGCCAGTCGCGTCCAAGTGGTTGAAATGAGATTTCTCAGGCACGTGGCAGGGTATACTCTCCATGATCATAGAAGAAACACAGATCGCCCAGTATCGGCTGGATTGATGGAAACATCTTTGCCGAATGGATGACTGCCGTATCCACAAACAACTTTGGAACTATAACCCGGGGGGGACGGAAAGGTGTGGGACGTCCGAGGAAGCGCTGGAGTGACCAGCTCTAATCTTTGTCTATTTGAGACCGGAACAAACCATTGGTTTAATCCGTGAATATGATGATGATTGTTTATTCCTAATGACATAGATTTAATGTTTATTCTTCTTTTTCGTGTGAACGAACAAAATTATCTGTCTTTTTACTGATAGACAATTTCTTTTTCGAAGACGCCGACTCGAGAGTAAAGTGGAGGCATGTAGTAAGTAATCAGATGTTTTAATAACTTCGCTCGCCGACATGCTTGCAAGAGAAGTCGCTAATATTTGTTCAATGACTGACCGACCACTTATTGACGATATCGTCTCCGAGTTTATGTCGTTAAGTGCGCTAATTATGTAAACAGGAATTACCGTCTCGGTCGGCTGAGTTGCGTGTCAGTTAATTACGGTTGTCTTAGCGAGCTGGCAGTTAACGTTCCGACATAAACAAACCTTTATAGATTACTAATCAGCTGTCACCGACACGCACGTTGCTCACCTTGTCGCTTGTAACTAGTTGGGGATTTAATGACGTGTAATTTGGAAAATATCCTGTCCCGACAGTCGTGTGTGCTTGTACGTAGAAAATGTGTTGATAAAAATCAAAATATAAACGTTCGATATGATTTTTTAATATCAGGCGTTTGGAGTTAGGAATCGGTCACAGCACGTTCGCTTATCGGCTCTGTGGTTAGGGAGACCTGAGAACCGCCGTTAATATTAAACGAGATGCTAACAGGATATTCATCAAACGCGAAAGCTATTGGCGGAGATATCCTACATCTGTGTATGCGCAGGGAGTTCTCACATCATCATCATCACTTCCAAGGATTAAACCAAGGATGGTTTGTTCCGGTCTCAAATAGGCAAAGATTAGAGCTGGTCACTCCAGCGCTTCCTCGGACGTCCCATACCTGTCCGTCCCCTCGACTTAGAGTTCCAGAGTTGATTGGGGATGCGGCAGTCATTCATTCGGCAAAGATGTTCCTACCAATTTAGCCGATATTGGGCGATCCTGTCGAGTGTACTCATAATATTCCGTTCCTGCCGTATAGGAATATCTGTGTTTCTTCTATGATCATGGAGAGTATACCCTGCCACGTAACTGACAAATCTCATTTCAGCCGCTTGGATGCGACTGGCCTGGCCTTTCGTTAAAGTCCAGTTATCAGACCCATAAAGAAGTGTGGGAAGAGACATCACCATGTAGAATTTTAGGCGTGTTCCTTTACTTGCTGACTTAAGGGTTTGCTGTAATTGTAAAATTGTGCTGTAATTCACAGAATCGAGGTGAAACATCATTTGTTCGATCACACACCGTTACATGTAAGAGATTTAATGTCTTCATCCAATAGGTACACTTTCGCGAAATCGTTTTGTACTGCTTTTCATGTTAAATGCTCGTTTTATTCGTTTAAAAGCTTTTCGTGCATGATATTCGCGGGCTCGATCCACGGTGTCCTGGAAATTTTTTTACCGACCTAATGTACACTATGACTCGATTTCCGCATGCACTCGTATCGGGCACTTCGTTCTTCGACGAAAATCGGGGGGTATTTATATCGATAGACGTACTTTTCTGTAGGTAACCTCGAAAAGTTTGGTACCGCAGTACTGTGTCGCTCGACGGTTTTACTCACGCGCTATGTAATTCTGACGTTTCGGGACACACTGATTACAATTATCGTTTTTACTTTATGTTGGTGGTTCCTTTTTTTAATCGGCCATCTAAGGACCACATGGAAATTTCAATTCTTTATTCTTTGTTCTTTTCTTTTTCTCCAATATCCTTTTATCTTTTCACTGTGTCTCTTCTTCCTGTCTTCAGTCCACTTTGAACCTGCGTTTTTCTCTCTCCTACCCTGGACTCCTTCCATTTTTAACACTTTTGCCCGAAAAACGTCTCTTTCAATTGGTTCTTCTGGGATTATATTATTTTTTCCTAAATCCTTTTGGACTTCTTTAATCCAACTTGATGTTGACTTCTTCTCCCCACAGATATTTGAAGATCTGCTTTGTTAACCTATTGTCGTCCATTCTATATAAATGTCCAAAAAGATAATAGTCTTTTTTTTCTCATTGTTTGTGTTATATTTTCTATACTTTGATATATTTCATCATTACTTCTTAATTTCCAGCCTTCTGAAGTTTTTCGTGGGCCTAATATTTTCCTAATAATTCGTTTTTCCAATATTTCTAGTTTGTCTAAATTATAATTCAATGCTAGACATTCACTTGCGTATAGGCATTCTGGCTTCACTACTGTACTGTAATGCCTTATTTTCGCATTTTTAGATGTGCACTTTTTATTGTAAATAGCTTTAGTTATACCATATTCCCAATTTATACAATACATATTAGTTATACAATTTTGTTAAAAGTCGAAATAAAGTTTTCCCAGACGGGCGCTAGTGAAATTACCTTTGAAAAGAGGACGTTGGGCTCTTATAAGTCTAGGAAAAACCCGACCTACAGATTACTTTTGAACTAATACGAACGAACGTTATTCTACTGTGTACAGATCCGTATTTCTATCTAGTCAGAATTTTTGTAACCTTAGTAAAAACTAATAAATTTAATCTTAAGAGATTCAGGCAGTTGGGTGGCCGTCTCGGTGCTGACATTTATGTTCCAGCTCGTCAATTTCGTTTTGTTTTTAGTGTGGCCAAGAACCCGTTATATTGAACACATAAAACAGACGGCTAAGGTCAAACTTTCTAATATGACAGAGCGTGGACTGTGTTTGTTGTTCCACTTTGTAACGTAAAATGGGAGGAAGAGAAATTACAATTATTGACTTTCTACTTTACAGACACCATCCCTGCCGACCGTAATTACACGTTCTCTGAGGTGAGCCACAGCGTACACTGTAATCTCGTTTTGTTAAGAAAGTCCTCCACATAGCTGCTGAACTCTCCTCTTACCAAATACGGTCCGAGATACGACCGACACTTGCGGTTACGCTGTTTCATTCAGTTTAACGTTTCGGACAAATCAGTGTGTACGTCTCTTGTAGTTTGTCAGCAACGAATTGCACGAACAGTATGACCGTTCGTGATATGATAAAAAGTATTAATGGGATCATCTCTTCCGCACAACAAATATTTTATTTTTTCTCCTTCAGAAGGACGACTAGTGGAATAATTATGATTTAAACGCCGCCGGAGCTTGTATGCTACCAAAATAATCATCATCATCATCATCATCATCATTGGCTCGACAGCCCTTAGTGGGCCCTGGCCTTCAGAAGATTTCACCGTTCTTCTCTATTCATAACCATATTCTTCCAGTTTCTAATCCAAGAGTACTGGTGTCCTGACTCACCCCGTCTCTCCATCTCAGTTTCTGTCTTCCAACTTTCCTTTTGCCTTCTGACTTTTCATTAAATATCTTCTTAATAACTTTGCTTTCACAAGCGCCGTATAACGTGTCCAGCCCATTCTAATCTTTATAATTTAATAAAGGTGTCCACAGCAGGTTCATCATACAAATTATAGAGCTGTAAATTATATGTTTTCCTCCAGGCACCAAAAATTTACCTGAGGATCCGCCTTTCAAATATATATAGTTGCCTCTCATCTGATCTAGGTAGCGTCCATGTCTGTGATGCATAAGTCAGTACTGGGCGCACTAGGACCTCATACATCAATACCTTGGTATTCCTTTGTATTAACTGAGACTTTAGATGTTTTCTAAGGCCCTGCACACACCTATTTGCTGACAAAATACGCTTTCAGATTTCCACACTAATATTATTTTTACAGTTAACTTCTGAGCCTAGGTAGGCAAAGCTATGTACTATCTCGAACTTATATTACCCAAACAACTCTTGTGAAAATAACGAAACAACGGTTAAATTAGGCTTGTTCCAGATCATTTATTTGAATAAGACCACCTGGTCTTTTTCATTTCTTTGTTCATTTCTCATGAGCACTTTATATACTGTAATATACAATATTTTCGTACTGTGTGTATCTTGAAAATGGACTCAGAGTAGAAACTAAACTTTAGGTTTATTTGAAAAATTAAGGCCATGTATGAAATATTAGCAACGATTTCTGATGACGCAAATCAACTCTCATAGATTCGTTTTCTTTTCAAATTCAAGTTAGCTTCCGGTATAATGAGTGTAATCCAGCTTGGAAAAAAAGAAGGCAGATTAGAACTTTCACCAGATGTGAAGCCTGTCTGCCCACTAGTCAATAACGGCTAATTCCCTTTTCTGTTAACTCTTTAATCATTAGGCTCTTTATTTAATCCCATTAGCGCGCGCAGAGCCGTTCTTGCAATAAAAAAATAATTTAATCGTTAAAACCTAATTAGGTTGTCGTCCGACACCCAGAAACAGGAAAGTGGTGTCCGTTTAATGGGCTGGCAAATGACGGCACAGGAATAAAACGGAATAACAAAGCATAAATCTGCAGCCGGTTTCTTGTTTACCGACGCACCGACAATAAAACCTGAGTCCAACGTAAATACGTCAAGCCGGACGGAAAACTGGCAGCGTTAAAAAACACAATAACACGAAGGAGACGAGTACACGCTTGAACTGTGAACGGAGCATAAAAACAGTTTACGACTCTCGGATCTTGTGTAAAAACGCGTCACTGAACCGTCCAATTAATTATTCGTTTGAAAAAAAAACTCGCGAAAGACATAAATACAGACGGACATAAGAAGAACGGAAGAAAAACAGATTAAAATGTGCACAAACGTTTAAAAACTAACAAGGTAATGGTTCACAGCCATTACAAATATAAGATTTAGTCTTCCTAAGTAAACGAAAGTAAATGTACGTATTAAAAGAGGGGATTAAAAGGAACGGTGCACTTTTTCCTCTCTCAGTTATAACTTGTTTCCATATAACCTATAAGTTCCATTACTTAAAAAAAAAAAAACTGCAAAGGATAACGTGATGAAATTTTTACAGAATCTTACATTATCGTGGAGCAGGCAAACGCCAAAAAAGTGTCAGCATTCCCCCTCGTTTTGTTTCGAACAGCCCCAGACCGTCGAAGACGTCTCAGTATGCGTCAGCAGTAACTGATTTGCCTTCAGGTATGAAGTCAACCAGAAGGACACCTCTCCTGACTCAAACAACTGAAGCCATAATTTTAGTTGAAACTGATGTTTGAAATTTTTTATTATGGGGGTTAAGTGTATGGGACTGATTGTTGCTACGGCTCAACAGTATGGTGATGATTCCAGGTTCACTCCCAGTTCTAAAAGAGTCCAGGAACTTGCCTCCTTCCTCCGCAAAACGTTAGCGCGGAACCCGTCCGTTTTTCTTATGCTTATCCGTTAACATTTTCGGCACTCAACGTCCACGGCCGTTTTCTTACAGTCTAGTTTATTTTCATAGTTTCATGAATCATAGTCTTAAATACTACGGGAATCGTTTTGTGTAATCCGATCTGAACGAATGCCTTCCTCAGTCAAACATCAATCCTTCCTTCTGTGAATTTATGCTACCACTTGGCAATGTCGTAATATCACCATAAACAGCTGTGATCTGTCTGTAATTTCCGCAGGGAGCCATTCCACATCAAATCAACGCAGGGTATAAACCTGACCATCTCAGAATTTGATGAAATTTGGTATGTAGGTAGTCCTCATGGAGATTAATAAAAATACAAATTTTTTTCAAATATCTCAAACGGTTTAGAAATTACGGCTATGTAAAGTTTTCAAAAAACGGCCAAAAACGCACGTCCGACATATTTTGAAATCACCACAGCTGCTCTCCTAATTGAGCTAGAGAGATGGGAGTGGTGTTATTTCACTCAGTTTTTCATGCAGTTTTCAATGATATACAGCACAACATACCTTTTCATAAAAGTTTTTTTTGTAAACACAAAATCAAAATTTTAAATTTAATTTTCTCAAAAAGTGCATTTTTGAAAATTTTTTAAAAATTCCTACAAATAGTTTAGACCTTTGGTAAGTGATTCTCGAAATTTCAAAGTGGGAGGCCAATGGGTTCATAGTTAAATAATAATTTAAAAAAAGAGCGTTTTATAAAACTGATAGTAGGCCTAGATATTAAAACATATTTCATTACTATATTAAATTATTTACACACTTTACATTAAATATTTAACACTTACATCTTTAGCAAAATTTTATGTAGAACTTGATGATAGAGCTTGTGAAGTTGTTGTGGCTTCTTCAGGTGTTATTACATAAATCCTTCCAGTAGGAGTTGTAGGATCAACTTTGCTAAGCACGTCTGCCAGTGATATCCACAATACGTCCGGCTTCCTTGGATATGAAAATGATGATGAAGGGCCAGCAGGATGTAGAAATGTCACTTTTAGTTCATCCTCTTCTTCATTCTTCTCCAACACATATGCTAGCCACCACTTTTGGTCATATACGGCCGTTATATAACCGCTTACTTCTGACATTTGTAGTTTTTCTGAGGATTTTTGGATGATCACTGTTCCTTCTGTTGTATCTTCAGAGAATATTTTTACACAAATCTTTGATACGCTTGAATGAACAGGTATATATAAGCATGATACTGTTGAGTTCCCTTAATAGTTACTGCTTGGCTGAAACGGTCATTCAGAAATGTTTCGGACTCAACATACTCATCTTGTGTGGAGAAGGTGAAATTAATTCCAGATAAATTTTCAACTGCCCATTCATAAAGTTGGATAAGTGTTAAAATTTGGTTGTCATATGGACGTTGCAGGCTTGCTCTTGCAGCAAGTCTCTTGACCGAGCCCCCAACCCCATCACATGGTCCTTTCCCATGTGCAGTTGCGGAAAAATGCCATTCAGCCTCTACACCACAGTCTTGCTTGTGATAACATAAATTGATAAAATTTTTCTTATTTTTATATTGTGCAGCACACCCATCTGAGTAATAAAAAATCTTTTTTGGCACTGTTTGAAACTTTGTTGTCATGAACTCGACAAGTTTTTTTTGGAATGTATACACAGAAACAGTGTTATGCTCTAAACAAGGTGAAATTACAACAAAACTTGAGTGTTTAATTTTATCATCTTCTCTGTAATAAATCACAAAAGGGTGTATTGTCACATGTTCGCTTGCCCAGTGATAACTTTGAGCTTCGTCCTGAACGACAATGTTATAGTTTTCAGAGAAATCTAAGTTTACTACAAACTCTGACTCTTTTAAATTTTCTTTTTTGTCATTAATGAATGAAGACTGCTGCTTTGCAATAAAATCATGTTTGATTAAGAGAGTCAGTTTGTCACAAAAAACATTTATAAAATCTTCATTAGATTTCTGTAAAGTTTCAAGGTTGCAACGATCAACAGACACCCACTGACGATAGGTGACATTTTCTATAAGATTTTCTTCAAAAGCCTCTTCAGTGATTTTGCGAATTGGGGCAACACCAGGGCATTCTCTACATTCACTCATATAGCAATTAATGTTTGGTGAATTTCACAGCATTTTTGCCAAACAGTGTTTATATGTATTTAGTTGTCTATTTGTCAAAGCTCCTAATTTTGTATTTTCTATCATTAACTTTACGTTCTGGTGAATTGTGCATACACAAACTGCATGTGTGCCACTTTGGCCTGCCAATATGCAATGCTTTGGTCGATGAATAATCTACAACAGACCACTGCTGATTGTTATTTTAGTGACTTTATCCTTTGCATCCTGACACAAAATGCATAAAGTAAATTATAAAAACTATTTCTCATTTAATTTTGAAAAACTTACTGAGTAAATAATAAGACTAAAATGACTAAATTGTGGACATAATTTGTCTTAAAGACAGCCCCCCTTGGCACAGAATTATGGTAATAATCACCATTGTAATACATTATGTAAAGGTACATAGTATTAAAATTACGCATCAGTTTTATAAAACGCTCTTTTTTAAAATTATTATTTAACTATGAACCCATTAGCCTCCCACTTTGAAATTTCGAGAATCACTTACCAAAGGTTTAAACTATTTATAGGAATTTTTAAAAAATTTTCAAAAATGCACTTTTTGAGAAAATTAAATTTAAAATTTTGATTTTGTGTTTACAAAAAAACTTTTTATGAAAAGGTATGTTGTGCTGTATATCAATGAAAACTGCATGAAAAACTGAGTAAAATAACACCACTCCCATCTCTCTAGCTCAATTAGGAGAGCAGCTGTGGTGATTTCAAAATATGTCGGACGTGCGTTTTTGGCCGTTTTTTGAAAACTTTACATAGCCGTAATTTCTAAACCGTTTGAGATATTTGAAAAAAAAATTTGTATTTTTATTAATCTCCATGAGGACTACCTACATACCAAATTTCATCAAATTCTGAGATGGTCAGGTAAAATTTTTAATTTTAGCGCGTTGATTTGATACGGAATGACCCCAGGACGTTAATCTTTTGCGTTTAAAAAACATATCACAGAACTTAGCATTTGGTTGGATTTTTGATCGACGCTACCATTTTCAAAATGTGTAACACAAATTAATCGAGAAAAACCCGACTCCCACGATGTATCGAGCAAGCGGAATTTATGTCTATGCGGTAAAGCAATATATAAATAAATGTTACAAAAAAGTTCTATAAAATTTTAAATAAACCCGTCTGGTAAATTATAAAAATAATCTGTCTAAATCGAACTTGCGACTGTATAGCTTTTATTAAAGGCAATTCAGGACTACGAAAATCGATTGAGGAATTAAAATAAGAAAATAACACATGTATCCTGTTGCCTTCATAGTGATGATGCAACAAGAAGAGAAACAAGTATCTGGAAGGAAAGGGACAGAAGAAAACCGAGTGATGTTTAAAGGGTCAATAAAATAATAAAATGAGGAAATCACAAGGAGAACGAATGGCAACAGCAAGAAAACACATAATACAAAAGAAGCCAAAAACATGGCATGAAACTTGAATATGGGAACAAAATCAGGTTTATACATTTTTCACGAAAATTCCAATCGCTTATGGGAAACGTTAAATTTCTACCAACGAAGTCCTGTAACCTAAATTTACAAAACTGACCAAATGTTAAAATTACAATGTTTTATATATCCGTTCAACACACAGGACTTATGTAGTTGTACAGGCAAAAACAAAACGGACGATTGAAGCAGTTCTGTATGCCACTAGAGTCCGACCACGTTTGATTTCTCTTGATCAGCGAGTAAATACATTCTTATAAAATAAGAGATGTACTCAGGGGACTTCGCATTTAGCATTGTCCGTGTGGGTTTGCATGATCTAATGAAGTCAAATGCATAGCTATTGGTGGGGCCTGCCTTGCCAGAAGGAAGGCCTCAAACGAAGTGTGTGTTACCCGCAACGGCTCATACTGCATTCTTACCCATTCTTAGTTGTCATTCCTATACCTTCTGCATTGGAAAGGGGTGGCTAAAGATTTTAGGGTACCGGCTGGTTTTATGGTTTTAGGGTACGGACTGAAAAGTGGTTCTTGTGAATTGTGAAAAGTATTCAGCATCAGAACAACGGACATAAATCCTCTCTCACCGAAGGGGAAGGGTAATGGCTCGTTTCAGCCAGCCCTACAACCGGGGCCCGTCAAATAAGGAACAGTAACTCCTTACAGAAGTTTCCTTGGTCCTCTTGGTTGAGGGTTTTACGGCAGGCCAGTACTGTGGACGGAATTCATTATACTTAACGGAGTTCATGCACCCCTCGGAAGTTACTGGAAAGAGAGATATTGACGGAACAGAGAGTACGACTTCCCGTCATCAAAACGCTCCACTTTAGGCAGAACCGAACAGAAACCAACAAACAAATGCTTCCGAATCGACAGCAAGCAAATTCATGTCCAAAACGTACTTTTTAGTTAAAGTGTCCAATGAGGCCTAGATCCGTTTCAAGAGAAGTTTATATTTCAACCATTCCGCTTCTCTTAAGCAGCGGCGGCTAATCGGGGGAGGCAAAGGAGCCTACGCCTCCCCAAGAAAATTTAGAAAAATATTTAAAAATAAACAACTAGGCTCTATTTTTTACTATAACAGAACCTGTAGAGGAAGTGCACCAAAGTCGGACCCCCAGTTCGTTTTTTCACTGTAACTTTATTTATGTTGAGATGAAAATTGTTTTTTTAACGCCAAAACATTCTTTGATTGGTTGCCAAAGAACTCTCTTCATCAGAAGCGGTTAACATTTTTTTGTAAAGAGCAGTTGTGAATTAAGTAAAGAGTGTCAAAAATGGCCATTTGGAAAAAGTGCTCCAAACTCGGACCCCTCTTTTTACCCCAAATTTGGAACCCCTGAAATTAAGTGATAATTTATGTAGTAAATAAAACAGACAAATTATGACCTGAAATGATTTATTTGAACATATTGAACATATGTATGTACAGAGGAACTTGCATATGTTTATGTACTGAGGAATGAAAAGTTCATTTGCAATAATCGCAAATATAGTATTCATGTGTCTCTGCTGCTGAACATTCTGCATGAGCCCAACCACTGCAGTGTACACATCTCACCCACAGTTCACCGTGGCAATCTGATGACCATTTTCCGTTACAGAAAATGCAGACAGCATCGTTTTCAGTCGGAGCACCACCAGGTGGAGTTTCCATTGTTGATGAAGTTGACTCAAGTGAGACCATGGCCTCGTCTCCTGACGACTCATCTTCTTCACGAAAATTAAGAGTCCTTCTGCCCACATTTCTGTGGAAGAGGGCTTTACCGTCCCTTCCTTTTCCCCTTTCCCTTCCTCTTCCCTTTCCTCGTCCTACAGGTTTATTTTGTCTCTGCTCAATTGATTCCTGTAGCTCCTTTTTGTGAGGAGATGACGTGATCACAGTAGCAGAGCAGGGTTTTCGACCTCTTGTTGTACGTTTCTTCTTGATTATTGGCACAGGCAGGATTTGGAAAGGACTTGTATTGAATGTATTGGGTTTATTGGCGTTATGACGTACGGGAGAGATCGTAGAAGAGGAGGTAGAGGGTTGGTAGGACAAGAAAGGATTAACTGCTGAGGAAGCATAAGAGGTAGAAAGCTGACAGGACAAGGCAGGATTGCCTCTGCAATAAAATCAGCATCACTAAACCTGTTCCTATTAATTGGGTAGATACCTGTAGTTCGGAATCCATTGATCGCTATTTCAGCAGCCTGACATCTAATGTACGCTCTGCCGAATAGTTCCATAACATCATAGGCACTCAGTGGGCGCTGATTTATTAGAAGCCACTGACGAACCTCTTCACTGTAATACGATTTCAGTGGTGACATGAACGTTTTGTCGAGTGGCTGCATCTTATGCGTTGAGTATGGTGGCAGCGAGATAATTGTAACGTGATTATCTCGTGCTACGTCAACGACGTCGATATTTCGTGTATGACTGTAGTGGCCATCTAGGACCAGAAGAACTGGCTTTTCACTGGTAGGCTTTGTGGTTTCCACGAAATGCTTGAACCATTTGGTGAATAGATCCATCTGAATCCATCCAGATGGATGGACATCAAATATAGTTCCAGGAGGAGCGCCTTTTGTCAATTGTGGACTCATGTATTTCCTTGGGAAAATAACCATAGGAGGGACATAATTTCCGCTTGCACTCATGCAAACAACTATGGTTATTAATGCTCCTCGTTCAGCCGAAGTAAGTGAACCAATTTGTCTTTTCCCCCTCAGACCTATGACTTGTCCCACTTTACTTTGGACTATGGCCAGGCCACTTTCATCAACGTTGAATATTCGGTCCGGTGTGTATTTCTGCTTTTCACATGCTGAGATAAGAAGATTCAAAAAAATTATTCACGTTATCTCGATTAAAACCAACTGCTCTTGCGAAAGATGTTCCAGTTGGTCGACGTATGGAAAGGCGTTTCTTGTGCCTCTTGAGAAACAAGGCAAGCCATTTTCTGCCAGCCATATTCCCTTTGGAAAAGGGATGGTTAATGTTGTTCCGTTCAGCTAGTTGGAATGCCATGCGCCTTAAATCTGAGCGTGTTAAACCGAAAAACGTAGCCTCCATTGCTAAACAGTATTTTACTAGCTCATCCTCTAGCTCTCGGCTTAGAACAGTTGGACGAACCATCTTTGCTTCCGATGCTTCTTCAGGACTGCCATATTTCTGTTGTGATAACCTCATTAAAGTAGTTTTTGGGACCCGAAATGTTTTCGCTGCTTTTTTCCATCCCATCTTCTTTTCTCTGACAGCTTCTATGGCTTTAGTCAGGGATTCTGATAACCATGTTCGGTTCTTCTTTTTATCCCTCCCACTGTCTGCCATTGTTTTCAATCTAGGTAAACATAAAAAAAGATCTAATCAGTCGACCTCAATATTAAGTTAAAAAAGTAGGGGTCCGACTTAGGAAAACGGAATGTTTTGAATCACGTGGCGTCGTCAATTATTACATGTCAGAAACGGATAAAAAAGCGCATAATCCATTTGTTCTTTTCTATTACTACATGTTAGTAATGAGAAACAAACTCTTACCTGTTTAGAAGTCAAGTGATGACGCCACAAAGTCACGCTTCAACAATTTCATACACTACAAGACAGAAAAAACACACGCTACTCACAGAACACTGGCTTGAACAGAGTAATGGCGATTCCACTGGCTGATGACAACATTGTGAATTAGTTACGCCACTTGCCGCTAGTCTGCAGCACTTCCTTGACGAAATAACCCGGGGAGGAGGGGTCCGACTTTGGTGCACTTCCTCTAATCACAATTTGGCATTTTAAATTATCTGATTACTTACAAATAAACAATTAATCGCGCGTTACCAATAATAGCTTAGAATGACAGAAGACTGAGTCAGCGATCTGAGTAGCCGCGTAGTACTGGTACTGTGCCCGGTAGGTACTGCAGCTGTATACGTGCATGGGAGGCAACGAGTGAGTTAGTCTCTCGGCACGGTTTAGTGTAGTTTGTGTTACGTGTACGCAGTCTTTACGTTCTCGTGCTCCTTGTACGTGTGTATTATTATTATTTATCCCTTCGTGGCCATTATCAAGATCGACTTAGCGCCATTGCTTTAGTTTCAATTGAAAAGGGAGTCGTCTGCAAATTGAGAACTCGACCGACATGATATCATGATGTTATAGACAATTTTGCAAATAAGAATGGCCGCTAACTGTATTTGCTGTAGGCGTACAATAAAATTGATCGTAGCTTACAAAATATATTTCTACTCAGAAGTTTACTTCTTTGCTAGAACAAAAGTTACTTAATCTACGGATTGTCTTGTTAAAGATACGGCTATATTTCTAATAAGACGTAAAAATTTCTACTGCTGTAAAAATCAGATATCTGGCAGCCTCCGCTTCCTCAGGACTCACCGGCCGCCACTGCTCTTAAGACGGCAACTCCATCAGTAATTACGTGTAGGCTGACGTAACTAAACAAACCGACAGTGAAGAAAAGATGTCTTGGTTTACGGTTATAGCCGGCCATAAACAGCTGGACGGTTTGTTAAATGCCCACAACAGACGGTGATGACGCCACAGCACAAAGCCAGGGCTACTAATTAATTAATGAAAACGAACCGTAAACGGCCGTAATAAATAAATACGACATTTCGTGGCGTTTCCATTACAGAACTCAACTGACTGGAGGAACCGGCGCCACGTAATGACTGTTCGTAGAACGCGTTCGAGATTCTGTGTATGTGTGCCGTCAACAATCATTATACCGTATTCGTGAATTTATCTTTTTCAGCGGAAAAGAGGATATTTTGATATCTGACGCTCTAATATATTACAAACATAAGAATATACATACGTGCGTAATATGTTGTCGGGGAATATATGTGTGAAATGTTGTCGAGCATGGCAGTAATTAAGAATAACATGTTAGTAGTTGGTGGTTCGAATGTGGTCGATAAAATAAAAATGCCTTTAAAAGTTATTCGAAATTGGCAGTTTCCAAACGAAGCGATTTCTTGCGGTTTATGTTAAGGTGGTTTCATGTAATGTATTATTCAGATCTTAATGTTCTGGTTATAAGTTGAAATACGTCGTTGGTAATTTACTGTTTTGGTAAATTTGTTTATACATTAGAATGACAATTTGGAAAGGAGTTTATTATGCACGTTGATAGCCTCAAAGACGTTTATGCATTATTGGAAGCAGAAGCACTGAAAATTGGCCTTGTGGTAAATAAAAACAACACAAAATACATGGTAATGTCCAAATCACCTTACCGTGAATATGATAGTTCTCTAGAAGGGCTCCTAGAGACTTCAATGTGAATGGGAAGTGTCTCAAAGGAGTGTCCTGCTTTAGTTATCTAGATGCCTTGGTATCAAATGATAATAAGATTATGATAAGTATAAGAGAAAGGATACAAGGAGGAAATAGATCCTATAAAAACAACCTTGTTACAAGAGGTATAAACCTTAAAGTATATTATTCTCTGACCAGTTGTTACATATGGATCTGAGGTGTGGACTTTGTTAGAGAACGACAAAATTGCTTTAAAATCATTTGAGCGCAAATATTGCGTAAACTTTTTGGCACAGTAAGAGAAGAAGGCGGTTGGAGAATACGCAGTAACAATGAACTACAGGCTCTCATGCATAGAAAAGACATTGAAATTCATCAAATCACAGAGGATGCGATGGCTGGGACATATGGAAAGAATGTCGAAGGGAAGATTATATACTACTAGAGGTAGACCAAGGGGATGAAATGGTTGGATGGCATAATACAAGATCTTGCTAGTACGGGAATCAGAGGGTGGTGAGGAAGGGCGGAGAACAGGGAAGCATGGAGGAGTACTGTTGAGGAGGCTAAAGCTCGCAAAAGGCAGTAACGCCAGATAAGACGAATAAGAAGTTTATTATAAAGGATACGAAATGTATACACCTTCAAGAAGAGAGGGAGACCACGGAAAGGCGGTGGGATGCTGCCACGACAGAATTAAAACGTGGAGAACAATGTTAGAACGGGAAAAGTGTTTAAATGGAAAAAAATGACAAAGAACTAGAAAGCTCTCGGGTCTAGTGGCTTGCCAGAAGCTATCAAAAACAAACAACTATCATTTAAGGGGATCCACCATCTCTAAAACTATAATTTTTAATTTTGATCAAAACTTCCTTATTACTATGCACATTCCTGCATGTATTCCATGCAGTACAACAGTAAAGAGTTGAAAGCTAGAGAAATCGATACCGACAATTGAAACGAGAACACTCATTACAACGTTCTTCTAGTTATGCGCGTATTCACTGGATTCGCTTCCGAGCTACACAATTTACAGAACTGACAAGAATAATCTGCGGCGTTTACGTCCTCTGTTTACTGATTCGTTATTCCGAATAGATTATAAACGTTGTATGTCTCAGCATTAGGTAAATTTATACTTTATTACCCTACAGCTAGAGCCGTACGTATTGGTTGGCAATGAAGGCCCCAGCGCTGGCTGGGGGGCGGAGAAATAGTGCTCATAACAAAAAAAAAAAAAACAATTTTAATAATTGACCTGTTTGTACAATAGTCTAACGATAATTCGATGTTCACACCTCCGAGCTTTATTCCGAGCGTTTCGAATAATAATAATTTTTAATTTCCCCTTTGTTATTTTTCGATTTTTTAAAATTATTAAACAACATTTTGACAATTACTGTTTGTAAGGTGTGGTAAGTAGTGTATGTTAATTTACGTTTTGATCTGAACAGACGTGCTGTAAGTCAGTCACATACAATATATTATGATAATGAGAAAGAAAAAAGTCCCGCCAACTCTAGAAGCATGTTTGGTTTATGAAGTGGTATAAAAAAAAGTGATGTGAAGAGAGCGAGGGTGAGGAACAACAAAGAGAGGCCATACAAGAAGGCACATGCCTTGGAAACTGAACTACATAGTAGTCGCTTACTATTCTAACTGACGTTCGTAAGTTAAAAGATTACACGATACGTCAGAAAAAAAACTCTAGTATTCGGAAGCAAAGATTCTTGGAAGCTCATAAACCGTATGTACGTCTCTTCCCAATTTTGCAGATCCGTACTACTGAAAAATAGGCATTCCTTTTTACTTCCATGTTCCATAAGAAAATGGAAGTATGGTGATGGCGAAAAAAATCGTGTTCGAGATAAGGGCTGATTCTGATTGTACTACTCTTAAAACACGAAGAAGTCATTTTTCGAAAAGTGTCTGTATGTAGATTTTTTTCTATGGCGAACGATAACTGCCGCAAATTCAAACAGAATCAAATAATTTTTTTTCCATACCTGCCTGAGTTGCAGAGGACTCGGGGCCTTTTGATTTTGGTGAAGCTCGGTTAAGGAGAAGGGGTAGTTTACTTGCAACGTTTTATGTTTTAACAAGAATAAAGTACTTAATTTTGATAAGTGAAGTATCCTGAAAAGGTCCTAATAATCCACTGTAGAAAGGTAGATGAAATATCTATAAATAAAAAGGATAGTTGAAGGGGGAGGGGGTTAATTTTCTATAAATGAAAATGATAGTCGAAAGGGGAGGGGATAAGTTTGTATATGTGTACTACGTTACCGAAAACAAAGAAGTAGTTTATTGTTAAAATTCCTTCCCGGGCTGTTTGGCCGTCCTCCAATGTTTTCTGCAAAACCAGACGTTTCGGCAGTGCCATCGACTGCCATCATCAGTGAAATCGAGTGCGCTAACGTGAGGTGGTAATACGGTAGTGACCATAGTACTGTGGTTAAGGCTGAAGCAAGAAGTAGTTTCTATGGAAATATTTCATTTCGAAAGTGAATTTAAATATAAATCTTAGAACATCGAAGTCACGTATGGTTCTCCATACCGATATTTCTTAAAGGTTATTATGTAGGCCTATGTTCTCTATATGCGACACACGGAGTACCTTGAAATAAATCGGATAAATACGGCAGCTAAGAACGAAAGGACTGAAAACTAACTAGCTACATTTACCCCCTCTCATAATTAGAAATTAAAATATAAACAACTGAACAGTAGCAAGAGTCCATTTGGAGACTCGGGACACTGCACACCTCGCGCGAAAAGAGCACCCCCCCCCCCGTCATCGATAACTAGATACAGATTGCAGTATAGCATGTGATTCACTGTTCTCCCCTGCGGCCAGCGACAACTGCGTATACTTATTAGGTATTCAAACCCAGTAACCGTAACGATAATCGAATACGTACAAACTTTACTGGCGATGCCTGATAAACCGTCAACACTCGCAGACTCATAAACACGTTTACTGCATACCGAGGTAGTCTACACCAAACGGTCGATAATACGAGAACACTACAGTCTGAAAATCATAAAACTATTAACAAAATAATAAACTGAATATAAGTACATCACTACCGACTCGGAACACAAAGTCTTTTATTGGCAAAAACGTAAAAGTTTTACCTTACAGCCTGAACCAGTTTTCGTTTATTTTAAGCTTCGTCAGAGGCTGCCTAGGGAGCGCTGTCCGTCTTGTTCTTGGCGACGGCGTCGACTTTTGAAGGATCGATGTTGTGTGTGTGTGGGGTGTGATATGTCCAAATAATATGTTCGTAAATTGTCTGAAGATGTTCCACTGTTTCGTGGCGCTTCTTTAGACTGACGTTTCCGCTACAATCTGTGTCGACTTCCTGAAACTGTGCACCTGGTCGGATGCTGCAGGCACATGGAAATTACATGTAAATCCCGGCAAAACCATTTCGCCTTTTTGTTTATTTTCTTCTTCGAGTCGGTAGGCCTATTCGTATTTCCCGAAAAATTTTTGTTCCCGTGTTTTTTATTGACTGTTTTTATTTTCTGTCAGACAACTTTTTCATTATATTTCATAATGGAATATATCGTTTTTGGAGACATGGATGGTTATTGTATTCAAGCATATTGGTCAATAAACAGAAACTCAGGATAAAGGGAATGTTTCAAGCTTCTGTTTATACCGTCCCCGGCTTTCCACTGATGGAGGTCCATTGTTCTTAGCGCTGACCAGGCGCGTGACGTTATGGCCAGTACCCTTGGGTTATTGACGTCCAGTTCCTCTGCCGGTTCCGGAAATGTCATACCATGTAGAATTTAACAGCCAGAAACAGTACTTCGACTCTACCGCGTAGTCGAAACCACAGGCCAACCTTGAGTTCAACCCAATACATCGGAGACAAACCCGGGTTACTCGGACTTGCCACCGATGTCGGCCGGGGGAGGTTACAAGGCGTACCCTGCGCACGTGGCTCCCCAGCGCCAAAGAGTTGATTTGGACGGCCATGGTATTTGCCTGGCGCGACCACCATCAACCACGGGTAGGTCACCCATTCTAGGCTACCTACCATTGGCGGCGAACCACCATTTCGGGTCTGCAGTGGTCAGTGGAGAATCAGAAGCGAATTATTCTTATAGTGGAAGAGAATACGGCTCTCATGTTTACCAGCAACGCAACCTAACGCGCTGAACACAGTTTTTTTATTTGGTGTTCTGCCCTAAGGCAGGTCTTCAAATGGTAAAAGCTCTCCAAGCTGTCCTATCGCATGCCAGTCTTTTCGTTTCTTCGTAACATTAACTGATTTTAATGCTATCTATCAACTTCATTCTTCTACGCACTCTCCTTTTTTTCTCCTTCTATGACACCCTCCGTATTAGTTGTAAGCAAGCAGTCTCTTCTTAAACAATGACCTAACCAATTCCTTTTCCTATTTTCTGTTACCTTCAGGATTCTGCTCTCTTCCCCTATTCTTCTTAAAACTTCATTATTCTTTACTTTATCAACGCACCTTACTTATTCCATTGCTCGCCAAACCCGCATGTCAAATGCTTCTATCGTTTCTTATCCTCTTTCCTCAGTGTCCATGTCTCTGCACCATATAAAGCAACGCCCCACACATAACATTTGGCCAACCTTTTCCTTAAATTCTTATTAATTTTGGCACACAGCAGTATTTTCTTCCCATTAAATGCCTCTTTCGCTGTAGCAATTCTTGCTCTAATTTCACTAGTGCAGGACATATCTTCAGTTATCGAGCTCTGAACACAGTGCCACATGAAATTGTCCAATGAAGATCAGTGAATAAGTGTTTGTAAAAGTAAAAACTGCGACCGGTTCGTGGTTACGAAAACGATTTCTCTGTTACGTAGGTTTGCCGCCGATGATTCTGTATCCTACCGAGGTTTTTTTTTTTGATCAACGAAGGAAAATTAATAGCGAACGAAGAGAGTGTATAATAAAAAGTTGTGTTGTTCTTTTTTCCGTCCTGGTGTATTAATGAGATAAACCTGTAAAAGGCAGAAAGTTATTTGGTTTACTGAATCGATTAACGGGCGCAACAAGGAGCGAGCGATTTATATTATATACGCAAGTTAAAACGTGAAGACAATTTATTTGCTCCCTGTAATTACTGTAACTGAAGCAGATAATTTCTCCGCGCTGTTGTTGGTATTCCTTAACACCATAATCGTCTGTCAGGTTTTTATTAAATTCTTTTTCACCGGCTGAGTCAGTAGCACGGCCAGTCTTTGTAATAGCGTAACCTTATTTGTATTGGGAGGAAAAAGAGTAATCGTAATAAGTAAACGGTTGTCTCTAATGGACTCATTCAGTGCCGACAATGTACATTATGGAATTAATTGACAATAGTAAGCGCCATTGGTTGATTTCTAGAATTGTAGGTGCCGGGACGCATCAATTCAAAAGTTGTACAGACACATAAATTATATTAGCGTATAAGTTTATATCAGGTTATTACAAAGGAGGTCTACATTTTTAAAGCCTTATAAAATATGTAACATACGCACAAACTTGTATCTAAAAAGATAATAAAGTTTACTGATATTTCTAAAGAGCTTCATCGTCAGGTTAGCCGCACGACAATCTAAAACATGTCACTCATGACGGCGTCATCCCGGAGCCTCAATCAAACTCTAAGTGATGGTTTCGGTGGTTCGGACATTTTAAAAAAGTTTCCACGTTTCATCATTGTGTTGTCATATTGTTTGTTTCTTAACCTTTCCTTACTCTTTGTGCCCAATGTTGTATGATGGCCAGAAATCAGCCCTCGCACATTCACTTGAAGTCATTACTATTGATTCAATAGCATATTTGAAGGTAGAAAGACTGTCCGGAAAAATTCTGGAATGCATATATTCTCGGAAGCTCCCAATCAGTTGCCTTTCATGTAGTTTTAATTTTGAAGCATTTGTTGTTTTGTTTATTTCATTTTCTCCATAGGGTATTGGTACATTTTTCGAACGACAGTAGTTAAGATAAAGATTAGTGCTGGTGTTTGATTTTGACAAATGTTTAGTTGTGTAGTGGGGCTGATGAGGGGCACAATTTAAAAAGTAGTAGTAAATGTTTGTAATAATTAGGTTTTTCTTTTCATATATTTTTTCGGTTATTTATTTTTGGATCCAAGATGTTTCAGAACGCCGTTCCGGCGCGTTCCCCCTGAAATCAAGCCCGGGTAAGCGCTGAGTTGCTGTTGACTGTAAACTAATTGAACAGTTAATACCCATTAAGTTGTAATATGACTTATGAGGATAATAGAGCCATGCCCAACAAAGTGGACAAATGTCAATGAACTCGCCCGTAGTTGCTTGGAAATTAAGTACAAAGAAGTGTCACGTTTTAACGTCTGTTTGAATGAATCCCTGACGTCATGAAGAAAGAAATCTAGTAATATATTTACAGTAGAGCATCAATTATCCGAACATCCATTAACCGAACGATCTATTATCCGACCTCAATAAAAGTAAAATTATGTACTGTACTGTGCAGTAATGTGTTGGACACGTATTGGATATTTATTGAACATAAAAAATTGTATACTATAAATTATGTACAGTAACTGTACAGTAATAAATAAACGCTGTAGCTATACAGCCTTATAATCGATAAACAAAGAATCAAGACTGAGACTGTTCTAAAGTGGGCCGAAACAGAAGACGAAATGGATTGTATTCAGCTTGTGAATCTTAAACGACTTCAGTCTTTAGCAGCGAGAAAACGGAATATTAGTTTGAAGCAGACAGTGGTAGAACAATTCTCCAAAAAAATGTAAATCCATGGTACTGTATGTTTTGTTATAGTTTTTAATTTTTAATTAAATTTATAGTACTGTACAGTGTTTGTCATTAAACTCTAATTTTGTTTAAATTAACTTCTGGTTTTTATTAATTACACTCAGTTTTAATTCAATGATTTTTAGCCTTAGTAATACATTACAGTACAGCATACAGTGTGCAGTGTACATTACAGTATACGAGGTTGCAGTAATTCTATAACAGTATGTTAGAAATGCTTTTGTAATAAAAGAGAAACAAGAGAAATGCTTTTGTTTTCGTAAAGAGAAATAATGCTTTCTATTTACGAGCTATTATCCGAAATATCGATTAACCGAACGGGCCCTCGTCCCGAGAGGTTCGGATAATCGATGCTCTACTGTATAGCGATTGGAAAAGGGAGGCTGTTCACATTACATTTTGCTGAAGGTCAGGCTATATTGACCGAGGATGAGTGGATAATCAGTTATGTGCTTAGGAAGCTTGGAGAATTATATACGAAATGGGGCCTCGAAATAAATGCATCCAAAACAGAGTACTTGGACGCCAAGACCGAGAGCTATGAGAGCTACGAGTAATGTCAAGTATTTATAAGTAATAATAACATCTGATGATGATAGCAATCAACAAATAAAATGAAGAATAGGGCAAGCAAAAACAGCTACTCGGCAACTGAATAACCTACTACGAACTACACATTTCGCATTACGAAGCGTAATTACGCGGACATATAATGTATGCTGCCAACAAACTACCATTAAACCTAACCCTTCAAAACCTTGAAATAGGCACAAAAAGTATAGACGCAATAAGAGACTTAATATATCTTGGCTCCCAGGAAAACAGCACTAACGACATCAATACTGAAATAAGAAGTAGAGTACATCTCGCAAATAAAACATATTATGGATTAAAAAAGCACGTGACATCTAGCTTCATCTCAAGAAGCAAGAAATGCAAAATCTACAAAACACTTATCAGGCCAGTCCTGACATATGCTTCAGAAACCTCGAGAGTGACAAAAAATAGCTAGAGACTTCTAGGTTGCTGTGAAAGACGGATTCTAAGAACAATATTTAGAGGAGTACAAGAAAATGGAATGTGGCACACGCGCTATAATTATGAACTGTACCATCTTTACAAAGAGCCGGACATTGTCAGGCTAATCAAAATACACAGGCTAAGGTGGGTTGGACCATGGGTTTATATACTAACTGGATGCCCGACTGCCACCCCTTTATGCTTGCGAGAGCTGAAGCAAGTGTGACGTCACGCCGCCATCTTTAACCCGGGCAAGAGATCTCGAGCCCACAGTTCTACCTATACAACTGGTACATAATTGTGCCATTAATTACGCGACAATTAATTATTTTTTGATGATAAATACATGCTACGATACGTCCTGAATAATACGATTTTTTGTCAAACCCATCAGCCCGAATGGTACTCACTTACCTGTTAAATCTTTTGCTATTTCCACTCGTAATCAAAGAATTTATTAGCCGACACCGTGGGATCATAGTGTTATGGGGACGTAAAATGAAATTTAAAAACAAAAGTTTCTCAACGAAGAATTAGAAATAAAAGGCTGTATTTCCAACTTTCATTATTATTAGGGCTATATGAAAAGGAACCGGTACTCACCAGGAACTCGCGAGTTCAAATCCGGGGGAGGTAGATCGATGTAAAAGTTTGGAAAATTCTATAGAGATAAATGAAATTATAAATCTTGAGAAACTTGGGCTTAAAAATGTGCCAGTACTGCATACCACCAGAAAAAGCCATTATTAACTGATGTTGTTGTTATTATTATATTATTATTATCATCAATCTATATAAAATAAGCTGCTTTCTTCCTTTCAAAATAAAACAAGAAAAACACACAGAATCTAACCCAGTATGCTGGTATCCTTACTTTGTTCTCAGAAATTTGGCCAACCCAGTAAAATGGTTATTAATAGTTTTACAGGTTTTTTATTATTCATTCACAACTGGTGTTTTTTAATAATGGGTTTTTAGAAGAGAGTACATAATGATAATAAACAGAATGAATGTGTAAACTTATTGACAATGAATGTAAGTGTTAGCCATAGATTACCATAAAACTTAGGCATTAGGTTTTGCTGGCCAATATCGTGATTTGTAAGAAATTAAAAATTCCACTACTGAATAAAATTAATTAGAACTCTGTGATTTTCAAAATTTGTCAAAAATCAATGGAAACTCGATTATAACTAAACTTATTTAATTACATATTTGGTTGTGTTCTGTGACTAAATAAATCTTATTTGCATTATAAGCCATTTCGCTCGACTTTGATTTCATGCGTTTGCTAAACATTTTGCGTCTGGGAGAAATGGGACTATACCTTCTGTTTGTGTACACCTTGTTGTTATATGCAGTGAGATGTAATAATTTTATACTGTAACGCAGAAGCAATTAGACGACTGTTTAGCTAGATCTGACTGTAGACATTGTTTGGTTATTTATTCATATAATTACGTGTCAGATTATGCTAAAAGACTTTTAGTTTCTATGTTGGAAGATATGTTGTTTGTATGTTAGTTTCGTATTTTGTATTCTTTTCGAAGTCGTAAGTCAAGCAATTATTTGTAAATCAATTTACACTCCAAAAGGTCCGCACAAATCAACCTAACTCCACGTCTGTTTACCTTTTTTTTCTCGCTTTAAATATGGCTGCCGTGATCTCAGGTTTGCTTCACTAGAGAGCGCCCTGTCGGGCATCCAGTTATATTAACATCCATGGGTTGGACACATAGAGAGAATGGAGGAAGGACAGCCTACGAAACATATTTTCTAACAGAGACCAATAGGTAGTAGAAAAAGGGGAAGACCCCGAAGTATATTGAAAGACCAGATAGATGAGGACCTCGGAAAGCTGAACATAAGAAACTGGAAAGCCAAGGCACGCGATAGGGAGGAACTGAATTGATTCTTGGAGCAGGTCGAGACCCACCAAGGGCTGTAGAGCCACGGTTGATGTATAAAACCATAGTAGAGTGCATAGGCTTATATGTGGGAGGTGAATAAAAGAAATAAATCCGCAATAAGAGCTATAGAGGTGAATTACTGAAGACGAAACTGTAGACGAATTATAGATTGGATAGAATTAAGAATGTAGATATAAGAGTGCAAATGGCAATTGGCGTAGACATAATAGAAACGGTCGGAGTGAGTTTATTGATTGTAAAAGGTTACCACTTAGTCTGAGTGAGAAAGAGATTAGCAGAGTTGTATGTGTGGAGCGTAGTGTTATACTTTGGGAATATGCTGGTAATGACGAAAAGTGAAATAAACTGTTGGGAGAAGGATATAAACTGTGCGGAAGGAATCAGTCGGGGGGGGGGGGACACGGTGAATAATGAGGTAGCTGTTAAGGAGAACTGAAGATAAATCTTATAATAAGGGTGAAGGCCATATATCTGATATTATATGTAGGTCGTATATATTGAGACCTAATTGTATCCAAGGGACGATAATTGAGTGTTAAGATTCCGGGGAGGATAGGAATGTTGTATGATGTCGGGGATGCAGAGAAGGGAAGCGTGGCGTCAGTAGACCGGGCCGGAGTGATTCTGTCGCAGCGGTAATGCCGTCCGGTAACGGGTGTCAGTTATTGTGGCGTCCCGACAATTGTAGAGTAACGAACACAATGTGCAATGCAACGAATACAGGAAACATATGATATCAATAATGCAGCTATGGATATGTACTTCCTCCAGCAGGTGGTAACGCTAACCGGAAGTGGACAATCTTACCCTTCACAACAGAAGGTACCTTCACTTCGCTTCCGTTATATCGACAGATATATAATTACACACACACACAGCAGAGAGATTTTCTGACATAACGTTAGTGTGTGAAGGCATGTTAGTGTGTTTGCGCGTACAAACGGCCTTGCCGTTACGAGTTTCCTTCCGTCGCGTGGCGTAATAACAAGATATCTTGATGATCATACCATGCGTTCAAATTGATACGCATCAATATAATTAATTTATGATGGGTACAACGCAGTTGATGTACAGTAATTGTCGGACAGGTTACAAAAAGATTTATGTCCGGTGTCACAAGTTTACGATGTGTTCTTCGGGCAGTTACGTTTTTGAGTGCCCGTGTTCCATTACCGAGAGATGACAGTAGTCGTGTTGAAAGAAAAAAGATTTTGACTGGCCGAAGTTAATATGAACATTAGCGGAAGCCGTATGTGGGCAAAACACATTTTGTGTCATTTAAATATCTTAAACAATGCACAATGAAAATGTCCGATCACTACGATGTTTAAAATGTATTGTTTTTTTTTTACCGTAATGATGACAATGCGTGTAGACATGAAACAAATTATATACGATGAACTGAAACTTAAATGTTTGAGACTGGTAACCTTCGTGAGCTGCAGATTTTGCTCGCTGTTTTGAATGAAATACATGTATTATTAAGGTAGACAAATTTGAATATCACATAAGTTTTTAAATTATTAGAAAAATTAGGAAAACCTCAACATTTACTTATTTAATAAAATATCCATGGTAAAGCAGGCGATCATATAGTACACACTAAAAGTCCTGAACTACTGCATTGGTTTTATTAGTTCAATTTATAATAATAATGTCTAATGACATATAATTTAGTTATAACTTTAACGTTTGCGTATGTTTCCATAGATATCTCTAGGACTACTATTATATAATTGATAACAGTAGGCCTATATAAATTTGTAGCTTATAGACTTTTTGAAAGCGATCGAAAATATACAAGGAGTGTCGAGAGATATTAATTCTGTCAAATTACTTCAGACACCGAATCTGTATTTTGAAGAAAATTTGACTTCGAAACTTGATCGCCCCACATAGACTTTACAATTTTCTTAAAATTCTCTGTTATATTTTTGGCCCTTGATGCTCCCAAAGCTTAAAGAAATCGTTTATGATAAACGTTATATTCGAATTTTGGTTAAAATCTCTTCAGCCTGTCACCCACATATTTTTAAATTTTGATCCCTTTTTAGGACTTTGGTGCCCTAAAGTTTTGAAATTTCAAAAAATAAACGCTATGTTCAGATTTTTGTTAACATTCTCTTTAATTTGATAGCCTATACGGATTTTTACTTTTTTTCACAATTTTTACCTTATTTTTGTCTCCCGTGCCTCCCTAAAGGTTCTGTAGGGTAAAAGTCCTGTAGGAATTCATGTCCAGTGTTTATTGCTTGTGTGGCCAAATTAGATTTTTTTATGCGTTTAGATGTTTAAAATAACGTTTTTCAGTTGTTTTTTTGTTTGTCCTAAGTAACATTTATTGCAATGTGGGCATTCAATTTTGTATATACCATTGGTTGTTGTATTATCTTTTTTGTGCGGGTTATTTAGTTTTTGTAAATTATTTTTATTAGTTTTGTATGCTACTTTAATGCCTGTTTTTTAAACAGTTTTGTTAGCTTTGTCATTTTATTAGGCCTATTTATGTATGTGAATGTGGCCCATTTTTTATTGTTGTTATTATTTATGTGTTTTTCATTTTGATTAATTCTTAATCGTTCAGTTTTTATTTTATAATTGGTTTTATTATAGTAGTGTTTGAATTAATAATGAAAATAAACACAAGTTATAATCTTAGACGTTTTAGTACTTGTTTGTACAGGACGGTAGGCCTATATTCGATGTTTTCTTATAATCGTGTAAACGGCTAATGAATTTTGTAACAAAGAACCGTCTGGCGTAGGAGTACAGTAACAACGCTGCCGCAAGACGGGGCTGCAGAGGGGACATTGTACATTAAACACAGCGCCGTCTTATCAGTACACATTTTCCGGCGTCTGTTGTTATGTCGACTGAGATAAGGTGGTGCCTCTTCGCAGTGCAATTTTCTCTAACACGTCAGTAAACGTGGTTACTATCTCTTGTGTGTGTGGGAGGGGGTTCATTGTTTTGAGACGAAGGGAAGAGAAAGAGAGAGCTTCCGCAAGTAAACAGATGTGTTCCTGGATTATTTATCGTAAAATTAAGTTACTTATTAACGGGACGTGTCAAAACAAGTGTGATCAAAAAATAAATATTTTATGAGCAACCCTTATGTATTAAAAAACCACCTGACATCTAGCTTCATCTCAAGAAGCACGAAATGCAAAATCTACAAAACACTTATCAGGCCAGTGCTGACATGACATATCCTTGAGAAACCTGGACAATGACAAATTACAAAGGTTGCTTTGTAAGAGGGATTCGAAAAACATCCCTGGGTTGGGTTGGGTTTAATGGTAGATCAGGTGAGTTGACTGGGAGACTGAAAAACGTATTTTGAGTTTACGATACATCGGGAAATCGAATCCGGGTCCTAGATTGGTAGTCAGCGGTCATATCCGCCCCTCGTATACCAATTTTCAATTAACAACAATCGTGTGCTGCAATTTCTCGTCGTTAGCAGTAAGAAGTTGCCTCCCACTGATTTCCCATGTGTTCCCAAGCGTTAATGACGCTCTGGAAATGTAACTTGGTCCGTGCTCACTACTGCTCTCTCCTAACAACTTTTATTACTTATGTCTCTCCCGAGGATTACGGCTATTCTTCAGTTATCAAGCAACGTTCCACTATTAAATTGTTGACCCCAAGTGGTCGATACTTCACACCAGCACTGTACAAGCCGCGAGCAAAGCATTGTGGTCTCTGTGATTACAAACCGCGTCCTTATCTCCTGAGTTTTGACATGAAACGTATTTAATTTAAATATAAGGATATTTATGTTTCCGACTCGGAACACAGAGTTTTTTATTGGTAAAAACGTAAAAGTTTTACCTTATAGCCTGAACCAGTTTTCGTTTATTATAAGCTTCCTCAGAGGCTGCCACTGGGAGCGTGTAGAATATCCATGTTATTGTCGGTGTTTGTGTATGTGTGGTTTGCTTCAATGAGGTGGTTTGCAAAGGTGGATTCGGTAGTGTGGAGTGTAGTGCCTTTGTGTGTTCAATATATCTCTGTTTGAAGCAACGTCCTGTCTGGCCTATGTAGAATTTGTTGCAATCTCACCAATTTAGTTTGTAAACACCGGGTAGATCAAATTTGTTTTGTGTGTGTGTTTTGATAGTGTGTGTTCTGTTTTATTTGTAGTTTTGTATGCGATTCTGTATCCTGCTTTTTTTATTTGTGGGCTATTGATTGATGTATTGATGTATGTTAGTGTTATGAATTTGTTGTTTTCTGTCTTTGTCTTTTGTTTGTTTTGTGTTTTGTGTAGGAGCTAGATATTTTATCGTGTTTAATTCGTCTTTGTAGTCTTTTTCATCTAGTGGGATGTTGTTTAGTCTGTGTATCATGGTTCTGAAGGCAGCTAGTTTGTGTTGTAGTTTGTGATTGGAGGACTTGTGTGTTAGTGTGTAAGTTGTAGTTAGTTTTCTGTATATATGAATTTGTGTGTGTTCTAATTTTGCAATAGAGAGGTCTAGGAAGTTAATGCTATTGTTGTACTCGTATTCGGCTGTAAAGGTTATGTTTTTGTGTATTATGTTTATGTGCGTTAGTAACTGTTCGCATTGTCTTTTGTTCCCTTGTACTTATTTAAATTTTGTTTGTTTTATATCGAACTGTACAGAGTAGGTCAGCGCTATCGGAGGTAACTCATTTGTAACCGTATTTCGAACCCACGCCTCTGCGTCACAGGTCTTTCAGGTTTTTTGTCTCATTATATTCATTTTAGTTTGTTAGAACATCAAGACGTCTCGTTTTTCTGTGGGCCTGTGATCTTAGTAATATTCTGTAGCGTACAGAATTGTCGCTTTATCTTTTGTACGTTATTACCAGACATCTGAGTGTTCTTAGTGAAATTTGTTCGATATACGAGGCCTGTAAATTAAGTAATGAGACTATTTCAGTAAGACTTTTTGTTTACGGTCAAACTATAGACAGACTCTATCGCCTTCAAAACAGTTCCTTTGGGAAGCCACACAGCGCTTTAGACGGGTTTTCCACTCTTCTTAGCAGTGCTGGATCTCAGAAATTGGAATTTCCTTCAACTGGTCGGTTACATTTTTTTTAATGTTGTCTATTGTCCCAGAATGGTGTCTTTTGAGGTGTTTTTTCATTCTCGGGAAGAGAAAGTAGTCAGAGGGACTCAAATCACGTAAATAAGATCGCTGAGGAAAAGCAGGGATATTTTTATTTGCCAAAAAAGTCATTAACCGAGAGTGCTGTGTGACAAGGTGAATTGTCATGATACAGCATCCAGAGGTAGGTGTTCACGCTAAATTTCGTTTTTCAAAATTTAATAAACTGTAGTGTGGTTAAAATTTAGTTCTTCGACGATTCTGACGGTTAATCGATGGTCAGACCTCACCAAGTCCCTGATTCGATCAACATTGTCGTCAGTTCTTGACGTTGATGGTCTTCCAGAGCGGGGATCACCCTTAATTGATTCCAGGCCATCTGAAAATGCTTTAAACCATCTGAAAACCTGTGTTTTTGACAATGCTTCATCTCCATACGCCTTTGTCAGTTTTTTGAAAGTTTCAGTAGCATTGAGCCCGAGTTCAACACAAAACTTGATTGCACAACGTTGCTCGTAATTGATGTCACCTATTTTTATAACGCACAACAAAAATTCACTTCACGAAAAACTTGTTTACGTTTCACGTAGTAATCATAGACAGTAAATATTAATACTCAATATAAATCATGTGTTTACCTAACCATCTGTGTTAATGGAAACCTGCCATATTGACTGCTACATGATTAGTCTCATTACTTAAATTTACACACCTCGTAAAACGTAATAAGAGAATTACTCAAGCCATCGCTCAAAAACGTTTAGCAGTTGATGATCTTTCGTTGGATCAAAGTCGGAATCTTTGAAGGCACATTGGCACGAAGAAAAAACTGTAGTATAAGAAATTCAATAAATTAAGAGAACGGTTGGCAGTTTATGTAGCGTTTAGGGAGTTGAACGGCGGGCGAAGCAGCAGGGCGAATCAACCGCAAAAGCCCGTGGGCGTACAACTTTCCAGACTGTGCACATAATTGCAGGTACAACAAATAAAGTTTTGTTACCGGTGCAGAAACATTGTTGTGTCGTCTATATAGTCAGCGGAAGAGAATATGAAATGTTTTAGAAGTAATCATTATCTTGCAGTGACATACCTTTAACATTTTTTGGGTTTTCAAACGTATACAATGAAAAATTCGTTAATATAATCGTACATTTTCTGAGTAAAACGGATGGAAGTTTTATAAATACGTAAATTTATGGTGTGTTGCGGACACGTCGTTACCTAAACGTTTTCATCATTATCATCATCAAGGATGGTTTGTTCCGGTCTCAAATAGGCAAAGATTAGAGCTGGTCACTCCAGCGCTTCCTCGGACTTCCCACACCTCTCCGTCCCTCGGCTTATAGTTCCAGAGTTGTTTGGGGATGCGGCAATCATCCATTCGGCAAAGATGTTGCCACCAATTCTTCCGATACTGGGCGATCCTTTCGAATATACTCATAATATTCAGTTCCTGCCGTATAACTGTATTTCTTCTATGATCGTGAAGAGTATACCCTGCCACGTGCCTGAGAAATCTCATTTCAGCCGCTTGGATGCGACTGGCCTGGCATTTCGTTAAACTCCAATTCTCAGACCCATAAAGAATTGTGGGATGAGCCATCACCTTTTAGAATTTTAGGCGTGTCCCTTTACTTGCTGACTTAAGGGTTCGCCTAATGGTCCCGCACATAAGGTTGAACTTATGCAACTTATTCACAACGTCGTTGCATGCATTATAAGACACTGCCTAAACGTTTTCGTAACTAAAATATTGTTTTATTTGAATCATCATGGGGCAGCGTATCACCTTCGGAATAAATTACAAAGTATATATGTAGGCCTACTTTAAGCGGCAAACTTGTATAATGTAAATTATATTAATATTTACTTATAATGGGTAATATGCAATTTACTTGCATTAATTAATTACTTTCGTGCCATGCGTTGTGCAGCCATTTAATACAATGTATAAAATTCTGATTAGTTATAAACAAAATACTTGATATCATCTAATAAATTAATATTGTCAATTCATTTATATTACTGAACAAAAGAAATTCTTAAAATTCTACTTTATATTTCATTTAAAAATTAAGTTAACATCTGGGTTATCTGTGGTAATAATAAACGCATTATAGGATCAACTTAGATAACTAGTTTATTTATCATTCACAATAAATTATAATCATACATATGAAACGTCGATGTACCTGTAATACATACATATTTTATAAGAACAAATTCATGTTTAAATATATGCTGAAACAAAGAAGACATACATACATATATAAATAAAATAAGATAACAATTCATATTCTAATTATTGATGCGTTCATTAATCCCAGATAGTTTTTTGTTAATATATTCATTAATTAAGTTTTTAATTCTGATTTATACTCATTGCGTTTACTAACAATTTCCCAGGGATGAATTCTTTGAAATAATCAGGTCAGTAGAAGTAACTAAATAGTAATGATTAAAATAATGGTTACTTGGTTTATGAAATATCCATTAGTATTTGGTGATGTCCAGTCTCAGTGATGAGGATGACATGAAGACACATCTCGTTGAATGCCGCTGATATCACAAACACTTGCACACACTTCCGATCACTCGCGTTGGCGTAGGTTTATGTGAATAATTGATGTTTAGTGTTCAATTAAATACTTCATCTTACGATGTGTGTTGTGTGTTCATTTTAACGTTACTGTACATGTCTAGTTCCACTTATATCACTGTTTTATCAAATATACGTGTGATTGATTAATTAGTTTAATGTTTCATGTTCTTTAGGGTTTTAATGAGATGTAGTAACACTGAATAAATTTAAGTTCAAATGTTTTGTATAGTACATCTGTGGTGATGTTTGTTCGTGTAACGATCTGATTGTTCGCTTTGAATAATTTAAATTATTACCTAAGTCCGTTACATCGCACTTCGAAATTCACTATTAAAAGTTTATTAAGTCTGACTATCGTGACATGATGATTTCACTAAGTCTGCTAAATTACGAGTTGATGTACTAACTCCCGAACTTGAGTTATCTCTCCGAACAATTAAATATACTCTTGAGAACTTATAGTAAAACTGACTTCGTACTTAAAGTGTATTACTTGAAAAATTAAGATATACTGGCTTCCGAACAATTAAATTGAACTGTTTGATAATTTGAGTAAAACTGGCCTCGTCCCCGTCTTGGGACATATAGTTTTATTAACTCGTCCCTACTCAAAATTTTGTCCCTGGCGCTGTTTACGCCTTCTTTACTCGTGATTGGTCAGTTTTGAGTTTTCTTGGAATAGTTTGTCCCACTATGTTAAGACCCTCCGTCATCGTTCTTCTGATAGGTTCTTTGTTTTTGTTGCTATGGAAACAGTCCTCTTCCACAAGTGTTTTCAGTGGCTCTGGGCTTCTGATAGGTTCTCAGACATCCCCCGATTTTGCTCTGTCGAACGTTGACCCTTTTCGTAGAAACTTTAGCTATTATACGCTTGTCTATCAATCCATTGTCTGAAGTAAACTCAGTGTTTTTCTGGCTTGCCTTTTATCTGTACTTTCGGTCCTCCCGAAGTATTGTTCTGTGTTATACCCCTTTTTGTAGCTATTAATAATTTTGGACATCTGCTGGCTGGTGAAGTCACCCCAACTTTCCACTCGTAAATTCCGTCTGACACTTAGACGATATCTCCAGCTGCGTAACATGACTTGAGTTTTTGTCTCTTCTCTGCTTTAGTATTGTTTCTTAAAGTGCAGTGCATCCGTTCCTTTGTAACGTACAGTTTCCCCCTTTCTGTAGCCCATCGTATCTTGACGTAACTTGGTCGAACATCTGCCACATTTCTCAGTACAAGTGTGAATGTCCTCTCCTACATTGTTACAGCTGTAGTGAGCAATAATTCTGAACTAAACTTTCCCTGTCATCTTGTACAACCAATTTCTATAGCCGAGTCGAACTTAACGTCTTTCTATTGTCTAGTTAGCGACGCTGCTCTGACATCTTCTCATTACGTTTTATTTATTGCGTCAACTTTAAGTCGTTGACACCACTTCGTGTGAACGCACTCCGTCGAGGAGAAAATTTAAAAATTTAAAATTTTTGCTCGTTACAGTGTCCTCAATTTTGATTTGATGATGTGACCTCAGGGAACAACTCAAATCCAAATTCTGCGCCTTGTACGTCGCCTCACCATGTTCATCTTCCTCAGGGAGGGATATTACAAGATAACCTACTTTTAAAGACTTATGTTACAATTGGTGTACCCCCTTTTAGTTTTAATTGTATCTATGAATTTATTGCTAGCTATTTGGGATGGCTGAACGCATTTAACATTATCGTATTTACATATCGATTACATATAAATACCTTATCTCTCTAATTACAAAACAAATCATAAATTCAATGGGTAATAATTAATTTAATTAATTAAATAATCTCTTTACTTTCTAAAATATTATTCTCGCAATATAATATCAAACAAATCAATTGATTTAATGTAACGTTTTATATGAAATCAGAGAAATCTCCTACACATATACATTTTATGCAGTACTAATAGTCCTACCAATAATTTTGTTCTTAAAATGTTATTTAAAATTAGATTGGTAATTAACATATCCGCTACGTTAGTTTTAATTATATTCATATTATTTGATAATTTATACATACACGTAATAAATTTTGCTAACGAGTTATTTACTTCGTTTTAACATAATTTACATTCCTAATTCACTTTAACAGAGTTCATTTACGATATAGCTTTTTGTATAATATCTAAGCCCGTTAATATCTAATAGCTTTTTGTATAACTTTTAAGTGTCCTTCCTTTTTTTTTTTCACTTTGTCCCAATAATTTATTACTACGTGAACAAGGAATTGCAACTAAAATGTCCCTTGTATTCACTACAATATTTCATAAAATGTCACTCAAAACGTTAATTCACACTTATTATCTAACATTTTATTAGTGATTTATTAACTAAGTAAACTCTTATGTTACATTTGACATTTAGAGTACATATTTTCTTTCGGTTAAGCCAGCTTGAATGAGATAAGCGCGTCAATTACCCTAACGCAGATGACTCATCACCATCAGCTAACTCGTTATGATATATTCTTCAACATTCTCCTTTTCATTCACCTTCAATTTTCTGGCTCATGATAATTTTTCATCTGTTTGACATTGAATTTCCCGCGGATTTTGCTTTCGTCATTGCAATCGACGAGCAGGTATGTAGCATCTCCAAGAATTCAATGTACTTTGTATGGTCCACAGTACAGTTCACAAAATTTCTCAATCCTTTTCTGGATCGCGTCCGATTGATAATAGGTCCTTATTAACACCTTCTCACCAATTTGGAATTTTGTAATAGTCTTGGTTTCATTACACAACTTCGCTTGCTTTTCCCTCTTCTCTTTCATCTTGACAAATATTTGGTTGTAGTCAGCTCCTTTAACTTGAAGTATGTCCTTGTCTAGGTATTTTTCCCAAACTCTTGTCGGTTTTTTCCCGAGCTGTGCCTCATAGGGTGTCACTTCTATAGTCTCGTGGTACGTCTCGTTAATGCAACTTTCAATTATAGGTACATAACGCGACCACTTTGTGTGTTGGTCACAGACAAAGATCCTGAATAAATTTCCAAGTTGTCTGTTAATTCTTTCAGCCAGATTCGCGCATGGGTTTCTTATTGCGGTGAATCTTGGTTGAATGTTTAATTCGTTTAAACCGTCTAACCATTTCCTAGAGGTAAACTGCGTTCCATTGTCAGTAATAATTATTCTAGGACATCCTAACTCTTTACAATATTGGTGTATTCTTCTTAACGTGGCTGCGGTCGTTGCCCTGCTAAGTGTAAACAGTCGCACGTATTTTGTGAAATTGTCTACTATGACGAACAAATACCTCACTCCAGCGGACGAGACGGGTAGTGGCCCAAAATAATCAGCGCTCACTAGGTCACCCTTCATTAACGGGATAATGGCTTTCGTTCCCCCAAATAGGATTTTGTTACCTGCGTCCTTCCTCTTCTGACACGTGTCGCAAGTCCGTACGTAATTTTTCACTTTTTTCAACATACCGTCTATGGTAAAATGCTCCTGTAACAATTTTATACATTTCTTCGCTCCTGGGTGTCCATACATCCGGTGTATTTCGGCAATTACTTCTCCGGATACACTGTTCGGTATGTACAGTTTCCATTCCCTCCTACGTAATCTATATAATTTCTCATTAACATATCTATAAAATTTACTTATTTCCTTATCTAAACACTTTTCCTTAATCTTATCTATAATGGTCTTAAGCTTAGTATCTTTAAGTTGATACTTTCCAATATCCATAATTATCTTGCTTACTTTTTTATCCATCTTGATCGTCAGGTGATTAATTAAGTATTCGCACGTATTGTCGCTAATTTCTTCTAACGTGGCATCTTCTGGGTTTCTGCTTAGAAGATCAGCAATAATATTGTCCTTGCCCTTACAATGGACAATGTCGAACTTGTATTCTTGGATACTCAAAATCCAGCGTGTTATTCGTGAGTTATTTAAATGACATTTGTTCATAAAGGTCAATGCCTTATTATCTGTAATAATGGTTAAAGGTTGCCCTAATATGTATATACGGAATTTTTCGAGACATCGTACGATACTCAAGAGCTCCTTTTCCGTGGTGTAGTAATTTCTTTCTGCACCCTTGAATGTTTTGCTAGTAAATGCTATAACTCCGATTTTTCCTTCCTTGTCCAGTTGATATAGCTGCCCGCCATATGCAAAGTTGCTGGCGTCGCATTGCATGTAGTATCGTTGGTTTATTCGAGGAAACTTCAAGATAACTGTTTCTACGAATAACTCTTTAACTCGTTGAAAACATTCGTTTAGTTCCGGTGTCCAGGTAAATTTATGTCCTTTTCGTAATAATTCTAGTAACGGTTTGGTGGTTTCGGCGTATTTATCTGTAAAACGGTTGTAGAAATTTGTTAAACCCAAGAAACCCTTTAATTGCTTTTGGTTCCGAGGTGTTGGAAACATCATAATTGCATCAATCTTCTCATCCGTTGCCTGTATTCCTTGTGTAGTTAATCGATATCCAAGGTATGCAATTTCTTGCCTAAAGAATTGCGACTTATCCAAATTGATGGTCAAATTCGCTCTTCTTAAGTTAGATAATAATAAATCTATATGCAATAAATGTGTCTCTGTATCTCCTGAATAACATAGGCAATCGTCTACATAAATAATGGTATTTTCCTTAACTTCATCTTCCAATACTGTGTCCAATCCCCTGGTTAGTGCAGCAGAACTGGTACTCAGTCCAAACGGCGTAACTGTGAAGCAATAACATTTGCCTTCCTACATAAAAGCGGTGAAGTTCCGGCACTCTGGCTTCAGTGGTACTTGCCAGAAACTGCTGGTTAAGTCTACGGTAGATAAATATTTCATTTCACAACATCTAGCCAAAATATCGTTTATCGGTGGGGCACCCTCGTAGTCCGGGATCGTCACGCTGTTCACTTTCCTCGCATCCAGACATAATCGTACTCTTCCGTCTTTCTTAATCACAGTAACAAGTGGGTTGATATATGCGCTGTTGCATCGCTCAATGACCCCATACCGTAACATTCTTCTAATCTCATCATCCACCTTCCCTTTATATGCTAATGGGACAGGCCATCCTCTCTGGAAGTACGGTGTCCGGTCGGTGACTTGGAACTCGTGAACGTATCCTTCGATCCTTCCGGGGCACTATCTGAATAAACTTCTATTCCTTACGAGAATCTCCCTTAATCTCACCAACATCCCTTTATCTCCGCAGTCAATACTCTCTACTTTCTTATCGATGTTCCTTATGATCTCTTCTTCTTCTTCTTCTGTGTCCACCACTTCTATATGCATCATTGGCACCGTGCATGCCGCTTCGTCAGCCTCTCTTCTTAACTCGACGATCCTTTTTCCCATGTCAATGAGACATCCTGTTTCCTGAAGAAAATTAATTCCTAATATACAAGATTTTATTAAATCCGGTATAATGAGAAAAACACATTCATACTTAATTCCTTCGATATAAATATCGCATAATATTTGCTTCCTTATTAACTTTGATTTATTGCCTACCGCGCTAACTATTGAAGTATTAGTCATCGGTAAAATTTCGTAAGGTGCTATGTTATTTATGTTTATTTTGATTAAACCACGATTCGGACAATCCGGCGATAACGGATCCAGTGTCAAGCAACGCTTGTATAGTAATATTATTGTTAAATTTTATATTTATTTCTGGGCACTTTATTACTCGTTGGGTAATCTCCTCGTCATCATTGCATAACAAGTCGCTTCGTAAGTCTGGTAAAATTATGTTAGTCTGATAGTCATTCGTTTTATCGGCTATCTCCGTTAATGAGTAAAGGAATTTTTTTTTTCTTCTTGTTGACGAACCGTTTTGGGTTGAGTGCTCGACGTAGAGGCAGCTGTATTTATGAATTCCATTGTGTTGACTGCGCGCCGGTCCCCAGTGCGGTGTTGTTGTGTATTTACAGCCGGTCTCTCGCCCCATACTTTCTTCTGCGTTCCACTTGTTTTGTTCGGAACGCTTTCACTTTCTTTGTAAGAATTCCTCCCCTCGTTCGCCGTCGCATAACTTGACTCCCTATTATTTCTCGGATGTATCTGCGTATATTCTAAGATTAAAGATTCGAAATTTGGAATTGTCACAATTCCTCTCGTGACCACAGCGAGCTGAATCTCGCGCCCAAAGTGACGAGATATTTTGCGTATCAGTTGTTTATCAGTCAGAGTAGGTGATAATTGTCTACTCTCCAACAATATGCGTTCTATATATTGGATCGCAGTAATCGGTCCACGCCAATCAAACCTACCATATTCCAAATGGTCTCGTATGCTGTCTTGTCGTTCTTGTCCCCAATATTTCTGTGAGAACGCTTCCTTAAACTCTTCAAAATTTGATATTTGGCTACGTATAACCCGCCACCAAATTCCAGCGTCTAATTCTAAATGCCTACCTATCCACTTGATATTGTCAGTGGGGTAGTATAATTCTTGTACTTCAGACAACTCCTTAAGGAATTCCATGGGGAATCTGTCCGTACCATTATATTTAATATAATTAGTAAAATAGTTTACCTTTTTCTTGTCCGTCTGGTGGCCTTTTCTCTATATTTCATTCAACGCGTTTCAGGACATATGTCACCAGACGGACAAGAAAAAGGTAAACTATTTTACTAATTATATACTATAAGTGGCTTGGATACCGAAAAACATGGATCTAAAATTATATTTAAGGTCATTGTGGTTAGGTCCATTAATTCGGTTCAATATACCACACTCACCTTCCATTAACTGTCTCTGCAGTCTCTCCTGGTTTTCTCTTACTTTAGTCAAATGGCCTTTTAACTCTTCGATTCGCGTCGTCTATTCTTTTATAGTCTCGTCCAACTTCTGTTCCGTTGAACGCTGTCTACCGTCAACTTCTTCCAACTTCTGTATAATGTTATTGTTTGTTCCGTCTTGTTCTTGTTGTTTCTGCCGTATGGTGTCATGTATCTCGGCCTTTAATTCTTCATGCTTCTTATTGGCATCTTTGACGTGAGCATCGAATTTATTATTAATCTTTTTAACAGTCGTTTGGGTATTGTGTATCGCTACCATCCATTCTTGACGATCGTTTTCTCGTGTTTCTTGTATCTCTTCGTACTTCTTGTTTGCTTCTTCTCTCAAGTCTCTCACGATATCATCTTGTTTCTTCTGTAGTTCGTTGATCTTTCCTTCCCAGGCCTGCTGGTATTCACGTATCTCGGACCTTATCTGCGTAAGCTGTTCCGCTGTCTGTCGTTTAATCTCTTCCTTATGCTGGTCGAGCTTTTCATTTTGTTTTTCTAATTTTTCGCTAATTAACCTACTGTTTTCTTCTTGTTTTTCACTAATTAATCTAATATTCTCTTCTTGTTTTCTGCTACTTTCTTCTTGTTTTTCGCTCTGTTGACGGATGAACTCCATCAACATTTGTAGACTTACATCTTCTGGTTTTGATGTCTATCCTCGCGCCCTATCTTCTGGACTCTCTACAACGCTACTTGGTTCGCTAGGTGTAGTATTATCTTCCGTATTTACCGTACCTAACTGGTTATTAACGTCGAACTCTACGCTATCGGAATTGCTCGCCATTTTTGCCTTCCTACGCGTAATCATTCAAACTGACTTATAACACTAATACTTATCTTATTTCTAATTCTATAACGCTACTTTATCTACTTCTTCTACTGCCTGATCTTTGCCAAAGCTGTACGTTTTAACTATCTTTGTTACTACGTACCATGCCGTGCGGATGGGCGCCATTTAATATAATGTTATTTATGCGTACTAATTGCATAAATTGAGTAATTATTAATTATATAAATTTATCGATCTCTGATCATGAACTCGTTGCCGGTACGAACTGTGTCATACTCACATGTATCTAGCCCCACGTTGGGCGCCATTTAATATAATGTAAATTATATTAATATTTACTTATAATGGGTAATATGCAATTTACTTGCATTAATTAATTACTTTCGTGCCATGCGTTGTGCAGCCATTTAATACAATGTATAAAATTCTGATTAGTTATAAACAAAATACTTGATACCATCTAATAAATTAATATTGTCAATTCATTTATATTACTGAACAAAAGAAATTCTTAAAATCCTACTTTATATTTCATTTAAAAATTAAGTTAACATCTGGGTTATCTGTGGTAATAATAAACGCATTATAGGATCAACTTAGATAACTAGTTTATTTATCATTCACAATAAATTATAATCATACATATGAAACGTCGATGTACCTGTAATACATACATATTTTATAAGAACAAATTCATGTTTAAATATATGCTGAAACAAAGAAGACATGCATACATATATAAATAAAATAAGATAACAATTCATATTCTAATTATTGATGCGTTCATTAATCCCAGATAGTTTTTTGTTAATATATTCATTAATTACGTTTTTAATTCTGATTTATACTCATTGCGTTTACTAACAATTTCCCAGGGATGAATTCTTTGAAAGAATCAGGTCAGTAGAAGTAACTAAATAGTAATGATTAAAATAATGGTTACTTGGTTTATGAAATATCCATTAGTATTTGGTGATGTCCAGTCTCAGTGATGAGGATGACATGAAGACACATCTCGTTGAATGCCGCTGATATCACAAACACTTGCACACACTTCCGATCACTCGCGTTGGCGTAGGTTTATGTGAATAATTGATGATTAGTGTTCAATTAAATACTTCATCTTACGATGTGTGTTGTGTGTTCATTTTAACGTTACTGTACATGTCTAGTTCCACTTATATCACTGTTTTATCAAATATACGTGTGATTGATTAATTAGTTTAATGTTTCATGTTCTTTAGGGTTTTAATGAGATGTAGTAACACTGAATAAATTTAAGTTCAAATGTTTTGTATAGTACATCTGTGGTGATGTTTGTTCGTGTAACGATCTGATTGTTCGCTTTGAATAATTTAAATTATTACCTAAGTCCGTTACATCGCACTTCGAAATTCACTATTAAAAGTTTATTAAGTCTGACTATCGTGACATGATGATTTCACTAAGTCTGCTAAATTACGAGTTGATGTACTAACTCCCGAACTTGAGTTATCTCTCCGAACAATTAAATATACTCTTGAGAACTTATAGTAAAACTGACTTCGTACTTAAAGTGTATTACTTGAAAAATTAAGATATACTGGCTTCCGAACAATTAAATTGAACTGTTTGATAATTTGAGTAAAACTGGCCTCGTCCCCGTCTTGGACATATAGTTTTATTAACTCGTCCCTACTCAAAATTTTGTCCCTGGCGCTGTTTACGCCTTCTTTACTCGTGATTGGTCAGTTTTGAGTTTTCTTGGAATAGTTTGTCCCACTATGTTAAGACCCTCCGTCATCGTTCTTCTGATAGGTTCTTTGTTTTTGTTGCTATGGAAACAGTTCTCTTCCACAAGTGTTTTCCGTGGCTCTGGGCTTCTGATAGGTTCTCAGACATCCCCCGATTTTGCTCTGTCGAACGTTGACCCTTTTCGTAGAAACTTTAGCTATTATACGCTTGTCTATCAATCCATTGTCTGAAGTAAACTCAGTGTTTTTCTGGCTTGCCTTTTATCTGTACTTTCGGTCCTCCCGAAGTATTGTTCTGTGTTATACCCCTTTTTTGTAGCTATTAATAATTTTGGACATCTGCTGGCTGGTGAAGTCACCCCAACTTTCCACTCGTAAATTCCGTCTGACACTTAGACGATATCTCCAGCTGCGTAACATGACTTGAGTTTTTGTCTCTTCTCTGCTTTAGTATTGTTTCTTAAAGTGCAGTGCATCCGTTCCTTTGTAACGTACAGTTTCCCCCTTTCTGTAGCCCATCGTATCTTGACGTAACTTGGTCGAACATCTGCCACATTTCTCAGTACAAGTGTGAATGTCCTCTCCTACATTGTTACAGCTGTAGTGAGCAATAATTCTGAACTAAACTTTCCCTGTCATCTTGTACAACCAATTTCTATAGCCGAGTCGAACTTAACGTCTTTCTATTGTCTAGTTAGCGACGCTGCTCTGACATCTTCTCATTACGTTTTATTTATTGCGTCAACTATAAGTCGTTGACACCACTTCGTGTGAACGCACTCCGTCGAGGAGAAAATTTAAAAAATTTAAAATTTTTGCTCGTTACACTTGATTATGACACCGATAAAAGATTGGAAAATGAGATTGAAGTCGAAAGACCTGTTAACAGGAAATTACTACAATGAAGAGAACTCAAAGAGTACCAACCTATATTTGAAGACGAAATAATCATGTGTTGTGTGCAGCGTGTCATTGGCAGACTCGTACGTCGTCTGTGACAGCAGTTCAGAGGATACAATCTATCCTCTGTAGGCGTATACTTATTGTCAGTGAAAACCCTTAGACACGCTGCAAGCCATAAGCGTACTTCATTTACTCGTGTTCGATAGACAGATTCTAATGATGTGCGTTAAATACTTCAAAACACTCTTTCATGAGATTTTAAACAGGAATTAGAAAATAACTGTATATTTGCAGATAATGTAATAGCTGTTTCAGCAGATAATCACTGAAAGTGAGAATTGTCTATTGGAATATCATCTGCTTATTATGGAAAAAGGGAGACTTTGTGATTATGATGTGAAGTTAACGGTATGAAAACAGAAGAAATGGTAATCTGGAATGGCATATAAAACGAGACTCTGCTGTGCTGAGAGTTGTCACGTACAGCCTGACAAATACCAGTTAGCAGATTATCTTGGATGGAAGGTATTAACCTCGAGGAACGTGTGACTCAGAACAACGAAAAAATCTCAAAGCAGTTTGTGTTGGGTATTGTTCTGAATCATAGTTGGGAGAATATGAAGAGGATGCCACGGGAATACAGGTCGACGAGTAATAAATTGTTCAGTAGGGCACGCGAGAGCCTTACGGCTGAGTCACTTGAGTAAATCAGTAGGTTTATGACTACGATGGAGGCAAAAGTTGCTGGGAAAAACGTTAGAGGAAGAACAAAAAAAGAGATACTTGAGTGAAGAATTGGGTTTGGAAAGATCTCCCCACCCTCTCTTTCGCCAGCTGTTTTGCAACTGCCCTCCATGTTTCTGTATGTTCGTCCTTTTTGTTCAACGTACAGTACAAATTATAATTGGTATCTTTTAACTATTTGGGTCGTACGTCACAAACATCGATGTATACTATATGGACGCGTGCTGAGAGGCAAAGAGAACGGCAGAAAACCAGAAAACGTTCCGAAGCACGTACAGTTTCCCCCACCACGGGGGGGGGAAATAAAGGGTTTGGCGCTAAGTTAACACGTGTACTAAATGAGTCATTTAGTCAGTAATCCACTACTTGTTTTGACACCTTACGTTTATGTATAATTTATTGATTATGTCTGACAGTAAACTTAATACCAAAAAAAAAAATGATTATATCAGCTTGCAAAAACTTTACCGGCACAGAGTTTAGAAAACATATTTCAAACAATGATTTTTCTTAAGACAGCCATGAAGTGAAACTTATGAATTTAATAGGAACATTATTTTATAAAATCTTGTGCTATGATATTGCTAAGGAAAGAACCGCTGCAGCTACCTTCTTTAAGCTTGGTGTCCGCCAAAAGTTAAATAAATTTGTATTATTTAGTAATGTTTAATGTAAACAATTTTATACAATTAATATATAGCTAATTAAATAAAATAAAAAAATTTAATGTAAATTAGCATTGCTAATTGAACACATTAACGACCATGGGGAGAATATACGCCAGCTTCCTTTACGCAACACTCATTTTAAAGTTTACGGCTCACGTTTTTTATTCTTTGTTTCCCTTATTTTTAATCTTTATTCGTCTGGCTTCAACATTAAATGTTCACAAATAAGTGTTTATGAACGCAGCAGAACTTAGCGATAAACTGAAATAATGTGTCAGAATACTGAAATCTTAAAGTGAAACAAATGGATTTATTTTGGAAAAGCACTTATTAAAAACCTCCCACTTTAGAGTCATTAATTAATGTTAAAATATGACATAGCTGTACCATTTAACGGAAAATATGCTTCGCTAAAGCAACAACAGCAATAACAAAGAAGAAAAGTCAGACTTTGTACAGGTACAGTGTATACCATACGCAGTGTTCTTGCCCACCACTGGTACAGCGGTCGGACCGAATTCAGTGATTACTTTCCTAAGAAATGGCGTTCGGCTACGGTCACGATGATCCCGAAGTCGGGGAAAGACCACAAGTTCGCTGAGAACCTCCAGCCTATCAGCCTGCTGTCGTCAACTTCGAAAGTCTTGTCCAGCGGCGGCTAGCGGATCAGCTTCAAGGGTTCGACATTCTGGTCCCCGAGCAATTCGGTTTTCGTGCTGGGCTCTCCTCGACGCATCAGCTGATGCGCTTCGTGGAGATCGTGGCCGAGGCCGGTTGCTCTCGAGAGCAGAGCGTCGCCGTTTTCCTTGATGTCGAGAAGGCTTTCGATCGTGTTTGGCATCCAGGCCTTCTTTACAAACTCACGGAGATTCTCTGCTTCCGGATTGCTACCTTCATCTGATTGCCAGCTTTCTTCGGAACAGAACCTTTCGCGTGAGAGTAGATAACGCCCTTTCTTCGGAAAGGGCTATTACTGCTGATGTACCTCAGGGAAGCGTCTTGGGCCCCCTGCTTTTCTCTGTGTACGTCAACGACGTGCCCAAGTTGCCTGGCACCAGGTTGGCCATGTTCGCCCACGACACGGCGGTGTATGCTGTCGATCGTCGAGCTGAGACGGCCGTTATCTGGCTCCAGGAACAATTGGACGAATACGTTGAGTGGGCAGAGAAATGGAGAGTTGCCATCAACGCGGCCAAGAGCACAGGAGTAGTCTTCTCCAGACGCTTTAGGCTCCCCGACAGACTGTACGTAGACGATACACAGTTGCCCTGGTCTCGAGAGGTTAAGTACCTCGGGGTCCACCTCGATCGTCGTCTTACCTGGCGGACACACTCCGCACAAGTAGCCCGCAAGACCGCCAGCCGCCTATACCAACTCCGTCCTGTGCTATGCAGCAACGCCATGACCCACCGCCTAGGGAAAACGTATCGTCTCCACCTATGTGGCGCCGATGGTTACCTATGCGATCCCTGTATGGGGCTACTGGGCCAAGACCCACAAGCGAAAGCTTCAGTCTCTCCTTGACCGAGGATTGCGCTGGGCGTGTAAAGCCCATTATCTGACCTCAAACAAAACAATCCGAGACTCTCTGCTGTCCGTTCCGTGGACGCCACTATACGGACACTGTCCCGACAATTCTATCGTCGCTCCACCCGATTCCAGGGCAACGATGTCATTAGCGCCCTCGGTCGCTACCAATCCGTGCCAGGAGAATCTTGGACCCGGCCTCGGCGAACACACCCTCAATTAATTAATTAATTGAACTCCCACGGCCGGTAGCAGGCCACACCCAAATCCAGACCCTATCAATATACCCTGCGGCAGGAGCTCTTTCTGAAGCTCGGAACGCAGTACATGAGCGGTCGACGGGCATGCCCTTCGCCTCGCACAGCCCCCTGCTCCCGAGTGAATGCAGCACGCGATCCATATAGTATACATCGATGGTCCCAAATGACCCATCTTCATTCATTTTTATTTTCAGTTACTTTTCTTTATCTTTACTTTTACATTGTGCCTATTATCAACGTTCTTCTTTTCAGATTCTTTAAGAAAGACATAAACAGTTTGTAAGCATTTCTCTGTAACCAGTTTCCATCATCATATAGCGCCACACATCGGAAGGTAGAAGTCTTTCCTCTCATGTCGTCCATATAAATCAACGCTCCAACCAGATGTTCCTCGAAGTGAGCAGATTGTTCTTCTGATCGAATGCGTGTTTAGGCTGACAAAGTTTATTTATTGTTTTCGTAGAAATTCACTCAAATCTTCTACTCGTGATTTCGCTTCCAAAATAGCAGAATTATTTTACTTCTTGTAGCGCGTCTCCACCAAGTCGTAGATTTGTATCGGTTATTCTTCATTCGTAACGCAGAATAGAAGTTCTGGTTTTAGTTTGTTGATCTTCATGTTGCAGGCAGCTTCTGTTTTAATACTTTATCCATTATGCCAAGAATTCTCGGCATGTCTGCTTCGTTAACAGTTTTATAATCCACGCGACAAAATACCGGAAGTGTTAAACGGAGATAGAAAAGAACGATCTGATGACTTCTGAATTCACCAAACACAAGATTAAAGTTCGTAAAGGCGAAAAAATGTCGCCTTATTAATTGAGTAACGTCTACCGCCGCGAAAGACGAGAAGCAATCCTGGTGTTGTCTGTAACTGAGAAAAATCAGTCGCGGTGGGTATAATTAGTGTTAAGCAGGTGGTAGTACATGCACACAGGGTTTGTGACAAACCGGTTCTCTGTGCGAGCGCGCGCGTTTCCAATACGATTATCATAACTATCGAATATTTGTATACAACGCCAGATCGCGCTCTCGTCGTGTTTGTCTTTGCTGCGGTATTATAAACAAGGCACACAGCGTCGTCTGTGTGACGTGTTATTAATTTAGTTGAAAATCGTTGTTGGATTACGTGAGGAATGCACCACGCACGATCGACGGACCGGTCAGTACGGCCGGGCCGGGGCGGGGCCAAGTCGCATGAATTTCTTCAAAACTCGTTCCACGATCGCTCTCCTCGGTCGTCCAGTTGTGTCTTCTCTGTCGATCCGACGATTTTAAAACACGCGAGACACCTTGGGTCAGCTCGTTTCCGTTTTAAACTCTGTAATTTTGTTGACACCTCTGTAGTTGCAACAGTCGCTTTCCCAAAAACGGAACGTAGTACGAAAACGGGTAATATATAGAAAGATAGGATATGTTTCAATGTTTGTCTTATCGTTAGATTTTTTATGACAGGTTTTTCTTCTTTTCTGTTTAGATCTGTCTCTCTTTTCTGTTTCTTAAGAGGAGTTGAAGAGTCCTATACTCCCCATGTTAAATTGGCATTTTTAGGTACATTTTTCTCACAAACGTTTTAAGCTAGAAGATTGAAATTTTGTATGGTTATTTATTCATATTATTTGTATTTGCTGTAGTAAAATTATACTGATATCCAAAATAATAAAAACGTTATAAATGTTTACTTTTCAAATCTTTTTTTGTTATAAAATTTCTGACATAAATTTACACAATAAGTTACACAGTTATTCAACTTGTGTAACTTGTGAATACTCTAATAGATGTAACAATATTTTGTATAAAATTAGCTAGGTATGATAATAATAAATGCAAGTTTTCGCCTAATTTAAAAAATGCTAAAAAACCTGCGTGCAGGAGAATTTTCTAAATTAAAGTAAACATATTTTTAACAATAAAAACCCCATGGTTTTAGTACCAAACTGTGTAGAAAAGAAAATATCTTAATATAAGCTAAAAAGAAAATTGTAAAATTTTTATCCTACTGACCCTTTAACTCTCCTTAATAACTGAAACAGCTGATTGCTTGCGCTTCCACAAATGAGAGAAGACAAGTCGCTCTTACGATTTCTTCACGTTCGCGCAAAACAAGAAGCGTATCAAAAGTATATGGAGAAAACTCCGCACGATAACTTAATCCACACTAACTAAACATATTCCTTAAAATACTATTTTCTACAATACTTCTTTTTTGGGTTCCTCCCCTCTCCCTTCGTTTCCTGGTTCGTAACTACCAGACTGATTGACTTCTTGCATTTCAGTCAACCAGTGCGTATTTAGAATTTGGCCTTGGGGGGGGGGGGGAGTCCGGAATTCGGTCGAGACAGTTGCTGCATACAAAAGAAAAAACAAGTTAAGGCTAATCACATTACTATCTTTAAAGTGCCAAAAAATCGTGAGATAACGTCGTGAATTCAGTCCCATTAAAGTAAATGGTTATAACACAATAAACACGCGGTAATTGAAACAAGAAATAGACAAATAACACAAGTAAAAATACGCATTACTGAAACATTGTTTAGAAGATACTTACTGATTGAATTGATTCTCCTGTAGGCTATTTCATATTTCAAACGTATACGCAATGTGTAATAAACCTGTTTGTATTAAAAAAAAAGAATTACTAGCTGAAAACACAGCTGAAAAGAAATAATAAAAGAGCCTGAAAATTAAAAAATTAACAAAATTCGTCAACTTTTTTCGACCCTCTGGAGAGGGTCCGGGGTAAATTCGCCTCTGCATTAAACTCGTTTTCTTCATCCCCTTTTTCTCGTTTCGTTGTAACAGATAAGCTCTCATGGCCGTAGATAGTTGATACGAAATTAGAACCGTTATCCTGTCTCAACCAAACAGAGGTTCAAAGTATATGATGTAGGTCCTCGCGAAGTCTGGGTCTCATTGTACCGATCCTCCGACACAAAGACTACCACTGATAATAATTTCCGCGGCACACGTTTAAACGCATGCTTGTATGAAAGCCGAACGATAATTTGCTGCTTCGTAATAAGTAGAAATATTGGAAACAAGAAATAAAAATTGAGATGGATTAATGAATTTAAAAACACCATATGAAATGAACAACAAAATTTCATGGATTAATAAAAAAAAAAGAATACTTAAAACAACATAAAACGCTAAATTAAAAAATAAATGCAAGTCATGAATCTGTGCCGTAGTTGAAAATATCCCTACATGTTAACACAAACGCAATTCAAATATTACTAATTAACAACAACGTAAACGAAAGCGAGTTAAACATTGTATACTAATTTGGCCAAAGGAATGCAAAACTATTAAATAGTAAAAGGAACCACTACGTCTGAGTACGACTGAGTCCAAAAGGATTTAGAAAAAATAATATAAACGCAGATGAAGCAATTGAAAGAGAAGTTTTTCGTGCAAAAGTGTTAAAAATGGAAGGAGTCCAGGGTAGGAGAGAGAAAAACGCAGGTTCAAAGTGGACTGAAGACAGGAAGAAGAGACACAATGGAAAGATGAAATAATATTGGAGAAAAAGAACAAAGAATAAACAATTGAAATTGGCATGTGGTCCTTAGATGGCCGATTAAAAAAAGGAACTGTTGAGGTATGGTTAAAAATAATTAATAATTTAAGTACAGGAGCAAACACACGCTTTATTGAAGAACAGTTTAGTAGCAAGTATACATACAACGGACACACGAAATACACATTACAAAAGCAGATTTAAAACTGAACTTAACTGGTCGAGTGCATCTCTGTTTATATAGAAAAAAGCTTCCAGATTTTTCCTTTTATTTAAAACTACCAGAACATTACTTTTGTAGACTTCTCACAGTAAACAAGCATGTGTGTGGGCTGAGGCCCCGCCCAGGTAGTTAGACCTCCCACCGCACAATACAAACTTTCACTTTACAATAACAGGTATACTTACTTAAAATTGAATGTAGAGTTTTCTAGTAAATTCTCAACACCCTCCCTAAAACTCTACATTCTCACAATCACATTAATTAAAAAAATCATTTTTACTCTTAAGTCCAAGTTTAGATCTTAAATAAACAAATTTTGGTTTTGACAAAGCTTTCGTAAGTATATCAGCAACTTGTTCATCACTTTTAACATAATGCACATCAATTTCTCCATTTTGAAAACAATCACGTACATAATTATATTTAACATCAATATGTTTTGTCCTTTGATGGAATTCAGGATTACTTATAAGTTTTAATGCACTCATATTATCTATATATAAATCATATTTATCAGTCTTACAATCGCATTCATTAAATAACTTCTTTAACCACATTATTTCAGTTGTTGCTAATGCTGCACTTACAAATTCTGACTCGGTTGTTGATAATGATACAGATTGTTGCTTCTTACTTCGCCAAATAATTGCAGCATTTGCATACATACAAGCTACGCCAGAAGTTGATTTACGTGTAACTATATCGCTAGCATAATCAGCATCACTATAAGCTTTAAAGTTGCCATCCTTACAATATAGTAATCCAAAATCAATCGTACCTTTTAGATAACGTAAAATTCGTTTAACAATTGACCAATGAGCTACACTTGGTTTGTCTAAAACTCTAGATACAACATTTACAGCAAAACTTATGTCCGGACGACTTACAATTTGCAAAAACATCAAATTGCCGACAGCTTCACGATAAGGTACATTACTTACAATAGTTTTTGATAAATATTCATCATGATTACAATCAATTGGCGTGGATACAATATTAGCTTCTGACATATTAAACTTTTCTAAGATTTTGTTAATATAAGTACTTTGATGAATGAAAACAGACCCATCATTCAATCTACAAATTTCCATTCCAAGATAATTAGTAACTTCTTTAGTACTAGTAATTTTAAATTTTTTACTCAAATCATTCAACAATTTATCAATCAAACTTTCATTTGAAGCTGCAATAAGTCCGTCATCAACATAAATTGCTAACAAGATCTTATTATTATTATTGTTATATATGTATAAACATGGGTCACCCGTACTTTGACAAAAATCTAAATTTACAAGAAAATTAGTGAAGTGCTCAGTCCAGCATCTTGGTGCTTGTTTTAAGCCGTATAAACTTTTCATTAATTTACATACGCGTAAGCTTCCATCATCAAAACCTTCAGGTTGTTTCATATATATATCTTCCTTTAAGTCACCGTATAAAAAAGCCGTTTTTATATCAAATTTACCGATATGTAAATTTTCACGAGCAGAAATACTAAGTATCAATCTTATTGTATCAAAGCGAACAACCGGACTAAAAGTTTCTTTATAATCTATATCTTTCTGTTGCGAATAACCTTTAATAACCAACCGCGCTTTATAACGTTCTGTACCATCTGGATTGAGCTTCACAAAAACCCAACGATTGTTAATCACCTTTTTATCTTTTGGCTTTTCCACTAATACCCATGTCTTATTTTCATACAAAGAGTTCATTTCGTCCTGCATTGCAGCTTGCCAACTATCTTTTTCTTTACTTGTAATTGCTTCGTTATAATTAGATGGTAACTTTTCAGCAATAAACGTGATCGGACAACCATAATATTCTGTAGGTTTTAATTTTGTTCTATCGCGCAATTGTCGTCCAGTTTGATTGTTATCGCTATTTGAAGATTGTAAAGGTTCTCTTTCTTCAAACTCATTTGATTCATTTTTAAGTAAAAGTTCATTATTTTTAGGAGTTATAATTTCATTTTCTTCAGTTTCTTTATTATTATTGTTCAAAGAATTCAAAATAATTGAATCAGCTAATACTCTTTCAGGTTTAAAAAGTACATCTCTACTTATAATGACATCTCGCACTTCCGGAACATATACACGATAACCTTTACAATCCTCATGATATCCGACCAGATAACCTCTCATCGATTTTTTATCAAGTTTCTTACGCTTTTCTTTTGATATATGTACATAACACATGGTTCCAAATATTTTAAATCTATCAACAGTAGCTGTTTTTCCATTCCATAACTCATAAGGAGTTTTATTATTTTGTTTTGTTGGGCCTGTTCTTTAATTACATGTACAGCAGTATTCATTGCTTCTGCCCATAAGAATAGAGGTAAGTTTGAATTTGAATATAACATTGATCGAGCAGCCTCTACAATGATTCGGTTATCGCGCTCTGCAATTGAATTTTGTTCGGGCGTATATGGAACATTAATCGAATATTTTATACCTTTACTATTTAAAAAAGAGATCACAGCTTTATTATCGTATTCTTTACCACCATCAAAATGAATTTCTTGAATATTTGTTGCAAATTGATTCTCAACCCCGATACAAAATGATTTTAGTTTTTCTATTACTTCAGATTTTTCTCGAATAAAATGAATTTCTCTATAACTTGAAAAATCGTCTTTAAAAGAAACGAAATATAACTTTCTACCGAGAGACTCTACTTCCATAGGACCACAAACGTCAGTATAAATTATTTCGCGAGTTTTAGTGGCACGATCGATCTTTTTGTGAAAAGGCAATCTATGATTTTTGCCATAAGCGCTTCCTTCACAAAAGAAATTTTCATCCGTAAATTTTATATTTAGATTTTTCAAAAAATTCTTCACATGTTTTACATTTTGATGGCAAAGTCTTTCGTGCCATAATTGTAAAACATTACCGTTGGAAATGCTCGATCTACTCTTTTGTTCTACCACGTTACATTCTTTTGGAATTAAAGTTTGAATGTCTAATTTTAGCAAACTACCAGGCTCATATTCGGAACCAGTTACAAGAATTTCATTACCATGCTTTAAAGTACATCTCGTAGCATTATGTGTTATTTCATAATCTATACCCCTTTTACCCGCATATTTAACAGAAAACAGATTATACATTGAATCAGGAACATATAATACATTATAGATAGTACCTTCTACTCGTTCACTATTTTTATAAGTTTCAAAGTCAATATTACCTTTACCATATGCAGACATTGTCATACCGTTGCCCATTCTTACACTGACTGGTGTTGTATATTCTTCGAACGTTGAAAACCATTCTCGATGCTTCGACATATGATCCGTCGCACCCGAATCCACAATCCAGAGATCATCCCGATTGCCACAGCTGCCTTTGTCACCTATTAGTGCTATCCTCGATGTTGATTTCTTCTGTCCAGAAGACAAGTTACTTCTTTCTTGATTATTCGACCATCTTCGCTGTCCATTATTCTTATTCATGAAGCAATTGTTACTTTTATGACCTTTTCTTTTGCACGTATAACACCTGAAGCAGTCCCTTTTTAAATGACCTTGTCTTCCACAATTATAACACTGCTCTTGTTTCAAATTATTCTTCTCATATTTATGAGTCATTCTTCTGTTCTTTATGACCGATTTTCAGATTAGCTAGCAACGCTGTCGTCTCTTCGTGTACTTCCTTTTGCTCTTGTAATCTAAATTCTTCTGCCATCAAGCGCTCAGTCAAATTTTCGAGATTCTTCTTATCGTCAGATACCGAATCCCAAGCACTGTGAAAATGATTAAACTTTTGTGGCAAAGATGTTAAAACACGAGTCATCACCATAGTCTTTTCAATTTTTCCCCCGAGATTTTTCATTTTTCTAGCCAACTGTTCTATTTTTGAAATATTATACGTAACACTTTCACTCTCTGTCCACTTAAACTCAAAAAATTGTTTTTGAATCATCGACAGATTTTCATCAGATTTTAGATCATATGCTGTATTCAATTTGTCCCACATCTCCTTGGCAGTAGAACAACCCATTATAAGTTCGAGAGGCGTTCTCTCCACTGTTGTAACAATTAACTTTCTGGCAATTTTGTCCGCCTTCTTGAACTTTTCCAACAACGCGTCACGATCTTCTGCACCTGCAGCTGGCTCGGCTAATCTTCCTTCGCAAACATCCAGCACATCATCATCCTCTTCCAGCAATGTGCGTACTACGAAGCGCCATTGATGCCAATTATCTTTGTCTCGAAGTTTTTCAATTTTTATATTCGGTTCCATTTTTGCACAACTATTTTATACTCGCACTCCAATTACACACTGCACTCCGATTTTAAAATGCCACTGGGCCCATAACCTGTTGAGGTATGGTTAAAAATAATTAATAATTTAAGTACAGGAGCAAACACACGCTTTATTGAAGAACACTTTAGTAGCAAGTATACATACAACGGACACACGAAATACACATTACAAAAGCAGATTTAAAACTGAACTTAACTGGTCGAGTGCATCTCTGTTTATATAGAAAAAAGCTTCCAGATTTTTCCTTTTATTTAAAACTACCAGAACATTACTTTTGTAGACTTCTCACAGTAAACAAGCATGTGTGTGGGCTGAGGCCCCGCCCAGGTAGCTAGACCTCCCACCACACAATACAAACTTTCACTTTACAATAACAGGTATACTTACTTAAAATTGAATGTAGAGTTTTCTAGTAAATTCTCAACAGGAACCACTAACATAAAGTAAAAACGATAATTGTAATAAGTGTGTCCCGAAACGTCAGAATTACATAGCGCGTGAGTAAAACCGTCGAGCGACACAGTACTGCGGTACCAAACTTTTCGAGGTTACCTACAGAAAAGTACGCCTATCGATATAAATACACCCGGATTTTCGTCGAAGAACGGTGTGCCCGATTCGAGTGCATGCGGAAATCGAGTCATAGTGTACATTAGGTCGGTAAAAAAATTTCCAGGACACCGTGGATCGAGCCCGCGAATATCATGCACGAAAAGCTTTTAAACGAATAAAACGAGCATTTAACATGAAAAGCAGTACAAAACGATATCGCGAAAGTGTACCTATTGGATGAAGACCAGCCAGAATTAAATTACTTACATGTAACGGCGTGTGATCAAACAAATGATGTTTCACCTCGATTCTGTGAATTACAGCACAATTTTTGTTTTGTTTAAATCTAAATCATTAAGTTACACCTCATCATAGAGCTGCTGATTTATAGCTTTTGTTGACTTAGAAAAGGCCTTCGATAACGTTAAGTGGAACAAGGTGTTCAGTATCCTACACAAAACAGGAGTGCCCTACAAAGAACGAAGATTGATCCAGAAATTTAAACATAATTAATGCGGTCCAAGACACTGTATGATAATTATATAATTTACCTTATAATTTCCGTCAAGTGACGTCAAGCGTAATTTGTGCTTGGTTACGCGTTTCAGGCCATATGACCCATCTTCAGACCTTCACTCCAAAGGAGCTCGTTATATAATAAAATCTATATTAAAACAAACACATAATAAACAAATACGTAAAACACACTGAATGAACATATTATAAGCGTACTATTAACCGACACGGTGCACCGCGTGTAGCATATCAATACTGTGTCGATGGGCACTATTTAATACTAGATAATAGTGCCCATCGACACAGTAACGAGCTCCTTTGGAGTGAAGGTCTGAAGATGGGTCATATGGCCTGAAACGCGTAACCCAGCACAAATTACGCTTGACGTCACTTGACGGAAATTATAAGGTAAATTATATAATTGATCCAGAATCTTTACAAGCACGAGACAGGCGTAGTTCGATATGGAAACTATCAAGAGGAGGCGAACATTGAGAAAGGAGTAAGACAGGATATAATAAGTTCAGGAGTAAGCGATCGATATAATAAGACAAGACACCCATCTCGGAGTAAACATACACGGGGAAAAAGTGGACATGCTTAGGTTCGCATATGACATAGCAGTGACTGCAGAGAGCAACGAAGATCTACAAAAGATTCTTGACACAAGGATCTAGTAATGAAGAATGAATTCAGTATGAAAATAAATGAACAAAAGACCAAAGTCGTAGTCTGTAGTCGAAAGGAAGAAGATGCAGTCAGGATAACTCTTGGAAATAATGTTCTCCTGTCAGTTAAAGAATATAATTATCTAGGAAGTAAAATCACAAGTGATGTACGTAGCAGTAAGGAAATTATAAGCAGAATTAACCAGGCTAAAATTGCTTTCAACAAGCAAACGTCTTCACTTCAAACACTGTCAGCCTAAAAATAAGGAAGAATCTGGTAAAGACATAGGTGTGGAGTGTTGCCCTATACGGGATTGAAACTTGGACAATTGGAGAAAGTGACAAGAAAAGACTCCAAGCATTTGAGACCAGGTGCTACAGAAGAATATTCAAGATAAGCTGGAGGGAGAAGATAACGAATGAGGAAGTCTTTAGAAGAGCTCAGGAGGAGAAGAGATTTCTGCGAAATTTAAAAGGCAGAAGAGTTAGGTTTATAGTACATATACTACGACACAGTGGGTTGGTTAAGAGAATAATAGAAGGAACAATTGAAGGGAAGAATCACAAAGGTCGACCCCGTTTAGACTACGTGAAACAGCTTATGGTCGATATGAACTGCACATCATATTGGGAGCCTATGGGCTGCTAACCTAGAAGAGAAGTTACATCTTTCGGTGCCGCTTACAGATAAACCTTCAAGGTGTTGTTTTAGTATAGAGGTATTACTGTACGACCACTTAAAAACGACTGGTACGGGGGATTACGAATCAATAGAAATAGCTGAACGCGTGGCGAGTGTAAACAAAGGCGTAAGCTTCGCTGGAATCCCGTATTGTCTGTCAAAACAAAGAATGCGACATTGACCCTGCGGTAAACAATGCAATCGTCTCACGTTGCAGTACGAGCAAAGGTCCGCCCAGCGAGTACGTTGTACACAATAATAGTAATTCAACAGGTATTGTGGGTTCGACACTGGCTGATTAGTGGTTTCGATTGTCCGGCGTTATCGGATCAGCTTACGGTAATGCCATCCGATTGCGCTTCCAGCAAATATGATACCATCAGTAACTGTCTAATTAGCACGCTCGCCCACCTGCACACAAAGTATAAATTAACGATCTGTTAGTTTCGGCCAGTGGTTGATTTCTGAAATTATAGGTGCCGGAACGCATCAACTCAAAAGTTGTACGCACAAATATAGTTATATTTTATATTAGCTCGAGATCTTGTTCACTAAGCAGTCTGTTTTCAATAGATGTTTTTCAGTGCTTCATAAAATTTTTCAGGGTCTACGGGATTATTGTTTTTCCTACCTTCGTTTTTTTGAAGCGGAACTCCGAAAAAAGTTAAGTTTTGGACTGCTTTCAGGGCCATAGAATAATGGGGGCCTGGTACTGATTTTCTGCTTTCAAATAAAGAAGCTGTAATTACCAGTTTTTCGTTAGCAAAACCCAGACCAACGATTCTGGAAAAAAAAAGTTAAGATAAAGATTAGTGCTGGTGTTTGATTTTGACAATTGTTTAGTTTTGTGATGGGGTTGATGAAGGGGCACAATTTAAAAAGTAGTAGTAAATTTTTGTGATAATTAAGTTTTTCCTTGCTTATATTTTTTTCGGTAATTCATTTTTGTATCCAAGAGGTTCCGGAACGCCGTTCCGGCGCGTGCCCCCTAAAATCAAGCCCTGGTTTTGCCGGGTATACCGGTGGAAATTTATTCGGTGCTAGATAGAAACTAGAAAGTAGCCTCATTCTTGTTGACGCCTTTAGAAATATGTGTACGTAGAGCAAAGACGTTGGCTAACAGGTGTGTTGTCAGTTTAGGGGAGACACGAAGCGTTTTAAGAATGGCGCTTGAGGAAATTTGGATAATTAAAACAGTGGACTGATGAATGAAAGATAAAGACGTTTGAGAAAGGCAAGAAAAAACGATAAGAGAACAGCGGATAGAAAAGAAACATACTGTTTAGATACATACGATTGTTTCATTCAGTGTTTCGAGTGGCAGTAGGGGTTATGGTAGACTAGAATATATTTTATTACCTTTAGTTTTTTTTTTTTACAAAGAAATTGATTTCGTTAAGTTACAATTTGTACTTCCATATTCCTTAAGGAAATGGAAGTATGGTGATGGCAAAAAAAATCGTGTTCGAGATTATTGCAGATTCTGACTGTACTACACTCAAAACATGAAAAAAAGTCGTTTTCCGAAAAGTGTCTGTGTGTGTGTCTGTCTGTCTGTCTGTGTGTAATTTTTTTTCTATGGCAAACGATAACGCCGAAAATTCAAACAGAATCAAATAATTTTTTGCATACAGTCCTCATTTGTAGAGTACTCACGACCTATTGTTTTTGGTGAAGATCGATTGAGGGAAAGGGGTAGTTTACCTGCAACGGTTTTTTTTTATCAAGGGAAATTTTTTTTTTTGGCAAACGATAACAGCCGCAAATTCAAACAGAATTAAATAATGTTTCGCATACAGCCCTGAATTGTAGAGTTCTCAAGACCTATTGTTTTTGGTGAAGATCGGTTAAGGGAAAGGGGTAGTTTCCCTGTAACGTTTTATGTTTTAACAAGGGTATTTCCTATGGCAAACGATAACAGCCGCAAATTCAAACAGAATCAAAAGATTATTTGCATACAGCCCTAAATTGTAGAGTTCTCAAGACCTATTGTTTTTGGTGAAGATCGGTTAAGGGAAAGGGGTAGTTTACCTGCAACGTTTTTTTAACAAGGGTATTTTCTATGGCAAACGATAACAGCCGCAAATTCAAACAGAATCAAATAATTTTTTGCATACAGCCCTGATTTGTAGAGTACTCAAGACCTATTGTTTTTGGTGAAGATCGGTTAAGGGAAAGGGGTAGTTTACCTGCAACGTTTTTTTATCAAGCGTATTTTCTATGGCAAACGATAACAGCCGCAAATTCAAACAGAATCAAATAATATTTTGCATACGTCCCTGAATTGTAGAGGTCTCAAGGACTTTCGATTTTGGTGAAGATCGGTTAAGGGGAAGGGGTAGTTTACCTGCAACGTTTTACGTTTTAACAACAGTAAAGTACTTGAAAATTCATTTAAACTTTTTGAAACAATGGTAATTGTTAAAAATAAAATAATTTTGTTGCCAGGCAATAAAATTATAATTTTTTCATTTCAATGTAAATTATGTATGAGTTAATATCTTTATATATATAATTCTTCTGTACGTGTGTATGTCACTGAACTCCTCCATGTATAAAATAATATATCGTTCGTGGCAGGTTAGCATATCTCAGTTATGTAATGTTTACGTTTCCATTTTATTATTATGCCTACAGCAATAAAAAGGCAGGTAAGACACACACACACACACACACACACACACACACACACACACACACACACACACACACACACACACACACACACACACACACACACACACACACACACACACACACACACACACACACACACACACACACACACACACACACACACACACACACACACACACACACACACACACACACACACACACACACACACACACACACACACACACACACACACACACACACACACACACACACACACACACACACACACACACACACACACACACACACACAATTCACGTTATTTCTGGCCTCACTCATGTTTATTTTCTTACAGTTGCACGCTTTTTAAATGGAAAGTGCCGAAACCCACACCAACATAACGCGTGCAAGCCGAGAAAATGGACATCAATTTGCTTCCTGTGGATCGCTGGGCAATGCAACTGCACGTGTTTACAGAGGAACGATTCATAGACAGACTTTTCGTCTTTAGGGAATGAACCCTCTGCAAGATGCTGAGGGTCCATGAGTGACTTCGGAGCGCTTCTTCTTTTCCGCGTGTTTGTTCTGTGAAACATACACTGTAGATTCCCAGCTTTACTCTAAGCAACGCTCAATAGGAAATGTTGAAAATTTTTGTCCACAGTGTACCCTCATTCACACTAAACCTGCTCTGATGTTTTAATTACGGACATCATAATATTAAAACTTTGGAAACTTGAGCACTACTTAATGGAGATCAATCATTAACTTATACAAGCCATTAATTTTATGCATATATTTTATATATATGTGTACAACGTTATCGGCAACAAAGAAGTAGTTTTTGTTAAAATTCCTTCCCGGGATATTTGGCCGTAGTCCAATGTTTTCTACAAAACCAGACGTTTCGGCAATGGCGTCGACTTCCATCATCAGTGAAAATCGAGTGCGATAACGTGAGGTGGTATACGTTAGTGACCACAGTACTGTGGTTAAGGCTGAAGCAGTAAGTAGAAAGAAGTAGTTTCTATGGTAATATTTCATTTCGAAAATGATTTTAAATATAAATCTTAGAATATGGAAGTCATGTATGGTTCTCCATACCGATTTTTACTGTGTTTATTTAATTTTAAGGGGACTCGTAACCGGCAAATCGTCCATTTACTTTTGATTTTCATCTTAAAATCTCCAATATTTTTTTAGTAATTTCATACCAAATTTTAGCGAATACGCCCAGTAATAATTTTATTATGATTAAAAAAAAAGAGATTATAGGAAAAGTTCTGTCGAAAGTGCTGATAATTTTACACTTTTTACAAATCTGTAACTCCCTTATAACAAATCATAGAAACATGCGGTTTTTACCATTGGAAGGGAGTTTCAATAAACATTCAGTACCAGTGTCTGTAATGTCTGTCATAAAGCCAATATTTGATTATGTCAGTCATCCTAATTTGTTTAAAAATGGGAGTACACAGATTGCAAACGAGCCGCTGAACCATTTGATTTGGAATTGTTTGGCCAAAAATATATTTGTTGGACTGGATACTTTGGTTTTGAGTGTACATAATGCTATGTTGACCTTCAATTAATATAATACGCGTATAAGTAGGTGTTGGGGCAAGTCTTACAACAGTTAGGGATCAAACTAGGATCGAATATGGTTAAGGTAATGAAAAAAATTGACTTGCAACGAATCCTTCAGGCAGAGACACCAGTAGATGAATTGATGAAAAAGTTTAGACAGTCAATTAGAAATGAGAAGACAAAACTAGAGGGCCAAACGGACATAATTGAAGGCTCCAAGTATGGAGCAGGACCGAAAATCTGTGGTTGTTTTTAGATAAATGACGCATTATTTCAGAAACCAAGTGAATTATCAAGATGTTTTTTTGTGGCTATTGGGTTAATGGAGCTATAACTACACTACTAGAATTATACAGTTTCACTGAAAAATAAAAATGTAAAAAAATTATATGTATGCTTTTTATATGCAAATTTTTAGAGCAGACATAAAGAATTCTTAAAAATCGGGAAATTGAGACATTTTTATAATTGCAGTAACGTTTGTAGTGTATAATGTGCTTACCTGCGTGCAAAAAATACAGACTTCTATCTTTTACAAGTTTTGAGATAATGGGTCTCAAAGTTGATGAATTTAATATGGTAAGCATAGCATGGCTCAGAGTGGCCTTAAAACAGTAGTTCAGAAACTCGTTAACAAATAAATACATTGTTCTTTTAAAAACACCTTTCATCTGCTACAAAATAATTTACTAGTCCTATTTATCGCCCTCAGGTCTGCCGGTAAATACATACGTTTTTGTACAAGTGTGAGTAATCCCTTTTCCAAAGGCTAATGTATAATCCTTCGATGTTTGGGAAAGTTTACAATATGTATGGTTTTGTATGTAGGGAATTATTGTTTAAATGCAAATTACGTTTTACAGAATTTATTCGTTCGAATTTGTACAGTAAAAGGCGCAACATTACGATTCTTTAAACAGCGGTCCACATTTTGTCCTCCCGTTCAGATTTTTAATTAACTTTAAAACATACCCTAGCATTATAAACTGAGAGTACCCAAAATAAATGAATAATAGCGTTGTTCGTCTACGACTTCACTAATATTAGAGATTACGAAACAGGCTGAACTGAGTTTCGGTAGAAGGCATTCCGATGTTCCTTCATATCACTGTCCTGTCGAGACTAACACCAAAAAACTCGACACTATTATATAAGCCGATTGATGATATATGATTGTGTTATCGATAGATCAGTAGAGAACAACATGCGTCTTATTATAAAAAAATGTATATAAACGTGATGAACGTGAATTTAGGGGCACGACCTATGGGGTACCCCATCCCATGACTTGTGGGGTACATCGAAGATGTAGGAAACTCTGACTCTACCACTTTTCCGTTCTAATGTTACAGAACGTTCCGAACCAACGGAAAATTTGTTTGACATTCTTCTTCTTCTTCTCTATCACGGCTTTATGCCCTGTTACTTGTTTCGGCCGGCTGTTACTTTTTATCCTGTTTATACTGCTGGTATCTAGATATTATCTAGCCGTCTCTTCTTTGACGACCCCAAAGCTTCGATTCCCTGCCGGCAAGTATTTATAAGCCTACCTCCTTATTCAGGGGTGCCCACCGCCCTAAGCTTGATGACTCACCCCCCTAAACCTGATGAATACCCCCCTCCAAGAAAATTTTATTGTAATAAGCGTTTTATTACAAATAAGGTAAAGCTAAAAATAATACAATTTCAAAATAATTTTTTTTTTATATTGAACAAACAAATAAATTAAAAAAAGGAATAAAATAGCCTATCAACAAAGTGTATTGTAAAGAAGAAAAAGTGAAAAAATAATGATTTGATGTCCTAGTTTCTTTGACTTATTTTCGGCACAGCAACTTTTCCTCTGCAATGACGACGAAGAAAAGGCATCAGTTATTTCTTCATTAGGAATTGACTCTAATAAGTCTTTCTCTGAAGCTAGAACTATATGATTCGAAAGCCACACATCTCCCATTGCAGACCTAAACGTGCTTTTTATTATTTTAACTCTGCTCATAGCTCTTTCAGCCGAACAACTAGTTACGCCCAAAGATAGCAAGGTTGTATAAACAACTTTCAAGCTCTTAAAGCCCGAAAAATTGAACAAAGCTCTATAAGGCTTCAAAAAACCGTCTGTAACCCAAAAACTCTTGATCTGTTAATTTTCTTGTTCACTTTCAGACTCATTCTCAACGTCCATATTAGCTTTTCCTCCATCATGATCCCCTTTCTGAGCTGTTTCTTTAAATCTATCACTTTTATGAGGAATCAAATCACCAATTGATATACTTGTGTGAGTGGCAAAGTACAGTTCACTGAATGTGTTTAACTCTTCACTTACAATGCTTTTGTCCCAACCATAAATTTCACATAGGGAGCTGTCATCATTGTCAGCGACCGTTATTCGTCCTCTGAATATTTAAATTCCTAAAACTAATTGTTCCATTAAAATGCTACGATTGCTTCCATTCTTCACTAACAAACTATGAACTTGTATAAACAGTCAAGTTTTTATTGCAACGTAGTTATAATTTTTCATACATTCCCAAAGTTTTTTCTCACCCCCCCTTGTGGGCACCCCTGCCTTATTCCACTGTCCATATGATCCAGCCACCTGGACCTGTTCCTTTCGATTTGTTCGTTTATTGAGAACAAACTGCTCTCTAATCGAGTCTATGATCTGCTATTGTGTGACCATTTATGATTTTACACATGCTCGAGTTAGAAATTTTTTGCGTTCGATATTTTGCGCCGTATATGAAGGCGTGTAGGTTTCAGAATGGTCAGGTTTTTTTAGAGATTCCATTTCCTCTTTTACTCGTTAGTTCTTTTCGAAAGTTCGATTATATCGGACTGCGGAGATAGTAGTAGTTTATAGGTAGGAAAGGTTAAAGGGAGGACCTTGACACGAGTGTCGTGTTAACGTAATTGGTAACATTTATTCAAAATACCCTGTCCGGCAGTCGAATTATGTCCAGCTGGTATTGTATAACGATTGCTTTTCACTTCAACATTTGTGAAACCTCTCGTGTTAAACAGAAAGACGCTTAAACTCGAAATGACATTCTTTGTTTAATATTGTAATTGAATACCCATTCGGCTCCACGCTTTCTTTTCAAGAAGACCTTTTTGATTACAGATAGCGATCGTGGTTTCGATTCCGTTATCTTTAATTGTCTCGAACGAATGAACGAATATGCGAAACATAAAATTTAATCGAAATACAATAAATAACGTTAACACAGTTGTTAGGTGACGGGCGCGCGAGCAGGTTAAAACAACACACAAAGGTGAATGACCAAGTTCAGTGATTTTGAAGGCACGTGTTTGGTCGTGCCCGAGGGCACGATACTTCGTCGCTAAAACAAACCGCTTCTTTACCTTCTTGTAACCAACAATACTGGGATTGTTATCATAAAGTCTGGGAGCATCTTTGTGTTTTGTTATCTTATCAACACTGTTCATACTTTTGCTAAACTCTGAGTATTACTGTGTTTGTTATGTAAATACACGTTTTTCAAGTTAACTTTTTTCTTTTTTTGAACTGTAGTCGTGTGTTGTATGGACATCCGGTTTGTAAAAGTAGCAGTCTGTTGTAATCTTATGCAGCAGAGCAAGCAAAACTAGGAATTAAGAAAAGTAGTTGTTTATATATCACTTTTTTATGAGTAGGATTTATTTTCCTAATGCTTTGGATTGTCTTTATATATATTTATAGTTCTCTTTCAGAAGTTGCAATACCTTCTTGTAGTTGCTTGCTTTCATTATATGGTGTCACTATAATTCTTCTCAAGGTCTTGATTTTTTTTTAATCTTTAGAAAGTTTGTGTTCATGGAAGTAACAACATTTACGGGTTCAAGGTGTAATTTTTAGTATGTGGAAATATACTGTAGCAATTAAAGAATGATACTTAAAATCTAATCTCAATTAAGCCAGTCGTATTTTAAATGTTCTCATGAACACTGGGTATAAAATTATCAATTGAAAAATTTCAAGGGCCAGTATGAAGTCAGTACTTCTACTGGACCTTCATTATTAAATGTCTTGGAGACTTGCTTGGACTATTTTGGAAAAGCAGATGCTGATTACAATGAGGACAGCTAATCATGCAAAGAAACAATAAACCCACAAACCAAGTATACCATAAATAATTTAAAAAAAAATTAAGTGCATGAATGAAAAAGTATACATGACAATCAAAATAAAAATGTGAAATTGGACAGCGAACAGACTAATGAATCTAGACTAAGTGTTACAAGGCAGTATTGAACAGTTATTGGGCTGCAACTGGATGAGGACGCAATACTTTAGCTGGCACTTGTGGAGGAGATACAAAAAAAGGCAGGGTTGGTCATGACTGGAGCTGAAGAAGAAAACAATTCCCAGTATCTGATGATAGCATGTGTGTAAAAACAGGCAGCCTGAAGAGGAAGACTTTCAGTATGCATATTTATTGAAGTAATGGTGGATGGTGGTGATGATGATGACGATGATGATGATGACAGTGATGCTAGTGTTTTGTGATGCAACTAATTTTAAATACATACGAGGATGTAATCTAAGTAGATTTCTGTGAAAAGATTTAATTTTATTTGTCATTCTGTTGCTTTATAAATTTGGCTAGTTCTTTCAGTTCTCTAGTCATGGCATAAACATGGCATTTCATTCTCTAGTCAGATCACATTTGCCTTTTGTTTGAGCTCTGTGAGTTTACCATTCCATGTGAATTGCATTTTCTACAACTGGCAAGCTTCTAACATTCTGCCGATGAGGTCTATATGGTAGTATAAAGATTATGTTTTTAAAATTTATTCTTGTTCTATGGACCCTAAATGCTATCCATGCCATAGAATATGGTATGTTTCAGTTATAAAAATGAAATAATAAACATTAATGTACTGTGAATAATACAACAAAAAGAACATCTGAAAATTCATAACAAAGAATTTTGAAGAGAGAATTTTATATTGTGTTGTCTTTAGTGTACACATTTTGAAACTGTAATTAAAAAAATAAACAAAGAATAAATATTTTAATAAGAGGGGTTCTGGCATGATGTTCTTGTACCTAGAAATGAGAAAGGTTTACAACAAAATCTAGAAGTGTTATAAACCTCAGTACTGGAAGCAAATGAGGAGATAAATAAATTGTACTATATGAGCGAAAGGCAAGAATTGAATTGTGAGTTGTAGGAATTAAGATAGAACATAACAGAATTCAGTACGTAAGAAGGCAGTAGGAAAAGAAATTGAAATCAATGAAAGAATAGAAAAACGTTTATTAAAATATATTTGTCATAAATAATAATTTTATACATAAGGAAGAAACTACACATCAAAGAAACATGAAGGTATTTAAGACAGTTTATAGACAAATTGTAAGCACTTTGTTGTGACTCTTGGGTATTGACTGAAACAATAGAAAAACAAAGTAACTAGTTGTTGTGATTAAGTGCCTGAAAATAATTATAGAGATTAAAGATAGCCTAAAATTCTATGTAATAGAGTTTTATATTAAAGATAGAGAAAACACGCCTAAAATTCTACAAGGTGATGGCACTTCCCACACTTCTTTATGGGTCTGAGAATTGGACTTTAATGAAAGGCCAGGCCAGTTGCATACAAGCGGCTGAAATGAGATTTCTCAGGCACGTGGCAGGGTATACTCTCCATGATCGTAGAAGAAACACAGATATATGGCAGGAACCGAATATTATGAGTATACTCAACAAGATCGCCCAGTATCGGCTGAATTGGTGGGAACATCTTTGCCGAATGGATGACTGCCATATCCCCAAACAACTCTGGAACTATAACCCGAGGGGACAGAGAGGTGTGGGACGTCCGAGGAAGTGCTGGACTGACCAGCTCTAATCTTTCCCTGTTTGAGACTGGAACAAACCATCCTTGGTTTAATCTGTGAAGATGATGATTAAAGATATCATAAATAAATTATAGAACAAATGAAGATAGCATGGGAAACATAGAAGTCACAAGAACCTAGAGCGTATGGTTACACTTCAATTTATGGAAGGTATTTATCACACATGTGCAGTAAGTAAAGATAGCAGTTTGTGACCAAGTAAAGGGGACGTGTGTTGTGTGACTGGGATTAGTTTTTGTGTATGTTCATAGTAGATGTAAGCTCCATTGTTTTCTGCCACTGTCTTCAAAGCATTAAGGATAATGAATGTTGACGATATGCTTTCAGTTCAGTAAAATAAGTACAAATATTTGGCAGCAGTGATATCCGGATTATGGTAGACTCAAACAAGCAGCATAATCTGTTCACACGTTTTGTGAGAAGTAGATACAAGCTTTATACATTTCATTTGTTATTAAAAAGTGTGTTAAATATTTAAACACAGAAGGGAACAGTACATTTAGTGCTGAGTCAATAAAGAGTATCAGAGAGATAAAAGTAATAGCCAGACACGACAAAACCATTATAAAATAATCCTGACTTAATGTATTAACATGGCTTTAGCACCAGTGTAAGCACTGTATGTCCCCCATCAGACTTCAATAAAACATAAGTAACTAATGACGAGTCCACTGCTAATGGAGCGTAAATCCAATTCAGAATTAAAGTATCCGCAAAATACAAAAGTACATACATTTCTGTAAATCTCTTGTTAAAAGTTTCAATATAGGTTCATCAAAAGCTAATTCTTTAATGTATTGCTACAGTTGTATTTAGGTAATAATATTTTTATTATTTCAGCATCATAACTATTTTAGTATACTATGATGTGGAATGGTATATGATGCACAATATATAGCCTCTCATGTACAAATGCCAACCTCACCTTCTCGAAGTACAGCCTCGGTTGAATGGTGCACTCTGTTTTAACTGATGAGGAAATGGCGACTGAGTGACTACCGGAATAAGTAGTCTTCCACTTGCTAGTCAGCAGCTTTGGGTGGATGAACTGGCAAGCGGTAGGGCACCTTATTGTCCTGGGGTTGAGAAATCGGCCCCGAAGGCGGATGAACTAGTTACTAGTCAATGACATAAGGATGTACAGGGACCAGCAGAATAATCTGACGATTTTAAAATGCATATATAAGCAATAAAATTTATTGTAATGAAAGGTTTAACCATCACAATATTTACAAAAAAATATTGTCACTTTCAGTACTTACATTATTGGCTTTTTGTCTATTCTCTTTTGAAAATTGTGTCCGATAAATGACGACCACCATTTCGTACACATTCCCGAAGCCTTGCCTTTAGGTTTGTCCCACCCTCACGAGCATGTCGTTTGGTATTACCGCTATCTCGTTGCAAATAGCTTCCTTCAGATCAGCAATAATTTGAGGTCTTCCAGTGTACACCTTTGATTTAAGGTAGCCCCAGAGAAAATAATCACACATCGACAGATCTGGGGAGCGAACAGGCCAAGAAAGGTCGCCATTTCTTGACAGTACACGTCCGGGAAACATTTCCTGGATCACACCCATTGACATCCTTGCAGTGTGCGCAGTAGCACCATCTTGTTGGAACCACATGTTTGCAATTCCACGTCTAGCCAACTCGGGTACAAGGAAGTTATTCAACATTTGCACATAACGAGCTGAAGTAACGGAAACCGTGTGTCCGTCTTCTTCGAAAAAATATGGATCTGTCACACCGAACTGTGCCACACCACACCACACTGTTTCACGCTCGCAATGAAGTGGTCGTTTATGAAGCACACGGGGGTTAGCTGGCACCCAGTACCGAAAATTCTGTTTGTTTAAACATCCAGAAAGATGGGAATGGGCCTCGTCAGACATAAAGATGATTGCGTCATCATTCAGGACATTCAAAATGGACTGTGCACACTCTCTTCGCTTTTGGAGGTCAAGTTCACTGAGCTCTTGGACTACTGCAATCTTGTACGGGTGGAAATGAAGATCCAAATGCAGCATCCTCCTAGCACTGCGGTCTGACATGCCCAAAGCAGCGACGTGGACTTCTGATGACTGACTGACGCAAAGCTTCCACATTTTCCGGGGTACGAACAGTACGCGGAGGACCCGTTGGTTTCTTTTTTTGAGCTGAGCTTGTCTCTCGAAAATTTCTGACCGAAAGCACTATTGTGTTGCAACTGGGTACACGGCCGTGACGATCGATATTGAACTCTCTACGAAACAGTCGTTGGGTTTGGATAACAGAATCGCCGGTTTTAAAATAGGATTCAATCACAAATGCACAGTGTCGCCTGGTCCACTGCTCCATCTTAACTGAAATGGCGTTGTTTGACAAAGCCAATACTAGTCAGCACTCCCCCCCCCCCCCACTGCATTGTGTCAGAGGTACAGTCCCGTCGAAAATCATCAGGTTGTTCTGCCGGTCCCTGTAGAAGGCAACGAGAAACCACTACATTAAAGATCGTTTAGATATCTCTAGTAATATCATCATGGCTATGTTCAAGGCAAAATCATCCGGAGCTTCAAGTTCCCCAATCAGAACTCCAGGGGGGGGGGCAGTTTTGAACAGTTATAAAGTAAAAAGAAAATTTAATGTGGCTCTACCACAGAATACTGAGCATTTCATGGACAGCACCTATAACTAATGTTGAAATTCTTAGAAAGATGAAGAAAGATATGGAAGTTATTAACACAGTGAAGATAAGAAAGCTTCAGTATCTGAGGCATCTCATGAGAAATGAACAGAGATTTTACTTATTGTAGTCCATACTACAGGGGAAAGTACTTGGAAAGAGAGGAGTTGGGCGACCGAGAATATCATGGCTGAGAAATTTAAGGACCTGGTTTGGCGTGAATGCAACTGACTTATTCCGTACAGCAGTGCAGAAAGTTAAAATAGTCTGTATGATATCCAACATCCGAAACGGATAGGAATTATCAGAATAAGATAATTTGGAATGACTTTAATATACTGTAGTTTAAGTTAAAAGCAATTAAAGGAATTTTTAAAATGTTTTTCTGAATTGCACCCATCATTTTGAAACCTGTTTTTCTGCTTGCAACCAGCGGCAATGAAAAGCACATTAACGTAACATTTTTTAAAGTATAGGAAATAAATAAGAAAATGGAGGGGGAATTATTATTGTGACAGAAATGGAGTTCCAGGCAATTAGCTAGAAACTCCGAACTACAACCTAGAAAGAAATGGAAATGAAGACATACAAGAGATACATAAAAAAATACTAGGAAAAAAACGTACTTGTATGTGGTATTTAGTGTGTGCAGAATCCAAAAATTGTAGGTGATTTCGGACTTTGATGCCCATTCCAAAAAATTATTAAGCAGTGGGTACAATAGGTAAAAGAAAGGAGAAGATGACGTCGAGATATATGGGGGAAAAGAATCACGAATCACTTCAAGAGAGGGAGAATGGAAAGATCAGAGAATGTGAATGCTAAGAGCCTGAAGGCGGGCCACTGACTGAAGAACCAGGTTGATTGTGAATAAAAGTTGTGGAACTAATGAGAAATAATACTACTGAGGAAAACAAAAAAATAACTGTTTGCATGTAATGTGTAACATTTGTAAAACACTGGAGTATGTTACATATAATCATCATACTGGAAGGGCAGGGAACCAGGTGATGGCTAATTAATCATGCTACTTACACTTTTTTTAGTTAAATTTTGGACTACTAAAAACATTCCACAATATGTGAGATTTTGTATTCCTCATGCTCTTCCTGTCTCTAAGTTGGTCTCGATTAAGAGTATTTGTCAGACCTTTATAACACATTTATTTACTCCATTATTTATATAAGTTACTAGCATATCATGTCATAGTATTACAGTTATTACAATAATGTAGTATAAAAATATGATTTCTGACCTTGTATCAACTTATTTGTATCTATACCTTAATGAAATGGTTTCATTTTTGTAACAAAGATTTTACAGAACTAGCTTTGGTCGGAACATTATGTTTTTCAACAATTAACAAATTATTATTACTTCCATATTCCTTAAGGAAATGGCAGTATGGTGATGGCAAAAAAAATCGTGTTCGAGATTATTGCAGGTTCTGACTGTACTACACTCAAAACATGAAAAAAGTCGTTTTCCGAAAAGTGTCTGTGTGTGTGTCTGTCTGTCTGTGTGTAGATTTTTTTCTATGGCAAACGATAACTGCCGCAAATTCAAACAGAATCAAATAATTTTTTGCATACAGCCCTGATTTGTAGAGTGCTCACGACCTATTGTTTTTGGTGAAGATTGGTTGAGGGAAAGGGGTAGTTTACCTGCAACGGTTTTTTTTTATCAAGGGAAATTTTTTTTTTGGCAAACGATAACAGCCGCAAATTCAAATAGAATTAAATAATGTTTCGCATACAGCCCTGAATTGTAGAGTTCTCAAGACCTATTGTTTTTGGTGAAGATCGGTTAAGGGAAAGGGGTAGTTTACCTGTAACGTTTTATGTTTTAACAAGGGTATTTCCTATGGCAAACGATAACAGCCGCAAATTCAAACAGAATCAAAAGATTATTTGCATACAGCCCTAAATTGTAGAGTTCTCAAGACCTATTGTTTTTGGTGAAGATCGGTTAAGGGAAAGGGGTTGTTTACCTGCAACGTTTTTTTAACAAGGGTATTTTCTATGGCAAACGATAACAGCCGCAAATTCAAACAGAATCAAATAATTTTTTGCATACAGCCCTGATTTGTAGAGTACTCAAGACCTATTGTTTTTGGTGAAGATTGGTTAAGGGGAAGGGGTAGTTTACCTGCAACGTTTTACGTTTTAACAACAGTAAAGTACTTGAAAATTCATTTAAACTTTTTGAAACAATGGTAATTGTTAAAAATAAAATAATTCTGTTGCCAGGCAATAAAATTATAATTTTTTCATTTTAATGTAAATTATGTATGAGTTAATATCTTTATATATATAATTCTTCTGTACGTGTGTATGTCACTGAACTCCTCCATGTATAAAATAATATATCGTTCGTGGCAGGTTAGCATATCTCAGTTATGTAATGTTTACGTTTCCATTTTATTATTATGCCTACAGCAATAAAAAGGCAGGTAACACACACACACACACACACACACACACACACACACACACACACACACACACACACACACACACACACACACACACACACACACACACACACACACACACACACACACACACACACACACACACACACACACACACACACACACACACACACACACACACACACACACACACACACACACACACACACACACACACACACACACACACACACACACACACACACACACACACACACACACACACACACACACACACACAATTCACGTTATTTCTGGCCTCACTCATGTTTATTTTCTTACAGTTGCACGCTTTTTAAATGGAAAGTGCCGAAACCCACACCAACATAACGCGTGCAAGCCGAAAAAATGGACATCAATTTGCTTCCTGTGGATCGCTGGGCAATGTAACTGCACGTGTTTACAGAGGAACGATTCATAGACAGACTTTTCGTCTTTAGGGAATGAACCCTCTGCAAGATGCTGAGGGTCCATGAGTGACTTCGGAGCACTCCTTCTTTTTCGCGTGTTTGTTCTGTGAAACATACACTGTAGATTCGCAGCTTTACTCTAAGCAACGCTCAGTAGGAAATGTTGAAAATTTTTGTCCACGTTGTACCCTCATTCACACTAAACCTGCTTTGATGTTTTAATTTCGGACATCATAATATTAAAACTTTGGAAACTTGAGCACTACTTAATGGAGATCAATCATTAACTTATACAAGCCATTAATTTTATGCATATTTTTTATATATATGTGTACAACGTTATCGGCAACAAAGAAGTAGTTTTTGTTAAAATTCCTTCCCGGGATATTTGGCCGTAGTCCAATGTTTTCTACAAAACCAGACGTTTCGGCAATGGCGTCGACTTCCATCATCAGTGAAAATCGAGTGCGATAACGTGAGGTGGTATACGTTAGTGACCACAGTACTGTGGTTAAGGCTGAAGCAGTAAGTAGAAAGAAGTAGTTTCTATGGTAATATTTCATTTCGAAAATGATTTTAAATATAAATCTTAGAATATGGAAGTCATGTATGGTTCTCCATAACGATATTTTCATTTTAATGTAAATTATGTATGAGTTAATATCTTTATATATATATATATATATATATATATATAATTCTTCTGTACGTGTGTATGTCACTGAACTCCTCCATGTATAAAATAATATATCATTCGTGGCAGGTTAGCATATCTCAGTTATGTAATGTTTACGTTTCCATTTTATTATTATGCCTTATGCCATTTTATTATTATTTTATTATTAATATTTCATTCCGAAAATGATTTTAAATATAAATCTGAGAATATGGAAGTCATGTATGGTTCTCCATACCGATTTTTTAATGCTTTGCTGTCAAAGTGTCACTGTGTTTCAGTTCTTTATTTGTTTGTTAAATTGTTGCAGATGCTGGTATAAAGAGGAAAAAGAGAAAATTGGGCGTGATGTACACAGGTGCTGGAAGTGCCTCCGTATCCCAGTTGCTGGCACAACGTGACAAGGAAAGATCGAAAGAAGCTGCACTTCATCCACAACAGGTGAATAAAGAATCCGCAAATTGTTTGTAAATTGTAAGTGAAACATTCAATTACAATTCAAACAAACCTCTGAAGATACAGAATAATTTCTGTCAAATGTGCATCAGGTGAAAATAAACCTACTTGGAGTGTATTTATTTGAAGATATTAATAGATATCTAAAATTTAACAAAGTCATGAAACAATAAAGATGACGTCCATATAAACAAAATAAAATTTTGTGATATAAGTAAAATAAAATGGTACCAGAAAACATGCACACTTTTCCTCCATCTTCTGTAGATGTTAACGGTGTTACATGTTTGTATGAATTTTTAAAAAATCTGACTTAGTGATATGTGTCTGTAAATATTTGTAGCATATGGAATTAAATCAGTCTACTTGTTTTGCCACAGAAATAAATCAAACATTTTTAGAAAATGGGTACTAAACGTCCTCAAAAACAAACATTTTCAATTGCACTATGGGGTGGGTAAATATATGGTAGACCACAAATTTTCACCTCAGCTGAGGTGAAAGCAACTCTCTAGGGGAAGAGCACCCTGAAATCAAAGTTATTGGTCCTCCAAGTTGGGGGTTGGATCAGAGAATTCACACATCCCATCTGTGAAACTCTTTAATGTGCAGAAACCTATCAGTTTCTCAGCCAGTCAGTTGTCTGCACTTGACCGGGACAACTGGCGGAGGCCGTTAAAGGAGGCCTTGACTCAGTGAAGGGTTGTCGCGCTGCTGAAGAAGAAGTCACTATCCAATAATGCAACAGATTACAAAAAGTGTATCTGCATTTTTGTGTGGCAATTCTATTATGGGAATTATATGCTAATTTTACTGTTAAAAAAAGTATTTCATAATCATCAGCTTGAAAAATTATATAGTAGTATGTGAGTGGTAGTCATTAAAAGTTTTATCAATTGATAATAACAAATGTAACTTGTTTATAATAAGTAATGCAGTACTCTACCCTCACAACGATTAAAAAAAAACTATAGAAAACCAGTAACTTTCATTGTTCATTATGGCTAATTATCTAAAAATACACAAATGCACTCTTTATTTATTCTTGGTCATGCAGAGTAAAAAAATTGTTTATTACAAGATACATTTTGTTGCTGGATTATTCAATTAAGTAACTGGACTAAGAAAAGCAATGTTTTTTTTTTATGTCCATAAACTTCCCATAACGTATTGTTATAAGCAGTTTGTACGTTTGTACACAAACGTTTTACTAAATGGACAGTACAGTTTTTTTATTCTATGAATGTGTGAATAACTTAATGTAAGGTTTTTTGTAGAGCTAATAAGATACCTTACTCTTGGTTTTAACTGATTTGTATGTTTTCAGGGTTGGGTTGATGGATCAACACAGATAGGAAGAGACGGCTCACCGATGATGATGCAGCAGAACCAGATGGCAGGAATGCCTCCAGTAATAAACAGAGCCATATATCCACCAAATTATGTGGATTCAAACACAGTGAACCAGTCCAATCACCCGCCGCCACCACCGGGAACACAATTCTTCAGATACAATCCACACAACGCAAACTTCAACAATTGTCACACTACGGGACAACAGGTACAACCTGTCCCACCGCCACCCCCACCACCACCATCTCAGGTTATAGAGAACGGACAGGTAGATAACTTAGTGTTTTCAACTACAGGAAGCACATACATACACCCGTCAGTAGTAATGGCCAGTAACGGACAGTGTAATAACAACCAAAATAATAGTGTAGTGATGCAGCAGGGTGTAATGTGTGGTCCAGGGAACAGACATATGAACAACACGATGGTGCTGAACCACCAACAACAGCAAGCTATGGGATTTGTTCAGCAGCCATCGAGGTTGCATATGGGTTGTGCTACTGATGGTTCAGACATGCAACACGCCCACTGCAATACCATAGGTAACAAGCAACAGATTGTTAATCAGCAGCAAATAATAATGCAGCAACAACAACAACAGCACCAACAACAACAACATCAGCATCAGCAACAACAGAGTATAATAAATCAGCAAAGCCATTTTCAAACCCCACCTTCCCAGCCCCATCAAATAACTCATCAGGTACCACCACATCTTATTAATTCATCTTCGCCTAGACCGCAGAGCCATCACACAGCTGGGAGTGTAACAGGTATTCAGCAAAGTCATAATATGGTGCCATCTTCTCATCACTCTTACGATACTAATCATGTAGGCCCACAGTTTCACAGCCAGCAGCAGTTCGCACATCAGCAGGAAAATGTCAACAGTAACACTGGTAAAACAATACAATTATCCCAGCAACACATACATGTTGTTGATAACAAACTTGGTAACAACAATAATGCAAATAATAAACAGATAATAACAAATACACATATGGCTGGAAATGTTCGTGAAATGTATCCAGGTGTTCCGAATAACAGAAATGACATTCCAGTAACATTGCAGCAGGTTCAGCAGGGATCAGCAATGGTGTTGCAGACATCGCAGGGCCAAGTCATGATTCCCCATGGGCAGACAATGGTCTTGCACAATCAGCAAAATTCATCGATGATGCCACAAACACAAGTGTCACAGAGCAGCAACATAGGTCAACAACAGTTACAGACTTTGAATATCCAAGGATCGACAATGGTAGTACAAGGATCACCTTCTATCCTTCCCCAGGGTCATAATGTGGGTACTCAAGGTCAGATGGTTTTACACGGACAGCAGAGTTCACAGATAGTACCGTCTGGTCTGCAGGTTCAGACTATTGGAACACAACAGGGAACTGCTGTCGTCCTTCAGGGACAACATCCGCAGAGTATGCAGAACTCACACTTACAAAATCCTAATAACAGTGGTGGCCAGATGTGTACGTCGCCTGCAGGAATGGTAATTCATCAAAGGCCAACGCCTCCTTGGCAACAAAACCGTAACAACCAGATGGCACAACAGCAGCAGCATCAACAACAGATACAAACTACACAACCTAATCCGTACGATAGAGTCCCACCATTACATCACCATACAGCTCCTACTCCTGTTTGGAATGACGACATGGTTAGGAAAAAGAATAAGCCTGTTACTAAAACTGTAACACACATAGTTAAAAAACAGAGATCACCATACAGTGTAGACCATCACAGTGTTGGAACCAGTAGTGATACTCCATGTCCGAACGTTGATGTTCGGCATTTACCTCAGGACCAAAACAGACCACTTAGTAGTCAAAATTATACAAATGCTAATAATATTCCATCATTTATGGAAGATCCTAGTGGTTACCTTGCACAGCAAACAGCATTGTTGAACAGCACAATATCTAGACAAACTGGTGTCAATCCAAATGGCCTTAACATTGTATGCCACAGCCCATGTAATAGTAACACTAACAACGGTAGTACTAGTAGTACAACACAGAATGTAGGTGAACACAACACAGGTCAGCTTGTAATCAATTTGCCAACTAGTAGTTGTTCACCTTTAGGAAATCAAGGAGTGCCTGTACCGAGTAGTATATTAGTGTCTACTGGTAACGCTAAAGTAGGAAACTCACAGCAAAGTTTTCAGGTAAGAAATAATCCTCCGCTAGGGTTAAAGGTATATCGAAGTAACTCAGTGTCTTCATCAGGGAACAATATTTATCAGAATCAACAACAAACCACTGTTGTTGCGGACAGTAGTGGAGTGTCACCGGACAGAGGTAGGTGTCCTCCAGGCTGTTCCAACAGTAGTTTTGATACCATTCAGTCACAGCATCAAGTCAATCAGCATTTGTCACATTCTTCAGTCAATACTGTTAAACAGAGTCAGTCTGAAGAAAGTCCAGTTACGTCTTCAACGTTTATGGAGAACCGTGGAGGACAGAATCAGGCAGTCGCTCCCATAGTTACACAGGATAATAAAGGGCCCATACAAGGTGGTACTGTTAGTACGAGTAATCGTTCGCCTGTTGAAACTGTCACTAGGATACCGCCAGATGCGCCTTCACCTGGCGGTCAGGCCACACCAACATCAACGCAAAATCAACATTCAGATGCCTCTCCTGAATCGACTAACAACATTTTTATTTCATCCTCATCACCGTACACGATATCTAGTAATCATTTCACGTTTTCACAGCAAAATCAAAATATATCAAGCAGAAGCCATGAACATTTGACACTATCAGTATCACAGTCACCAAAATCACAACAGCCACAGCACCATAATATTAATGTACTATTACAGGATATAGCAACGTCTAGAACACCGGCTATAGTTACAACAATGGCAAGTGGGCATACTGTCAGCAGCAACACAATAACATCAGTTTTAGCTGGAAGAGCAAATACTGCAACCGTGACCGTAAACAATACCGCAACTGTTGGTTCACAAACAATACCGCCTCCTGTGTTAACAAACCAACCTGTTTCTGTATCAAAGTCACCATTAGAAATGGTACAGAGTGTAGTCAGCAGTATTCAAGTGCCAGTGTCTTCAGCGCCAGACACCATTTTGAAACCGGCATCAGGTCCTGGTTTGCCAGCAGGGCATATTTTAGTATCAAGCAATGGTCAGTTAATAGTTGCAAATACTCCAGGAGGCCCACCTACAATACTGTCGCCACAGCAGAATATAACAAAGATAGCCAATTCACCGATGCCACCAATGAGTGGTGTATCAACGATTGTAACAAGTGTAACTGGAGCTGTTACACAAGTGATACCTGCAGTGGGTGTGACACAACAGGTGTTAGGCCAGCCAACTGTACTAGTGAATACACTCCCTGCCCCATTGCTTTTCCAACCAGGAGTTATGACAGTAGATGGCACCACAATGAATACTGTACAAATACCACATCTAGCAGTAGCAACAGGCAATGTCTTACAGCCAGGCCAAGTTGTTGAAGATTCTAGAGTGAATAATAATAGTAACAGCAGTGGAGCATTCTCACCTAGGAATCAGCCTGCTCTTTTGTCACCAGAAGGTTCGAATGGTAAGAGGAAAGCAAATGTCAAAAAGAGAAAGGTTTCACCACAGACTGTTGCCTCAATGCTACACATAGCAGCACAACAGAACTCTCCAACTGCTGGTGCCACTGGTATGGTAGTTCAACAGCAACAGCCCCAGCAAAACTTTGGTAGTGCGGCACCGATGCTTCAAGCCTTAACAATATTGCCAAGTAAAACAGGTCACTTTGGTGGCACTCAGCAACTCATAGCTACAGCTAATGTTTTACAACCGTTGAATCTTGTTCAAAATTTTCCTACAATTCAACAGTTTATTGTGCCCGCTGGATTGGGTGGTATGGTAATGGCTACTGGAGATGGTACAGCGACATTGCTTCAAGACACAGTTCATCTAAATGTTTTAACACCTGTTCAGGGCCCAACTGGTACAGTTTTCGGTCATACAAGTGGGCAGAGTATATTAGCAGCAGGCCCAGCTGGTATGGTTATTAGAGCACCAGCCAATAACACTCAGCAAGCAGGTAAAATGCAGTTACATCCACAGAACACAGTTCAAACTGGAGGTGGTGGACAGTTTATAGCAAGTTCACCAAATCAGTTTCTTATGAACAGTCCAGCAACGTTTGGAGGACAGTTAAGCCCTATGTTAGCCAATGTTAGCCCAACAAATCAGCAGATTCATTCTTTTAACACCTCTGCAGCAAATACACAAGGAAGGCCGGGCCAGCCACATCAAGAATTTATTCAATGTGGGCAGACGTTAATGGTGCCATGTTCACCAGCACAGAATTCACAGTCACAGAATACAACAGTTGTACAACAAAATACAACAATTGTTCAACAGCAGACAACTATGGTTTCAAATAACCAGCAAAACATAGAACAGAATCCTGGTCCTTCAACATCAAGTTCTTCAAGTTTGAGTCTCAATCAGCATAATTTTATTTTAAATAATCCAAATGATGGGAAACAACAAAATTTTATAATAACAGCAGATAAACAAGGACAAGGCAATTTTATTTTAAGCCCAAATCCAGATAAACACCAGGGAACCCATATAATATTGAATAACCTGAACACAACAGAAAAACAGTCTCAGTCATGTGGAGGGTTTATTATTAGTCAAGAGAAACCTGGACAGGTGTGTGGAAATTTTATTTTAAGCAATTCTAACCTTCATTCTTCAGAAAAGTCAACAGGAAACTTTATTATTTCTAGTGGCAACATTACCGAAAAACAGACTGTCAGTAGATTTGCAAAGCATTCAGTATCAACACAGACAGCTGCTAATCAGCAGGTGTTGCAAGTCTCACCGACACCATTAGCACTTGTTGTTGCAACAAGCAATACATTTTCGCAGACGTCAACAGCTCCGTCATCATACTCAGGAAGTCCCCCTGATACTACCACACACAGTCCAGTTGATGGAGGTCCTTCTCATAGTCCTGGTTTAAATGCAGAAGCTCCGACAAGTTCTGTGGCTATTGGGAGCACAGATGATAACCTTTCTTCTCCTACATCATCAAGTGATCCACCAGGGAGACCCCAGCCCATGGTTCATTGTGTTTCTAGCAGCAATGAACAGGACACTCCAGAGTGGACTGGCAAAGAAAGTACTTCATCTAGTCCAGCTGTGTTCTCTCCTCCTCCAGCAAACATCGAAATAGGGTTTAATAGAGGTATGTAGTTGGTATTTTGATCAAAATAATAATAGTAATAATGTTTTGTGTAAATAAAATATTTTTTATAGAACATTAAGTGACACTATGTATAGTTGTGATATTTCTTTCCATGTACAGGATATCTTATTTTGTTAGCTATGTCAATATTAATAATTTTCTTTAATACTGTCATCCAGTATTCATCAGTGTTACTAGATTTCTAATAATTATATTAACTGTTCTTTATAATTGTTCAGAGAATACTATCCTCAGACATTTTCTGTTCAATAATCCATTCCTTAGGATGGCTGTTCTGTACTCATTTATTTTATAAACAGTCCTGTTAACAATTGACTGACTGGCAATTGATTAATAATTTCCATTTTTCTTTACTGACACAAAAGAGTCTTTTTTATATGAAAAATTGTCGAATCTTTAAATTGCTTCCATACAGTGGTGTCAAGCTATACTGAAGGCTTTCTAAGCCTTGTGGCTTTCTAAGCAATATGAGCATCCTAAGTGTGTCAGTCCCAGTATGCAGCATTGACTGTTCTGTATTGTTTTTGTATATAAATCTTTTATTATTTTCTTATACATAACTCGAGGTTTCTTGCAGCAGTTATAAATATTGTTACGACGGTCTACTTCTTGATCGTCGTAGGTACAGTGGAAACAAAACACAAGACACCAATTAAGTCACTAATCACCAGCTTTAATTTTCACAGTTAAACAGTTCGTAATTAACAACACAGTCTCCTATAACAAATCAAATAAAAATTGTTCACACGCAAATGAATGTCAACTAATATTAAAACACAATTGTATTACAATATACTGTCCGATTATAAAACACAACACTTAACTAATAACCACTTGAATGCACCAGTAATATCACCCGATAATAACTCGAACCGCACTGTAAATATATTGCCACTATGCTGAAAACTAAGGCCGCTGCCGCCATATATTTATACCTCCGCTCACAGACCAGAATGTTCCTAATTGCATCTTAGCGCCAGTGTGTACTACGTAATTAATTGTGGCCTTGACACAGTCCGCGCGGCTGGCGGCTTCGAGAAAACTTGCGAATGCGTCTACAGTCACGTATACCACACACATTAGAGCGAGATTCTTCTGGCACATTCGACAAACACGTAGACTGTTCTGTAATGTTGTAACAATATGTATTGAAACGACAAACATAATATACAACTTGCAGAAGAAACTATATTGAATAATATTATAATATTAGATTTCTTATTATACTTCTTATCAGACAAAGATAATATACACCTTGCAGAAGAAACTATATTGAATGATGTCATAATATTAGATTTCTTATTATACTTCTTATCAACTGTCTTAATGCCTTCCAAATGGTTTAATGTGATTAATGTTTCCAAACGCAATGCTTGTAGAATGGCTCTTGAATAATCCAGTAAAACCATTGCTCTGATTTTATAATAGCCACATTTCACTGTATAACGCAAAACTGTAACTGAATTTATTTATGAAATATTAAAAACAGGCTGCGTTTACTAGAATGGGTAAATGAAAACAAACCCTCTCATCAGTGGCGGCGCTAACGTAACGGGGGCCCCCCCGCGAAACTAATTAGGGGGCCCTATAAAAATGGTTAAATTTTGTATACGTAATAGGGGAAAACACTCAAATGAGTTTCTATTTACGTGTGTTTCACAACAATGGTTTGTGAATACTTTCTCGTCTATCACAAAGCGTTTGCAATTTGCAAAGGATGTTTTACACGTGTACAAACTCTTAAAATTCATTGTTGCTAAATAGACAAAGTTCTATACAAACTATAAAAAAACCAAAATAAAAAGAATAATTTATTTTTACGTCAAAGATCTAAATTCAGACTATGAAACAGTACCACACACAGTGTTAAAAATTTATTATTTAAAAACGAATATCAAAGTAACATTCTAGCTTTTTTCAAACATTTAAATTAGTTTGTACCTGAATTTGTAAAATTCTTGAATATACTCTATACAAGTTCTCCTTAAGTCTAATCCAATTCAATAACACTCGAACTCAAGTAATGTACAATATTTACAGATGAGGATCAACCAAAGTTCACTGTTTTCCTAAGCCTAGTCTTCTTTTTTTAATAGCTAAGAACTTTTCAACCACTTCATTGATATTAGTTTTCTGTGTCTCTTCATGCTCAATGCTTAACAGTGCCAAGTCACTCAACCGAGTTTGGGCCATGGTACTTCTTAAGTATGACTTAAATTAATTAATTTAAGTTTTGAAAAGCTTCTTTCCGCTGTAGCTGTTGTGACAGGTATGGTTAAATAAAGCTGCAAAGCTGTAGTTAAGTCTGGGAGGCAACTCATAAGGCAGCTGTTTTCTTCAACCAGTAAATTCATCATTTCTCGAATTCTTTTCTTGTGTACAATTTCTTTGGCCATCAGAGCTTTGAAGGATATTACTTGGTCACGCAGTGATGTGGAAAGGTCACCAGGATACACATTTACCAGAGCCTTATTTTTCTCTACTATTGTCTCTTGTGAGAAGTTTACTAAATTTTGAGGCGTCAGGAATGAAAATCTATCATCAATGCAACGCAATCCTTCGAATCTCATTTGTAGCTGAGCTATTACAATATCTAGTGTTGCATTGAAAACTTTTACTTCAAATGATTTCACTGGGTCGTCAATTCTATGGTCAACTGATAATTCAACAAAGAAGCGTTTTACAACTCGTTTACGCTTATTTTTCATGTTACAAGGTATGTCCCATGACTGGGCCAACTGGGGCCCCCCGCGCCGCGGGGTCTGCGGGGGCCTTATCGCCGCCACTGCCTCTCATCATATTATGTGGACCAGTCCCATCCGTGTTGTTTTGGGCTTGAGATAGAAAAACGTTGCTTATAATTGTTACTATCATTTACTCAAAAGTGAAGTGTTAGTGCCCAAGTTTGAGAAGTTTTTTATAAATTTTTAGAAAATTTTAGATTATGGAAAGTTTTTATGACCTTTTAGTATTGATAAGTTATTTTGTAAATAATTAAAATAAACCTAATAACATGTTATGACGTAGGAGGTGGTGGTACAGGAATGAAAACAATATCCATGAACTCGTATGTGGAATCTTCAAGCACAACCTTGCAATCTTATGAATCTGAGAGGCTACACAAAAGGACAAGTGATGTAAGATTTGTATTATTATAGTTGATTATTGTTATTAATAAAAATAGTAAGCATAATGGTACATTTTATTAAGGAGGGGTGGTCAGTTTTCTCTGACGTCTCTGGTGGTCAATTTTCTGAATATAATTGTCTTCAGAAAGTAGGTTCACTATTGTGGCTATTCATTTTGTAACGTTTGTATGTTCTACAGTTAATTTTAATTTTGTTTAAATGTAGTAAGTGAGTCTCACATTAATTTTTTAAATTATTTTAGTAATTTCTGGGGTGCCAATTATCTTTCTGAGGGGGGCTTGGTCTTCATTCTCCCTCTCCCAAGTATTGGTATTATCCAAAAAATACTTATGCCATTGGGATTAATATTATGTTATTAATAAACAGAAGTATTAATAGATATGGCAGTGGTTACAGTTTGTAATTTAAAAAAACCAAGATATAACTAAAATATAATTTTACGATAATTAATTTGTAGCAGCGTTTTTTAAGATGAGACAAGAAATGCAGTTACTTTGTAACAACAGTTATTATTGTTATTATTATTATTATTATATTTTTTCATATTATTGAGGTTTCATTCAGTTGTGCCTAAACAAATAAATGAATCACTTTTGTGAAATTATAAAATAATTTTTTTATTTTAAAAAATATCTGTAAAAATTTAAATGGTACCAGATAAATCTGAGGCATTTTATAAATATGCTGTCAATATGTCCTCTACTGATAGAAATGAAGTTGAGGATATAATACTTCGTTGTTATAATACTCATCATCATCATATCAACTGTTATTTTGCTGAGTACATTTGACATCAGCATATCAGAAATGAAGATCCATTTGATTCCACTTCAGGTTGTTTTGTTATTGTAGAAGCCAATATGTGACTGCAAAAAGTAAAGCAGGTGAAATATATTATTATTGGTGTAGTTAATTGAATAAATACAATTATAGTTTAACTATTTCACTGTTAAATATGTAAACTGATACAAATTCAGGTGGTGTATATACAATATACAGATATCTGAGTTTGTTTTTCATTTTGTAAGTGCAATTTTCCACATGTGTTTAATTTTTTTTGTATGTTTCTTTAAGTTTATGTTTGTTTAACGTTTAATAATTGTTGTTGCAAACAGCAAGAGCTACTAGTACGTCACACATATGATTACGGATCACATGCACGTAATGCTAAACGTAAGCATCCGGCATGTACCGAAAACGAAGCAAGAATACAGACATCAACTGTTACTACCTTGTCACCACAAGATGATGACGATGGTAAGTTACACTCTTCAGAGCTGGAAATTGCTGATTTTTAGTATAACTTCACACAAAGTATATAATTTACTAAATAGTTAACATGTTAAATAATTTTTCTACCATCAGTATGACATGTAATGGAATAAAATTTAATTGATGATAATGTGATGTATTTATAACATACACACACTTATTGTTTACTAATGGTACCTATAATCTCAATTTTCTATTGAAGTGTATTCACTGTTCTTAGCCTAGAGGTACCATATGTATGATTTGCAATTAAGTTTTAATTACATTCTTAAATTCGATCGATTTCAGTCATAGACCATCGTCAGGTCATAGACACTGTGCACTTGCGGTCACAATATCGTAAACAGCCACTATTTAGAAAAACAAATTCGTAGACATTGATTAATGAATGTGAAATGTACGTTGGTGTCCAGAGTTTTTCGAGAACTGATTTTTTTCTCGAGAAACACACTGTAAACATAAACACTCTGTAACAAAATCAATTCTCGAGAAACTTTAGACACCAACGTATGTTTCACATTCATTAATCAATGTCTACGAATTCGGTTTTGTAAATAGTGGCTGTTTAACGATATTGTGACTGCAAGTGCACCGCAAGTGCACAGTGTATATGACCTGACGATGGTCTATGACCGAAATCGATTGAATTTAAGAATGTGAGTATTTAAAACTTTATTGCAAATCATATGTATGGTAACCTTCAGGCTATGAATAATGAATTCAGTACAATAGAGAATTGGGAATAAAATTTATAACAAAATTTATTCCCATGCATTAGTGAGCTACTTTTTGCTTTTCCCCTTTAAACTGACAATGGTAATAACTTCTTCTTCTTCTTCTTCTTCTTCTTCTTCTTCTTCTTCTTCTTCTTCTTCTTCTCTCTTCTTCTTCTTCTTCTTCTTCTTCTTCTTCTTCTTCTTCTTCTTCTTCTTCTTCTTCTTCTTCTTCTTCTTCTTCTTCTTCTTCTTCTTCTTCTTCTTCTTCTTCTTCTTCTTCTTCTTCTTCTTCTTCTTCTTCTTTTCTTCTTCTTCTTCTTCTTCTTCTTCTTCTTCTTCTTCTCTTCTTCTTCTTCTTCTTCTTCTTCTTCTTCTTCTTCTTCTTCTTCTTCTTCTTCTTCTTCTTCTTCTTCTTCTTCTTCTTCTTCTTCTTCTTCTTCTTCTTCTTCTTCTTCTTCTTCTTCTTCTTCTTCTTCTTCTTCTTCTTCTTCTTCTTCTTCTTCTTCTTCTTCTTCTTCTTCTTCTTCTTTCTCTTCTTCTTCTTCTTCTTCTTCTTCTTCTTCTTCTTCTTCTTCTTCTTCTTCTTCTTCTTCTTCTTCTTCTTCCGTGTTTCTGGATTGTTCTCCGATGACACGATGTCTCCTGTAGATCCTCTCTGCCACTGCCCAATATGTGTTGTTGTTCAGTATTGCGTCCATACCAAATCCCCTCAGTCTCAGCACTCCTGGGATGTCCGTCCGCCAATCCACCAATATGTGCTGTAAGGTCTCCCTTATGCAGAGTTTGAATGCTCCTAGAGATGTTTCTATATATGGAGACATCCCGTGCACTGACTTGCTGTTTGTATGTTGAACCTTTGGTGGAGTTTAAAAATGTGTTCTTCCATGTCTCCACGAGTCTTCTGCTGAAATCTGAAGTAGCAGCCGGGAGTGATATTACACTTTCCTCCAGTGGCGACATCATAGTTGCGTCCTTAGCCATTCTGTCTGCTTTTTCATTACCAGCAATATCTACGTGGCCGGGTATCCATTGTAAAGTTAACTCAGTTTTGCTGCTTTCCAGTTTTTTGATTATGTGGAATATGTGACTGTTCTGAAATAGTATGCTGATGGTTTATATTGTTGCAGCAACAGTAACCGCTGCCTGTGAATCTGTGAAGATACATACTTTTTTACTGTGTAAGGTGAGGCAGGAGGTCAGTGCTGCATTGATTGCCAGAAGCTCAGTGTCAACACCTTGAACAGGAGTTGGCCGGTACAAGGAAGGATTCCTGCATACTAGGAATGAAATATCCTGCCCCCAACCTCTTTCCTTGTGTATCCAGTGATCCATCCGTATAGATATGGACATATTGGTTGTAGTTTTCCGCTATTATTTGTTGTGCTATAGCACGCAGAACTAATGGGTCAGTGTTTTGTTTTGTTACACTGTCTTCTAATGTAGTTCTTATTGTTGGTTGAGGTCCTCAGGCAACACAGGCATATTCGTAAGGCACAGTTTTGGAGTTTTTCTATTTTTTTCTGGTGTAGTACAGCTAAGCCTCCCCATACTTCACAGGAATATGTCATCTTGGGTTGTATGTATCCTAGGTAGAACTGACGCAGGATAATTGTGTCTGCTCCCCAATTCCTGTCTGAGAAAGCCTTGAGGATGTTTATTCATTTCATGGTGCTGTCCAGCAAAGTGCTTATATGCTGGCTCCACAAGAGTTTGGGATCCAAAGTTATGCCCAGTATTTTAGGGTGCTTGTTGTATTTTATATTCTCTTCAGAGAGGGTAAGCTTCGGCTTGAATGCTTTTAAGGAGTGTCTGGTAGTGACGGTGCAGCATTCTGTTTTGTCACTTGATATTTTCAGGCCCCACTTGTTTGTCCATGTTACTATTTCATTAATTGCTTCTTGAAGATTAGTGTTTGCATGATAAGGGTCCGCATGGGCTGTCCATACAGTCATGTCATCTGCATAGATGCTCATCTTTATGTTTCTGTTCAAATTTTTGTTCATGTCATGGAGAGCTACGTTAAATAAGGTTGGGCTTAGCACAGATCCTTGTGGGATACCATTATGTATTTAAATTTTTGTTGACACTGTGCCATTTATAACAGTCTGAATTGTTCTACCCTGTAGAAAATTCCCTATAAATTTTAGCATTCTACCCTTGATGTTCATCTTCATCAATTGCAGCAGTATTGTAGTGTCCGGTATCTTATCGAACGCTGCTTCAAAATCTATCATCACTGCAAGAGTAACATTTTTCTTTTGGAAGTTAGCGTATACATCCTCTGTAAATGCGAGCAGAGCATCATTGGTGCCTCTTTGTGGTCTGAAGCCAGACTGTACAGGGTTAAGGAGATTCTCCTGCTCCAGTTTCCAGGTCAGTCTGTTGTTGGCTATAATTTACATAAGTTTGCCATAGCATGATGTTAGGGCTATTGGTCTGTATGAGCATATGTTTTGATTATCTTTTTGGGGTTTCAGTATTGGAATTATGGTCGCATTTTTCCATTCACAAGGGTATTGTCCAGTCTTCCAGATGCTGTTGAAGTACTTCAAAACAACATTAATAAATTCAGTGGGTGCGTTCCAGAACATCCTGTTATGTATTTGGTCCTCACCAGGTGTGGAGTCCTTTAACGTTCTGATAGCCAGCTCTATTTCTGTCTGGGTAAATTTCATTATCCAGATCACCCCCAATGTAGCAAAGGTGTTCAAAGTTACACGTGAAGAATTGCTCCTTCCTTGTCGTAGTTTTAGGCCATGGGATTGCTTGTCCAGACTTCTCTGCATATGCTTTACTGAATAAGTTGGCAATGTCAGCTGGGTCTGTTATGATGTTGTTGCAATCATCTCGTATGTGCTGGATTGGATCGTATGATTTGCCCTCAATGGCCTTGAATCTCCTCCACATTATGGCTGTTGGGGTGTTATGCGTGATTTCTTCCACAGAGCTCTTCCATGAAGTTCTTTTTGCTTAGAGTATTGCTTTTTTAGCCATTGCAGTTGCCCGGTTGCAGAGAACTTTATTTTGGGTTGTGTTAGAGCGTTGCCATTTTCTTCTTGCTCGTTGTCTTGCTTTAGTAAGGCAGGCTGTTGTGCTCTTCCACCATACGTTCAACCCTGGATTCCTTATTTTGTTTCCGTTCTCCCTTTTTGGGATGCTAGATTCTGCTGCCACATCAGTCAATTTCTTAGTTGTTTCAAGGTTCACTAATTCGATTGGAGTTGTTTGTTCTTTAAGCGTTTCTCTATAAAGGTTCCAATTTGCATCCCTTATCTTCCATTTTGTTTGCGAACGTGCACCATGCGTGACAGTGTTGTCGAATACTATTGACATGATAACTGGTAGGTGATCGCTGGCCAAATCTTTCCCGATCCTCCAACTTGTCACTCTACTAAGAAGTTCACCAGTGACCAGTGTGAGATCAATGGTACTTCCAATTCTAGTTGCTGATGATTGGAATGTCGGTTGCTTGGAGTTGAGAAGAACGATGTTATTGTACAATATCCAGTCAAGAAGAGTTATGCCTCTACTGTTGTTGGGGCATTCCATGTACTGTGCTTCGCATTGGTATCCCCCACTATGATTGTGTATTTATCTCTCGGAATTATTATGTCCAAGTCATTATTAGTAATAGTCGTGTCCGGTGGCATGTAGACATTTATGATCGTTAGATCCACTTTGTGAAAGGTGATTTTGGTTTTAATGCATTCTATAGTTCCTTTCTCCAAATATTCCATTGAGATAACTGGTATAGACTTCCTTATAACAGTCGCAACTCCACCACCTCTTCTTCCACATCTCGTGTTAGAATAAATGTTGAATCCCTTCATGGTTGGAAGCTTGCTTGCGTCAGAGGGTAACCATGTCTCCTGGATGCATGTTATGTCGATTTGGTCATCATGAATTTCTTGCTTTAGATCATCTAATTTATTCTTGAGTTCCATTGAAGGTTCTTCAGACGTGCAGCTCGAGAGTCACTGTTATTGTCGCCATTATCCCCATCCTCATCCACAACAATGGCCCTCTCTCTGACTTCTCTTGAGTCTGTCTTTGTATGTTGTGCCCTTAGATATGTGTAATTTAAGTTGTCTACTTGTCTCCTTGAGTTTTCCAAACAAGTGATCTACTTCTTGTCTATTGGAGCATTGCACCGCAATTCTTGCAAAAGGCTCGATTCCTCTTTCTCTCAATATAAAGCCACTGTCTAGTCCAAAGGCTTTGCTTATGTGTTGTACAGAAAATTTTCTGTTGGTCCATATGTTTAAGCATAGCCTGTCAGGGTGATGCCTGACTGATGTCAAATTCTTGGCGTTCTTAAAAGAACGGTTTATGTTGGTATTGTTGGAGGACTGCATAGCTGACAGAATTGCAGCTTCTGTGAGTATCTCTTAGTTTGCTTAACAATGCTTCACCACGTCAAGGTGAATACTCATGAGGGGGGCAATGGTAATAACAGTGATAAACACAACTGAAGCCGTGTGGATGTAGACATTATGTTGCGGGGTGTGTCTGATAAAGTGTGGGTTGTGCTAGATGCTATATAAACAGTGTTGCAGATACATTTTGGTTGTTGAATATGCAAAATGGGTTTAGATAACAGAACATATACTAAAAATTAACAGACATTAACAAAACAAAACTGGAGTGGTGCGCTTATAACACTGTGGTCAATGTTGGTAGTGCTTGCTTAACTTGGTAGTTAGGTTTATATATTGTTACGACGATCTCACCTGACCGTCGTATGTGGAAAACAAAGTACAAGACACCAATTAAGTCACTAATCACGAGCTATAATTATCACAATTAACCGTTTGTCATCACCAAGTTATTCAACAAGATTATACTCATATAATAATTCAAGTTAATCTTTCCACAGAAATAATAATGTCAACTATAAAGAATTCCGCACTGTAATCACTTTTCACTAATACACCACTTGAGACACACTGTATAAATCCCCCAACAATAACAACATCACTTGAATACATTGCCACTTAAACTGAAACTGAGCATTGCTGAATGCTTATATGTATACCGTGCTGAGATTCCAGAATAATCCATAATATGTGTCAGCACTACTAGAAAACACTAGAGCGTAATTGTTTGCAGCCTTGAACACAGTGCGTGCGGACCGGTGAAGTCTGGAACAGCCTCGGTCAAGTTGACGCATATTAAGAGTCACGTATGCACACAACATTGCAGCTGGTTCTACTGGGATAGCCGTGAAACATGTAGAACGTTCTGTAGTGGCATCACACTGCGCCCTCCGTAAGCCTGTTCGTCCCAAACTGACAAACCATCTCTGAAGAAATACTTGGCCAGGCAATCTAGGTGGATGAACTTGCGAGGAATAATTCTCCAGTTCTTCAAATAAAGTCTTGTGTGATCCGAACATCAGGTTCCCAGGAGTACGAGGAATTCCATCAATTTTTGCTGGAATCATTCCCATTGTGTCATGTACTGATGACTATACACCATTAGCTGGTCCAAGTCTGTTTGGTTCTCGTTAACAACCTCTTGCGTAACTTCATTTTCAGCAACTTTTCCCCTGGGCGCTTCTATTGACTCAGGAATAAACAAGGGGGTTTCCTTGACATCCATAGTTGGCTTCCCAATCACTTCTTTTGCTGTCACACATATTTATACTTCCTCTGCTAGTTCATCTTCCATTTCCACCTGCAATAGGAAGGGTTCCTCTTGACCAGACCTGTAAACTTGTTCTTCGGCCAATGCCACTTGCTTAATCGAATGGTTGACAGATCCTGTCATTTCAGCTCTTCAAAGCTTTATCTTCTCTTGCCCAACCCTCAGGACATTCGTCTTGCCATTCGTAACATTTGCTGAAGTTCACAATCTCCGATGCCATCAACAAATGTCTGCACCGCAAACCTTATTCGAAAATCTTGTGGTGCATCAGGATACGCCAGTCTAATCAGTCTGTCGATACTTGCTTCAAACTCTTGAAGACTCTCCCTGGAACATTGTCGTCTTGTTCTCAATTGAGCATAGTACACATCTCGCAAATTACCGTAATTCTAGAGCTTTAATCACCGTCATAGACGTTCTGGCCGTCAGATGGCACTTTCTGTAGTAGCTGTGTGGCAGGTTCTTTTAAGGCGAGAATGAGTGAAATGGCTTTCTCTTTATCTGTCCAATTATTTGTGCATGTGGCAGCTTCAAATTGTCTAAGATATGTTTCCCAGTGTATGCTTCCATCAAATGTTGTGGCCGTGACATGAGCTGCCCCAGCTGCAGGCAAAGTGACTTTCTCATTTATTTGACATAGATTCTTCTACGTCTGATATCCTAGTAATTTGATTATTAAGCTCACCTCGTAATAGACCCAACTCTGCAGCGGTTTGTTCTTGCACCTACTTTTGCTCCTGTATTAACACTTTGATGTCTTCTGGTTTGCGCTTCCGTTCCTCCGCCTGTCATCCTTCCGACTTGAGCAGTAATGGTTTCTGGTGTTTTTGTGTTTCCAGCAGGGGGGTTCTGTGTTTCTCTTTACTTTCTCATCCTGTCGTTTTTCTGCTTCTTCCGCCTCTTGTCAGCGTCTTTTCTTTGCTTCCTCTGCATCCTGTCATCGTCATTCCTCTGTCTGCAACAGCAGTGCCTGGAAATTTTCCATCTTCTGACTGGCATCCATTGTTTATCGATTAATTACAAATTACACTAGTCTTGTACAAAGTGTCCACTGTTTCCACTGTTAATGGTTCTGTCGTACTTCTGACCCACTGGTACGACGGTCTCACCTGATCATTGTATGGTACAGTGGAAAACAAAATACAAGACACCAATGAAGTCACTAATCACCACCTTTAATTATCACATATATATATACACAGAAAATTGCAAAACTTTGCACGCGCGCGCGTGTGATACAAGAATCCTGCATGAAACTTAACGAGTCACTTACAAAGGAATTAAACACACACACACAGATATGTTTAGTGTGATGGTACTGTCCACTTGTATTTTGTAGTAGAGTTTTATATTGTGTTGTTAAAAACAGAGTGAATATCCCATTATAATTGTTAGTTAACACTTGGAATGTGGCGATCAGAATATTACAGTGGCAGTGGATATTTGTGTGGCCATTGCATTATTATGACAAGCTGTTTTTGCTGAATTTAAACACTGTACTAATGTTACTTGATCTAACAAGAATGATCTGATACTTATAATGTGTTAGTAATTTATAACAAAATTTTGTCACTATATATTAGCACAATATAGATACTGGTGCATGGCTTATGTCACAAAAGCTGTTAATTTGTTGTAAATTGCATTAAATTATATATCTGTATTTAAGCTTCAGTATGTTTCATAGTATTTGGTTTGAAATAATATTTTCTTTAAATAATTATTGTTTTTCTGTTTGTGATACATTGTTATAAAATATTTAACTGGAAAAAAAGAATTGCAGAATTAGCAGAGCAAAGTGATATCTGTGAAGACTACATCGACTTTAATGTTAATTTTGATATTTATTTTGTTAACATAAAATTTTATATTTTTCAAGAACCGAATATAAACTTTTAATTACTAGTGATGTACATATATAAATAAATTATTTCGAATTTGAAAATACGAGGCAGATTCCAAAACTTCCTGGAATTAGTTTATTTCACAGAAACACTGTACATTAAAATGTTTTATTTCCTTCAAAGTAGTGTCCTTCACCATGTATACTGTTTCCGTTCTTAGCTTAATCCTGATGTAAACAAACAGGTGTGGCACATCTGAAACACTATTTGCTACTTGAATTAGAGGCGTGTCACTCTGACAGAAGGAGTACAGACAAGTTACATATACTATTGATACTGTATGAAAACATGTAAAGTGTAAGAATTTGTCCTGACCAAAGTAAAATTTTTGTGTGACAGTGTCAGACAGTGAAACATTTTATAACACCAGTTAATCGCTTTTTTTTTTATTAACCGTTTAAATATCACAACAAACAAAAAGTAAAGTTTATTTAAAACGAAAGGAGAAGCTCTGATAATTACCAGTGTACTGAATACTATCAGTTGCTGTCAGATATTCAGTCCCTTCCATATCTGTGTCTAAACTTGTGTCATCACTTAAGTCAGCATTATTATTGATAAGATTATTCATTGTCCACAATGACTTGGTAGCGTGGGCCAGTTGCCATAGCTTATTATCTTCCTTGATTATATGCTGCATACAGTGCCTCCACTTGTCCACTGTTGTTACATTTACCGCGTTCTCAATAAGTTGTTTTATATCAAGTAGCTAATGTTGTGTTGTGACGGGCAACATATCCTGTTAACTGGCTCCATATTAATTTACTACGATTCAGAATACAGTGATAAGGAGGAAGTCTTAAAACGAGTCCCCCGATTTAAATGGCAAGATATCTCTCACATGACTATACAGACATTCTGCACATGCATGTAATTAGTCCAGTGGACAGGTCGTAAAAAGGGGGGGTTACCTAACAAAAGGTTATGTAGTTTTTAATTTTGGATATGTTGTATGTACCTAGGTCCTTATTAAAAATCCAAGTTTTCTAATTTGGCGTGCCTGTGCGCGCGTCAGTATGACCACTTTTGTGTCACTTTTTTCGGTTTTTGTTCATTTTTGTTCGATAACTCTTTCCTAGTGCGTCCTACAAAAAAATACTCACACAGTTTTTTGTAGAGCACAAAATTTGCTACAATTTACTCTAATAACATTTTTTTCTAAACCTCCGAGTTACTGAGATACAGAGCCGCAAAGGTAAAATAAAATTGCAAAAGTTACGAAAAATTCAAAAGAACGTACTTTTGTAAACTATTTATTTCACTGACGTTTGGCAATGACTGCCAAAACAAATAAAAATAAATACTTTACAATTTTGGTTTATTATTTTCAATTATGAACCTTTGTAATCGACCAAGAAAAAAAATGTTTGACCCCCCTCAAAATTTGAAGTTTTACGCTTCAAGATACGTAGAATCCGAAAATCGAATAAAAAAACGTGTCGTATATTTCACGCATGTCTAAAAATAATAAACCGTTGGGCTTGATTGTTGGGAGAAATTTGAAGGTCATCCAAGTTGATGAAACATAGTGGGGGAGACAGCGCTGCCAAGGTCACCTCTCCCTATTGGCTCTCGGTAGTCTCAGTCGTTCCAAAGAGTTAAACGCGTTATGTGTTTGTTTCTTGTGCTTGTACAGTGTGAGTGTGCGTTAGTGTGCATGTTTGTTTCTTGTGCAGTGTACTGTGTGAGTTGTGCATTACAATGGCATCTTCCATGTCAGAGTGTTTTATATGTAAAAAAAGTTTGGACGAAGGTGAGATTGTTCTAGTGAAAAAAAAAGGTATTAACAGACTCCGAGATTCCAGTGTTAAACGAAAAAATCATGAAAATGAGAGCTTACTGCAAAATTTGGAGGAAATATCTGTTCATAAGGCTTGTCAAAAAACGTATAATCATGAAGGAATGATCCTTGCCTATATTCGTCGTGGAGGAGACGTTTCAAAATCCATTCATAAAAAAAACTCGATCACAAGGTTTAAGTTTTGATTTTAAAAATAACTGCTTGTTTTGTGGAGAGAAGATTACAGACGAGTTTATTGAGAAACAAAAAAAATTGCCTCTGTCAAGACATAATATTGTGTGTAAAGTGGAAAAGATGGATACAGATGAAAGCATACTGAAAGCAGGTAAGAAACGTAGTGATGAATGGGGAGAGAAAGTGGTTGATCGCTTCCAACAAGTGATACAAAATGAAACCGATTTAGTGGCAGTCGATGCACAGTATCACCTCCTCTGTCAGCAAAAGTTCTATACTAGGACAACAACTGGAGCAAAAAGGGGATGGGTAGGGAAAAGAACCCTTTGGATTGGGGCTGGACGACAGGCAGGCGAGGTATGACTCCAATTAAAACAACAAAAAACGCTGCACCAGATTCGTTGCTGCAGACTATTTTTTGCCAGTGTAAAAAAGTGTGTTAAGTCCTGCAGCTGCAGAAAGGCTGGTTTGCATTGCTCTATTACTTGTAAAAATTGCTGTGGACAATCATGCCTAAATGTTCCTGAGATCATTACAAACGACGATGACATAGAGGAAGAAGCAGTTTCAACAGTTGATCAGATGATCGCTCAAGAAAATGAAGAGATTGAACATTTTACCTTTGTTATAGAAAGTGATGAAAGTGATACTACAGATAGAACCAAAAGATTAAAAGTCTAACGTATATATTTTTCTACCAAAATTTTTGTTTGCATGTACGCCTTATTTGTGATAATTTGTATTGTTATTATTTTGCATTATTTGTGTTTTTATACAAGTATCTATCATTTGGATACAAAACTATTTCGTTTTGTCTTTAAATTAAACTAATTTGTTTCTTTTTGTTATTTCTAAATATATTGTTTGAGCCAGTTTATATATTTTCCATGTAATGTGGTTTTATTTGTAACTGTTTTATCCACATATCAATCATATGGCTACAAAGTCATATGGCTTACAAAGTGTAACTCATTTTGTCTTTAAAGTGAACTAATAAACCATTAAGATGATGGACAGTGTGTTTTTGTGGTACTTTTCCCTAACTTTTGTAAAATGTTTGTGTTTGAAGCTCTGTATCTCAGTAACTCGGAGGTTTAGAAAAAAATGTTAACGAAGTAAATTGTAGCAAATTTTGTGCTCTACAAAAAAGTGTTTGAATATTTTTTTGTAGGACGCACTAGTAAAGATGTAACTATACGTTTATTGCTGACAATAAATATACGATATAGGTTAAACGTATAGACACTGTTTTCAAAAGTCGGGCGCCATCTTGATTACATATGTTTGTCATTTTACTTACCATTGCTAAATACTATAGGGCAGGAATTCGTTACGCGAACTTTTGAGAAACGGAAATTATTTGAAATAATAAAATACCTGGTTAAAATTGTTACCAATGATATACCCCGTTTATTTTTATAGACTTACATCTTACATAAGATTCAGCGAACTTTTTAAACCCTCCAAAATCATGATACATGTAATATAAAATGTGTAATTATGTAATATTAGATAATTAGTTAATAAATATAGATAGACATATCTCTCGCACAACCCAGCACTTAGAACTTATACACTCGCCCTCTCACTCTCTCTCTCTCATTCTGGTACAATTCTTTTACGAGCTCATTTTGCAGATTAAAATTTTACAGACTTGAATTTACTTGGAAATTTTATGTTGGTCATTTCCTTGATTGAAATTAGGTTTGATTTGAAAATAAAATGTATATATGTTATGCTGGAATGTTCTCACCAAATTTTCGTATAGGCCTCCTCGCACATCTAGGATCGTCACTATCCGCACAATTGGTAAGTTTTACTCCGATTTATGGTCACACCGTCGTGTCGACCCACGAAAACTCCTCGGACCGATTCTACACGCTAGATTTTGATGGACGATCCATCGGCCGATGACACCTATACGATGCCGAACTATTTACGCCCGTCACAACATTTTTTGATATTTTATATAGTTTATTAACCACTTCTAGTGGTCTAAAAGTTAAAATTCACTATTAGTGAACGATTTGCCGGCCGACTGCGATCACTGTTCCTGATGAAATGACATCGAGTCTTTGTTCCATATTTCTGAGGTGGGGTGAATCTACGTCACTCGCCTTTTGTTCAGTTGTTGACAATATTGTGTTGTTTACAAAAACAAATTCTTGGCTGCTCACGTCATCAGGGCTCGTCGCTTTTATCGCAACAAATGACATACTGTTTTTTGTGATGCTTCACGTTTTTTGCTATGAATCGGTCAGAATCCTGGCAAATATTATATAGTCCACTCACGATATATTCATAAAGGTTATTAAATGTTTGTCTAATTTTGACCAAATGAAGGAATACAATATTTATGGTTTTTTATACCATATTTATGGTAATTACAAATTGTACCATAATTGTACCATTACAAAACCCCCTCAATGAAAGATTTTGTGTCGAAGCACAAAAACTTTCATTGACCCTTTCATACTTCCTAAAGGGATCAGCCAAGATAGGTCGCCACAACCCCCTTACAATTTATATAAAAGAAAATAATAACTCACCCTTGGTCTGATGATGATGACTGTACCTACATGACCTTACTGGACTTCTCCTTCGAGATCCCAACACCATAAGGCCACTTAGGCTCATAACGCCCCTGCTCTGACGCGCTGGCCAGCTCAGGACCGCTGTCATATCACCAAACACTGAAACAATAAATGATAAATATTAAAATAGTGGCTTGGTAAAACTCTACCCTTAACTGATCTGGTTCCCCTTAGCTAGGTGCTGGTTTGTGCTAATAAGCACTGGGTTTGCTTGATATATAATTAAAATCTAGTTATAAAAATTATACTACTAAAAACATAACTCCCAAGAATTATAAAGAATTTCCCTTCTCAATATGGACAACCCTGAATTTATAAATTGTTTCGATTTCTATCGATAATATTTATCTCTTTCCATTTTATAATTAGTGTAATTATAAAATAAACATATTGATATAAAAAGACTTAAAGTATAATTGAAAATTTGAAAATTCCACTATAAATCTCCCAAACATGGAGAAAACAAATTATAGAAAAACAAAATAATTAATAAATCTGTATGGTATTATTTATTCAAAAAACTTGATGAATGGTTAAATTAAAATTATTATTATTCTTCTTATTATTATTATTAACAGGTAAAATTCCGGCGCTGTTAATGATATTTATCCCTCATTCTCCTCCACACACACTATTGCCCCCCCCTGAACTGTTGCGTTCAGTTGCCTCCACAAGGACTGAGGCAGAAGGAGTGAGCACTTTTTTCTTTTCTCTCTCTCCCATCCTTGCTTTAGCAGTATAAAATCTTCAAGGTATGTACCCTTACTATTACATTTATAATATGCCCCTAAGGTCTACCACCCCAACCGAGGTGAAGTAGCCTATTCAAAAACGAATAATAGATTCCCCTAAACCTCCCAATAAATTTCAAAATTTCAACCAATTTTGTAGGCAACCAACCATGGTCAGGGTTACAATTTCTGGCCACAGCTGGTTGTCGTCCAGATCCACGATTAGTGTTGGTAAGACAGTAATCGCCCGAAATATGGGGAATCGCAAATATGTGACACATTGTGTCTTATGTAGTCCCAATCGGGGACTACCCTACAACTAACAAGTTATACACAAATCCATTACAAGACTACTATTTATTATAAACATAATGATAATGTTCAAAATATAGTCTCAAAATTTCACCATAGTAACACTATGTCCTTTTAACCCCGTAAGGTTGTTACTTCACAAAAAATCAAAATTTAGATATCATTTAAAAAATGTTATTTCTTTCTTTAGTTACATTAATAAATTTGTAGACACTTTCCAAGTCCAAAACATCACTTTTCTAACACTACAGGAAAACAATGGATCTTCTGATCTGCTTAGTTTATACAATAAAATATAACTCCTTAATGAGTTAAATATTAAGTTACAAAATTTTCAAATTCTATTCTATGTTTTTAGAATAAAACAAAATTCATGGGATAAATGCCACTTTTTTTTTTTTTTTTTTTTTTTTTTTTTTTTTTTTTTTTTTTTTTGTTGGTATCCCAAGAATTAGGGGTCCCCCTCCCCGTTCAATAATAAGATTAAATTTTCTATTTGCTACCAATTTTGCGTGGAGGAAGACCATAGTTGCTTTCGCTTCCTTACGTCAGTTCCGCCAACCATGGTCCGCCTCCAGAATTCCAAAATCCACGATCAGAGGTGGTGAGTCTGTGATCGCCCGAAAATGGGGGAGAGTCTCTTCTGCAAAACTAATAAAACTAAGTTAATACTCAAACACTCAAAATATAAAAATATCAATATTCACAAAATAACTAAGACGACCAGTACAACTTTAAATTTGTAGCATTGTGTGTTCCTACTATCTCTCCAGTTACGTTGTTCTGTAACACATAAGAATTTTGCATCTTAACCTCTATGACCTCATACGGTCCTTCATGTAAGAGAAAGAATTTCTTAATTTCTTTGTCTTGCGCACTTGATAAATCATGTCTTTTAACTAATACCATTTGTCCTATATTATACTTAATCCACTTACCTCTTGCGTCGTGTCTACGTTTTCGTTGTTCACCCTTGCTAATTAAGTTTTCATTCGCCAACCGGATTTTAATGTTTATATCAGTTGTCCTGTTCTCAGGTGGATAATCGAATAGTTGTTCCAAGATTCTTGGGGGGCGTGTTCCTCTTACCAATTCATGAGGTGTATAGCCAGTAGACTCGTGGGTGGTACTGTTCAGCCAAGTTTCCACCTTTCGTACATACAATGGCCATTCGCTGTGTTTAGCGTGACAATAGGCTCTGAAGATCCTGCCTATTTCTCTCATTACACGCTCAGCCTGGTTGGACTGGGGATGATACACAGCCGTATGCTTCGTGAGGATGCCTTCCCATCCTAAGGTTTGGCGCCATTTTCCACTGATGAACTGCGGCCCATGGTCTGATAATATTACTTTTGGCTTACCCACGTTAAACATATAGTCTTTAGTCACCTTTTCGCTCAATACCTTACTGGTAGCTCTTTTTACGCTATACAATTTTACATATTTTGAGAAAGTGTCAAGCAATACAAATATATAAACTACTCCGCCTCTACCCTTCGGCAATGGTCCAAACAAATCCACAGCAAGTAAATCAAAAGGTCTTTCTACCTTAATATAATTTAACTCACCTTCTACTCTGTAGTTAACCACCTTCGACTTTTGACACAAATCACAACTCCTCAGCAACTGTCTCACTCGCCTCTCCATATTTCTGAAAATACATGATTCTTTTAAAACATTGACACACTTTTTAGCCCCAAAATGACCATATCGTATATGACAATCCCAAATAATTTTCTCTTCCAATACTGCTGGTACCACTAATCTCCAGTCACGCTCACCCCCTACTACCTTCTTAAACAATAACCCTTTGTAGATTTTAAAATATTGATTGTACTCAGACTCATCCAGCTCCGTCTCTAAACTGTGTATTATTCTTCCAGACTTACCATCTGCTCTCTGCATGGTGTTGATATCCTTCAGCTCCTCTCCAAAGATTCTGTCTTCTCTGCTAATCTGAAAAATTTCAATTTCTTTTAGGTCCCTACCTGTTTTATTATTTTCACAATCTACTCTAGATAGAGTGTCGGGTACCTTATTTTCGGTTCCTTTAATATACTCCCACTTGAAGTTGTACTCCTGCAAAACAAGTACCCACCTGGTTAATCGACTATGAGCAAGTTTACAAGTGTTGAGGAATGACAATGCTTTATGATCAGTTCTAATGATCGTTTTGTTGCCTAAGATGTAAGTTCTGAATTTACTAACTGCGAACATAATACTGAGCAATTCTTTCTCCGTGGTTGTGTAATTCTTTTCAGCCGGCAGTAAGGATCGACTAGCGAACGCAATTGTCCGATGTTCCTTCTCATCATCCTCCTGATACAGTTCTGCTCCCACAGCTACATTGCTGGCATCCGTCTGTAAATAAAACATTTTATCAAAATCCGGGTGGTTCATCATAATCATGTTACTGAATTTGCGTTTTATTTCTTCAAAGGCTCCACGCTCCACGTCTCCCCACTTCCATTGTCGGTTCTTCTGCAATACCGCACTTAACTTTGCGGTTAGGTAGTTCCTTTGAAATTTCCTTTAAAAGTTGCACAGCCCAAGAAAACTTTGAAGTTGTTTGATGTTTCGCGGTTCAGGGAAGCGCATAATAGATTCGACCTTGTCCGGGTTTGCGGAAATTCCTTCCGATGTAATAATGAATCCTAAAAAATTAATCTTCGTTTGTAAAAATTTGGACTTGTCCCAATTTACGGTTAATCCTCCCGCTTCTAATTTTCCTAAAACATATTTTAAATGTTCTAAATGGTCTTCAAATGTACGTGAAGCTATTAAAATGTCGTCCACATATACTGTGAGAAAATCTAAATCTTTTGGTCTCAGAATTCTATCCAAACATTTAATGAAACTAGCTACGCTGGTATTTAGCCCAAATGGTAGTCGCTTAAACTGATAATTTTTTCCGTTAAATAAAAATGCTGTGTATTGCCTACTTACCTCTGCTAATGGCACCTGCCAATATCCAGCAGTCAGATCCAATGATGTCATAAACCGTACGCCACTAAACTTTTGAAAGATTTCATTAATAGATTCGGGTGATTCTTGGTCTGGTATAATAATTTGGTTAATTTTCCTTGCGTCTAAACACAATCTTACTCCTCCCTCCTTAATTACCACCACTAATGGATTTGAGTAGTGAGATACTGACCTATCGATGATCCCATTTTCCAACATCCTATCCAACTCCTCTTGCACCGCTCGTCTTTTAGAGTAAGGTACTGGATAGCTCCGCTGCATGAATGGTGTGTGTTCCTTAATCTGTAACATACATTCATAATTTTTTGCCCTTCCTGGAATATCGGCAAACACTCTCTTAAACTGCTCTATTACCTGCCATAACGCTATACGTTGGCCACTCCTTATCACCTCACCCCCACTACAGAATTCATCCGCCCTTATCCCCCATACTTCATTATTAATATTGCTCATTTCATTATCAACATCTTCTAAATACTCACCCTCTCTACAAAAATTTATTTTAGTATCTAAGTTATTCTCAACTACTCGTTTCTGTAACGATTTGACCCCAGTTGTTCTAACTTTATTCATCACATTTTCAAAATTAATTTTCACAGACCGATCACCCCCATCTAACTCCAACACCTTTTCTTTAAAATTTATTACAGCTTTATTTCTTTGTAAAAAATCATTTCCCAAAATGATGTCTAAACTTAATCCCTTGACTACCAAAAATGTATTATCAAAATTCATATCTCCAATTGAGAAACTTAAATGTATCTGTTTTGTCACCCTTTTACTACGTACCCCCGTAACTCCTATTACTGTAACCCCTGCTATGGGTAAAACTGGAATATTCTTTTTAAATTCTTTTAATTCACTTAAAATATTCTCGGCTATTACTGAAATTTCACTTCCTGTATCAACAAGTGTTGTAAATTTTCTATTCTCTATTGTTACCTGGATTTCCGTGAGTCCAGCTCTCACCTCCAATGTCGTGTTGCTCTCCTCCTCCAATAAATCGGCAACGATATCTGTTTTTATAACGTTTGACTGTATGTCCTCTAATGGTCGGACCTCATGAGCTTCCCTGAACAGTGGTCGGGTCCTATTTACCACTGTCGACTTCAGTTTTCCGGCTGTGTTCTGTTATGACTCGTGGATGATACAGGGTGTCCCCTGGTTGGTCCCTGATGGTGATATGGTGATCCTCTGTTACTAGGTGCTCCTCTGTTCGCAGGTACGAATTGCTTGGTTTGGTTATTTCTTGGCGTTTTGCAGTAATAGCAGTGCTGCATGTTGGCACGATTTTCCTTCCTGCAACTAGAACAACTCCAACCACCTGGTTGCTGTAAATCATTGCGAAAATTAAATTTATTTCCATTGTTATTGTAATAAGGCCTTGGCCGATTAAACTCAATGTTATGGTTAGACATATTTGACTGAATTGGTCGTCTACCCATTTTGCGATCATTTATGCTTTGTAGTATATCTAATACCCTTTCAAGCTCATCGAGATTTTCAATTTCTTTAGTCATTAGAGTGATCTGCACTTCTCTGGGTAAGTGCTTACTCACATATCTAACAAATGACTTAAAGGGTATGGGCGGCTCTAAATATTTTGCCTCATTGTACAATTTAGTTACATATATGGTAATGTTATTATTGTTGTTATTACTAAGGTTACGTCCCATGAAACTACCCGCTCCCATAATACGGCTTCTTAAAGTCTCCTGCTCCTCTTCAGTCCAATATTTACCCTTGAATGCTTTCTCAAAAGTATTATAACAATCCCATTCTAACCTATAAGCTTCAGCCCATATGACTGAATTACCCTTAAAACATTTAATTATTTTGTTTAATTTCACTTCCCAACTACTACTACTAAAGTAATTATAATCCCGTGTTTGATTTAGAAAACGCATGGGATGTATTACTCTGTTTTCATGGCTAAAATTCTCTAGTTCTATTTCATTATAGAAATCCCTAGTTACGATTACCCTATCATTTATACTTGAAATATTTTTATTAATTTCTCCCCGTAACTCATTTTTTACACTGGTCAAACTATTTGCAATTACATCATATTTATCATGCACATCCATACTATTTTGTATAGTTAAATCATCAATTTCTTTAATCTTACTTTGTAACAAATTGAATCTACTCTTGGTATTTCTTTCATGTTCAGTTATGGTATTATCTATGGTTTCTAAATTCTTTGTAATATCTATTACATTTACTTCAATTTTCTCTAAATGATTCTGTAAAACATTAGTTTTCAATTCTACTTGGTTGTTCACTTCAATATTGGTTTTAACTTCTAATTGACTTTCTACCAAATTTAAACACTTCTGTTGTATTTCTGTACTTTGTGACTCTAACTGACTTTTAACCGTGTCATTAACGGTGTCATAAATTAGATCTATTTTAATATCTAAACTACTAATTTTACTACTGAATTTATCATCAACAATTGCTAGTGTGGTTTTCTGAATGTTATCACAACGTGCTTCTACTGTACTAATTCTCTTATCAAAGTAGCAATTTTGTCTTTTAATTTCATCTTTCATCTCGTTGAAATTAATTTTAATTTTATCATTTTGCTCATCAAATTTGTTATTAAAACTACATTGAATCTCTTTAATTTCACTTTTTTGAACATCGAATTTAAAATTCATATCTTTAAAATTGTTACACATCATGTTATATAGACGTGTTAACATTTCGTCTGTTTTGTTTTCATGAAGTGAGATGGAGGTTACTTTTTCTGTCTCTACATTCTCGGCCGTACTCGCCTCGCCAACCTGACTAATTGAGGTTAATTGAACATCCATCTCACTCATAACTATTTCGTCAGGGAGGCTGACTTTTTCAGTTTTATCTTCATCAGTATTCATGTTTACAATTTACAATACACGCATGCATACAATAATATAACCTAACTTCGTAAAATTGGGTTATGTTTACGTATTAAAATTTTGGCGTTTATTACCTCAAATAACTTTTCCGCTCTCTTTATAGGCGTACTCACATAAAATTTTATATCAGGTCCCTGTTATTACGGGCGACATCTGTAACTATACGTTTATTGCTGACAATAAATATACGATATACGATATAGGTTAAACGTATAGACACTGTTTTCAAAAGTCGGGCGCCATCTTGATTACATATGTTTGTCATTTTACTTACCATTGCTAAATACTATAGGGCAGGAATTCGTTACGCGAACTTTTGAGAAACAGAAATTATTTGAAATAATAAAATACCTGGTTAAAATTGTTACCAATGATATACCCCGTTTATTTTTATAGACTTACATTTTACATAATGCTGCATTCAGCGAATTTTTTAAACCCTCCAAAATCATGATACATGTAATATAAAATGTGTAATTATGTAATATTAGATAATTAGTTAATAAATATAGATAGACATATCTCTCGCACAACCCAGCACTTAGAACTTATACACTCGCCCTCTCACTCTCTCTCTCTCTCTCTTTCTGGTACAATTCTTTTACGAGCTCATTTTGCAGATTAAAATTTTACAGACTTGAATTTACTTTGGAAATTTTGTGTTGGTCATTTCCTTGATTGAAATTAGGTTTGATTTGAAAATAAAATGTATATATGTTATGCTGGAACGTTCTCACCAAATTTTCGTATAGGCCTCCTCGCACATCTAGGATCGTCACTATCTGCACAATCGGTAAGTTTTACTCCGATTTATGGTCACACCATCGTGTCGACCCACGAAAACTCCTCGGACCGATTCTACACGCTAGATTTTGATGGACGATCCATCGGCCGATGACACCTATACGATGCCGAACTATTTACGCCCGTCACAACATTTTTTGATATTTTATATAGTTTATTAACCACTTCTAGTGGTCTACAAGTTAAAATTCACTATTAGTGAACGATTTGCCGGCCGACTGCGATCACTGTTCCTGATGAAATGACCGAGTCTTTGTTCCATATTTCTGAGGTGAGGTGAATCTACGTCACTCGCCTTTTGTTCAGTTGTTGACAATATTGTGTTGTTTACAAAAACAAATTCTTGGCCGCTCACGTCATCAGGGCTCGTCGCTTTTATCGCAACAAATGACATACTGTTTTTTGTGATGCTTCACGTTTTTTGCTATGAATCGGTCAGAATCCTGGCAAATATTATATAGTCCACTCACGATATATTCATAAAGGTTATTAAATGTTTGTCTAATTTTGACCAAATGAAGGAATACAATATTTATGGTTTTTTATACCATATTTAGGGTAATTACAAATTGTACCATAATTGTACCATTACAAAGAGTTATTGAACAAAAATGAACAAACACCAAAAAAAGTGACACAAAAGTGGTCGTACTGACGCGCGCACAGGTGCGCCAAATTAGAAAACTTGTATTTTTAATAAGGGCCTAGGTACATACAACATATCCAAAATCCAAAACTACATAACCTTTTGTAAGGTAAAATGTACTTGGCCACTGGGCTAAATACATTACTGAGTGAACAGTGTCAACGCCCCTGACCAATAGCGTTTCAGACTTGCCACGAGGTTTGTTTAGATCAGGATTGAACTAAGAACGGAATAGAGTATACACACTTCTTCCATTCTTTTTAGCAGAGCTGTAGAGTGATGTTTTCACAATAGTTACAGGATCAGCCTTCTCCCATTTACCTAAATGGTATCAACTAACTAGTGGGACTTCAATAGATATGTGTATTGATAATTTAATAATTGATGTTCTTGTGCTCATTTCAGAGCTGTAAACAGAGGTATGCCTCATTTTCCAGTGGATTACTTTAGTCTCCATTTTATGTCATCTGTTGTTCCATATCTGTCATTATCTTTATCAGAACCCGTGTAGGAAAGCTTCCCTCTCCATTCTCTGCATTTAGAGTCCACTGTAATTGTTCAAGTTAAACATACATCTTTCAGTTCGTTGCTGCTTTTCAAATATCATTATGGAGAACCATACATGACTTCCATGTTCTAAGATTTGTATTTAAAATCATGTACTTGAATTCGGTTCGATAATTTCTAAAAAAAAAAATATACTAATAATATCCTCCACCCTCAAACTATTTTCACTATTTATAGATATTTTTGTTATTGTGGGGTAGTTATTTAATTTAATGTTACTTTCGAGTCACTTTATCCATAAAAATTAGGCACTTTGTTCTTATGAAGAAACTGAACTACGCAGATAATCATCCCTCCCCCTTAACCGATCCCCAACATTAATGATATTTACACTTTCATAGAGTAATAGTTTTATCTTATGTAAAAGGTAAAAGGTATGCTAAGGTAGTTTATCCTTCAAAATTAAATACTTGTACTTTACTTGATATCAGCAAAGTAATTTTCCAATAAATCGCCCCTTCCCCCTTCAACTAACCTCTCCATTTATAGATATCTCATTTACCATTTTATAGTGGATTAATATGACTTTATTTTCGGGGCTCTTATTTATCAAAATTAAGGACTTTACTCTTGTTCAAACACTAAACAGTGTAGGTAAACTACCCCTTCCCGTAAACCAAATCAACCCCATTTTTGATATGTACACTTTATTTAATAATATGTTACGACGGTCTACTGATCATCGTATAGTACAGTGGAAAACAAAATACAAGACACTAATTAAGTCACTAGTCACCAGCTTTAATTATCACAATTAAACACTTTGTAATCAACAAGATAGTCTTTTACAACAAATCAAATAATAATTGTCTTTTACAACAAATCAAATAATAATTGTTGACACGCAATAATAGTTAATGTCACTGAGCCTCGTACAGTTATAAAATACATAACACTTCCCCACAATACTACGAATCACACTCGAATAAATCTCAAACTGAAACTGAGCGTTGTTGAGTACTTGTATTTATACCCCCACGGAAAGTCCAGAAACGTTCATACATACTATCAGCGCTACACTAGAACATAATTGATTGTGGCCTTGTCACAGTGGGCGCAGCTGGCGAAGTCTAGTAAAGTCTTGCTGACGCATGTTGAGATCACGTACACACACAACATTACAGCCGGATTCCATTGGAACATCCGAGAAACACGTAGAATGTTCTGTAATGGTGTAACACTTTTTCCGCATTATGAAACAAATAGTCTCATTATATGTAATTACTAAGGTATCTTATACTTCAAAAGTAGTTTATTCGACATCAGAAAGACAATTTTCGAATAATTACCCTCTCCTGCTTCAACTACCATTTTCATTTATAGATATTTCGTCTACCTGTCTACAGTGGATTATTATGACCTTCTTTTGAGGATACTTTATTTATCAAAATTAAAATTAAGAACTTTACTCTTAAGCAGAATGATCACTGTTGCACAACCACTATATAAAAATTATCCCGATTAGCGCTTTCAAGCTTCACAGCTCATCGTCAGATCGGAATTGAGACAACCTGAAAACAAACCCTTCACCCCATCTCACCCCACCCTGCTCACACACAACAAGCTATAATGGTGTAAATACGCGCCGCCACCAGAATTAAATCAAGAAAAAACGATTATTGAATGCGAAAGCATAATACACACCGCAACTAAACTAAACTAAACTAAAGAACTAAAGAAGTAAAAAATAAACTCATACTTTTTTTTCATTTCACGTCACAGTTTACAGTTTAATAAAAACTAACGTAACCTAGTTGAATAGAATAGGCAAACGGTAGCACAGAGCGGCGTGCGAGCCAGACCAGAACGGCAGCCGACACCGCAGTGTTGCCAACAAAAACCTTCCCTACCTCATTTATACAGACTAGTAGCACTAGTAGAACAGCAGCAGAGTACTGGATTTGGAATGGCAATATGACATATGAGTAAGCGGAAATAACCAAGTGACGGACAGGAATGCAACGTTTGCTTCCTCAACAGTATACACTGCTCGCAACAATATACATGAATGCCACTGATTATTTGATTTCATAAATCGTTGCAATTACATTGGAAATTATTTTAATAATTGATTCCTTCAATAGTTGACCAAATGTTATAATTATTGGTGACGAGACTATTAATTGCCAATTGCCAATAATGATTTTAATGCATTGGAAATATCCTTTCATTGTGAATCTAAAAAATAAAAATCCAAAATTTTGCCCCCCCCCAAATTTTGCCGCCCTGTGCGCGAGCACAGAATAGCACGTGCCTAAATACGGGCCTGCATATGGGGTCTTCATTATCCCCTATTCTTGCAGAAATGTACATGAATGATTTTGAAAAGCAAAAATCATAAGTAAATCAAAAATAAGTTCCCCTAAGTATAAAGACAATATAAAATTATGGTCTAGATACGTTGATGATGTATTAGTAATTTGGGAAGGAAGCATAGAAGAAGTGCATGAGTTTATAAATGAGGTAAATAATAAGGATAAAAACTTACAATTTAAAGAAGATAGGAGGTAAGAAAATAAATTACTTAGATTTAAACATAGAAATTATAGATAATGAGAAACTAAAGTTTGGGATATTAAGGAAAGAGTCGTATTCTGATATAATTATACCAAGAGACAAGGGCGTCGCCAAGGGGGGCAGGGGGCAGCTGCCCCCCCTAGAGATTCGAAAAAATGTATATAGGAGAATGAAAATGAAATGAAAACGGTGTCGTTTGAAACTAATATAACACAAAATAAACGAAACAAATAATTATGTAACACTAATAAACAAACATCGACACAAACTATTTATACGCACTCGACTGTATTTCAAAACGCAGCGAGCTTGTGTTTTGTGTACAGATGTAGCACTCACACAAACGCACGGCGTTTGCGAGGACGCGTGCTAATCCAGTGCAGCGTGCGGGTGAATGTTTCCCGCCCCCGCGCTCCTCCACGTCCCGTTGATACCTAATTTGTTGAACTGAAAGCTCTGGACGCGAAATCCATTGGACAGACCATCGATGAGTTTTTGGCAAAAGAAGATCTTAATCCAGAGAAATGCGTTGGTTTGGGATTTGACGGTTGTTCGATGATGCCTGGAACAGACAATGGTGTGCAAGCAATCTTGCGCAAAAAATACACCAAAGCTTTGTTCTTTCATTGCTCTTCGTACAAACTGAATCTAGTGATCAATGGTCTCAATACTCTGCCTGAAATTCGGAACAGCGTGGTAACCATCAAAGATATCATTTCATTTTTTCGGGAATCAATTTTGAGAAGGAAGTTGATACCTAATATTTCCAGGCTCTGCGAAACAAGGTGGAGCGAGAAACACAAAAGCATCAGAGTTTTTAAGGATAATTTTCCTGTTATAATGGAGGGCTTAGAAACCTTATCGCGTGAAGGAAATGGTGCAACTAGAAAAAATGCTTTTCAGCTCCATGCGGCTGCTTCTAGTTTCGTTTATTCTTAGCCTTATTTTAATAGCCAAATACTCAGCTTTGATGGAACCAGTTGTAAACATGCTCCAGTCCATAGCTATGGACGCCGTCAAAGCCTCGCAGCACATTAAACACATTTTGCAACTGCTTAAAAGCCACCGTGAAAATCCCGAAAAAGTCACAGATGAAATTATAAGGGATGCTACTGTCATTGCGGAAAAACTCGGACTGGGGGAGGACATGAAATCAGTGCCGCGCATTGTTGGGAGACAACATCATCGAAGCAACCACCCAGGAGGAAGCCCTTCAGAATTCTGGAGGAGGTCTTTAATAATACCATATTTGGACTCCATTATTACTTCTCTTGAAGTGCGTTTTGCTGAAGAAAACATTCCATCATTCGCATTATCTAAATTACACCTGGCGCAAATGCTAACCATGTCAGTAGAAAATCTCACAGAAGCTTGCGAAACCTTTGCCCAATTTTACGATTTACCGAACATGAAAAATGATATCGAACTTTGGCGAAAATTGTGGCAGGATAAACCCAACCCAACAGAACTAACCGTTGTTGATGTCCTAAAAGAGATGGAAAACTTCTTCCCTGAAACGGGAAAAGCTTTAAAAATTTTGATTGCTCTACCGTGCACAACGTGTACTGTGGAGCGATCCTTTAGCAGCTTAAGAAGAATAAAAACCTGGCTGAGGAGCACTATGGTAGAAAGTCGTCTCAATGGCCTAGCAATGATGAGTGTTCACAGAAAGCTTATTTTTGACAACCTAGAGGATTTTATTAATAAAGTGGTCAACAGATTTGCAAAAAACCCGAGAAGATTATGTTTTAATTAATTTTTTTATAAATTTTTCTTGAATTAAAAAACTTAAAAAAAAAATTAAATCATTGTATCTATTTGTACCTACAATTCATATTTCCCACATCCTCTCTCATCTTCCCCCCCCCCGGGCCCATTGGCTGGCGATGCCCTTGCCAAGAGAGTCTTACCACCCTTATATAAAATGGCGGCAATTAATTCATTTTGTTACAGAGCTCGGAAGTGTTTAAAAGAGACCGAATCAAAAGATACGGAGTTAAAAACGATAAAGGGAATTGTAAGGAATAATAATTATAACATCAACATATTGGATGAAGTTATGAAAAGGGTTAACATACAGAAAGCTAAAATAGAACCAGAACAAAAGAATTATGCAGGGTCATTGACATACAGTACATAGGTTCACATACTAGAAAAATTATAAAATGTTTTAATAGATATGGAGTAGATAGGGCTATAGCTATTAAAAAATGTGAAACGGTATTCGATAAGATAAGGAATAAAAATATAGAAAAAATTCCAGTATTACAGAAAAGCGGAATTTATAAATTAAAATGTAAAGACTAGGTGTACCTAGGTGAGACAGGACGAAAATTCGTATGCAGGTTGTCTGACCACAAACGTGGAGAAGGTAATGGAACAACCAATTCGTTATATGCAAGACATTTCATAGAAGACAACCATAAGTTTGTTAATCCTTTGGAAGACTACGAAATTGTAAAAGTAGTAAATACCACAGTTGAAAGGAAGCTTAAGGAGGAGTTAGAAATATTGAAAGAAAGAGAAATAGGGTTAGACAATTTAATTAATACTAAAATTAAATTTGATAATGAAGAAATATTTTATAACATAATTAAGAAGTAAATAATAGAGGACAGATAGATAAGATTGAGAATTAAATTGCATAGTTCTAATTGGATGTTTTAAAATAAGGGTATGTGACTGACCCAAGTGTGTGGAGAGGAAGACAGTCGGGTAGGTTTAAAAGGAATGCGCGCGCGCGCACACACACACACACAACACTGAAACACAAGGAATTTGCTAGAAAAATATGTAACTGTCCAGGTGGAGGGACAGGGCTCAGGGGGTGGGGAAGGGACATTTGAATTATAGCTTGTTATGTGTGAGCAGGGTGGGGTGAGATGGGGGTGAAGGGTTTGTTTTCAGGTTGTCTCAATTCCGATCTGATGATGAGCTGTGAAGCTTGAAAGCACTAATCAGGATAATTTTTATATAGTGGTTTGCAACAGTGATCATTCTGCTTGTGATTTCAACCACTAACACAACTTTCTTCATTAAACTTTACTCTTGTTAAAATGTAAATCATTACAGGTAAACTACACCCTCCAACTGATCTTTAAACTAAAATCAATAGGCCTTGAATCCTTTACAACTCTGGCACATATGCAAAAAATTATTTGATTCTGTTTGAATTTGCAGCAGTTATCATTTGCCATAGAACAAAATTCTATATACAGACGCACACTTTTCGGAAAATGACTTTTCTTCATGTTTTGAAGGTAGTACAATCAGAATCAATCCTTATCTCAAACATGATTTTTTCGCAATCACCATACTTCCATTTCCTTATGGAACACGAAAGTAAAAAGATTACACTATTTTGTGTTTATTCACATGCCATAATGTTGGCCTTCCTTCTCAGCTCTAATCATTCCTAGTCATTTTTCAGATTTGGGTGGTTACATAACTGATAATTACGTATCACAGAATTTCTGTGTTTGTGTATTCTAAATTTAAATAAATACGCTCAGTTAAAATGTCCAACAGTGTGTCTGATTCATGTTTGTTTAACACATTCCAATGCAGAGATACAAAACTTTTATAGTGTCCATGATTTATACAGTTGTAAAGAGCTTTATACATTTCAAATTTTTTGAAGTCCATTGAATAATGGCTAAGAATGAAAACTACAAATGTAAATTGTATGTATTTTGCGACACTGCATGAAACAAGTTGTATATCTTGAGTAGTGCACATACACATTCTGGACATGGTTTCTTCATAACTAAAAGTACTCATTTGTTTTCATTACATAATATTTGTGAGCATTGGTTAATGTTTAAAGCATGTATGGTGTATATGCATACAGAAAAAACTGTTTCTTCTGGCATGTATCATGTACGTGAAATGTGCATGAGTATTAACAGTTCACGCATGACAACTGAATCTAGCTCCGGATCTCAGAATGCAAGGTCATTTGTCAAAGAAATGATCAAAAATAATTTAAATAGCACTGATTGAAGGTTTGCCCACTAATAGATAATCCTTGGATCTCTTGGGCTTAACATTTCACAGTGTAGTTCCTGAAACAGATCTCATGTAGTTTACCATTGTATAGTATTTCTATTGTTTGCTGGTCATTGACATATATATTGCAACAATACAAATTTTAAATGCATAGATAGGTTAATTGAAATTATTACAACAGAGTCTATATCTGGAGGTAGGAAAAATTTATTAATTAACACGTTAAAATTTACTATTGTCTTATTGCGTTATAACATAAAATCGTTTATTATTGAATTGTCTTTAAATAAATAAGTCTATTGGTTCGTTTTATATATACAGTTACTCGTGTGTAGAATTCCAAATGTTACGTAGACACCAGGCTCTCGCTGCTACACTGCGTGTCGTTCGAAGACTACTACGCTGTATATTCACGTCTCTGCACACAAGCAGATATCAAACTATTGTTGTTTATAACTTTAATCTTGGGGATCAGACTGAGTAAAAATAGATCATGTGTATTTGGCTTACACAATTCCTGCTTATTCAAGTGTTCTCGCGTTACATTCAAAATACCACAATATGTATTCTGCCCCTAGACCAGAAATCTTCCACTATTCACAGGAAAGCACTAAAATTATATCTAATTTAATTTATTTGAGTTCTATGATATGGCTACGACTACAATGAACTCGTACTGTCTACCAAAACTACTAAGTCGTATAGAAATAAACTTGTCCTGACACAAAAAACTCGTGACAGTCAGTACGCCCTTCTATGACAAGACTTCGTAGCTAACTGAACGATGTGTTCTCTGCAACGGACCATCTCAAATAATTTTTAGACCTTCTGATTGATGGAAAATCTAGCAACATCATAGATGTTTGAGTGATAGACAGACTTCATGTTAAAACTCTGTCCGATTCTGCAAACGCCTGTGTAGATTTAATCTACAAATTTTATTACCCTCTAGGAGATAACGAAATAAAAGAACTGATTTCATAAAAAAAATATTACAGTTTTGGAGAATTGAGTATATGGAAATGTAGCTTACACCAATGAGAACACCGTATCCAAATTTCAAAAAGAAAGGTTAATTATCAAACAAGTTATTAAATAAAATGTGAATCACATGCGCACCCGCGCATTAGACACAAGTATTTCACTTGACATAAAAGAGTACAAAATTAAGACTATTTTGACATAACATACGTTTTTAAACATACCTTGATTCAAAACTTATGACTACTTTACAAAAAAAAGAACAAAATCAATTTATAAAATGTCTATGGCCGTCAGAAAACGTGTTACAGCATTAGTATGCCTATTACATGAAACGTACATCCTGTTCTGTTGCAATATATAAAACAATAATATTTGTAATACGTTTACAGTTTGCTTTTTTGCTCATATCTTCTTGTTTATTTTCTGTTTTAATGCTTATTTTTGTTTTGCTTGTTATGTTTTGGCAATGTAGCATGTTGATTTGTCAAGACATATGTAACCGGTATAGTTTTCTAATATGAAACTGCTCCCAAGTTGTTGTATTAAGGGCTTCATATATAAAAAAAAAAGAATGTCATTCACATTTTGGAATCATGTTTGTGCTTTGTGAGCTGATGTAATATTTTAGTAATAATTTTTCTCGTTAAAATGTAATTTGTCATTGAAAATGTAATTGTTTAATTATGCACTTCATAAAATATTTTTCCCACAAAACATCTTTAATACATTTTAATTGACGTAGTCGGTTTGGAATCCACAGGGCTTCAGTCAGCACATAGTTTGTGTTAATACTGACACTGTTACACATATTTTTCAGTCCTTATATAATTTCTGCATATTGTAGTTGTAAGAGAAAATTTATTTAGTACTGTATGTAGTCAATAGTTAAATAATGTATATTTAATTTAACAAACTATGTTAGCATCAAGTTCAGACATACGGTTTATGCTAGGTATTTTATATAAACACATGTGAAATATTGTTAAAATTAATGAAAACTAATTTTAAGAACTTATGCATATATAGAACATACTATCAGTTTATGAAAACACATGTAAAATTTGGTACTAATATAAGAACATCAAACTGCATGTGAAGTATAGCAAAATTGAAAATTAAGGGCATGGAAATGCGCGAAATGCTTACGGTCAGAGGGGAAAGGCGATGTGGAGGGAGTCGCTGTGAGATGTGAGAAGAGAATTGTTGTTATCAGCAACGGTGCAGCCAACCTATGAATATCGTTTCTAATACAGTAGAGTCTCGGTAATTCGAGCCCCGGTATTTCGAGGTTCCGTGTAATTCGAGCTGGAAAAAAAATAATAAATACAGTCAGTAAATGTAAACAACATTCCCGCCATATCGTGACTCATGCTAGACCAAGTGTCTACAGCATGAAACGCTAAAAATAAATACGTAAATAAATCAGTAGCGGACTGACCGCCTCAGCTGATATAAGTGTTGTACCTGTGCGTTACTACTAAGCTTCGTTACTAGTGTTTGCTTGTTGTTTTAGTTATTTTACTGTACAGAATATTCAACGTTTAGTTTTTCACTACAGTAAATTGTTATTTATACTGTATATAATGAGTTACAAGAGTAGGCCTAAGAAGAAGTTTGTGCCGCTAAGTGTTAAATTGGAAGCCTTAAAAAGATTAAACAGAGGTGAAACGCTAAAAAAACTTGCTGCTGATTATGGAGTCGGCGAAGTGACTGTTGGTGACTGGCGTAGGAACAAAGACAAGATTGAAAACTATTCTTCTATTAAGTGTATGGGGATTTTAACCTGTGAACGCAAATCGATGAAGAAATCTGATTATGAAAAAACGAGTGCAGCTTTGTTCACTTGGTTTAGTCAACAGAGGCAAAAAGGAAGTCCTATTTCAGGCCCAATGTTGCAAGAAAAAGCAATGTTTTTCAGGAACCAGTTTAAGGAAGGCGAGGATGATTTTACAGCAAGTTCAGGATGGTTGGATAGATGGAAAAAACGATACGGCGTAAGGCAGCTTGAAATGTGTGGTGAAAAGCTATCTGCGGATTCTGAGGCTGTTAACAGTTCTGTGAGAGATTTAAAAAAATTATAGAAGACAAACTTACTCTCGATCAGTTGTACAACTGTGATGAGACAGGACTAAATTTTAAAATGCTGCCTACTAAAACTTTAGCTTCAAGGGAAGAAAATGCTGCGCCAGGCCACAAAAAATCTAAAGAAAGGGTGACAGTTCTTGCTGCATCGAATGCAAGTGGAGAACATAAACTGAAGCTAATGTTAATAGGCAAGTCTGCAAAGCCTAGAGGTTTAAAAAACATCACTCCATCTGCGCTTTCTGTTACATACATTAACCAGAAATCTGCTTGGATGGATAAAAATATTTTTAAGAAGTGGTTTTTTGAAAGTTTTGTTCCTGAGACCAAAAAGTACCTAAAGGAAAAGAACTTGCCTCCCAAAGCAATATTAACCCTTGACAACGCTGGATCAAACCATGACGAAGAACTGAAATGTGGCGAAATTAGAGCATTGTTCTTACCCCCAAACGTGACGAGTTTAATACAGCCGATGGACCAAGGCGTTTTTGAGTGCTTGAAAAAGAAATATCGTCGTCGTCTGCTGCAGAGGCTCCTACAAACTACAGAAGGCGAGGGAACCATAGTGGAATTTTTAAAGAATACTACAATGAAAGACGTAGTTTACTGGGTGGCGGAATCATGGGATGACATAAAGACAGAAACACTAAAGAAGTCTTGGAACAAGATTTTAAAAGAAGAAAGTAACAGTTGTAACACCACAGACGAACATGACTTGGTCTTAGCACGACTGATAAAAAAACTTCCTGGTTGTGAACAGTCAAATGAAAATGATATTTCAGAATGGTTGAATAGTGATGAACAGTTTGAAGTGACCGATGATTCAATCATTGAAATGCTGAATGAAGCGGCAGAAGAAAATAGTGATGAAGACGTGACTGCAGAGACTGTACCCGTGATGACTCACGCCGAGGGGTTGGCAGCGCTAGACACTGCATTGCGTTATGTCGAACAGCAAGCAGAAGCTACATCGACCGACATGATGCTGCTTAGAAGATGGCGTGACATTGCTGCTAAAAAACGAGGCTCTATTTTAAAACAAAAGACTCTGGACAATTTCTTTAAAAAATAAATTTGTGTGCCTTTTATCTTTTGAGTTTAAACTAGTTCAGGTATGTACTACATTGTTTGTGTTTTCTTATCCGTAAGCAATAAACGTTTGTTTATACATTACTCTTTGTTTTTTCTTCATCCGTATAATCCGAGTTTTTCCAAATTCGAGGTTGCCTCAGCCCCAATTAACTCGAATTACCGAGACTCTACTGTAGTAACAAAAACTTGCGACTGTTAAGGTTTGTTTGTAAATATGTCACCACGAATCTCTATGTGCGTGTGTGTATGTGCGCGTGCTCAAATTTTGCTTAAAAATAAAATGAAATATAATACTGAAATGAAAGAAATTTCATAGATATTGAACATCACATGTTATAACTTCAACTTTTCGCTTTATTTACAGTAAACGTTGTTTGCCAGCTGGTAAAACATAAATCTTCTCAATTCTCATTCATCTGTTTCTTTTACTGGTTGTAACACTTTTAGCATTAAAAGATTTAAAAAGATATTCTTTTCCTAAAATTCTGTATTGAAATTATTTGCTTTTTACTTCTTCTAGAACAGTTTCTTGTTGTCCAAGATTAAAAAGATTTTTGCAATTAAATTAATATGTTTGAACGCGTTACTTTATGTAATGATAAACTGGAGAGATAGTCAAGTGTAATTAAGGAGTGGAAGTGTGCAGTTTGCAAATTCCATTGTGATAAGAACGGTCAGGGAGCTGTAGTCTTTTACGTCTCAGCAGTACACAATGACAGAACCAAACAACACTCAGATGTGTTTATAAAACATTCTGATATGTAACAGCAACAAATTGCGATATGTGTACTGTTCCAATTGTATTTATTGATTGATTTATTTCACTTTTGTTTGTAAATATAGATAAATACAATTACAATATTGTAATTATTACTATTATTATTGTTATTATTTGATTTATGTCGGAAACAATAAATGTATAATTCTTTTTTTTTAAGCCAGCTGTGTGACTAGGTACACACACACACGCGCCCACGCACACTCACACAGATAGTGATTAAAACAAATGCTAGACTGAGATACGATGTAACACAGTAACTAACAATGTACTGGTAACTAAAACATCACACGCAAGTTGGCAGTACATTCATTTGGATACCAGCTGATTGTCCATTACCCTCCCGCCATTCACAATTTCAAAGTGGACTCGTCCATCCATAAACTGGTTTCTGCACATATGTCCTTAACTTTCAATTTGACTGTACAATAGATTGAATCTTATTTGTGAGTAGTATTTTGTAGTGTAAGTAATTGTATGTATCCAGCCTTAGTTTACTCAGGTAAGTGAAATGAGAATGTATACTTAAGAAACCTTAGAAGTAATGTTACTTACAGTGTATAAAGTGTACATAAATGTAAACATGGAAGCCTGTATCCGTTCTTGATAACCTACTAGCGTATGTTAGCCCTTCATCGTCATGTACTTGTTTATATGTATATCACATTCGTTTATTTAAATAACATGATCATTGTAAATAACAGTACCATCATATCATTTCACAAGTATGGCATGTTGTGTTCGTACCTCCCCCTGCTCTGCTGCTGCTTGGCGATGGTTTGGTTGACAGCACGGTTGATTATGCCTTAAGGTTCTGGCACGATACCCCCACCCCACCCCCACCAAATACCCAATGCTCATGATCTTTTATACCTTCAGCTGCTTAATTCCAACTAACAGTTTGGTATTTATGCTTGTGAACACGTGTATCAGTTTCACACACGAATTATTACTTTTGTTTTTTAATGCATTAAACAAGAAATTAATAACAGTCTGTTAATTTTTTTTCTGTCAGTAGATTATTTGTACCTTGGAAGAACTTCTGGTTTTGATATATTCAGTAAAGTTGCACATATTTCATAATCTTTGTTATTGATAAATGTAAAGAAAAAAAAACAGCAGCTAGCCCCCAAAACAGTTAAAACATATTAATTTGTGCGGTGTACTTCATATTTTTTTTACATGTTATATTTACATTATCATTAGCTGTTCAACAAAAAACTATTTTTGTTGTGAAAAATTTAGTTTTTAAAATGTAAATTTGTTGAAGTTGTTGATTGCTTCTTACTTACTAATGTATTTGTTACTGCCAAAATCACAGATTAAAAAAAAGTTATTTTTATTAAAAACTTATTAATTGTATTGTATTGTGTATAAAATAAAAGAAAAAAGGTAGAGCTGTAAAAACTTTGTGTTGTACACGAAATGACGTGATTTATTTCTTTTGGAAATAAGAGGAAAAGTACGTTATCCATAATATTGTCAATACAGGAAGTTGAAATAATTATGCATAAAAATTTTTTACAAACTAGAAGTTTTTCACAAAATTTTCAGTTAAAATGTAATTTGTCATTGAACATGTAATTGTTTACTTATGATGAGTTTTGGGTTGGTGGGGGTGTTGTTCCTCAGAGGACAGTGATGCCTCGTCAGTGTCAGAAGGCAGTGGGGGTCCTGGGCCAGGCGCAGGGGACCTGGTATGGGGGGCAGCCAGAGGATTCCCTTCCTGGCCTGGGAAACTTGTTGGGCCAGCACCAACATCAGGCAGAGTGTGGGTACGATGGTTCGGTGGTGCAGGCAATCTCACAGAAGTTGATCCCTCTCATCTTAAGACACTCTCTGAAGGACTTGAAGCTCATCACAGAGCAAGGAAGAAATTTAGAAAGTGAGTTTTAATGATTTTCCAAGCAAGGCAACAGTTTGGGGGTAGATTTAACATGTTTCATGACAATTGACATTTGTTAATTTTATTCTGGAATGAGAATATTGCAAAGATTTGAATTATCTTTAATCTTATTTGAGTAATTGTCAGTTATTACCTGTCAAGTAGAGTTTAAAGTTTTTGTTATCACGAATAAGATAAATAGTTAATAAGAAACTGTTTTTCTTCATATGTTTGTTAAGAAACTACTATAAAAGCTCAATAATTCATTACATTCAAGATCTGACAACATAGAAAAAGTGTGCAATTTATAGGAACTTTTATATATCAATTTTATCACTGTTTTTCTTTACATTATTTATTGATGTAACGAATTCTAAATCTGGCCAGTAACTTACGAGTGTTTCCACCATGGCACAGTTATATCACAAATTTAATCTTTTGCATACATGAGTGGTATAAAAAATGTGCAAAATGCAGAGTTCAGTTTTTCCTTTTTAAAGCCTACTTTCCAAAATTATTATCCATTTTATAGAATAAGTAGGAAATAGATCTTTTAGCAACTGCTTAGAAATGAGAGAAAAGCTAAACTATTTTCCAAAATATTAGTTGATGAAATGTTATTCAATCAAAACATTTACTTTGAAGAGAAATAATGGTTTGTAATTATATGTCTTGTCCTTTTGTAATGTGACATTATAGTATGTGAAGTTATCCTGTTGTCTTTTGTATTGCTGTAATTAACTGTATATTTTGAACTGTATATTATCTTCGTTATTTTGAAGTAAGTCAAAATATATAAAGTCAGATTGTGATACAGGTTTTGTTCTTTTTGGGGTCATAGATGTTACGTACATTTCAGTTTATCTGTGGTTACTTGTGATTTTAGATGTTTTAAACAACTGAACTAAATCTCTAGTGTGGCGGCACACTTAATCACCAGCCATAATGTGCTAGGAGGAGCTACTACATTAGCCTTCATACAAACATTCTACAGCCCATGCATCAGAGATGAACAGAACACGCTAGCATCTAGACCCGTAGTAGTCAACGATAATTTAATAGTTTCTTAATTTAATTAAGAAAAAGTGACCGGATTGATGATGAATTATTGGGGTTAAATATAACAAATGTCTATTAATTCTTTTTTATCTAAAATATTATATATATTGGTTTTAATTATATGATGGTCATCTCAAAAGTAAGTTTCCCTGATTTAGAAAAAATAAAAAAACATGTAAAAATTAAAATGAAAACTACACTTTTATTCAAAAAAAAAAAACATTACTTATTCTTCAATACAATCTCCAGCCTTGTCAATAACTTTCTGTAGCATAAAAACAGTTTTGCTATTCCTTCTTTGAACCACTGCGTGCCCAGATTTCGGAGCCAGGCGTCAACTGCCTGTTCACTTCCGTATCCATTTCGAAACGTTGTTCTCCCAGGTGTTCTTATGAGATGGGGGAAAATATGGAAATTACTCGAGGCCAAATTGGAATATGAGGTGAATATGAGGAATGGTCAGAAATCTCCCTTTGAAAGGACTCCAACAAATTCTGCGTGACTCTCAAGGAATGAGGACGTGGGTTGTCGTGGAGCAGAAGAACTTTATTGTTCATCAAACCTTTCCCTTTCAAGAACGTTGTATGCCACCTTTCAAGACCATTTGAATGTCCATACACTCAGGTCCATACACAGAAACTAAGTCATGATGCATTTCAGCAAAAAAATTAATCACACTAAGCACTTCGGAATCAGACACCCTAGTAAATGGAATGGCCATGATTTTAAATTTCGTGTTGTTGTTATGTTGCTATGGAACGGATGAGGTTTTGGCGCTACTGTCACTACTCACAAATAAAAGTTCTCCAACCTTTGTTAGCCTGCTTGCGCCATTTCCCTTTGAAATAAAAAATAGGGACACTTACTTTTGAGATGACCCTCGTATTATAAGAATATTGACCAGATTTCTGATTATTTTATGTCATAATACTTTTTATAATTCATATTTTTTGTTTCTATATCACTTTTAAATGATTTAACTAATATACAACCGTCTATGTATATATCAAAGTTAGGAAGCATATTTTTGTGTAAAATGTGTGGGGAAGTATGCGTGTCTGAGGTAATCATTAGGGTGGGTCGAAAAAAAATAATTATTTTTTTTTCAAACGCTATAGTGCTTAAAAGTGTCCTGTGGTATGTAGAAAGAGAATGACATAAAGAAAAAAATATCGGTTGATATCTTCCGTTCGCGCATCACCGCTAAAGTTTGTAAAAATTGACAAAATCAGATATTTTTGAAGTTTTTTTTTACAATTACCATAATTATTTTAAAAATGCTATAGCGCGTTTTGTTTAGTTGAGGGTCCCAATAGTATATTTCAGCAAAGAAATAGTTGATATTTTAGTATTAACCGTTCGCGCAATCTATTGAAAAACGGACAAAATATCGGTTTTTTCAACTTTTGATGTGCAGCTCTTTGCCCGTTTTGTAGTGACAAAACGACCCAGAACTAACCACGAGGAGGTGGCTGCACGTCTAGTTCCACCCACACCCTACCCAACCAACCAACCAATAAGGGTGTGTTATTTACATATGTACATATTTACATTAGTATATTTACAAACAGATGTTTTCTCTCATTCTGTTTATTCCAAATGAAATACCTTGAATTGCGCTTTGCTGGAAAATTCAGGCATATTTTGCCTCGACACCAGTGTACAGCGGATAAATCCGTCTCTAGCACTGTGCCCGCAAACTTTACTAGAAGCTTCAGTAACCAGTTTTACGCATCTCTCAACTGCTTGGGTGTGGCAGGGAAACTTTTTGAAGTCCATGATTGGTTTGAAATCTTGATTTACAAATAGTTTGATCTCATCATCATCAGTTACGTTTCACAATAACGGTGGAGGTGTCAGTTTACAAGATTGCCAGTCAATAATTTCTGTGTAGTCTCTTGCTTCAAAGTTTATTTTAGGTGGCACAAAGTCTCGAATTTCTTTTTTTTAGCAGATTGCCTTCCTTTCAAAATTCTTCGGTAACCAAGTTCCCGAATGTGGTATCTTTCATCTAGGATCATAGTTAGCAGTAAGTTTTCAAGATGGGCAAAGTACGCATTCCGTTGTATTACAGGGTTTATGACTTTAATTAAATCTTCTGGTAAATATATTGTTGTTTGAATAACCTTGAAAACATGTTTTGGGCCATCCGTGAAATGCTTGCTAATCTTTATATCAAACCACGTTGGCATGTAAGATTTCATGATAAAGTGTACTATTTGAATCAAATTTTCTGAAGGATTTTTCACACCAGTGAATAATCGCAGGACCCGATTGGCAGTAGTGAGCCATCTGGAATGTGACAGAGGGCCAGGATCTCGTTTTGATAAATCTTCAGGACACTGTCCTAATTGAATGGCCTTGCAAATGTCTAGCAAATACTGTTGATCTTTACTCAGTACCTGCCTATCTACTTCGGGAATCACACAATCAATACGTTCAAACTCAACTACAGCTAGTTTTTCACAACCAGTTAATTGTGACCCAATAGGCCCAGAAAAAGATTTCGGTCCTGTTGTCACACCATCAAGATGTTGGAACAAATGGTGGAACGGTAGTTCATTAAAATGTAGAAGACACACACTCCATTGTAGAGGTCTTCCCACATGTAATTCAATTTGACGAATTACGCCATTTTTCCATCCAGTGTTGGTTGCAGTGCCGTCACATCCGATCACTTCTAGTTTGTCAAGAGATAATCCAATCTGTGAAATATAAGATATTATACTGACAGCTATGTCAGAAGCTGAACTGGTACTGGGAGAAACATGACCTATGTAATTTGATCCCGGTTCACTAATTAATGAATAATGTTCTTCTTTTTTGCTCCTTCGAAAGTGCTTTGTGTTAAAATTTTTCTATAAATAATGTATCATCCTTTCTGCCATCAAAATAAAGCCCATAGATTTCTGTTGTATCTTTACTTTGTAAACCAGTTCTAACTAAGCTTTTCTCCCTTCGAATTTTACATTTGTCCACTACGTGTGAAGTATCTGATTCCGTAATTAAACCTATGTCTTGAGGTAAAATAGCCTCAACCAGGCGATTTTCGAGCCTACTGCGCGAACGGTTAATACTAAAATATCAACTATTTCTTTGCTGAAATATACTGTTGGGACCCTAAAACGTGCTATAGCATTTTTAAAATAATTATGGTAATTGTAAAAAAAATTTTTGAAAAATATCTGATTTTGTCAATTTTTACAAACTTTAGCGATGATGCGCGAATGGAAGATATCAACCGATATTTTTTTTCTTTATGTCATTTTCTTTCTACATACCACAGGACGCTTTTAAGCACTATAGCGTTTGAAAAAAAAAATAATTATTTTTTTTCGACCCACCCTAGTAATCATTAGTAAACGTATAGGCTGTAACTGATTCATGTTTAAATCTGCTCTTAATATTATGCAGCCTTACGTTTCTGCATTTTTTATTTAAAGGAAATAAAATATTCTTCTAGGGTGTACTTTAATGTTGATTAGTATATAGCGCCATTTGCTGTCAAATCTACAGTTTGTGCCAGAGCTTTCAAAGGCACAAAAAACTGTAAAGTAAATTCACAGCATCTATTCAGTTCATTGTTTTTATTAGATTGTATGTATGAAAGTAAAGACAGAGATAAATTTTATCGGGTACAGATAAAGTAGCATAATTACAAGTATATTATAAGTAGCATATATAAGTATATAGAATTTGTTAATAAAATTATACAGACATGAAAAAGCACTTGTGAGTCACCAGGTGTCCCAGTGGTCTAAAAATGTTTTCCCGAACCGCTGGATGTAATGCTTTCATAAGTACTGTGCAGTCATGCATAATGAATAGTGTGTTTGCCATGAAGGAATTATTTGCTGAACTATTTCACTGAACATTTTCTTTGATAACGATGTGTATAGACTTGACATGAAACACTAACATTTTGTCTAAATATAATTATTTCACTACCGACTCGGAACACGTTTTTTGTGGGTAAAAACATAAAAGTTTTACCTTATAGCCTGAACCGGTTTTCGCTTTTAAAAAGAGCTTTTTCAGAGGCTGACGCTGGGAGCACTGTCCGTCTTGTTGTTGGCGACGGTATTGACTTTTGAAAGATCGATATTGTGTGTGGGGTTTTAGATAAAAATTGGATTTAAAAAAATGTAATAGGCAAAAGAAAATTACCTTAAACATTAATCCCTAAGGTAATTAACATAACATAACATTAAGGTTGTTGGAAAAGCGTGTAATAGTTAATGTGTTAGACATGTCATGGACAGGAAAGCCCAAGAATATTGTTAAGACAGTCACACTGGTCTTCATATAGTACAGTGGAAACAACATACAAACACCAGCGAAGTCACTAATTACCAGCTTTAATTAATCATAAATAACAATTTGTAATCAACAAGGTATTCTCATACAATATTTCAAATTAAATTTGTCCACTCACAATAGTAATGTCAAGTAACTCTATATGTATAAAGGCTGCATTAGCTTTGAAAATTCTTGTTTTAGCATCTGCAACTGCTACTTCTACATTTTCTTCTTGCACCTTCAGTACCTTGTAACCTTTTGTGCTAACTTTGATTAGTTTTGTTTATCCTGACTCCAGCCACTCTGGATTCTTTTTTGAGATCTTTCAGTTTCCCTTCCATACCATTGTATGTCTGCAAGAGCAAGCAGATATCATCTGCAAAATTAAGATCTTCCAAATGGTCAGTCAACCATCAACCTCACGTTCCCGAGCGATGTCTTCTCATCCAGCACACCCTGTTACCACTGACGAGACTCTGACAACCGGGTATTGTAGTAGAGCCTCGTCTGACATAGCTCATAGTACAGAATTGTAGGAAATGTCATTCTCTTTCCACCGAAAACATCAAGCCTGGAAGCAAGTGCCAAGGCTTAGAGGTGGCAGCCTCACCATGGCACTATGCCCCTATAGGCTAATAACCCACAGAGGTCTAAATTCAGTTAATATGGAAACTAAGAGAAGGAACGTGGGAGGGACTAATTGTAAAAAAATTAATGTATAGGAGCGTTTTCATAACATTTTTCATAAAATTTGTAGTTAAAATGTAATTTGTCATTGAAAATGTAATTGGTTACTTATGTATGAGAAGTTTGGGTTGGTGGGGGAGTTGTTCCTCAGAGGACAGTTGTTTGACCAGTTGATAAAGTTTAGTATTTATTTTATGTGATAATATAAATACACGGACAAACAAAAAATTATTCCTGTTACTCTTCTGCCAAATACTTTTTACCCTGGACAGCAAGATATGTTATTTTATAGTTTATCAGCATTCTTATGATTTGTGTGACCAAAGTATTTGAGTATGATTCGTACTTATGTATGAAACATATCATATTGTGTACATTAGGAAATTCAGTCTTTGGTTTATATTCAGTTCCATAGATCCTGATACTCACATGCCTCTTCCCACAATGATTGGAATCTGGCAGATATAAATTTGAAGAAATCATGACAGTCAAGACTGATGATCTAGTAGTATTAATTAAAAAAAATATTAACCTAATTAATTAATTTATATAAATTAATTTAAATAACCACAAAAATGTTGTCAAGTAATGACAAATGATACTTTCCAGAAAAACTTGATCTAATAGTGTAGATGCATAGACATCTACAAACATTGTTTTATTTAAAAATTAATTAATAAATCAACTTTTCAAATAAAATTTATTTTTACTGAGACATTACTGTAATTTTACAATACATTGTATTTATTAAAACCTAACATGAAGAGTGTTATCATAAAAATGTTATTTGATCATATCAAATAGATGTAAAATATTCTTTTGTAAAAAAAAATAATTAAATATATGTTTTAAACGATATAATTTCATTATCTCTGAGAGGCTATGGAAGAGCTAATCAGTCTCACTGTATAAATCAACCAGTTACTAAATTTTAAGCTTGTAATTTATAGTGTTATTTGATTTTTCCATATTGAGGTATGATTATAGTTTAGCTTGTTACTTGGATTTTCCTTTGTAAGTTGTTTTTGAATTGGTTTAGTGACTGAACAAGTTGGGTATACTTAGTTTTGTAACCTTTACTGTACAAGACATGAGTTTGGTATAAAAAATACATTTTCTTTAACTTCACTGTATTCTTAATTATTTAATTATGCTCGTAACAGAAATACTTGTGAACTATAATTATTTTTCTAATTCTTGGAACTTAAATAAGGAAGAGGGAGTAGAATATAAATGGTCATTTGATAAGTAGTAGTAATCCCATTTCTGCTCATACAAGTTGGACTCAGCAGCCCTCAGTAAACAGGAAACTGTGGTCAGTCTACTAGGAAACATGAAATTTATATGAGAAGTTAAAGACTGTTGATATAAACAGTCTGTTGTATGAACTCATATTCGCACACGTAAAATTAGCATTATCAAATTGGCTAAATAGTTGTCTTCAACAATATCAAGGTTGATACAGCCATATATCAGGAAGAAAGAAAGAAAAATCTTTAAGATTTTGATTACATATTGGAAACAAGTAAATGTCTGGTCCTAGCTATAGAGAAGAAACTGAAGATCTGATAAGAGTGAAAAAATGGTAAAGAAGCCTTGAACAATGAACTGCAAAGTTCATAAGTAGGGCTTGCTCATTTTCTGTGGAGTAAATTTTTAATTAACACCATAAATGTGTAAACATTAGCTTTTCTATATGCGTAATCACCGTTATAAGACAAGCAACATACATGTTTAGCTTGCGCTTCATTTTCTGCTGCACTCGCAATATAATTTCCATTTTAGTTTAGCAGTTCATTCAGTGACTGGTAATAGTGAAGATGTCTTGTCCTCAATATATAAAAAAATGTTTAATTGCAAAAAAGAAGAAGAGATTATAAAGAACCAGATGAAAAATTGTATTTTAACCCCCCCCCTCCCTACAGTACTGTCTTTATTTTCATATAAGGTCATCAAAATATAAATAGTTTCAGTTTTTCTTATTGTAGTATTTTATTCATTCAGAAATAGTTATATATTATAATACAAATGTGTACTGTAATTACTCGTACATTACATTACAAATTAATGTACGTGTGTGTGTGTGTGTGTGTGTGTGTGTGTGTGAATAATAAGAAACTTTAGTAATTATCATGTCATGAATAGTAGTGTGTGTATACTACAGTATGTTTGATTTGGTTCTTTGCAGAAGTCGTAAACTGAACAGCCAGCTTGAGAATGCAATTCAGGAGGCAATGGCAGAATTAGACAGAATGAGCGAGACTCCACAGCAGGGTGCCCCATTACCTCCAACTCAGAGTGTGGCTGTCTTAGACAACAGGGCGAGACGTTCCCAGCGATAGTTATATCTTGATCAGACATTGCTGTCATAACACACGTAAACATTTTTACTATTGCCTCTGTTACAGTGTTTAGTGGGCACATACAGAGTTTTGTTTGTTTCTTTCTCTTAAGGTTTATATATTGTGTTTTTACTGAACATTGTCTTCCCAAAGTCTTCTTTACACTTTTGTCTTCCTAAATTTACAGAAACCCGTCAGAAATTTTCTTTTACTTTCTTTTTTAAGGAATTTTTGAGTAGTGTTATGACAGACTGTGTCTGCAGGAAACAAATATTACACAAGTCCAAGGAAGGCAATGATTTTGTACTGTAATTAATTCTGTAATATCGATTTGACCACAATACTGAATTCAAGTGGTATTAATTATAAAAATGATTAGATTATTTTTGTATTTATGCACTACAAGGAAGCCACACTTTTACAGTTCTGTGAAGTTTACACAGTTCACTGTGTTTAAAACTGTACAATTATGTATTGTTGTTGGTGATAGAAATTGTGGATCATAATTTACTGTAATTTGTGTGCTTGAAAACTTTGCTTGAGGAACTGAATACAGAGTTCATTACAAATTTGAAAACATTTCGTTTTTAATGGAACAAATGAAAGTGTATACTATATATTTTATAAGTGTTATGAACCAGTTAAAGTTAATGGTGGTGTTAATAATCAGTACCACAGGTTTTATTGCTAACAGAAACTGATTCCGATTGTGATAAAGCAGGTGTCATGTTTTGTAGTTATTTAATGACAGCGCATGGTGGTATACTATGAAATTGCTTACATAGTTTCTCAAGTAAAGAGGCCTCAGTATTTTCACAAAACAGTATAATCAAACGAAGCAGACATGTAAACCTGGTACACGGATGATGTAAAGTTTACTTGAATACTTCTCTTACCCAGTGATTACTGTTCTCTTGAACTTTTGAACGGTATTCAAGTAAACTTCTATATTTTCAGATAATTAGATACATAGAGGAAGGACATGTTATGATTACATCACATCAGGATAAAGTTTATTTATCCTGAATAAAATATGTTTACACAATTTTTGAATGACACTTTTTTAATAGGTAAGTTAATAATATAAATAATAGTTAATAGATGAACTGTTAAAAGTGAGCGTAAATAATGACACAAATGTCATGAGCAAATAAGAGTTTAAGAGAAGTGGTGGCTGAGATTTAGTTTGTGAAACTAAACAATATGAAACTATTTTTATATTGTTCGTGTAATATTTGCCAACAGAATTTTTATAAGTTGTTTTAATGGCATGTCTTTACTGAAAATAAGCTAGTCACAAGCAGATTTTTATGTTTTCAACGTTTTACACAGTTTTTAACATTTTTATACATTTTATTTTTGTAATAAGGGAAACCATTTAATGTGTAACAGAAATCCTGTAAAGTTCTGTTAGTTACGTGTTTATATATATGAGGTAGTTATATTTTTGTTTGTTAGTAGCAAGTTGAATACAAAAAATGTTCATGTAGAGACAGTGTTTTATTTTACACATATTACAACATCATGATTTTTCTCCAATCAGATTTTATATATTTTAGTTTCCGGTTTTATGTAACTTGGTTTTATTGATATAAGATTTAACCTTATATAAGATTTTAAGGGAGTGTTTACTTACATCAGAATTCATGTTTAACACTTGAATGATATGATTAAATCTGTATTCAGTATTTACAAGAAAGTGATCTCAAAGCACATTGTATAAAATATATATGTTTTGTCGTCTTATCTTTCTTTTGCAGTTGCATGTGCTCTACTGTACTGCAAGTTACTCTACTAATTTTTAACATATCGCTTCATTTTATTTTTGACTTTACTGTATTAAGGATTTTGCCATTTCTGAAATTATATGTTATGTTTTTCTACAGTATTCATGATTAATGTAATTTAACTTTTAAGATGTCTACATTTATGTAGCTGTGTCGAGAGGTGTGCCAAGTATTCTATGCGCAGCGCAGAACCATCAAATATATTAAAAACTTTACAAGCAGATCATTCAAAGTCAAAAGTAGTTCTTATTGGCCAGGCCTAGGACACTAAATAAAACCCAGATAAAATGTTAAAAAATTTATCTTATTTTCAGAGGCAACTCCTGAGAGCAAGCAACACAAGCAGCATTTGCCCAAAGAAAATCAGGCAATAGTAAATAAATGATAATGTTACCAACATTATTGTTGTCATCGAAAACTGTTTCACGTGCCATCTTATCTCTTATCTTTTGAAAATCGGCAGTGCCGTCTATCTTCCATTCAAAATGATATTGATACCTTGATTTGATCAGAATCATTAATATCACTTTGCTTCCAGTTCTGTGCGCTGTTTTAACAGTAACTGACTGCTCCGTCCCAAGGAATTCTTCAGTGCACTATGAGTTGGCCATAATTTCAGAAATCTTAGCGTTTATTTAGGATTTCATAACCATTCTACATGCCTTCATTGCCTTCATTTTTACATTAGGCTACAGTTAGAAATACTAAAACGTATAAAAATGTATGATGATTTCCTGGTACATATGTAGAATGCTAAATAGCACAGCACCTGGCTCTCAGAGACACAAAAAGCCAACCACTCTTTAGTAGTGCTTTAAGCCTCCAGGAGCGTTACCAGTGTCCTGCCTGCCTAAATGAAAATGTGGGGATTTTTCTCTCTTGTTTATTGTTTTGGTTGTCACTGTTTCAGGTTAGCTCCCCACGGAGTGTCCTGGGTACGGATTGTTGAAATCATAACTTTCTTTAACAATGAAACAGAACCACAGTTTGCTAACCACTACTTTTTTAATCCTCATACACAAATTTAGTTGATGAATATTTTCCTTATAGTGACATCAACATGTGTGAAACTGAATATTTTTTAATCATTTTCTAGAATTGGAATTTTATGTACATGTGTTTATATTGTGCTTAGAGTTGATGCTTTCCCTAGCCATCTGGTCAGGAATCACCATTGCTTATTTTGTTATTTCGTTCTATCGAAATTAAGAATCCAATAGCGCCCAAACTTGCCGGCTTTTCTACCTATTATTATTCTGTCTACAATTTTGGAGTTTGCAGATTATTAACGAATTTATGTGTTTCTATTTTATTATGGACTTCTATAAATATTATTTGTAAGAAGTATAAATTGGGCTAAATGGGTAATGTCTTTTTCCCATGAAACTTCTTAGTTTTAAATGTACAGGTGTACATTTTCAGTCACTTAAATTTAATTAGTATTCATTTTCATTACAGTAACATTTTTATTTATTTCTACTTATACAATCCATACTTAGATTCACACACACACACACACACACACACACACACACACACACACACACACACACACACACACACACACACACACACACACACACACACACACACACACACACACACACACACACACACACACACACACACACACACACACACACACACACACACACACACACACACAATATATATATATATATATATATATATATATATATATATATATATATATATAGGGGCCTGTTAAGAGTTCCCCTGTTACTTTGAATTTGTTCATAGAGCTTAGAGTACTAATGTGGGGGAGGCCAGCCTATAATTATGATGTTAAAGTCAGTGGTACTGTATAATTATTCAGCTAATGTGCATCTTAAAATTATAATTGCTTTAACATTAAGTTATTGTACAATGCTGAATAATGAAAACCACTAACTACATTTTAGTATGTAGGCTTTCACGGCCGGTGTCATTATAATTATTTAAAACTTCCGGGCTGAAAGGCCGTGGTCGAATGCTTGATGTTCTGCAGCTATCAAGCATTAGCTGCAGAACATCAAGCATTCGACCACTGCCTTTCAGCCCGGAAGTTTTAAATAATTATAACCACTAACTACAGTCACACAGTTTATTTTTAGCTAAAACGTAGAACATAAAGGAGGTGAGAAATTATGCATAATGAAAGTAGTTTTTACTCCATTGTCCATGTGCCCTCTCTCTGTACACTCTGTACTCTCCATGTGCCCTTTGTTAGGCAAGGAAAACAGTTCCTCCCTGTTTCACACTGATGAAGTGATTACAGTAAGGGTAACCTGCATACTGTTCAAAAATTTCAGTCATCGTGACTCAACATTGTAACCTCTCAGTAACATAAAAAATGATACCCCCTTGTGTACAGATACCGGGGATAGACTGGACCATCTCACCACTCCCCAGAATGGCACACCACTAGTTCTGTTATGCATCTTATTGTGGCATTAAATAAACTTTGCCTGTTGATAGATTGTCGCATACTATTCTTGTGTGTACTAACTGCAGACCAAATGAGGTTTGGCAGAATAGATTTATGAAATCTTCAAAAAAACTTATCAGATCACATTCTTGGTAAAATCAAGTTTGACAGACTTAATCATATCTGAAATATAAGGAAACCTGTAATTTTTTTTTCTCAGTATATGTAATAATTCTGTTGTCAAATTAAGAACTAAACAATGGCATAAATGATAGTGACATAAAACTCATCAGAATATTATTATTATAACATGAGGGCACAGAAAAAGCCTCGCTATTTGGCCTTACTTGAAAATGATGGCATGTGCACAGCATTGTTCCAAGACGTTATGTATCCTGTGATTAATATTATATATAAATATTCGTACATTTCTAGTGTTGTATTTTTTAAGTTTTTTTTTGTATTATTAAAAAATATGAAGTGTATATATTGTGTTGTACGTATATATATAAAATGATGATTATTATTATTATTAACAAGTTGTACATATTATAAATAAATATATAAATATACAAATATATAATATACATATACCTATAAATATATATATAAATAGTGTGTTAGTGATGATCAGTTGCAAAATGTTCTTTATTTATTTATTTTACTTAACAGTTTTTGTGTCTTATATATCATTATATGCTTTAAGTATTCTGTATGTATGCATGTTGATAATTAAATTGTTGTTATTTAATAAATAAAGTGAATTGTAAATTTAATGTTGAAAATGAAAATTTGATGAACAGCACTGAAAGCGCCTAAGATATCTAGATATGTATACAGTCAGTACAGCTTTACGTAATATTTTGTCATTCTCTTTTAATTCAGTTTGTATATTATAAGGGATATAATATATTGTTATTATGTTATTAATAAATATTTAACATTTTGTTAAAACTGAATGATTAATAATTATTAACTGAGAAAGATGTGTTTAAAATTTATAAAGTATTGTTTCCAGGAAACATGTGGGAATAAGTGACCAGTTAATGGTAATGAAAATGTACAATGATAGTAAAATGTTTAAATTTGAAATTAATATATAATTATGTCTTAAATTAAAGGATATGTTGAGAAACTTAATACTTGGTGATAATTTTATTGCAAAGCACAAATGTATGTTTGAGAAAAGAGTGAATTTAAAAATAATCTTACTCGTAAAGATGCTGCAGCTTCATTCATACAGTATGGGTTTGCTTGGTCAAAGTTTCATACATCATTCGGTTTTAATGAATTATATAAAGAACAGGTTATTAAATTTAATTAATATTTTTAACAGTAAATATAATAGTTTAAACAGTACTATCCATTATTATTTATATTTTTAAGCTATACTATTCATATTATTATATATTTATTCTATTATTATGATTATGATTATTATTATATTAACTTATTTGTATGCTGTTGAATTTCTTTTTTTCTGTAAAAATTTTTGTTATAAACTATTTTGTTATAAGGTTACTTTTTGTAAGCAGTTGTGTGTGAGTGTGCGTGCGTTTTGAGTGAGCACGTGTGTGTGCAGGTCACGTCAAGCAGATAATAATTACAAGTTACAAGCTTTGTTAAGTATTTCATGAGACCTTGTACGGTAACCAATTGCAACGCATTTTTAATATTTAAGGAATGATTTCTTGCTAGCAGTAGACATATGGACAGTACATAAGTGGATGGTATAATCAGTTATTATGTTTTATTTTCCATCCATTAAGATAATATAATTATTTGTTATAAATGTTTATACATAATATGTTGTTATATTGAAAGTTTTTCTTTTAATTTTGTTGTGGTAGGCTACGCAGATAATGCTTTTATCATTTTTTTCCTACATTACTGATCATATGTTAGTCCCCCCTCCTAAATAATTGATGAATAACTATTGAAGAAAGATAATTGTATAAATATTAAAATTTCTTATTAACATTCCAAGTTATCATCCCTTAAAATTACAGATAATGAATTATTAATTCAGTATGTGTTTAAACAAAACATATAATCCTGTCAGTACAGACAATATATCCAATACAATTGTCTTAGAATCTTTAATTTTTTTTAATGATAAATAAAATCTGCTAAGTGTAATTTTAGTTACAATGGCAATTGAGTAACAGACAGAGTAATGCTGTAAGTTGTATTATTTGTGTAAGTTAATGTATGGAAATTGTTGTAGATAACAGAGAAAGTTAATTTATTTTTTGTTTGTGAAACTGGTACATGAAAGGTGAAGCTAAAAGCATTTTGTATATGTATTAGTAGAAAAATAAAGAGATATTTTTTAAAATATTTAAATAGTTTCAAGCTTATATGATTTATTGTATTATGATAATGACAGACATTATTCCTTAAAGAGCCTTCCATCACTGAAAGGGACATGACTTGCACATGTTGGTGGAATGGTAATGTTGGTGGGTTTAGTTACACTTATCAGTGAAACACCTGCACAAGGACACCAGTGATAAATACGATTGCTTTGTTGTCAAAGACACTTTTCAAAATGCCATTATCAGGGCAGTATATACAATAAATTGTTACCTTTTTTTCAGCACTCACTTCATATATTTTAGTACTATTAAAAAGGAGACTGTCTAAAATGTTATTTATTTTAAAAATTGTACAACTTATGTATGATTTCCTTTAATGATTTACTCCCCACCTTATCTATACACAACTACACATATTTCCAGCTACGCAAAACCGAGTTTCAGGCAATCAGGATGTTACCCATGTTAATTTCATCATTCCATGGACTTAAGTGTGTTTCTGTTATTCACTTCAGAAGCCACAGGCACCCAAATTAACGGAACAAGGAGGGTACTCAAGGAAGAGACATGTCAGCTTTAAACTGATAACATAAAAACTACTTTACAGGATGGGTTCTCCGAGCTATTGCATTGTCTTAAAGCAAAATCCACCTTTTAACTACTTGATCCATAGTACCCATTTGATTGATTTTTGTTTTGTTTTGTTTTCTTATACTCTAAATATGCACATGTGACCTGGAGGTCCATCCTCTTCAACTTTTTCTTGCCCTTCGCTAAACTTCTTGTAGGATCTAAACTAATTTATGTGACATGGCATAATTTTTATACATACAGTACCTACAAAGAAATTTGAGGTTTCTATCATTTATGTCTTCAGTTTAACCTAAACTTTCAAAGTAATACCATTGACTGACTATAAAATTTGACTTATTCCTAAGATGTCTATTTCAAACAATGTCTAAACATAAACTAAATGGTTAGTTTCACTTAAAGGATCATTTTCAAAGACAAATGTCATCCCTCCGCCCATAAACACAAAGAAATTCACACTTTTACCACTGTAGACTGGTTTGTGATAGCTAGACCTTATATTATGCACCCTGCATTTTTTAACATTTCAGTTGTTAGTTTTTCTTTGTTTATTAAATATTGGTACAACAATTAAGTAACACTCTAGAAAAGTCAGCAGGTGCAGTGTCTCTGTCAACTAGTATTGTAAGTCATATACCGTATGTTATCCATACTAACATTTCATATAATTTCTAATACAAGTTTCATATTAAGCATCCTACAATTTTTTAAAATTACTGGCAACATCTCTGTAAAAATTATTTTATAATTTATTGATTGTATGAAATCAGATATATTTGATGAATATGTGGGTCTGTATATGATATGTATGGGTAGATGAATGAATGTGTGAATTGAATATTTTTCAGTTAGATTTAGTTGTTTTGCAAATCATAATTATGATATACAGTAACCATCTTGTAAATAATTTTCTACTTGTAGCAAGGTGGAATGAATATTCAGTCCAAGTATTTTTTTATTTCTCCGGAAGGGTCTAGTGAGGGTAACAACCCAATGCCAAGCTCTGCTAGTCAAGGTAAAGCAATAAATAAACTTATTCTAAACATGTGTGTGTGTGTGTGTGTGTGTGTGTGTGTGTGTGTGTGTGTGTGTGTGTGTGTGTGTGTCCTATACATACAAGACTTGTCTAAAAAGTAATGAGACTGAAATTTTTCCTCAAAGTGGAAAGAAGGCCGAGAATAGAACAGCTGATAGTTATAACATTAATTACTTTCATAAAAAAGTGTTAAAGTGTTTAACTTCTGAACATTATCAGATTTCACTGTGCCATCATTTTTGTAAGTACTGGTATTTATTTTGTATCATGTCGACAGTAATGTTTAGCAGCTGTATAGTCTATTGTAAATATCAATACTAGTATTTTGCTGCCAAGATTTGAATATATGTGTTAGCAAACAAAATAAAAAATTAAACAGGAAGGAGTTTAAAAAATAAAATTAGAATAATTGAAAATCAAAAATGTATTACTCTCTCTCTCTCTCTCTCTCTCTCTCTCTCTCTCTCTCTCTCTCTCTCTCTCTCTCTCTCTCTCTCTCTCTCTCTCTCTCTCTCCCCTTCCTCCCCCTCCATCCCTTGTTGACTCTTGGATGCTTCATCACGATAAAGTTCAATGCTACGTCTCACTTTCTGCAATCAACTATTTGGCCAAAAAGGGCATTTTTGTATTTCCAAAAATCAAAAGCTAACTTTAGGGAAACTCTTTTAAAAGTGTGGAAAATATCTAGAATATTCCAAAAGATTGTAACATATCAGCTAGATGTATTAATTGTTGGACTTCTAGAGTTGCTTAGTCAAAGGAGACAAGTCCTCCCTAAGTAAGTAGCTTCCAAAGACAACTACTTTGAAAAAGACAAAAATTTTTGTTAGCTGTCTTGATAATTAACTATAAAACAGGTTAATTACCTTCTGTCGCGCTTCTTAAAATCCAAATATAGGATAACATCAAGTTTCGACAGCTAGTGTGTCATCATCAGATCCTCATGAATATAGTTAAAAACTACATTTGTCGATGTTTATACATCTCGTCAAATAATAAAAAAACAACACATACATAGTACAAAAATAATAAATAATTTAACACATATTAAAAACGAAATAAAAACGAATGAAACACAATACGCGCGGCCGCCACGAACCTGCACAGGAACGCGTTACACGGTAAAACTAATCGATACTGATTTGACCTTCGATCAACTTTATCGATCTGACACAGCTAATTTCTCGTTCTATATCATTGACTCTATTGAATAAAATATTATTTTTATGTATTGATTTTTCGTTTAGGATACGATCGTAATTCTCTTTAGTGGCTTTATATATCTCAAACCGTTCGAGAGTGTCCAGTTTAAGTGATTTCTTGCATTTATGTAATATGTCCAAACTGGACATATGAAATCGAAATGACATATGAAATATGAAAACCCCCTTTATGTTTTATTAACACTCATGGGTAACTTACCCCCCTGGTCCAGTGACTGTGGCCGTACCTGAATGACCTTACTGGACTTCCCTCTCAAGATCCCAACACACCACAAGGCCAGACAGGCACTTGACCCCCCTGCTCTGATGCGCAGGCCAGCACAGGACCGCCGCCACAGTATCACCAGACACTGAAACATTAAATCAAAACATCAAATAGTGGCCTTACTTTATACCATATCCCCAACTGATCTGGGCCCCTTTAGCTGTGATGGTTTGTGTTAAGAAGCACTGGTTTTTCTTAACGTCTAACATACATATATACAGGGGCGGATTTACGCACTTGCCTGGGGCGGCAAATTTTGGGGAGCGGCAAAATTTGAGTTAAGAAATGATATTTTTAGATTCAAACAAATTTATAAGTATAAAAGCCAGTTATCATCGATAACCTGGAAATGCAACTTGAAAAAAGAAGGAATGCATACCCAGAAGTAAACCGAAAATTCCAAGCGTTAACTCAAATTAAAGACTTGAGACCTAAGGAGGGCAGGTGAGAACCTTGTTAGAGAATTGATTTAGAAAACGCCTTCTTGCATGAAATTATTCATTTTAAATGCTTTCTGGAAGAAGCTCCACTAGAGGGTTTTAGTAAAGTGAGAAGCGAAAAAAAAGGAAAAGGCAAATGGACAAAACAAGCGGCACTCCACTGCCAGTTGAGCAGGTTGAGCTACAGCCAACAAAGGAGGCTAAGCGGTTAACACCTCTGAGTCTTTGCCACCTCATTCGTAAAGATGATCTTCAGATGGTCTATCCGAACTTAGATATTGCTCTGAGAATGTTTGTGTGTACGGCTGTCTCCAATTGTTCAGCGGGAAGAGCCTTTTCATGGCTTAGAAGAGTAAAAACATATCTCCGCACAAACATGGGAGAGGATCGCTTAAACTCGCTGGCGGTACTGTCAATCGAAGGTGACATGTTAACGTCAATGGATTTTTCTGAAGTTCTTGATGTCTTTGCCCAAACAAAATCTCGAAGAAAACTAAATACTTTTGTTATAACTAGATTTTTCCAAGTAATATGTTTTCAGTTTCATTATTTTCATATCAAACATTATTCAGTATTAGTTGCATTATTATTATTTCTGTGTTGTAATCTTTGTATACGATAAAATTAGTTGAGTTGCATATATATTTTTGTTATAACTAGAATTTTCCAAGTAATATGATTTCAGTTTCATTTGTTTCATATCAAACTAACATCATTCAGTATTTGTTGCATTATTATTATTTCTGTGCTGTACTCTTTGAATACGATAAAATTAGTTGAGTTGCATATATAACTGTACCAGTATTCCAGTATTTTCTGTTTGTCATTTAATAAATAATGTATGTACCCATATTTAATGTGATTTTATTTACGTTTTCCTTAATTTCTAACTAAAATTAGTTATTTTCTTCTGACAAGTAAATATGTATATTATCAATGTTTATTTATTTTTACATGAAATATAATTCACCTGACAGTCAAAGGAAACGAGGCAGACAATCAAACTGGGGGGAAAGAGGATGTGAAATCGAAGAGGGGAAGGGAGGGGAAATGAGGAGAGGGTGGAGGGGGCGGCATTATCTGCCATGCCTGGGGGTGGCAGTACAGCAAATCCGCCCATGCATATATATTTAACATAACATGTTACATTTTAAATTTTACTATCAACATTCTGTATGCCTCTATCTTGTTAATTCTTATCCCAAATTCAAAATATTTCCCTGATTCCAATCTGAATTTAAATAACCACTTCCCATTACAACATTACAAACATCTTTCATTACCCAAATCACATCTCAAAAATATTTAAATGCATTAGTATAATTCTTCTTAAACACATTTAAATCAATTACATAATCACAAATTATCTACTTATATATATTTTTTTCTCTCAAAATCGTTAATCATCTCCATAATACTCCTCAAATCAACACCAAATCATTTAGTTACATCATAAGATCAACTACATATTCTATATTACCAACATAATTCCATTTAATCGGGTTATCTTATCCCGCTTATCATAATCATCAACTTCCTCCTTCACATCATTTTCTAATATCCCCCCTAACCCAGTTACAATTGGGTAAATAAGCTCACGGGTACACCGGTTTTGGTATTTACCTCTTTACATAAATACTATATTTATGTCCCTGGCTTGTAACGGCCAGCTCCTTTCCACACGCACTATTGATTTGTGATGTTGGACTGTAGCGCCCAGTTGCTTCCACAAGAACTGAAGTTTATTAGGGTGTAAACGCTGCTTACACTGTTCTTGTTTCGGCGTTATATAAACATTCGGCATTACTGGTATACAAGATACCAGTAATCCTACTAAAATGATTCATATGCCCTTAATACGGTCTATCATCCCATTCGATGGTAGCCGCTGTTCCATAGTTATGTTGATTCCCCTGATTAACCCCCCCCCCGGTTAATTTCTAAATTACACCAATTTCAAAGGCAACCAACCATGGTCAGTGTACAAGAAATCTGCCCATAACTGGTTGTCAGCCAAAACTGGTTGTCTGGGCTGGTAAGGCCGGGACCGCCCGAAAGTGGGGAATCGCTTTAAAACATACAATACATGTTTTATATCCCTACCCATTTACATACTACTCAATTAGATACTTTATGCTTCTCATAATCAACATAATAGATGTATTGAACATTACCATTATTACATTAAAATTCATACTTGAATTACATGTTGTATTACTTACTTCATACTTTCATACTTGAAATTGCATAAAAAATTATAAACATTACAACTTTAACTTTCTATTGAACATTTTAATAATTAACCTTTAATTATTTATCATTTAATATACAATTAGAATTTCCAAAAAATTTAAATTTACTATCAACATTTCATTTATTAGCTCCTTTCAAATTAATTCAACTATTTTATCAAACACATTTTAATTACTTTAATCATCAACTTGCTTTAATTACTTTAACAAAATTCACAATGACCAACCATCAATTATTAAAGTTGAATATACTTAATACAACACGTTGTATTCTCTGTTACCTTATCATTACAACAACATAACTTTACTACATAAGTACAGTTAACATCAACATAAAAGTATATACAATCTACATTTATTATCTGTTATCGTTTACCACAAACCATTTCATAATTCAGTCCATTTCAAAACCCACTACTCACATAATTAAATCTTCATGAAGAATAAATATTTACCCTCCATCATCAAACAATAATCTTGTCTTACGTATACACAATTCATTCTTAATTAAGTACATTTTGTTACTACTATCAATATAACCACTATTTGCTTCTTCTAATGGTTCCATTACCCCATAACAACGTTTCACAGGATTACTCCACATTATTATTAAATCATATTTCATGTCAGCTTTATGTATTTCTATTACAGTCTCCGTAAGTATTTTTTGTCGACCACAGGTAAGTTATGATCTCATCATCATCACAGTTATCTACTACTACACCTGTTACACCGTAAGGTAAGTGTTTGTTATCATCGTTATCACCATTTTAATCTACTACTGCTATATTAATTACTTCACAAGGTAAGCCTTTTATATAATCAACTCTCTCACTATTTATTCTTTCTATCAATTCTTTATAATCTCTCCTCAACTTGAACAACTCTACCTCTCTCACTCTCTCAAAATCGCTTGCACAACCCCATCGTACTTTCTCTCTCTCATTCCATGCAGAGGGTGTTACATCAACACCTCCTGGCTCTTCCAGGACAACTACAAAAAATTAAGGGACTACTTGAAGACACCTCGTCTTCCACACAACCTCTGGAGGAAACTCTGTCCTCGTAAAAGACCTGTGAAAACCCTGTTTCACAATAAACCTGGGGAAAATTTATCCTCTGCCCCATATTTCTACTTAAACTCTCCTCATATTCTCTCTCAAGCACATCTATACTTATCACTACCCCATTGCTACCCCCTACTCCCATTACTCTCACTACCCCCTACTATCTCTATATTCTCATCATCGCTATTAATTTTCACTGTATCACCCTTAGATACCCCTTTTTCAACTAGCTTACCACTACTATTTGTTAACTCATTATCATAATTATCACTTACCTCGTTAATTATTTCTTTGTTATTATTTGTCATCATCTCCTCATTATAATTATCACTTATAGTTTCAGTATCTGCGTTATCAGATTCACTTACCTGTTTCAGTTTATTTTCTCTCCTCTCCTTTCTCTTTCTACTTTCATTTACTTCATCTTGTAATTGTTTTACAATAGTACTAAAATGTTCATCAACTTGTTTCAAACTTTTATTGATATCGACATTTTGTTGTTTTATTTTGTCTCTAATCTCATTAAAATTGCTCTGTATTTCATTATTTTGTTCTTTCAACTTTTCACTAAAATTACTCTTTATTTCATTATTTTGTTCTTTCAACTTTTCATTGAGATTACTATTTATATTTTCACACTGAAACAATATTAATTTGTTCAAATACTAAAACACTCTTACCTTTGGGGTTCGGGTCCAGAGTCGTACAGACGAAAACAGCTGCAGAAGGGATTATTTGAAGGTTACCAGTATACATATAAATACGCTGTTCGTTTTTAAAACAAATCGCTTCTAATTTATTAGCAACATTACTTACTCCGGCACTATTAACATTGTGTTTGGTTGTTGTTAAATGATTTATGCACTGGAAGATGTATACTGTATATGTTTTTCATATAGCCGGTCGGCTTTTGAGATTCACCCGGGCACTTAGAATTTTAACGGTTGCGCGTTATACTGTTTGTACAACTTTTAACACTGTTAATGCTTTGAAAGATAGGCCTATTCTTAATTACGGCCTATCTTGCACCCGAGGCCACCGTTTAACTATTTTAATAAACTGCTGCTGCTGGCTGTCTACTGTTCACTCTCTGATGACAAACTGCATACTGTTTCACAAGAAGCCTGCTGCTTACTGGGGTGGTTACGCAATGCGTCTGGACAATTGTTTAGGCTAACTGTGTGTATGTTGTACTGAGGCACCTCACAGGTGAAAGTTAACAATTTGAAAATTGAACTGAATTAATATAAAATATAATAAAACTGTGGTGGCCCACAATTCTGTACCGTTACAAGACATTGTTCTCATTAGGTTAAACATATCATCCATCGACAACTCTCTTACTCTAGTTGTCGTTGGAGTGGACTCTGCTTGTACATTACTCATTATTATCGATTCGGTAAAACTGCTTTCGTTATTTGCCATTTTTATTATTTTTATTAATCAATCAGTACTTCATTATTACTTATAATATAAACATGAACAAATAATAACTCACCAGCACTTTATATTACAACATAACCTTCATACATACATTTATTTATATTTCATTTAGTTACCTTAAATAACCCCTTCTGTCCTCGAAAGTAGGCCTACATTTACATAAATAAGTTTTATGTAAATATCCCTGTTCGGACAGCGCCAATTGTAATGTTTATTTACTTTTACACTTTTTACTGTACATTAGTTTAGTGTGCTTCTCGACTACTTTGAGAAGCCATCCTGTATTGTTGCCAACCTTATACGTTTTCACTTACCGGGTTCGGTTAGACGAACTGGAGAACAGAATTAGGTTATTTAAATAAAAACAAATTGATTACTTGCATACACCCTTTGATCTCTTATTCTGCATTTAAATTTAAATTAATTTTAATTACAAAAAGACAATTTAAAGTCATTTGACTCCCATCATGAACCAAAAAATATCCCTTCTCCCTCTCTTAATTCTTATGTGATTTTTTAACGATAAAACAATAACAAAGATTACATGATTACATACATTGATAGCACCTAAGTTCAAAATAGAAATAATTAAAACAGAATTAAATTTATTTAACGCAAACCAGCGCTTCTTACCTTTATTCTATAATTATGACACACGCACACACACTCACCACGGTACATATTTTATAATTCCCCTTTGAGCTCTTTTATTTTCTTTTTAATTTTGCATGGTTTGAAATTTAATTTTGAATGGTTTACTTTACTCTCCCCATTTGTTACTTAGCTGTTCATTGTCCATCCACAATCCAGCCTCCTCATGTAATTTTTTGTCACTCCGCACCTTTCTTCTTTCACTTTCTTTTTATATCGCCGAAACTGTCACTTCATTTTAATATTAATTAACAACTGCTTCTTTAAATTTTACATTTAACACCTTTTGGCGTGGAGTGCGCCCGTAATTCGTCCCCGAATTAGTGTACGGCCGTACCGGATGAGAGTATAATTCTTACTGGGCCGAGACAAATTAGTCGAAAATCTGAACTGGAGGGCTGTCACGTGGTCTCGTTTTATTGTTTGCTGGTATTACGTCGACAGATTTTAATGCGTTGTTGACTTCTCCCCGCATTCCAAAGTGAAATAAACAAGGCTTGGCTCCTGACATCATATAGCGTGACCCCAATTTGTGCATAGTTCAGAGGTCAGTTGGCTAAAAATAACTGTCTCCGCTATGATACCGTTGACCTTGAGTCCACTTTGTGTACATTATTTATTATCCCATAACATTTATGAATAAAATTTTACATTTTCTTTATTGATCGGGAGGGTCTTACCTGTACCGTTACAAGTATTTATTGTATTTTTTACAAGTTTCAGTTCATGTGGTGGTAGATCAGCCATTTAAACGGAATTCAGAAGTAAATTCGAGACCTCCTTGTGACTTTACCCACTTTATTATGTATTACTACACACATATACTGATATTTATATGTATAAAAAGTACCATAATATGGTACCTCTACGTACTTACCAATTTCAGTCGCTGCCGGGCTCATATTCTTCTTTTTAAATGTGCTTTTACCTAAAGGGGGCCAGGATTCATTTACAGCGAGATTTTGATACACAGAAGATGACACAAATAATAACACTGTATTATGGAAAACAACCATCAAAATTTTAATTTCCCAGATATGTTTTACATACACGACCATGCGGTCAAAATGGTGTCATATAAGATTACCAAAACAAAATGGTGGTTAGTTTAATACCCAAAATCATTCTTAATACTTCTTTTTTTGTTTCTAAATCAAGATCATTGTAACGTTTATAATGCTGCAGCTTTAATCATGTATTAATTAGTATTTACTTACACACAAACCAATGCCCTCGGCATATATTGGTGGCCACGAGCTCACTCACTCACTCTCACACGCATTCGCCCTATTACAAGTACATTCGTTTAATTAATTATTCTTGATCAATGAGCTCATTAAACTATAAGAAAGATGGTAAAATTGGACTTCTCTTATTGTTGTTCGGTGTTGCTCCTTAGCTGTTGGTGGTTGACGCCCATGTTGATGGCCGGTGTTCGCCTCAAGTTTTGCTGAGTTTTATTAAGTAAATATAAGCATTGATTCTACATATTATAGTTCATACTGTTATTAAATTCGAGCCTTTATTGCTCCACTATTATACTGGTAATTTTGATTCTAGTTATAATAAACTTTTGTTATAAAGTTGATCACACAGCGATACATCGCTGTTGATCCTTTGAAGAACTGCGTTGAATTGAGAACGAGGCAAATGTAAATTTGCGCTTGTGTGTGTGTTTCTTACATCATCCAGCTGTGTCTTACTGGACAACGCCTCGTTGTACGTATTGTAGTCAGTGCGTCATTGTTTTTGGTTATGACGGAACAGTGCTATGATCCAATCACAATGCATATTTAAAGTCATTCGTCACAAACACCGCCATGGCCTTTTCCGATTCCTGCACGTCCAATGGTGACCTTGGTATAGTACTCTTGCTGAATTTACTTTGTTCCTCCATATATAGGGACAATGGACCTAACCATTCAGTGTTTTAATGATTAAACAATACAAAACATTGAAAAATACCTTTAAATCCCATAATTATGGTATTGGGCCATTATGTACTGTTACAAACCCCCTCAATGAAAGATTTTGTGTCTGGACACAAAAACTTTCATTGACTCATTCACACTTTCCTAAAAGGATCAGTCTAGATATGTCACCACAACCCCCTGTATGTTACTATAAAAATTTTGTCATCACTTACCCTTGGTCCAATGATGTTGGTCGCACCCTCTGACCTTACTGGACTTCTCCTGAGAGATCCCTACACCATAAGGCCATGAGGCACTCTACGCTCCTGTTCTGACGCTCCAGCCAGCCCAGGACCGCGGTCACAACACCACAAAACTCTGAAACATTGTACACAAAAATTAAAATAGTGGTCTAAGATACCTCCATATCTACAACTGATATGTTCCCTTTTAGACGCATTGGTTTGTGTTTGGGGCATTGGCTTGTTCTAATTCAAAAGTTTAACATAACAACAACAAGACTCTAAACTGAATATTCTTTTACCACCACCAAACTCAATTTCTTCCTTGTAAGAAAACAAACTATGTATACAACTACAAATAACACAATACATGAACAATTCTTTAATATTCCCCAACATACCTTCACCTAATTATTTCTATCAAATTATTACAATCAGCTATCTATTGCAACATGTATCATACTATATTTTTGCTCAACTTCAATTGTACCTTTGGACTTTCAACTTTTAAAAGCTACTATTCTTTAACATTTGTTATCGTCATTACCAATAACATTAAAACATCATAAAACATTAGACATTACACATTAACATTGTTACATTTACATTACATTAAACAATTTACATTTACATGACTTGTACCAAAACTTTATCACATCATTACTATCAACAATTCTCTATTAACTTTTAATCATTTAACATTTGTTTATCATTAGATTCTATAAAACAATTTCAACTTTATCATTTACCTTTCATTTACATTACCTTCCTACCATGAATTTTCCTTTTCTCTAACCCCTTTATCCTTACTAGCTTGGGTGACTCTCCATTATTCATTTTTCTCCATATCTTATTTTGGCATTGTCAATCTAACCTTACTCACCTCTTTTTTTACTAACAACCGCTTCTAACCATTAATATATTTTGACACCAATATCTCTATAATAACCCCCTTCACAAATCCCATTTAAACCTCTGGCACCGCTCATTTTTGTACTAGTATGCGTGTTCCCTATCTATGCTCATTCCTTTATTGGTTCCTGACCCTTTCAGATAACCCTTTCCGGCACACAACGGTCCTTTCCTGTCTCAACACCTTTCGTTGCAGACTCCTACACCAATACCCTTACTACAAAATATCACCATCAACAACTATTATATATATACCATTCACATTACTCAACTCTACATATAATCACTAACCACTGTGTCCCTAAAATATCTAACACCTCTTTATATATTATCAGCATCTCAGCACTTTATTTTCCGTAACTCCCATTAACTCTATTTAACTAACTCCGATGCCCTTATTTATCACTATTACTCAAACTCTTTTACAACATTTCACCTTAATATACTACTAGAAAATTCATCACTTACCCTTTAACAACAATACCTCTCCATATCCAAATATATTACCTGCTTCATCATTTATTAACCCTTAGAACCTGAATCTCATAATATCATTTAAATTTCTTATCAATTATTTAACATTCTACCGTACACGTTGTAATATAAATAAAATATTACAAATATAAAATAAAAATAAAATTGATATGCGTTTTAATACGCTCCACGTTGGAAACGCCAATTTGTAATATAATTTACAAATAAAAATAAATTTATAATTGTTAAATTGAATTGATATGTATAGAGATATATTGTGTGTGTATCTTCTTGTGTGTGTGATAACACTGGGTCAGTCTGACTCCTTAAAGTCTCATTGGTTAGGCTAGTCAATTTGTAATATAATTTCAAATGTAATAATAAATAGAATATAGAAATATTGATGATAAGAATATGTTATAACTAGGTGTGTTTGATTGATAAATAATAAATACATCAAACTTTAAAAATTCTGCAAATATTTTTTCTCGTTCTTGTATAGAGTTTGTTGGAATGATTTAATTTAATTAATTAACAATTAATTAATTAGTTGAATTTGTAATTTCCTTCTATATCTATTCTCTCAATGTGAATTATGTTTTTGCTTAATAAAAAAATAATAATAACATTAATGGTAGGAATAAAAACAATGCTGGTAACTGAATACTGATTTGCGTTTATTCATTCAAAATTGTGCGCCAGTCAAACTGCGCATGTCCCAGGCACTGGCAAATATTCGCCACAGTCGGCAATGAGAAAAATCAACAGATATATTTTTTACAAGTTAAATTTATGGTTCTTTTAACGAGTCGAAATGGTCAGAGGGCAAGGAACAAGATACATTTAACAGGTATTCTTAAACTAAATGTTAACATCTGAAATAGAACAGAATTATTATTACAATTGTCAATTAGAAAGAAATTATTTAAAATTCGAACCAAGTCGAAGAAATGACGTCACTCTGCTCCAGGTAGCACTGCACCGTCTATGTGAGAAATTCAGCAATGGCCGCCGTCTGCTTGGTTTTAATCTGCTATGACGCCGTTGGAATTGAAGATCTTCTCCCACAGAAATAAAACGATGTTCCCTTTTCCTGCGAAGTGGTATTGGTCCAAAATATCGTGTTGAATGTCCCCTCGTCGTCTGCGATGTCGAATTCTGGATGGATCTCTTGTGTAGTGTGATGTTCAAATATGTGTGTTGGTTTTGTGAATTTGTTCCAAAAATTGATCAAAATGGCTGTCGATTTCTGGCGTTAAGTTTTATGGTGTTATTCTGTGTTTTTGGAAACTTGTGAAGTGTTAGACATAGATAGATAATATTATTTCACTTGTTAGTTCATCTCCGTTACACGCCACATAACCACACTTGGTTTTAATATAAATTATTTGGTTTTCAAAACTCCACTAATACATTTTTCAACTGTTCAGCTTTGCGATTAACAATAGACTAAACGACGCAACGTCGTCGTTTTAGGGCAATTTGTGGTATGTCTTTTTCCTCTTCATATTGTTTAATTATAAAATATCTGTCTAAGACTTGTTTCACTATCTAACTATACATAACAAGTTTTCTTATTTTTTACTGTATTTCCAATATTTCTTAATTTTACATGAATCTAACTATTCAGTAATATTGATTATTTAATTTTACATCTTTTGATATATAGCTGGGTTTGTTTCAAACTCATTTAAGCCCAAAAATTACAATTTTGCATAATAATTGCATGTCCCATATTTTGTACAAATTCAGTGTTTTAAAGGTTTTTATTTGTTTTTTCGGTATAATATTTCCATGGAATACATCTAGTAACTCCGTAATTACTTTGTTGTTAATAATTTGGTTATTAAAACATTTCAATATTGATTAATTTGCTGTTTAGTCTGATTTGATTACTATCATAAGCCTATTTTTGACTGTTTCCAAAAGAAGTTAGTTTTCTTTCTTTTGTCATTCTATTTGCTATTAACTGTATCTGTATTAATTATATTTTCAATTCCTGTATTGTATGTATTGAATTCTATTCCTATTACATAGATTAATTCTTTGATAGATAGTTTTTTTTTTGGTTTATAGGCCATTCTGTGTTTACAAACATAGTGTCTTGGTGGGTCTGTTTGTACATTATACATGGTTTACTGATTTGAATAAAACTATTACATTTTTATGCCCTACTTGCCTCTCTGACTTACACAATGGAAAATTAAATGACATGATTTTAATTACAATAGAATATCTTGTATCTACTAAACTTTCTTTATACTAATAACATCATTGAACCATAACATGAACATCTTATGCCTAATTTTAACAAAAACATCTTATTATCAACTATTTTCCATATATCACCTAATTTTAACAAAAACATCTTATTCCTATTATTTTTTCCTGTATCATCAAATGATAACAACATAGCTTATCCTAGACATAATTTAATTAGAAAACATAAAAAACTCCTATTACTAGTAACACTGTCAGTCACTAACTGTCTTGTGTATGTATTATTCTTATGAAAACACTTTAACTGTGATAAAAAACCTCGTGTATCTATTTACACCTTACATCTAAAATATTATTTAATTAATAATAAATAATAAACATCTTAATATTAGGCATACCTTCAGTTATGAACTGTCCTTTGGTATTTTTGTCCTCACCATTTATTTAGTTATAATTAAAGAAAACATTTTATATGTAATAGTCCTTATATCTAATTTAAAACTCTTATTACTAGTAATGTTGTCAGTCCTTAGACCGTCTTTCATTTCAATGTTTTTATTATTATTATTCTACACTCATGGTAGTCTTTTTATAATACTTAAACCTCATTGAAGATTTTTTCATAGATTTTTTAACTATGTTTCTCACTGTACACTCTGTAGTTCCTTAATTTTGTTATTTCACTTCACTTTATTGTATTCTACACTCTGGTAGTCTTTTTAGTGAGTTCTACTCTATGGTAGTCTCTTTTGACATATTTTTTGACATGTTACACTTACAACTAATATACAATTTGTTTTTATAGTATTGTATCTTGTAACTTGTTTGGGGGTTTACCTATATCGGTTTCAATTTTGTCTCATGGTATTTATTATATGATTAACATTTTGTTTTGGCATATCTCTTCCTGGTTCTGGTCTCTTTGTTGGAATCTTGATATGTTTCGTCCCTTCTTCAAATATCACATTAGTAGTTTCCTTATTAAAATGGTTTCATGACAGATTATTTCCTTTTTTTATGGTCCTTCCCTTTTTGTACTGCTTCCCCAATCTACTGGGTATACTGCTGGTTTAACTGGTTTTTTCATAGTAGGTTATTTTAATTAATGGTTTTCTTTATTATCTTCCATTTTTATTAACATTTTATAGACTTAATTATACAGTTTCTAGGGTAATCCTTAAACAATTTATTCTTCTCACTCACTATGGAACTTTCTCTTTTATTCATGTAACATTAATTCAAATGTTTAGTGTGATAATTTTGTTATGTTACATATGCTCTCCTGTAAAAGTGATTAGTTCAGATCATACTCTGTATGGATGAAATAATTACTACTAATTCTTTTGTATTTACATTTTCTCCGTGATTACATGTTTTCACTTTATATACCTTCCTTTTCCACCATTGCTTCCTCTCAGCTGATGTGTATCTCCTTCATTAGTTTCTTTTTTCATTGATAAGTGATCTTCAATCTTGTGTATAACATTATCATTTTATATTCCTTCTTATTTGGTGCTTCCTCACCAGTATGTTTACTCCCTAACATTCCCTAACAAATTAATTGGAACAGTTCAGAGTGGCACTTTTGGCTTCAATCCCTGCTGTCCAATACTTCAATTGAGTCCAGAGGTATTATCATCTCTGCTCAACACATAAGACTGATGGCATTTTCTACATCCAGTCATAAAAATAAATAAACAGTAAAAGTAGTCATTTTTGACTAAAATAAACATCTTTAGATTCTTCACTTCATAATACGTTATATTAATTAATACTTTTATACACTTGACTCTTCTTCTCTCTTAAAGCTTATTCCATATTAGGTGGTTTAGGTATGTGGTATAATATACATTTCATCATGTTTACATAGTAAGTAGTATTTATATTTACTCTTTCTACCATCTGGTATCCATTGAGTTATTTTTATTGCTCATGGTATAACATGAATTAATTCTTTATCACTTTCACTATAACAGTGGTTGTTGTAACAGCATTATCATTATTAGTATCAGGTTTTTGTTTTTTGGTTTCTGGTCTCACTATTTGGTCTTTAGTGAGCTGGTCCTTCTTCATTGTTCCATTTTTATTAAATTATTTTCTTTGTGAGTTTGGTTAATTTGTTCGATTAAGTCATATGACATTCTGGTTTCCTTTCTCTCTTAGAATTTTGTATCTCTTTCTTACAAAATCTTTTTTCATATTTCAGAGTTATTTCCCATCATTTGTATGAGTAATGATGTGAGTTTAATGTTTTTTAATTTTAGACATTTTTATTCAACTACATTCTTTCTTGTTCATAGTTGTTTTTCAAATATTTTGGTATAAGTTGTACTTATTATTGTTTTGAATTTTGAAATTATCATTTTTCAAAATTCTTTTTTCATTCATAATAGTCTTTGAATGTTTGTGTAAGTGGTACTTACTAATTATTTTGAATTTGGACAATTATTATCTCCCTCCAAATTCTTTTTACTTGCATAGTAGTCTTTGAATATTTGTGTAGCTTGTACCTACTATTGCTTTTGAATTTTGAAGCTGATTATGTTCAAAATTCCTTTTATTTAGTCACAATAATCTTTTAAATGTTTTGTGTAAGTTGTGCTTACTGATTTTTGAATTTTGTTATTATCTATTTATCAAAATTCTTATTTCGTTCACAATATTCTTTCTGATACTTGGTGTAAGATGTTCTTACTATATTTTTGAATTTTGTAATTATCTATTTATCAAAATTCTTTTTTCATCATTCACAATTGTTCGAATATTTGGTGTAAGTTGTACTTACTATATTTTTTTTGAATTTTGTAATTATTATCTTTATCAAAATTCTTTTTGTATCATTCACAATTGTTCGAATATTTGGTGTAAGTTGTACTTACTATATTTTTTGAATTTTGTAGTTTTTTATCAAAATTCACAATTTCTTCATTCTAGTTTTAACTCACAATTATGAGTCCTCCAAATATTTTTTAATAGACAACTGATTATAAGTTCCTTTTACTTTATTCGAAATGATATCCTTTAGTACATACGTATTGTTATTATTGTTTTTAATTATCAGGTATGGGCCGGTATACAGCAGTAATAACTTTTTGGTAATGCCTTCCAAAGTACTGGGTAATTCCCTGTTTTTTAGCAGTACCTTTTCTCCGACTTCATATCTTATTATTTTCTTAACAGCCTTTTGATATTTGTTTTTGCGCCTTTCCTGGTCTTCAGCCAATTTATTGTAGAATCTGATTCGATTGAATTTGTATTCTTGACTCCTGGGGAACTCTATTATGTCTTGTATTTCTCTCGGAGGTGGTCTTTCATACATTGCCGTGTATGGCGTGGTACCAATAGCGGTGTGATATGACAAATTAAGGAATTCTTCAGTCGCTAATAAATATTCTTGCCACTTCTTTTGTTGATTATAGCAATAAGTTCGTAATATTCTTCCGACCTCTCGCAGTACCCTCTCCGCTGGATTGCTGCTGGGGTGGTAGACAGACGTCTTGTATGTCTTAATGCCCAATGTATTCAGAGTGTTTCTCCACCGCCAACCCTTAAATTGCGTTCCATGGTCGGTGATTATGGATATCGGGCTTCCTACCTCTGGAATGTAATGATTTGTTATTATTTCTAGAGTCTTCAGAGTGGTGGCTCTGTTCACAGGGTATAGTTTTGTAAATTTTGTAAAATGATCCATCATAATAACAATATACTTGTATCGATGGCGTCCGCCACTGCGGGGAAATGGACCACATATGTCCAGAAAGACCTTTTCCAGTTTGGCTTGTGAGGTAATCAGTATCATCATACCTTCCTTTCGCTCATTGTTGGTTTTCACCAATTGACATATCATACAGGTTTTAAGGTAGTTTCTAGTTTTTCTATTGATACTTTTTATGTGACAATTCTCTTCTATTGCCTTGATCACCTTCATGGCTCCCATGTGACCGTATCGTAGGTGATAGTCCAGGATGATATCCTTTTCGATTGTAGTAGGGATCATGATCTTCCAAACGTCTTCGTCAAGGGATGTCTTGATGAATAAAATCCCATTATGTATACAATAAAATTTGTTTATAGTGTCATCTTGGTTGGAGAGACGAAGTTTAATAGAGTTTAACTTCGGATCGGACTGCTGGTGTTTGCTGATGTCCTGCACTATTTTCTCCAAATCAGATCTGTCCTTAATGATGTTATAGATTTTCAAAATGCTCTCCTTTTCGCCTTCGAATGTTTGTTCTTCCAGATTCACTCTTGACAATACGTCGGCTACTACATTTTTACTTCCAGGAATATACTCCCACTGTATATCGTATTCCTGTAGGGCGAGTACCCATCTGGTCAATCTACCATGGCTTAATTTGCATCTTCTTAGAAATGATATTGACTTGTGATCTGTTCGGACGGTCACCGGATATCCGAGGATATACGTCCGAAACTTCCCGCAGGCAAAGACTACACTTAGCAGTTCTTTTTCCGTCACATTATAGTTCTTCTCACACTGGTTAAGGGTTCTGCTAGCAAAGCTCACTACTAGATGGTTTCCACTTTCATCTTCTTGGTACAGTGTTGAACCCAAGCTAATATTACTAGCGTCACAGTTTAGAAAGAAGGGTCGGTTAAAATCTGGATGGTTGAGCATTACTGCATCTAAGAATTTCTCTTTAATTGATTTGAAGGTCTCGTCTTGTTCTTGACCCCATCGCCATTTATTCTTGGACGATAACTGGTACTGAAACTGGGCTGTTAGTTCGGAATAATTATTCTGGAACTTCCTATAATAGTTACATAGGCCCAAAAATGATTGTAGTTGCCTTCTGTTTTTTGGTGTAGGGAATCGTTGTATGGCGTCTACCTTTTCTGTTGATGGTGTTATTCCTTGACTGTTTAGCTGGAAACCCAGGAATTGAACTTCTTTAGCTATAAGCTTGGACTTGTCCAGTTTAAGGGTGACATTATTTTCAGCAAGCTTCTTCAAAACATACTCCACACGATAACAGTGTTCCTCCCAGCTGGTTGATGTTATTAGGAGATCATCAACATAGACAGTTGTGAATTGGAGCGCTTCTGGTCCTAGTATATGATCCATACAGGCGACAAAAACAGCTACTGAATTAACCAACCCGAAGGGCAACCTCTTAAACTGATAATTGCGCCCTTCGAAGATGAACGCCATATATTGCCGGCTTGCTGGGTGCAACTCCACTTGCCAATAGCCGCATACCGTATCCCAAGTGGTAATGAATCGTGTTCCGTGGAACCTCTTCAAAATTTCATCAATTTCGCCAGGTGAGGTACGATCGTTTATTATCATCTTATTTATCTCCCGAGCGTCAAGGCAAAGTCTTACCTTCCCATTTTTCTTTTGTATGGCCACAATTGGGCTTGTGTATGGCGATTGACTGCTCTCGATGATATCTCTACGGATCATATTCTGGATCTCTGATCGTACGGCTTCCTTCAAAGATTGTGCTATTGGGTATGACTTTCGGTTGAATTCTACCGGCTCTCTGAATCGTATTGAGCATTGGTAGTTCCGGATCTTTCCAGGTTCGTCAGAAAATACAGCTCGATATTTCTCATATATTTCTACCAATTGATTCCGCTGGACTTCCGTTAGTTGCTCGTTAGTATTGTGGCACTGGAAGTTACGTATCTCTTGGATCTTTTGTTTCCATAGGTCTTCCTCCGAATCTTGATGTACTGGCTTGTTGTTTGTTGAGTGGTTAGATAAGTAATTCACCTTATTTTGGTGGTCGAGAAGTCGTTTGGAGTCTAAAGTCTTGTTATCAGTTAAATTGGCTATCCAGGTTGAACCTTCAGCAAAGAGTGATACCTTTCCTCGGCACAAGTCGATAATTGCTGAGTTTCGGCGCAATATGTCGCATCCTATCATGATGTTGAAAGGTAATCCGGCTGCAACAAGAAATATCATATCCACACTAATGCCCTGACTTTTGACATTGAGGGATACCTGCTTTCTTATGGTCTTGTTCTGTCGGCCGGTAGCTCCTACAAGTACAATGTTATTAATAGGTAGTACCGGTAAGTTTTTGTGGCATTCCTGCTGTATCCGGTCCAATTCATTTCGATTTATTATAGAGACATTGGCTCCAGTGTCTATCATTATAGGAACAGAAACACCTTCAATTTCTGCGGTTATGTATATTATTTCATTATCATTATTTTTAACATTAAGCTCACTTTCTTCTAATAGGTCCTTACGGATATCCTTTAAATAATTGCTGTATATTATGGTAAAATTTTTTCTGTTTTTCTTCACATTCATACCTACTTGATTAAACCCAGCAGATTGGAGCAGTAAAGGGTCATTGGGTTTTATTACTGCCTCCGTTCGTTTAAATGTTCCGCTTCATTACGGATCAGGCCGTTGGAAGCGTCAACTTGAAGTCCTGAGGCTGTTTCGTTTGGTTCTGCTCGATCGTCTGGTTGGTCTTCTGCTACAGGTAGTCTGCGCTGATTATCCAAGCTGGAACTACGTCTGGGCTCGTACTCTCTGTACCTATTACTTCCCTGGCTCCCTTGGAAAGTCTCGTACTCGTAGTATCGGCTCCTCCCTTGAGGCTGGTATCTTCTGTGTCCACTGCCTTCTGCTCGGATGTAATTAACATTAGGTCGATATGCCCTGTAATTGTGGTTACCTCCACTTGGGTAATTTCGGTTATAATTACCATGATAATTATTATTATTAGAAAGGTTGGGGTTCCTCTGACCATTTTGAACATAGTTACTATTATGATTATAATAACCGTTGTTATTTTGGGGACGGCTATTATTATTATTATTGTCGTGGTTGTTGTTATTATTATTATTCATACGAGGAATATTACTGTTATTATTATTGTTGTTAAAACGGGGCAAATTATTGTTATTTCTGGGGTTATAATTGTACTCGGCATTATTCCGATTTGCGGAATTATAATTGTTATTATTACCCACATTCTGCCGATTATTATTATTATTCAAATTATTGTTGTTATTCCTTGGTTCCGGCTTTTCATACCTCCTGCGACTTTGACGGTAATAGTCTTCGTGCTCGTACATCTCTAAAAGCTCGGTCATGGCTTGCACCGTTTTTATTTGACTGTTTCGTCTGGCTCTGATAATATCCTCCTCGTAGTGGTATGAGAGTTTGCTGACCAGGCATTCTTCTGGTATTCGGGGCTCTAGGTGTTTGGCCACGCACACCTTTCCTAAAAAGTACGCCGTTAAAGTTTGGTTTCCATATGGGTTGTACTTCCCATGGCATATCCCGTCTCTGGCGATATTTTGCGTTGATTCCGACCAATATTTGGCTTTGAATAGCCTTCTGAATTGTTGATAGTCGGTTACCTCGTCTCTTATTGCCATCCACCAATTGTCTGCTATTTCCTTGAATGATTCGTCCAGCACCTCTTTGTTCTCCCTCCAGCGATTACCTCTGTGTTTGGCAAAGTATTCCTCAATTCTTGCTAGGAATTCCATGGGTTTATTTTTATAAAACCTGAAGTTAATCCCTTCACGATTTTCATTATTGGGACAACTGGTAATAGTTGTCGGTCGACTATGGAATAGGTCTATATCGGTCTGGTTCTGTCGTACCTGACTGTTGATACTGGTCACAGCAGCTTCTATGCCGTCACATTTTTCTGTGAATCGGTCCTGCACTCGCTCCCAGTCTTCCCGTGTTTCCTTTAGTTTTTCCTCCAATGTCTTCCTAGTCGTTTGTTCAATGGTGTTAACCTTCGTATTTATTTCTGTTCTGATACTCCGTACTTCTTGTTCGGTTTGACTCCATTTTTCGTCAGCTCTGGCAACCCTTTGTTCGATTACCGTTATTTCCTCTTCTACTTTCTTGCTGATTGTCTCCTTGTTTTCAGCTATCTTCTGGCTTAATTCATCCTTCAATATTTCCATTTTTCCGTCTAACCGGTTCATGTTCTCCTGGTTCGTCTCCTTCAATTCTTCTCTCAATTGCTGACTATTATTCTCCATCTTTTTATTGGTTTCTTCCAGTTTCTGGCTTATCTGGGTCAATTCCTCCTTCGATTGTTTATTGTCAGTTTTTATTTCCTCCATTTTCTCCTCCATCTTCTGGATATTTTCCTCCATCTTCTCCTCGATCTTCTTAATATTTTCCTCCATTAGTAATTTATTTTCGTTTTTTATTTCGTCCACCTTCTCCTCCATCTTCTTACTGGTATCTCCAATTTTATTACTTAATTCCTCCTTCAATCGTTGGTTATCATTTTCCATCTTCTTACTATTTTCTTCGATTTTCTTGTTGGTATCTCCGATTTTATTACCCAACTCTTCTTTGGTCGTTTTAAATTCTCGGAGTAACATCTCCATCATTTGATCAAGTTTTGTATTTTCCTTTGCGGTGGATTCCTCCGGCTGTTCCTTCTGTGGTGCCGGCTTATTTGGTTCTGCTGGCGGTAACATTAACTCCACATCTTCCACTGGTGTCGCTTCTTTATCCTCCATGTTTATCTCCTGCTCGGCCTCCATAGCCCTTTTTCTTGATGTAGCTCTCCTGTGCATCTCGCTCCCTCTTCTGACCTGTTGATCGTTGCCAAGCTAAAAATAGGAAATTGGACAATCGTCCTTATTTTATACCACTATTATCTCCTATTTAAAGCCCCTTAAGTTGGACGCCAATTTGTAATATAAATAAAATATTACAAATATAAAATAAAAATAAAATTGATATGCGTTTTAATACGCTCCACGTTGGAAACGCCAATTTGTAATATAATTTACAAATAAAAATAAATTTATAATTGTTAAATTGAATTGATATGTATAGAGATATATTGTGTGTGTATCTTCTTGTGTGTGTGATAACACTGGGTCAGTCTGACTCCTTAAAGTCTCATTGGTTAGGCTAGTCAGTTTGTAATATAATTTCAAATGTAATAATAAATAGAATATAGAAATATTGATGATAAGAATATGTTATAACTAGGTGTGTTTGATTGATAAATAATAAATACATCAAACTTTAAAAATTCTGCAAATATTTTTTCTCGTTCTTGTATAGAGTTTGTTGGAATGATTTAATTTAATTAATTAACAATTAATTAATTAGTTGAATTTGTAATTTCCTTCTATATCTATTCTCTCAATGTGAATTATGTTTTTGCTTAATAAAAAAATAATAATAACATTAATGGTAGGAATAAAAACAATGCTGGTAACTGAATACTGATTTGCGTTTATTCATTCAAAATTGTGCGCCAGTCAAACTGCGCATGTCCCAGGCACTGGCAAATATTCGCCACAGTCGGCAATGAGAAAAATCAACAGATATATTTTTTACAAGTTAAATTTATGGTTCTTTTAACGAGTCGAAATGGTCAGAGGGCAAGGAACAAGATACATTTAACAGGTATTCTTAAACTAAATGTTAACATCTGAAATAGAACAGAATTATTATTACAATTGTCAATTAGAAAGAAATTATTTAAAATTCGAACCAAGTCGAAGAAATGACGTCACTCTGCTCCAGGTAGCACTGCACCGTCTATGTGAGAAATTCAGCAATGGCCGCCGTCTGCTTGGTTTTAATCTGCTATGACGCCGTTGGAATTGAAGATCTTCTCCCACAGAAATAAAACGATGTTCCCTTTTCCTGCGAAGTGGTATTGGTCCAAAATATCGTGTTGAATGTCCCCTCGTCGTCTGCGATGTCGAATTCTGGATGGATCTCTTGTGTAGTGTGATGTTCAAATATGTGTGTTGGTTTTGTGAATTTGTTCCAAAAATTGATCAAAATGGCTGTCGATTTCTGGCGTTAAGTTTTATGGTGTTATTCTGTGTTTTTGGAAACTTGTGAAGTGTTAGACATAGATAGATAATATTATTTCACTTGTTAGTTCATCTCCGTTACACGCCACATAACCACACTTGGTTTTAATATAAATTATTTGGTTTTCAAAACTCCACTAATACATTTTTCAACTGTTCAGCTTTGCGATTAACAATAGACTAAACGACGCAACGTCGTCGTTTTAGGGCAATTTGTGGTATGTCTTTTTCCTCTTCATATTGTTTAATTATAAAATATCTGTCTAAGACTTGTTTCACTATCTAACTATACATAACAAGTTTTCTTATTTTTTACTGTATTTCCAATATTTCTTAATTTTACATGAATCTAACTATTCAGTAATATTGATTATTTAATTTTACATCTTTTGATATATAGCTGGGTTTGTTTCAAACTCATTTAAGCCCAAAAATTACAATTTTGCATAATAATTGCATGTCCCATATTTTGTACAAATTCAGTGTTTTAAAGGTTTTTATTTGTTTTTTCGGTATAATATTTCCATGGAATACATCTAGTAACTCCGTAATTACTTTGTTGTTAATAATTTGGTTATTAAAACATTTCAATATTGATTAATTTGCTGTTTAGTCTGATTTGATTACTATCATAAGCCTATTTTTGACTGTTTCCAAAAGAAGTTAGTTTTCTTTCTTTTGTCATTCTATTTGCTATTAACTGTATCTGTATTAATTATATTTTCAATTCCTGTATTGTATGTATTGAATTCTATTCCTATTACATAGATTAATTCTTTGATAGATAGTTTTTTTTTTGGTTTATAGGCCATTCTGTGTTTACAAACATAGTGTCTTGGTGGGTCTGTTTGTACATTATACATGGTTTACTGATTTGAATAAAACTATTACATTTTTATGCCCTACTTGCCTCTCTGACTTACACAATGGAAAATTAAATGACATGATTTTAATTACAATAGAATATCTTGTATCTACTAAACTTTCTTTATACTAATAACATCATTGAACCATAACATGAACATCTTATGCCTAATTTTAACAAAAACATCTTATTATCAACTATTTTCCATATATCACCTAATTTTAACAAAAACATCTTATTCCTATTATTTTTTCCTGTATCATCAAATGATAACAACATAGCTTATCCTAGACATAATTTAATTAGAAAACATAAAAAAACTCCTATTACTAGTAACACTGTCAGTCACTAACTGTCTTGTGTATGTATTATTCTTATGAAAACACTTTAACTGTGATAAAAAACCTCGTGTATCTATTTACACCTTACATCTAAAATATTATTTAATTAATAATAAATAATAAACATCTTAATATTAGGCATACCTTCAGTTATGAACTGTCCTTTGGTATTTTTGTCCTCACCATTTATTTAGTTATAATTAAAGAAAACATTTTATATGTAATAGTCCTTATATCTAATTTAAAACTCTTATTACTAGTAATGTTGTCAGTCCTTAGACCGTCTTTCATTTCAATGGTTTTATTATTATTATTCTACACTCATGGTAGTCTTTTTATAATACTTAAACCTCATTGAAGATTTTTTCATAGATTTTTTAACTATGTTTCTCACTGTACACTCTGTAGTTCCTTAATTTTGTTATTTCACTTCACTTTATTGTATTCTACACTCTGGTAGTCTTTTTAGTGAGTTCTACTCTATGGTAGTCTCTTTTGACATATTTTTTGACATGTTACACTTACAACTAATATACAATTTGTTTTTATAGTATTGTATCTTGTAACTTGTTTGGGGGTTTACCTATATCGGTTTCAATTTTGTCTCATGGTATTTATTATATGATTAACATTTTGTTTTGGCATATCTCTTCCTGGTTCTGGTCTCTTTGTTGGAATCTTGATATGTTTCGTCCCTTCTTCAAATATCACATTAGTAGTTTCCTTATTAAAATGGTTTCATGACAGATTATTTCCTTTTTTTATGGTCCTTCCCTTTTTGTACTGCTTCCCCAATCTACTGGGTATACTGCTGGTTTAACTGGTTTTTTCATAGTAGGTTATTTTAATTAATGGTTTTCTTTATTATCTTCCATTTTTATTAACATTTTATAGACTTAATTATACAGTTTCTAGGGTAATCCTTAAACAATTTATTCTTCTCACTCACTATGGAACTTTCTCTTTTATTCATGTAACATTAATTCAAATGTTTAGTGTGATAATTTTGTTATGTTACAACGTTTACATAAAAAATACATAAAATACACAACAGCAAAAATACACAAATACACTGACATTAATACACAAAATATACAATCCACATTACCAATTAATCATTTACCATAATCAGTCATAAACAGTCCATCCTGAAAACACTGTTCACATAATTAAATGTTCATAAACACAATTGGAACAACTACCCTCCATCGTCAAATAGCAATCGAACCTTAAAACTACATACATGGTTTAATATTAGACATTTTATACTAACATCCTTATACATGCACCAATTATTCAAATTTTTATCCGTTTCCACAAAGTCATATAACTCTTGATCGGGTATGTTTCCGTCACCTTCAGTAAAATCAGTCATAATTCGGTAAGTTATATTATCATTGTTATCATCACCTCCTACTACTTTAGTTTCAATACAAGGTAAGTTTTTATTATATTCATCACTTCTCTCTCCACCTAACCTTTCAATCAACTCTTCATAATCTCTACATATCTTAAAAATCTCTACTTCTCTGTTTCTCTCAATATATCTCTCACTTTTAAAACATCTCTCTCTATCACACCAAGCTACATTCTCTCTCTCAATATATGCATAGGGCACTACAACTTTATTCTCGCACCACCTATCAGGTGCACAAAAAATCCAGGGACAACTATTTGCAGACCTTTTGTCTCCAAAACCTACATCGAAGGCACTCTCGTCCTTCCTAAAAACATTTATATCACCCCCAAATACACCATTAAGGGAAAAATCTAACCCCTGCAAATCTTTTACAATTATACTCTCTCTACACACTCTCTTCAACCCTTCAAGACACACTATCATTCCATCATTATTATATTCTATTCCCCATAAAATTTCATTATCACTACTCCTGTTTACACAATCATTTTCCAATATCATACTTTTATTTATATTATCATAATTTTCTACCCCACTTACCTTGTTTTTGTTTCTATCTAATCTGTCTATTTCCCTACTCTTATTTTCTAACTGTATCTCATTAATTCTCTTGTCTAATTTCTCCTCTAATCGACTCAATTTTACATTTCGTACATTGTTTTGTTTCTTTAATTCATTCTCAAGGCTATCAAACTTTTCGTCAATTTCTTTTAATACACTATTTTGTGTTTTAATTAATATAAACAGATCTTCCAACGATATTTTACTTTCGACTGCCCTAGGCGTAGAATTCGCGCTTATTTTGTCTAATAAAATAGATTCTGTGTCTGTATTGTTTACACATAACATACTATCATTTCTTTCTGCCATAATTTAACTGTTTAAATGACTATTTATTTTTTAATTATACAATTACTGGTTGCTTTGTTTCATCAACATAACCTCATGTGTATTAGGTTATGTTCCGTCTTGTACCACCTTCTGTGTTTCTCAATCTGGCTGTTTTATATAAATTAATTTTTATATAACGTCCACAGTTCAGGCGCCATTTGTGACTTTATTAATAATTAGGTCCCTAGTTCGGGTCGACATTTGTGACTTTACCCACTTTATTATTTATTACTACACACATATACTGATATTTATATGTATAAAAAGTACCATAATATGGTACCTCTACGTACTTACCAATTTCAGTCGCTGCCGGGCTCATATTCTTCTTTTTTAAATGTGCTTTTACCTAAAGGGGGCCAGGATTCATTTACAGCGAGATTTTGATACACAGAAGATGACACAAATAATAACACTGTATTATGGAAAACAACCATCAAAATTTTAATTTCCCAGATATGTTTTACATATACGACCATGCGGCCAAAATGGTGTCATATAAGATTACCAAAACAAAATGGTGGTTAGTTTAATATCCAAAATCATTCTTAATACTTCTTTTTTTGTTTCTAAATCAAGATCATTGTAACGTTTATAATGCTGCAGCTTTAATCATTTATTAATTAGTATTTACTTACACACAAACCAATGCCCTCGGCATATATTGGTGGCCACGAGCTCACTCACTCACTCTCACACGCATTCGCCCTATTACAAGTACATTCGTTTAATTAATTATTCTTGATCAATGAGCTCATTAAACTATAAGAAAGGTGGTAAAATTGGACTTCTCTTATTGTTGTTCGGTGTTGCTCCTTAGCTGTTGGTGGTTGACGCCCATGTTGATGGTCGGTGTTCGCGTCAAGTTTTGCTGAGTTTTATTAAGTAAATATAAGCACTGATTCTACATATTATAGTTCATACTGTTATTAAATTCGAGCCTTTATTGCTCCACTATTATACTGGTAATTTTGATTCTAGTTATAATAAACTTTTGTTATAAAATTGATCACACAGCGATACATCGCTGTTGATCCTTTGAAGAACTGCGTTGAATTGAGAACAAGGCAAATGTAAATTTGCGCTTGTGTGTGTGTTTCTTACGTCATCCAGCTGTGTCTTACTGGACAACGCCTCGTTGTACGTATTGTAGTCAGTGCGTCATTGTTTTTGGTTATGACGGAACAGTGCTATGATCCAATCACAATGCATATTTAAAGTCATTCGTCACAAACACCGCCATGGCCTTTTCCGATTCCCGCACGTCCAATGGTGACCTTGGTATAGTACTCTTGCTGAATTTACTTTGTTCCTCCGTATATAGGGACAATGGACCTAACCATTCTGTGTTTTAATGATTAAACAATACAAAACATTGAAAAATACCTTTAAATCCCATAATTATGGTATTGGGCCATTATGTACTGTTACATCCTTCTGGTTGATCTTTGACAGAATCATAACTGTTGTAAACTTTGCACTCTCCAGGAAGCTTTTCAATAATTTCTGCATTAATTTTATTAACATCTTTATTATTGGTTCTTGTATAGCCCTGTCCTTCATATCTGTTTTTAGCCAGACAGTCTCCGAATACTTCTTCAGTAAGATTGCCGTTGGAAAGAATATCCTCTGGTAGTACAATCTCATGCGTAGCATTTACTGGCAAGTCTCCGTTGCCAACTTTTAACAAATATTCAGCAAAGTCTCTTTGCTCTGGATTCACATGCATATTTTCTGTCAGTGAAAAGAAGTTAAAATGATGCCAAAGACTGTTTTTGTTAATCAAAAGGTGTACCAACTCTGCAGTTGGCACGAGGTTGAACAGGCAAACATTGCCGGAAACCTCCTCCAAAGACAACAATCTTTCCACCAAAGGCTATATTAGGATTTCCTATAGAACGAAGTAGTTGATCCATATTGTGTAAGCAATATTTAGGTAACATACCCCACGCATCAACCCGAGCGTTTTACTCTATAATAAAACGTACCTTTCTGTTGTAAGTCACAAAGAAGCAAAAGCAACAGTTTCAAAAAGCTCATAAATTATTATTAACTTTAGCTTACTAACAACCTTTTTCGAACGTTTCAATACAATCCTTGAATTTTTTTGTTCATGACATGTCCGTGTATTATGCTTACCTCAGAGAACACAGAAAACACAACAGCCTACAGGGAACACATTATAAATTAAATACGTTATTGCTCGCTTAATATAATTAGATAGGGTAAACAATTATTGCTCATCTCAACTCTTATTTTGTTTATTTACATTGATTGCAACAGCTATTTATTCTTTTTCATATATATACATATCGATACTGCGCCATTTGCATTTATCGACGGTTTCTGTAATTTATTTATCTGTACGTTAAGAAAGCTGGTTAGAAATTGCAGTTGCCTAGCAATAATTAATTGTCGCGCGGTATCGGTCCCACGATATTTTAAAATAAAGGCCCTCAGATTTTGCCCTTAGACGAATTTTGTGAAAAATGAGACCGAGTCCAATCGATTCCTGGTGTCAAAATATCCTTAAGTACCAACTTCAGAGAAAATCGTTAGAACTGTTTTCGAGAAAAAAAAAACATAGCTACATACAATTATTGCTCTCTTAATAGTATAGGATGTACAGTAAAGTCTATTCCGTGAAGTAAGTTGTAAGCTTCTACTGCATCAGTTTGGAGTACCACTTACAAGCTGCACACTCAAGCACCTTTTCAGCATGAGAAGCTTGGCTGGTGTTGTCTCTGCCTGCTGCTCAAAATAGACCATCAGTTCGTCTAACTGGGACATTGCTTCTGTGTGACTTATAACTGCTGGTTGTTCATTGTTATCCGCATCTGTCTCCTCACTATTTTCAGTGTCTTTAGATGAATAGGATGCAACTATTTCCTTGTCAGTAAATGTGCCGTAACCTCCATCATTGTCTGCTTCCAACCAACTTTCAATGTCATTGACATCAACATGTGAGGAACCGTCGAGCTTCTGTAACATATCCAGAAATTTTTGATTCTGCACGACTTCTGTTGGAGTCTTTTTCTTTGACACTTTTTTCTGCCATTGTTCAATCTTGTTCTCTAGCAAGACACACACACACTAGGACATAGCTCTTCCATGATTTTATCAGGATGCTTCTTGCCACTTGTTCCCAAGATTTGGCAACCATGTAAATTGTAATTAACTGGTATAAATTAGCAATGCAATGAGAAAGTTTTTTTGTCAACAATGAAATTCTAATAAATCACATATGATAAAGCAATAAATAATTTTTCACTTTATAAATGGTCCATTTTTTTCTATGTGTGTCACTCTGTGGAATCAAATTCGACTTCGATCTGGGAATTCCAGGGTAGCTGTATTATTCCACAGATGTTGTAACAAGTAGAAAATAAAATGTTCTTGTTAAATGACTATCCATGGTGCTGTCTTGTGTAAATCTTATGCAGTTTTCATGGACAAAAAATTATATATATAAAAGTTAAAGGATTTTTTTCTACAAGAAAACTGTCTGAACAATAATTATTAATTAACCCTTAAAATGTGAGATGATATCCAAAAAAGTGCATATCACATCAAACCACCATCAACATAAGCAGCCTACTCAGAAATTATTTTAATTTGTTGTCCCGAAGCAAATTTTTTATAATCAGTGTTGATAATAAAGCAGTAATTTTTATTTAACAGATGTGTGTACTTATTTTAGAAATTTTGTATGTTAATAACTATCCACAATTGAAGAACATGCATTTTTGTCTTTTTACTTTCATATTCCTTAAGGAATGGAAGTATGGTGATGGCAAAAAAAATCGTGTTCGAGATTATTGCAGATTCTGATTCTACTACACTCAAAACATGAAAAAAAGTCGTTTTCCGAAAAGTGTCTGTGTGTGTGTGTGTGTGTGTGTCTGTGTGTCTGTAGATTTTTTTTCTATGGCAAATGATAACTGCCGCAAATTCAAACAGAATCAAATAATTTTTTGCATACAGCCCTGATTTGTAGAGTACTCACGACCTATTGTTTTTGGTGAAGATCGGTTGAGGGAAAGGGGTAGTTTACCTGCAACGGTTTTTTTTTATCAAGGGAAATTTTTTTTTTGGCAAACGATAACAGCCGCAAATTCAAACAGAATCAAATAATGTTTCGCATACAGCCCTGAATTGTAGAGTTCTCAAGACCTATTGTTTTTGGTGAAGATCGGTTAAGGGAAAGGGGTAGTTTACCTGTAACGTTTTATGTTTTAACAAGGGTATTTCCTATGGCAAACGATAACAGCCGCAAATTCAAACAGAATCAAAAGATTATTTGCATACAGCCCTAAATTGTAGAGTTCTCAAGACCTATTGTTTTTGGTGAAGATCGGTTAAGGGAAAGGGGTAGTTTACCTACAACGTTTTTTTAACAAGGGTATTTTCTATGGCAAATGATAACAGCCGCAAATTCAAACAGAATCAAATAATTTTGTGCATACAGCCCTGATTTGTAGAGTACTCAAGACCTATTGTTTTTGGTGAAGATCGGTTGAGGGGAAGGGGTAGTTTACCTGCAACGTTTTTTATCAAGCGTATTTTCTATGGCAAACGATAACTGCCGCAAATTCAAACAGAATCAAATAATTTTTTGCATACGTCAGTGAATTGTAGAGGTCTCAAGGACTTTCGATTTTGGTGAAGATCGGTTATGGGGAAGGGGTAGTTTACCAGCAACCTTTTACGTTTTAACAAGAGTAAAGTACTTAAAAATTTTATTTTAACTTTTTCAAACAATGGTAATTGTTGAAAATAAAATAATTTTGTTGCCAGGCAATAAAATTATAATTTTTTCATTTTAATGTAAATTATGTTTGAGTTAATATCTTTATATATACAGTGGAACTTGGTTATTTTGGCCTCGGCTGTTACAACAACTCGGGTGTAGCGTTATTTTGTCATAAGTCCGGTCAAACTGATATCTTTAACATTATAAAAATTCCCGGTTTTAACGTCACTAAATATTGTACTACTCTGTTATAGCGTCAAATATTTCTCAGATATTTTACTCTAAATTTCATATAAACTTATATATGTGCGCGCGCGCGCTAGCCCATGGCTACAGACATACATTGTATGCAAGCAATAAGCACTGTAACAGGACTGCCGGCGCCAGCCATTTTACGTGCTCCAACGGATGGCTAGATTGATTTAAGGCCCGACACTCGATTTCCTTTGCAAAAATTTGTGGTGAGGCAAAATGCGTAGATCTGAATGTTACAGGCGATTGGGTGCGTAACACTTGGCCAGAAATTAGACGATCATATAAAGATGAAGACATCTTTAATGGACATGAAGCTGGAATTTTTTATAAATTAACTCCAGATAAGACTTTCAAATTTAAAAATGAAAAGTGCGTTGGTGGGAAGCTCTCTAAACAAAGAGTTACAGTTTTTGTTTGTGCGAACATGACGGGAACCGAAAAAAGGAAACTTTTAGTTATCGGGAAAAGTTTGCATCCTAGATGTTTTAAAAACATCAAAAAACTTCCTGTAAGTTACACTGCCAACATAAAAGCGTGGACGACTTCTAGTATTTTTGAAGATGACTTCTGTACGTGTGTATGTCACTGAACCCCTCCATGTATAAAATAATATATCGTTCGTGGCAGGTAAGCATATCTCAGTTATGTAATGTTTACGTTTCCATTTTATTATTATGCCTACAGCAATAAAAAGGCAGGTAAGACCCACCCACCCACACACACCCACATACACACACACACACACACACACAATTCACGTTATTTCTGGCCTCACTCATGTTTATTTTCTTACATTTGCACGCTTTTTAAATGGAAAGTGCCGAAACCCACACCAACATAACGCGTGCAAGCCGAAAAAATGGACATCAATTTGCTTCCTGTGGATCGCTGGGCAATGTAACTGCACGTGTTTACAGAGGAACGATTCATAGACAGACTTTTCGTCTTTAGGGAATGAACCGTCTGCAAGATGCTGAGGGTCCATGAGTGACTTCGGAGCGCTCCTTCTTTTTCGCGTGTTTGTTCTGTGAAACATACACTGTAGATTCGCAGCTTTACTCTAAGCAACGCTCAATAGGAAATGTTGAAAATTTTTGTCCACAGTGTACCCTCATTCACACTAAACCTGCTCTGATGTTTTAATTACGGACGTCATAATATTAAAACTTTGGAAACTTGAGCACTATTTAATGGAGATCAATCATTAACTTATACAAGCCATTAATTTTATGCATATATTTTATATATATGTGTACAACGTTATCGGCAACAAAGAAGTAGTTTTTGTTAAATTCCTTCCCGGGATATTTGGCCGTAGTCCAATGTTTTCTACAAAACCAGACGTTTCGGCAATGCCGTCGACTTCCATCATCAGTGAAAATCGAGTGCGATAACGTGAGGTGGTATACGTTAGTGACCACAGTACTGTGGTTAAGGCTGAAGCAGTAAGTAGAAAGAAGTAGTTTCTATGGTAATATTTCATTTCGAAAATGATTTTAAATATAAATCTTAGAATATGGAAGTCATGTATGGTTTTCCATACCGATATTTTTTTTTGGCAAACGATAACAGCCGCAAATTCAAGCAGAATCAAATAATGTTTCGCATACAGCCCTGAATTGTAGAGTTCTCAAGACCTATTGTTTTTGGTGAAGATCGGTTAAGGGAAAGGGGTAGTTTACCTGTAACGTTTTATGTTTTAACAAGGGTATTTCCTATGGCAAACGATAACAGCCGCAAATTCAAACAGAATCAAAAGATTATTTGCATACAGCCCTAAATTGTAGAGTTCTCAAGACCTATTGTTTTTGGTGAAGATCGGTTAAGGGAAAGGGGTAGTTTACCTACAACGTTTTTTTAACAAGGGTATTTTCTATGGCAAACGATAACAGCTGCAAATTCAAACAGAATCAAATAATTTTGTGCATACAGCCCTGATTTGTAGAGTACTTTTAAGACCTATTGTTTTTGGTGAAGATCGGTTGAGGGGAAGGGGTAGTTTACCTGCAACGTTTTTTTATCAAGCGTATTTTCTATGGCAAACGATAACTGCCGCAAATTCAAACAGAATCAAATAATTTTTTGCATACGTCAGTGAATTGTAGAGGACTCAAGGCCTGTAGATTTTGGTGAAGATCGGTTAAGGGGAAGGGGTAGTTTACCTGCAACCTTTTACGTTTTAACAAGAGTAAAGTACTTGAAAATTCATTTAAACTTTTTCAAACAATGGTAATTGTTGAAAATAAAATAATTTTGTTGCCAGGCAATAAAATTATAATTTTTTCATTTTAATGTAAATCATGTATAAGAGAAAATATATCGCGCTTGGCAGGCGATATTAAGATTTAAATATAAATCTTAGAATATGGAAGTCATGTATGGTTCTCCATACCGATATTTTACAGCAGTGGTGTATGCCATATGAATTGGTACCCATGTTTGTTAGTAATTTCATATTATAGACTTTAAATCTCAAAAGAATATTTCAAAATGTACGGTTTGAAAAAATTAACAGGTTTTCAAAAACATTCAGGATAATATGTTTGTCATCAGTACGTAGAGCCTGGCAAGAAATACTAGCATCTAGCTGATCAGTCTGAGACGATGATGAGCAACCCAGTGTGATGTTGGGACCAAGTGGTTACGAATTCAAACTAAGATACCCAGCAGTTTCTGCACTTATGTGTCACCTTTATCCTAATGTATCTAACACTGCTACAAAGTTTCCTTGTATTACTGGGATCTAATTCTGTTCAATGTTCACTGTAAAAATACTGTTATGCAATTAGGAACATTCCGGAACAATGGAGTCGTTCTACGCGTTTCTCCGCTAGTTCAGCAGATGCATGTTTCTGCCAAGGCCGCACTAAAGTACCTTCTAGAGTTTTTGAGTGCTTTCTTTTTAAGGACGCATATTATGGAACATCTGCGGACTATAAATAGACAACAGGTGCCACTTAGAAAACAGTGATATGTTGGCGATTTGTCGAGTGATGTCAAGTGGTTGTTGTGTTATAATTAGTGCGGATTCTTTGTAGTTGACATTATTATTGCGTGTGGACATATTTAAGTTGAATTATTTTACGAGTTGTTATTTGTCAAAAATTAAAGCAGGTTATTAGTTCTTTCGTTGGTGTATGTACAGGGTGTCCGAAAAGTCCTGCATGGCGTGGTGATGAAGAGTGTTTCAAAATTTTCTGCTGGCCCGGGTTTTATGCACTAACCGGGATCACTGATTGGGTCGCTCCGACCACGTAGTTGGTCATGTCTCGGCTGCTGATCCCTGATTGGCTCGCTGTGTCCGCCGCTGGTAATGGAGAGCAGATGTTCGCATACCGCTGCCGCCACAACTCCCCGGGTCTTGAATGCTCTCCGGTAGCCAGCCTACTGCTCTTCTCCGGATGTTGTAGAGGTGTCTGTTGGGCGCCATGTTGATTGGTGTGCCGGCTGCTAGCTCGCTGGCGTGGCTGGATCTTGCATCCGCAAGATGATCGTCGCCCCACGTTGGGCGCCACTTGTCACCGGACAAAAGGCTTGCCGCATGACACATGGCGCCCAACAGACACCTCTACAACATCTGGAGAAGAGCAGTAGGATGGCTACCGGAGAGCATTCAAGACCTGGGGGAGTTGTAGCAACAGCGATTCATTACGTTTGCTCTCCGGTACCAGCGACACGGCGTTTGACACCTGAAGAATACGAGGATGCAGATGCGTGTTTCTGCCAAGGCTGAACTAAAGTACCTTCTAGAGTTTTTGAGTGCTTTCTTTTTAAGGACGCATATTATGGAACATCTGCGGACTATAAATAGACAACATGTGCCACTTAGAAAACAGTGATACGTTGGCGATTTGTCGAGTGATGTCAAGTGGTTGTTGTGTTATAATTAGTGCGGATTCTTTGTAGTTGACATTATTATTGCGTGTGGACATATTTAAGTTGAATTATTTTACGAGTTGTTATTTGTCAAAAATTAAAGCAGGTTATTAGTTCTTTCATTGGTGTATGTACAGAGTGTCCGAAAAGTCCTGCATGGCGTGGTGATGAAGAGTGTTTCAAAATTTTCTGCCGGCCTGGGTTTTATGCACTAACCGGGATCGCTGATTGGCTCGCTCCGAACACGTAGTTGGTCATGTCTCGGCGGCTGCTGATCCCGGATTGGCTCGCCTCGTATTCTTCAGGTGTCACACGCCGTGTCGCTGGTACCGGAGAGCAAACGTAATGAATCGCTATTGCTACAACTCCCCCAGGTCTTGAATGCTCTCCGGTAGCCACCCTACTGCTCTTCTCCAGATGTAGAGGTGTCTGTTGGGCGCCATGTGTCATGCGGCAAGCCTTTTGTCCGGTGACAAGTGGCGCCCAATGTGGGTAGTAGGCTGGCTACTGGAGAGCATTCAAGACCCGGGGAGTTGTGGCGGCAGCGGTACGCAAACATCTGCTCTCCATTACCAGCGGCGGACACAGTGAGCCAATCAGGGATCAGCAGCCGAGACATGACCAACTACGTGGTCGGAGCGACCCAATCAGTGATCCCGGTTAGTGCATAAAACCCGGGCCAGCAGAAAATTTTGAAACACTCATCACCATGCCATCGGACGCACTTCATCTCCTCTCCTCTCTCGGCCGACATTGACGTGGAGTCAGCCGGAAGGAACGACCGAAGAATAGAACCGGCGTTCTTGCGTCTTCGCCCTCCAGTTCCGCGCCAGCGATGGATTTCGCTGGGCCAGCAGCCGATTCTACAACCGATGCCGAAAGAAGAGGAGGACTGGAGTACGCCATGAACAGCGGGCGCAGCCGCCGAACATCTCAGCGCGGCACGACCAACATCAGCTTTCTCGCCACCAGGTCCTTTTTAGGGCCACCAAAAACACTAGAGTGTACGATTGGCACCATTTGTCATGCGGCAAGCCTTTTGTCTGGTGACAGCATGTATAATTATCAAATATAATAAAACTTCAAGGTATGCATTAAAGCGATTTATTTCACTCACAAAATATTCAGGTCAGGTCAGCAACAATATGAATATGATACTGTAGATTAAATTGTACAGGGTAATACATACATTTTAATCCAAAATCTGATTTAATTCCTTTTCTCGATAGTCTGACAAGAACATAACTGTTTGACTAAAAAATACATATAGGGCAATCCTCCTACATTTCTGCATAGACTATGGTAATTTAACAATAATTCTCTTTTCATGCATCCAGGTATTACATTTTGTGTTGTTTTGTTAATGGGCAAGTGGATTTGTAAATTTCCAATGTTGACTACAGTTTACGTGTATGTATTGATCTATAAGCCTTTTCTTTAAAGAAAAGCTGTTCATGTTATAAAGTTTCCATTTATTTTTAACACAATTTTTAGTTAATACTTAAGGTGTTATTATAAAGATGAACGTACTGGCTTCTGTTTTTTAAAAACAGCTGTTATTTAAAAATTTGTTTAGGTTTTTATTTTATTACTACTTTGTATATACAGAGAGATTACATTAGTTACTATAACTATAATATTTGTATTACATGATTTTGTGACACTCTGACAACTTACTTTTATAGGACAGTATTATTATTCACTTTTCTGTTTTTATTAGAGTAAAAACGATTCATTCAAGTTATGTGACTTTGGTATGTTATGAATCTCTCGCATAACTCAAGACTTTGGAGCATTTAGATTTGTTCAAAATGTGAGGTGCAGAAAATAAGAGTTGTTCAAATGTTCAATTTGTTATATTCAATAAATCTGTTTGAGTAAATTAAAATTTGTTTAACTGGGGATCATTTTAATGGAGATAGATAACTGATACATTAAAACTTTCATGGTCAGAGTTGATTTTCATAAAAATCTTACTTTGAGGCTGTTGGGCAATGGTTGAGTCTTGTGACTACCAAACTTTGTCAGTTGCCAGAAGACCACTGGGAAGTAAGGAGGACTACTGAAGATGGCTACTGCAGGAGCAGATAAAATGTTTGCTAGTCACAAGACTTGACCAAGGCTCAACAGCCTGGAAGTAAGATATGGATGGATAATAGATACAGATATGACACTGGTCACAAATATCGTTTTGCTGTACTAGGTGTTTCTTCTGTATATCTTTAAGGAAAACATATTAAATTTTGCAAGTGAAGTGCAGAGAAAAATAGAAAACTGGATCAGTAGCAAAACTAATGACGTATGGAACCCGCTCAAGGCCCCATTTATCCATTTCCAATTTCCCATGAAGATACTGATAGTCTAATAATTAATCTGTACCTCATTGGTAACTATTGACATATAAACACATCCTTTATGGCATTCATAACATCCTATAAGGCAATTTAAAAAAATTAACCATTACTGATCTCTAGTTATATCATCATCATTTTAGTGCTACAGTCCATTCAGAGCTTGAGCACCAAGGCTTTTCAACTACTTGTTTCTACCAATTGTCTCTCATTGCCATACACCTCCAGTTTTCAAGATTGCCAACCTGTGCAGGTCTTAGACAAAATAAAGAAGAGATTTACAAAGATTTAAAATGGCATTTGTATGAAGCTGGAACAACATAATTTTGATTCTATAAATGAATTCAATACGTGGAAACAAAGTTCCTGAAAAAATAGAAAAAATAACTAAAGCTAATTTTGTTGAGAAATGCTTGTCCTCAAGTGTGTCTGAGATTTGGCAATGGTATAGATGTGAATTCTTATACTATTTTGAATGTTCATCACTTCTTTGTTTACACACATAATAATTATTAATATTGGTGTTGCTTTCTTATTATATATTATATATATAATATATATATATATAATATATTATTATATATTAATAAAACTTACTTGTTTTATTCACTCGGATGACGTTTCGGAGTAGTGTTCTCCTTCTTCAGTGAGTTTGGATACGGAGTGTGCCAAGTTGTCAGTAATTTTATGTGTAACGGTTTTTAGTTAACAGGTTGTGTGTGGGGGTGGAGGTGAAGGGGATTGGCGCAGGAGTACGTGTTGTTTATTATTGTGTCAAATAGTGTGTTTGATTTAAATTGTAATTGGTCATTGAGTATGTTGTTTGGTTGTGTTTGTATATTTCAAATTGTTCTGTGGTGTTAAGTTTACGACTTTTGGGTAGGTAGTGTGAAATTTCAAGGTTGTTTTTTATATTGGTGTAACTGTGGTTTTCTGTCTGGATGTGTGTGGCAAATATGGATTGTATGTTGTTATTGGTTAGTGCTTTGGTGTGTTCAGAAAATCTGGATGAAAAAGATCTTCCTGTCTGGCCTTCCTGATCCAAACTCACTGAAGAAGGAGAACACTACTCCGAAACGTCGTCTGAGTGAATAAAACAAGTAAGTTTACAGTGAAAGCAACACCAATATTAATAATTATTATGTGAATTCTGTAAAATCAGTGCCTTCTGCAGAAGGCAAAATTTTCTGTAAAATTTTAGTAGCCATCAGATGTCCTATATCAAACTGTGATCTGCAGAGAATTCACCTAATGAACAAGAAAGATATTATAAATATTGAAAAAAGGTTTAATCTAAATGATGAAGCGGTATAACATCTATTTGATCCAGGAAGCATTGAAGCTTGGGTACAAGATCTCAAGATGTCAGTAGATACTGCCTTGCTAGTTTATAAACCTCAAGGTTTAATTACTTTTAAGTTTTCTCAACTGAAAGAAGATGATGTTTTGTTGATATTTGTGATTAAAGCTCAAAGAACTGTTCTTTATAAATACAGTAATGATATTGTATGTGTCAACAGAACGTATGGTCTGAACAATTAATTAAAATTTTCTGTTATACACATTTCTAACAATGGATGGAAGCAGAGAGGGGTTTCCTGCTGCTTTCATGTTTATTAATAAAGGGGATGAAACCATTCTAAGAATTTTTTCAATCTAATAAAGACTTTATTTGGATGTAATAAAACTTATATGGTTATGTCTGATATTGAAGATACATTCTATACTGCATAGTGTGAAACTATGTCTCCTCCAGACACCGAATTTATTGTACACGGCATGTGTTAAAGACATGGAGTACCACTATAATAACAAAATAAAAAAGTAAACATGTGACAAGGTTTCTGAAATGTAACAAACACTTTTGTATGAATAGATGAAGATGTCTTTAAAATCAATGCTCCATGAAGTCTTGAAAAAACTGTCAAATGATGAAAAAACACATTTGTTTTAAGAGTATTTTGAAACACAGTAGGCTATATAAATAACTAACAATACATTGTATACTGGGCCTACTGTTTTCAATTTAGGCATAAATACTAAAATGTCAAAAGAGAATTTTAATAGAATGTAAAGTATTCTAGGAGCAAACTATCTTTCCCTCTATCTTAGGGGAAAACATATCCCATGGTTAGACAAAACCGTGTGTACCATACTGAACAAACTCGGAGATAAGCTATTTAACCTAATAATTGAAATTAAACAAAAAAACTTGTGGAAAAACTCCAAATGTTGAGAACAACACACATGTAGTTTGCTGTTGGATGTATCTAAAGTGACTTTAGATGCAAGTTCTGTCATCAGCATAGACTGAATTTTATACTGTAAAATGCATTAGGCAGTACGCATCATGTCAGATACAGTGGATACACTGTAATACTGGTTTTCATAACTTTGTGTGTTCATGTATAGACAATGCAGTCCATAACAGTATGTGTAAGCATATCCATCTCGTTTGTTAAAGACTGCATGAGAACAAAAGGTCTACTTCTGAGGAAACTCAGAATGAAAAAAGTGTGCTTATTATGGATATGACAGATGAGGAAGATGTAATGATTGGAAGAGGCTATTTTACATGAAGTAAGTGTTGAGGAAGAAGAGAACACATCTTTAAACCTCCAAAAAATGAAATTATTGATCAATTGATAATGAAGAAAATCAAGAAATTTTTTAGAATTTGAAGAAATATGTACAAACTATCAAACAGGTACATTATGTAAGAAAAAAATGAAACAATAATTGTTTTAATTATCAAAACCAACTTAAAAATTAATGAACTCTGTTGCATGAACAATCTTAAAGGTAAGTACAATTTAACAATCATGTAATTAACTAATTATCAGTATATCACTACTGACTCTGATGAAGCTTGTAATAAGTGAAAACTAGTTCAGGCTACAAGGTAAAAGTTATATTTTTACCAATAAAAAATTAGTGTTCCAAGTCAGTAGTGATATACTTGTAATTAGTTAATCAATGGACATGTCATGGACAACAAAATCCAGGCACATAATTGTTTATTTCAGATTACAATATAAACTAATCTACCTATTTATCTAACTAGCGTCTTACTTATGTACCCACCTACTCACCAATTTACATACCTACTTACCCCTGTATTCCTTCCATTGTACGCATTACTTTTCCTATCTACCAACCTCACAACTCGGATACTAAATATTTTATATACCTTTCTATCCAACCACCTGCTCACGTACATGCTAATCTAATTATACCTAAACTCCACCTTTAACCTTACATCCCAGTAACTGGTACAGATTTTTGATGTGTTTACATTAGATTATTAACCCTATAATTAGGCCTGTTTGTTTTACTTTAATTAGTTCCAAACTTACTTCATACTTAAATTTTCAAGTTATTACATACAATAATTTAAAAAAAAAATGTATTAATGTCTTGTAAAACCTGCTAATTTTATGTCACATACAGCACTTTGTGCAAATATAGCAGTATTCAATAGCTACATTTTTAATTGTACTGTCCAATAAATGTTGAATATTTTTTGTATTAAGAAATGTTGAAAGGATTTTTATATTCCATAAGCTGCACCTGTTGGACCATTAGACAACCACACGTGTTTGTCCATAACACATTTAGATTTGATGCCCAGATGACAAGTTGAAGAATAATGAAACTTGATAATTCCATGCACAATTTCTCAAAATGAAGAAGTAAAAACATTGGCTGAACTTTTTGCAAAGTAAGTCATCTTAGTATTAGAAGAGAGGAAATACAGTATTATGCCTATGATGAATATTGTTACGACGGTCTAGTGATCGTTGTATGGTACAGTGGAAAACAAAATACAAGACACCAATTACATCGCTAATCACCAGCTTTAATTATCAGAATTAAACAGTTTGTAATCAACAAGATAATCACAACAAATCAAATAAAAATTGTTCACACGCAATAAAAAAATGTCAACTAATATAAAACACAATTGTATTACAACTGTTCTGCACATACAGTAGAACCCTGCTAGTCCGAACTAATTGGGACCGGGGCCGGTTCAGATTGGCAAAAATTCGGATTAACCGAAATAATTGTTATTAAATAATTATAATTATTTATTTAATTTAAATATGGTCTTTAACTTATATGTAACTCATATATGCCCGTTTTTTATTCAACGAATACATTTTACGGTTTATAAGAGTTGAATATTTCATAAAATATTACGTAGTAGAGTACTGTAATACAGTACAGATAAGGTGAACAGTATTAACACTGACGTTCGGTGGCTTTCTAGTGCGGTATTGTTGTTTACTATCATGGGCGCGCCAAGGCGTCAATGACTCATGCCAGTTTCTTAGTAATCCCACTTCCCCCACTCTTGTTTGTTTCTTCTTGTGGCCTTGCTTTCAGTAGTGAGACACCTGTCAGTCTGAGACATTGTGTGTGCATTCCAACTTACATACGTTTTCAGTGTTGTTTTTTAAGTGCGTATTGTATAAAAATGGTTGGTAAGCGGAAACATAGTTCATGTGCACTAAAAGATAAACTTGAAGTGTTGAAACGTTTGGACAAGGGTGAAAGTGGAACGAAATTAGCAGTCAAATTTGGTGTGGGTAAAGCAACAATAAGTGACTGGAAGAAAAACCAGTCCAAGATTGAATAGTTTTGTACGACAACATCCGAGAAGACTTTCGAGGAGCGTCATACATCAAAAGTGTCACAATTTGACAAATTTGATGAAGCCCTTTTCATATGGTTTTCACAAGAAAGGCAGAGATGTACTCCACTGAGTGGTCCCCTAATCCAAGAAAAAGCAGTTCACCTCAATAAGCTGATGAATGGTGATCCTAAATTCATTGCGAGTAACGGCTGGCTGGACCGGTGGAAAAAAGACACAGAATACGACAGTTATCCATTACCGGTGAATCACTATCAGCGAATCACCAGGTTGCATAAGAGTACATCGCTGAATTCGCAGACATAGTTTCATCGCAAAATTACTTGCCTCAAGAAATATACAATTGCGATGAAACTGGGTTAAATTTTAAGGCATTGCCAAACAAAAGCATCGCCGCCAAACAAGAACTTAATGCACCTGGTTTCAAAATGTGCAAGGAACGTGTGACTGTTTTAGCATGCAGTAATGCAGCTGGGACTAATAAGTTGCCACTAATAGTAATTGGCAAATCAAAAAACCCAAGAGCATTTAAGAACATCAATGTGAACTCGCTTCCTGTATTCTACAGGCATCAAAAAAAGGCATGGATGACCAGTGCTTTATTTAAGGAATGGTTTCATGTCCAGTTTATTCCTTCAGTAAAAAAGTTCAGTGAAAAAAATGGTCTGCCACCCCGGGCATTACTTGTCATTGACAACGCTCCATCACATGCTTCGACAGAAGAACTTGTTAATGGAGATATAAAAGCTATTTTTCTCCCTCCGAATGTAACACCTTTGTTACAACCATGGACTAAGAGGTGCTACACAACATGAAATGTGTGTATAAAAAAATTCTTCTAAGGTCCCATCTTGAAAATGAAGACAGTTCACAAACCATTCTCCAAAGTCTTAAGAAAATCAACATCAAAGATGTTATCTATTGGTTAGGTGAAGCATGGGACAATCTCAAAGAACAGCTGCTGAGAAAGTCGTGGAAAAAATTATGGCCAAGTCTCTCTTACATCGATAGTCCGGAACAAGCTGATGACAGGACTGAAGTTTTACAGCTCGTGCATCAAATTCCAGGCTGTGAAGAAGCAGACGAAACAGATGTGAACGAGTGGGTGGCAGCTGACATGGAAGACCACCAAGTTTTGACAGATACGGAAATCGTTTCCCTGATCAGACAAGACTTCGATGAAGATTCTGATGTGATGGATGAAGCCAATGATTCAGAACATCTCATTTCACATTCAGAAGCAGCAAAGGCGCTGGAAATATCCCTGCAGTATTGTAACGGGACGAATTTCGAGGGCTTTTAATTTTATTAAATTTGGGGATTTATTATAAAATATTTGAAATTAATTTCCATCGGAGTATACGGCCACGTGTTTGAATAAAAGCATTGCGCTAACCAAGGAACAATACGCAATAGTTGTTGTGAAACCTTTACAAAAGAATGTGCCAGGCGTCATTTCTTAGAACTTTGCGGGTGTGTGGCAGTTATGCACAAACGCACTACACCAGCATGTGCGCAAACGACGCCACGGCAGTAAAACAAACATGGCTTAGAGGCGAAAGTTTTATTTGCTTCATGATTCTGGACGGCGGATGTGAGTTTAAGTCCAACCTACTTTATGACGTTAACCAGTGCTTACCGAATGTCATCCACGTCTCCAACACTCAAAACACGTGTTGAATGTGCCACAGCAGAGACGATCAAATAGAAGGCATCTGTGTCCGTCGTCTTAACTAAAAATTATCAAGTAGTGGGGAACAGACAGACGCTGCCCAGTTCCTTTCCGACTTTCGCCTACGCAGGTGGTTCGCCAAACAGGGCTCGAAAAATAACATTTTTTCTTAAACCAACAGTAAGTGCAGTTAACAAATAATGAAGAAGTGCGGCTAGTTTCGGTAGACAAAGAACCAATAGAAACGATCTTTCGGACACACGACTAAATTAAAAAATGAGCGGGCACGAATTCAGATGGACACCACGTTGCCGGCAGGGGTATTTCACTATGTGTTAAATAATTTTGTTAAACATATAATAAGGGGACGGTGTTAAATACAGTGTGAATGCGAGAATGAGCAGACTGGGCTGTCTGTTAGAGATATAAGGTAAGATGTTAAAATAAGATAAAATTAGTAATTGTCGCAGGCATGGAGTGAATAACAGAAAATCATTATGCTTGTATTTCATTTTTAAATTTTGGAGAAATAGTCTGACAAGAAGTTTTTTAAAAGTAAAGAAATAAAATTTTAATTCTCTTCAAATAATGAGTTGCGTAAGTGATTTGTATAACCTGAAAACCATGCTTGCTTCTACGTTCGTGTGACAGGATCCTGGCCCAAGAAACAGTTTATGAGGTAGGTAAAAAATAAATAAATTATGTATTTATATTTGTATCAATAGATAAATAAACTTCACAATTGGCACAGCCGAACGGGACCGTTTTTATAAAGTAAAATTTAATGTAAAAACCACACCTACAAATAAGATGCAAGTAACGTTTGAATGTTAAATAACGGTGCGTAACAATTAGGTAAGGTACGTAAGTCTAAGAGCAGTATATGTAAATTAAGAAAATTAATAAATTTACAATATAAAAAATGGCAGGAAATAATGAAAGTGAAATAAATGAAATGACTAATATAGAAAATTGTAATGAATCAAATAGTATGAGCGATTTTGAAATCCACTCGACTCCAAACGTGAGTTGGGAGAATAAAATAAAAAATAATTCAGATGAAACAAATATTACGGAGGATTCAGGGGTGCAATTAACTCCGACCTCAACAAAATGTAGTAAGTCCGATAACAATATAATGAGTTTTTTACAACAACAATTTAGGGAACAGAATAACAAATTTAACGAATTAAATAAACGTTTTGATAATAATGACATAAAATGGGATGAACAGAGTAGAAAGTTCAATGAGCTTAAAATCGATATTAATGAAGTCAAAATGAAATGCGAAAATAGCTGTAATGAATTGAAACGAGACATTGAGAGAATAGTAGAGTCAGTAGGAGAACAGAGTAAAAGTAAAAATAATGTTGAAAATGAGAATATAATTAAAAATGTAATATCAGAGAGTGATACGTTGAAAATAGATAGTGAAATAGTGAGTGAGAGAGAGAGAGAAATGGGTTGTAATGGAGTAGTAATTAGTGTTGTTGAATTAGAAAAAGAATGGAGAAAGAGAGTAGATGAATATGTAGGGCAGAGGGTAAATTTTCCCCTTATTTGTGATGAACCGTTATTATTCACAACGGTGAACCGTTGTGTTCACAAATGTTATTATTGGAGGGCAAGAGACCCTATTTAATGGAAGATTTGAGTTGTTTCCCTTTTTTGTATAAGTTAGTACCCTCTGTGTGGAATAGTGTTGAAAGTGTGAGATGGTGTTATGATGAGAGAGATTTAGATGGAGAATTGTGTATTGATAGAGAAATAGAAGTATATAAATTAAAGAGAGATTACAATGAGTAGAAAGCGATGTTAGAAGTGTGTTTAAACAATAATAATTTAATTTATGATGAAAAAGTAACTGACCCGATATTGAGTATAATGACTAATAGAGACTGGACAGAAACAAATAATGTTGACTTGGTATATGATTATTATGGTAAAATGAATGAACTAAGATTGTATGGTTATTACACACAAGATAACCATATGTGCAATGTAAACAAAATGGAAAATTGTTATTTGAAACCAAGACTAATTTTTGACTAAAACAGTAAAACAATAAATGGACAATTTAAGTATTTTGTTTTATGGTTCAGACCTCGCAACCTTGGACAATGAAGTGTGATATAACTGAATAAATAATGATGAAGAATTGTAAATAAATGCTTAGTGAAATTAATTGTGTGTATTGTAAAATGTTAAGTGAAACAATGTGTGTATGTAATGGAAATTGTTGTGAGAATATAATATTAATATTTTGCAGTTTAAATAAATAACAAAAAATAATTTGGAAGAAGATAATAAATGAATTGTAGTTATTGTGATTGGTGAAAGTAATTAAAATGTTGTTTTCAATAATTGATTTAAATGTTTTATAATTGAAGTTTTCTAATGAGTTTAAATTATTTTACGATTTGTGAATTTGATAATTAATTAATAAATAAAAGTTAAATTGTTTTGTACGAAATAACACTGTTGTTAAATGTTTCAGAGGTTACGTGGAGTTATTGGTGGGTATGGTGTGTATATTTTGTGTTTGTGTCAGTAGGTGAATAATGTACTGTAAGTATAAAATTTATGATACCAGTCAGATATAATAAAATGTTTACAGGTGTAAAAAGATTTTGATTCAATGATGAGATGAAGTTGGAATGATTGTACTCAATAGGAACTATAATTAAAAAATAATAATAACTGAAAGGTAATGTAAAATAAATGTTAACAATCAATTTGAAAATTTTAAGGAATCTAATTGTAGAAAGTGATGAATGATTTAAATGATGATGGGTAAAAGAGTTAATGAAAATTTCATATTATAATGTTTTCTATAAAGTTTTATTTTAGTTATTAGTGTACTATTGCTGTGGTGGCATGTGCTACAGTAGATAGCGGAGAGTGTTGGGGGGTAATAGAGAGTGTTACCCCCATCGGAGGCCGAAAGGGCGAAAATGCACGGCACACCCTTTTATACAACTTATATTGTATACTGATAGATTTTTCGTGCCGTGCAGAATAATGACGAGTGTAACATGCATGAAGGTAAAGATGATTTCCCCGACTTTTCGGGCGATTACTGACTTACCAGCACTAATCGTGGTTTTGGCTAGCGGTCAGCTATGGCCATAATTTAAGTCCCTTGACCATAGCTGGCTTGAAATTGGTTGATATTAGAAATTATTGGGGGGTGAAACCAGGGGAAATCCCGGAAACTATGGAACAGTGGCTGCCACTCTGTCCGAGTAGGGACAGCAAAGCCAGGTGGTAGACCCGCATTAAGGGCGCATAACTATATAACAAAGATATGTTGATATCTACACCTTTCAAATGTAACGCCGAAGCAAGGACAAGGAGATGGTTAATTCCTCCACCTATGCCGTCCTTGTGGAGGCCAATGGGCGCTACAGTCCAACAGAACAAAACAGTAGTGTGTGTGGTTGGGGGGTTGCTCAGGTGAGCAACGAATTTAAATTTTATAACTTAAAGCTGATAACTCATTTTTGCACTAACTAAATGCTTGTATTATGATTTGATAAATAGATGTTCATATGTTTATTATACTATGTTTATTCTGTCTCATAAATGTATTATTTCATTGTGTTAGATATAGGGGTTGAAGAAATAGGTAATCTATTTAATTTTGAAATGTGGTAATAACAAAGTAAATACCTAGACCGACCGGCAGGTGGTTTACCTAATTGTACCAGAGTCAGAAAAAGGGGAAACAATGATGTGTAGTATGTTAGATATAAGGATTGATAAAAATAGGTATTTCATATAATTTGTATAAATTTGAAATATATTTGTAGCAAGGTCATTCACCTTGCTAAGGAAATCAGCTGATCCGCTGTAGAATGTCACTTATTAATGTTTGCTAATTTCCAAGGTAACTGATGTTTGAATAGTGATTTTCATGTATTAAAGATTTTATTTTAAATGATGGGCTGAATTGATATATTTAAGAATTTTAAATGATTTGTGAAAATTAATAAAAGGCAGATTTTGGGTGATTGATATTTTGTTGGGACATGTAGATCAGTCCAAGTTGAGTTTAAAGTGGTAATAGAGAGAATAATGTTGTTGTGAGTTAATGTAATAGAATTTGAAAAGTATTGATAGTGAAACAGTAGATATGGGGAATATATGTAGAGTTTTGATTGATATATTGATGTAATAAGTAAATTGAGGTATTCTGTTGTAGTTGAAGTGATGTAATGAGAATGGTAATTAGGGGATGGTAATTTTGTAAGAGGGGATAGTGTAGTGTAGGAGTCCGCAACAAAAGTGGTTGGGATGGGAAGGGACCATTTAGCGCCGAAAAGGGTTGCCTTAGGTAGAATCCAGGGACCAAAATAAGGGAATGAGCTTTTGGGGGGGGGGGAAACACACATCCTAAGTACAAAGGGTTAGAGAGTATTTTTTTTTATATAAGAGTAGAAGTGATGCGAATTGAGTTGAATAGTAAGTTGGGTTTAGAGATTGTTTGATAGATGTTTTGATAGAGATGGGTGTCATGTTAGTTAAAGCTGTTGATGAGTATTAAAGTAAAACAAGGTAAAAATTATATGTATACATATCAAGTTGTAAATCAAGTTAGTATAAATAATTAAATCACCCAAACTAATGGAGATTGAGAATAGGAAATAAAGAGAGTTATAGTAAAAATATAGAATTTTAATTGAAATGAGTGACAATTTTGATAGAATTTGAGAATAAAGTAAAGTGGAAAATGTGTAATTTTGAGTAATTTAAATATCAATTTTATTGTTAATCATAATAATATTTTGTTATTTATAAATGTTTTATTTTATTAGGTTTTTGTGTTTAAAGATAGAATTTTAAAGATGTGCAATGTATTTTCTGATGTAACTTATGTATAACTTATGTAGGTCAAGGTTGCTGACTTGACCCAGTTTGATCAGCTGATGGGTGGTGTTCTATACTAGACCCGTTAATTAATTTAAATAAATTTAAATAATTTTAATATTGAGAAAAAATATATTTTAATAAATTTAAATTTTTTTGAAAAAAAAAATTTGATTTTGTGCCTGCCATCTAATTGATGTTTTTGGATTTTGATTATGTTATTGTTTGTGTGTATTAATCGTGTTTTTTATTGAATTGTATTGTTTAGGATATATGTCTAATCACATGTTAGGATAAGGAAGTTCATGTCTTTAATAAATGTTCAACTTATTTATTTTCTAATTATCAATAATAATGAAGAGAATTATTCAATTCAGATAAAAAATTTGTATTTTGATTTTTGAGATTAATGGTAATATAGATTTGGTTTCAATTTAAAGGAAAATCCTAAATTTGATAACAAGATTTGATAGGATGTAGTTATAAGTGTGTGTACGAGCCCAGTAACTGCTAAAGGCAGCCCAGTGTGCATGATAAGGGGGAACATATCGGTTGAGGATCTGGCATGATATAAGACCAGGGATTTGGATTTTGGGGCGGCATGTTAGAAGGGGAGGTGCGCTGTGGTGCGTGTCTGTTCGATTTTATGGTGTTGGGATCTCGCACAGAGAAGTCCAGTAATCTCGTTCAGATGCGGCCATAGTCGCCGAGCCAGGGGGGTTGGTTACCCATGAAGTATAAGAGCTAAAGGGGGTTGTTGGCACCATATCCTCACCGGTCCTCTTCGGGGTTAGCAATGAGATTTCTTCTGTTTGGGCAGAAGATATCTCATTGGGGGGGGGGGGTATTGTAACGGGACGAATTTCGAGGGGTTTTTATTTTATTAAATTTGGGGATTTATTATAAAATATTTGAAATTAATTTCCATCGGAGTATACGGCCACGTGTTTGAATAAAAGCATTGCGCTAACCAAGGAACAATACGCAATAGTTGTTGTGAAACCTTTACAAAAGAATGTGCCAGGCGTCATTTCTTAGAACTTTGCGGGTGTGTGGCAGTTACGCACAAACGCACTACACCAGTATGTGCGCAAACGACGCCACGCAGTAAAACAAACATGGCTTAGAGGCGAAAGTTTTATTCGCTTCATGATTCTGGACGGCGGATGTGAGTTTAAGTCCAACCTACTTTATGACGTCAACCAGTGCTTACCGAATGTCATCCACGTCTCCAACACTCAAAACACGTGTTGAATGTGCCACAGCAGAGACGATCAAATAGAAGGCATCTGTGTCCGTCGTCTTAACTAAAAATTATCAAGTAGTGGGGAACAGACAGACGCTGCCCAGTTCCTTGCCGACTTTCGCCTACGCAGGCGGTTCGCCAAACAGGGCTCGAAAAATAACATTTTTTCTTAAACCAACAGTAAGTGCAGTTAACAAATAATGAAGAAGTGCGGCTAGTTTCGGTAGACGAAGAACCAATAGAAACGATCTTTCGGACACACGACTAAATTAAAATATCGGTATGGAGAACCATACATGACTTCCATATTCTAAGATTTATATTTAAAATCATTTTCGAAATGAAATATTACCATAGAAACTACTTCTTTCTACTTACTGCTTCAGCCTTAACCACAGTACTGTGGTCACTAACGTATACCACCTCACGTTATCGCACTCGATTTTCACTGATGATGGAAGTCGACGGCATTGCCGAAACGTCTGGTTTTGTAGAAAACATTGGACTACGGCCAAATATCCCGGGAAGGAATTTTAACAAAAACTACTTCTTTGTTGCCGATAACGTTGTACACATATATATAAAATATATGCATAAAATTAATGGCTTGTATAAGTTAATGATTGATCTCCATTAAGTAGTGCTCAAGTTTCCAAAGTTTTAATATTATGATGTCCGTAATTAAAACATCAGAGCAGGTTTAGTGTAAATGAGGGTACACTATGGACAAAAATTTTCAACATTTCCTATTGAGCGTTGCTTAGAGTAAAGCTGCGAATCTACAGTATATGTTTCACAGAACAAACACGCGAAAAAGAAGGAGCGCTCCGAAGTCACTCATGGACCCTCAGCATCTTGCAGACGGTTCATTCCCTAAAGACGAAAAGTCTGTCTATGAATCGTTCCTCTGTAAACACGTGCAGTTACATTGCCCAGCGATCCACAGGAAGCAAATTGATGTCCATTTTTTCGGCTTGCACGCGTTATGTTGGTGTGGGTTTCGGCACTTTCCATTTAAAAAGCGTGCAAATGTAAGAAAATAAACATGAGTGAGGCCAGAAATAACGTGAATTGTGTGTGTGTGTGTGTGTGTGTGTGTCTGTGTTACCTGCCTTTTTATTGCTGTAGGCATAATAATAAAATGGAAACGTAAACATTACATAACTGAGATATGCTTACCTGCCACGAACGATATATTATTTTATACATGGAGGAGTTCAGTGACATACACACGTACAGAAGTCATCTTCAAAAATACTAGAAGTCGTCCACGCTTTTATGTTGGCAGTGTAACTTACAGGAAGTTTTTTGATGTTTTTAAAACATCTAGGATGCAAACTTTTCCCGATAACTAAAAGTTTCCTTTTTTCGGCTCCCGTCATGTTCGCACAAACAAAAACTGTAACTCTTTGTTTAGAGAGCTTCCCACCAACGCACTTTTCATTTTTAAATTTGAAAGTCTTATCTGGAGTTAATTTATAAAAAATTGGTGGAAGTCGATGGCATTGCCGAAATGTCTGGTTTTGTAGAAAACATTGGACTACGGCCAAATATCCCGGGAAGGAATTTTAACAAAAACTACTTCTTTGTTGCCGATAACGTTGTACACATATATATCAGTGGCGAAGTTACATGGAGGCAATTGAGGCAATGCCTACCCTAACAAATTCTGTAGAATAAAAATTATAAATACGTATGAACTACATAACGTAAAGATTATACATTGTTACTGTGACTGTCAAATTTATTAAACCGAAACGTGCTTTATTGAGCGACCGCTAGATGGTGACAGGTGAGATTCGGCATAGTTCGTTTAAAGCGAATGAGGCAACCTGAACTTGCCTCAGCGTTTTTTGTATACATCGTATGTAAGCAATGTAGTGGTGTGATAGGGAAGTGTAGGGAGGGGGGATTGTCCCGCGCTGTACACATAGAGCGTTGAGGCATGCCTCACTTCTGTGGTCCAAACAGTTAAGTTAAAGCGCCTGTGTTGTTTCTAAGTGTTTATTTTATGCGGTTATTAAAAGTGTCACTGTTATTCCGCTGAACTAACAGATGATCAAGATTGTTATTTGAATTATTTGTAACATTAAACATATATATAGAAACTAACCAAGTTTAAAAATTTGAAGTTTAATCAGTTGTATTATCGTGTATGACTAATACAAGGATTGTTCAATAGACACACGTATAGAGCTGTAAAGCAATTTTTATTCAACGATTTTAAAAGAAGTCTCCAATAACATTAAGACATGAGTTCCACTGTTGCGCTAACCTGTAGATTCCCTGCTAGTAAAATTCTTACGGCTGTTTGTGGAACCATTCGGTTACAGCAAACTCTACCTCAGCGTCCGATTTGACCCACCGTCCTTTTAGTGATTCCTTAAAAAAAATTTAAGATACGATTTTTGCCTACCCATTCATTAACTACTAGCTTCGCCAGTAAGCAAATTGATGTCCATTTTTTCGGCTTGCACGCGTTATGTTGGTGTGGGTTTCGGCACTTTCCATTTAAAAAGCGTGCAAACGTAAGAAAATAAACATGAGTGAGGCCAGAAATAACGTGAATTGTGTGTTTGTGTCTTACCTGCCTTTTTATTGCCGTATTAAATGAAAAATATTATATTACATTAAAATTAAAAAATTTTAATTTTATTGCCTGGCAACAAAATTATTTTATTTTTAACAATTACCATTGTTTCAAAAAGTTTAAATAAATTTGCAAGTACTTTACTCTTGTTAAAACGTAAAAGGTTGCTGGTAAACTACCCCTTCCCCTTAACCGATCTTCACCAAAATCGAACGTCCTTGAGACCTCTACAATTCAGGGATGTATGCAAAAAATTATTTGATTCTGTTCGAATTTGCGGCTGTTATCGTTTGCCATAGAAAATACGCTTGATAAAAAAACGGTTAAGGTAAACTACCCCTTCCCCTTAACCGATCTTCACCAAAAACAATAGGTCTTGAGTACTCTACAAATCAGGGCTGTATGCAAAACATTATTTGATTCTGTTTGAATTTTGCGGCTGTTATCGTTTGCCATAGAAAATACCCTTGTTAAAAAAACGTTGCAAGTAAACTACCCCTTTCCCTCAACCGATCTTCACCAAAAACAATAGGTCTTGAGAACTCTACAATTTAGGGCTGTATACGAAACATTATTTAAGTCTGTTTGAATTTGCGGCTGTTATCGTTAGCCAAAAAAAAAAATTTCCCTTGATAAAAAAAACCGTGCCGGTAAACTACCCCTTCCCCTCAACCGATCTTCACCAAAAACAATAGGTCGCGAGTACTCTACAAATCAGGGCTGTATGCAAAAAATTATTTGGTTCTGTTTGAATTTGCGGCTGTTATCGTTTGCCATATAAAATACGCTTGATAAAAAACGTTGCCGGTAAACTACCCCTTCCCCTCAACTGATCTTCACCACAAACAATACGTCTTGAGTACTCTACAAATCAGGGCTGTATGCAGAAAATTATTTGATTCTGTTTGAATTTGCGGCTGTTATCGTTTGCCATAGAAAATACCCTTGTTAAAAAAACGTTGTAGGTAAACTACCCCTTTCCCTTAACCGATCTTCACCAAAAACAATAGGTCTTGAGAACTCTACAATTTAGGGCTGTATGCAAATAATCTTTTGATTCTGTTTGAATTTGCGGCTGTTATCGTTTGCCATAGGAAATACCCTTGTTAAAACATAAAACGTTACAAGTAAACTACCCCTTTCCCTTAACCGATCTTCACCAAAAACAAAAGGTCTTGAGAACTCTACAATTCAGGGCTGTATACGAAACATTATTTGATTCTGTTTGAATTTGCGGCTGTTATCGTTTGCCAAAAAAAAAAAAATTTCCCTTGATAAAAAAAACCGTTGCAGGTAAACTACCCCTTTCCCTCAACCGATCTTCACCAAAAACAATAGGTCGCGAGTCCTCTACAAATCAGGGCTGTATGCAAAAAATTATTTGATTCTGTTTGAATTTGCGGCAGTTATCGTTTGCCATAGAAAAAAAATCTACACACACACACACACACACACACACACACACACACACACACACACACACACACACACACACACACACACACACACACACACACACACACACACACACACACACACACACACACACACACACACACACACACACACACACACACACACACACACACACACACACACATTTCGGAAAACGACTTTTTTTCATGTTTTGAGTGTAGTAGAATCAGAATCTGCAATAATCTCGAACACGATTTTTTTTGCCATCACCATACTTCCATTCCTTAAGGAAATATGGAAGTAATATGGAAGTAAAAATGACTGGCCACGAATTCGGATGGACACCACGTTGCCGGCAGGGGTATTTCACTATGTGTTAAATAATTTTGTTAAACATATAATAAGGGGACGGTGTTAAATACAGTGTGAATGCGAGAATGAGCAGACTGGGCTGTCTGTTAGAGATATAAGGTAAGATGTTAAAATAAGATAAAATTAGTAATTGTCGCAGGCATGGAGTGAATAACAGAAAATCATTATGCTTGTATTTCATTTTTAAATTTTGGAGAAATAGTCTGACAAGAAGTTTTTTAAAAGTAAAGAAATAAAATTTTAATTCTCTTCAAATAATGAGTTGCGTAAGTGATTTGTATAACCTATAAACCATGCTTGCTTCTACGTTCGTGTGACAGGATCCTGGCCCAAGAAACAGTTTATGAGGTAGGTAAAAAGTAAATAAATTATGTATTTATATTTGTATTAATAGATAAAATAACTTCACAGTATGTGGAGCAGCATGCCAACGCTACAGCGGCGGACATCATGTTCATGAGACGCTGGTGGAATATTGCGTCGTCCGCTAGATTCACGTCTTTATGCCAGCAGAGAATAACTGATTTTGTGCAACCAGTGAATAAGTGAAGTGTTAATATTGAAGTGTTTATTTGGAAATTCTGTTAATAAAGTATAGAAACTGTAATCTAAGTACTGTACAGTACAATAATTGAATTCTGTTTTTGTAGTTTGTAGTTTTTGTAGTTTTGTTTAAGAATTTTATTCCAGTAATTGTAGGCCTACTGATTAATACGTATTACAGTGGTTAGTATTATTTTCTACTGATTTTGCAAAATGTAACCATTTTATTAGAAATGTAATGAAATCATTTGTCACTTCATGAAATCTGCAGTTGTTTTTATAGCTTTCCTTGACTATTTGGTTCCTGGAGGTGGTTCGGATTATCCGGAATTTCGGACTAGCGGGGTTCGGACTAACGGGGTTCTACTGTACATAAAAAACACATAACACTTTGCCACAATACTTCAAACCGGACTGCTATAAATCACAACACTAACTGACTTGGCCATCGCTGGATGGCTATAATTATATCCCACTGATTTCTATGACTGCTTTGGATGACTTGTTAAAGAAACAGGTGCTCTTGAGAATCCACTAGAAACAGTGCCCTTGAACACACTGTGCTGACCAGTACGGACTGGTATAGACTCAATAATTGACGCGTAATTGTTTTTTACCGCAAATAGCAGCATTATGTTCGCACACACACATTAGAGCTGGAATATTCAAGATACTTGTAGTATGTTCCGTATTCATAATACTTTTTCCGCATTATGTAACAACACCCCCTCCTTAAGCCTGTTCATCCCAAACTAGCAAACCGTCTCTGAAGTAATACCTAGGTGGGCGCGACCTTGAACTTTTGCTGTCCTTCCTGTTGAATCTGATAAACAACATCGTTGATTCTTTTTCTCACAGTGTAGGGTCATTTCCAGTTAGCCTGAAGCTTAGGTGAGCGACCATGATGGCACTTTGGGTTGAACAACCAGACCTGATCTCCTTCTTGGAAACCCATACTATTGCTGCGAATGTCATACCAAGTTTTCATTTTATCATTTTATCACTGGCAATCATCAGCCGTTTTCTTATCAAGTGATTAATTTGTCTCAGTTGATTTTATAATTGCGAGGAATAGTTCTGTGGCTCTTGGGACTGAGTCTCAGGTGATCTGAACATCAAGTCCCCAGGAAGACTAATCTCCCAACCAAACACCAATTTCGCTGGAGTCATGCCAGTTGTGTCGTGTACTGATGATCTATACACCACGAGGAATAGTGGTATACTTTAGTCCCAGTCTGTTTGGTTCTCGTTAACAACCTTCGAAAGACGCTGCTCAAGTGTCCTATTGTATTTCTCAACCATCCCGTCCGACAGGATGGAGAGGCGTTGTCCTGGTCTTTCGAATTCCAAGTAGACGGCATAATTCTTTGAACACTCCTGACTCGAAATTTCTCCCTTGATCCGTATGGATTTCCATAGGGGCTCCATAACGGCAACAGAAGTTGTGTTGGAATTGCATAGGCTTCCACCCACTTAGTAAAGTAGTCACCTACAACCATGATGTACCAGTTTCCATCGTCAGTAACTGGGAATGGTCCAGCAATGTCTATGGCAATTCTCCCGAAAGGCAGTCCAACGTTATACTGTCTCATTTTTCCCCTGCTTCTGGTTTGTGGGCCCTTGCTTGCAGGACATATTTCACATGTCCGAACCCATTCCTCTACGTTGTGACGAAGATGAAGCCAATAGAATCACTTCCATATTTTGTCAAGGGTTTTGTTAATGCCAAGATGGCCTCCAAACTTTCCATCATGCATCTCCTTCAAAACTGACTGCACTTTGCTTCGAGGAACTGTCAACTGCATGACCACGTCTCGTCCATCTGCACTTTGCCAAGCCCTTTTCAGCAGTAAGGGCTCTAAGGTAAAGGATTTCTATTGTGCCCAGTAGCACTTCAGCACTTCGAACCATGACAGATATCTTGCCAATCCGGGCAGCGACATTCCTCTTTTGCTGTCAAGATTGTAAAGTAACTGAATCTCCCGTGTATCAACGTTAAGCCCCACTGTTGGGATCGCCAATTTGTAAAGAAACTTCTATCTTGTGATTATTTCTCCACACGTTGTTGTTGTTGTATTTGTAATATAAACGAATTAATTCAAAGGTAGTGTTTTTCTATTTGTGAACAGTCACCTGTTGTAAGCGTTAATTTGTATTTCAATATATTAAATATTGAGATACAGATTATTTATGCTACTCTTGGTAGTGTTGATTAGTAATCTTATTCAAATATTGAAATATATGGTGTTCTTATCTCAATATTATGTAATAATTAACTCCGTTCTGAAGGAATAGCGTACAATATTAGTTAGTATATTGGATGATTATGTCGTTACTATTTAGGCCTAGTCAGTACACCACGTTAAGAGAGGAGAGTAAGAGCCGTAAATTGTTTTTTCTCTTCTCTCGCAATTCGACAGCTGGACACGGGTTCAGCGCCCGCTCTAGCGTTTACATTGCCCCGGACAAAAAGACAAATCGCCGCCCCTTAAACATATACTTTTTAAAAATATATATCTTTTATTTTAAATAAAAATCAAGTGGTTTTAAATTATAGTAAAAACGTATATTTAGAAAGAAACATGTAGCATAAAATTAACAGTCAAGTAGTATAAAACGGTAAAAATTAAGAAGTACCTGTACCTAGTTACAAACTGTTAACCACATGCATTTTTAATGCTATTACATAAATATATAATTGCACAATCAAACAACAAAAAACTTATATCGTATAAGAACTAAACAAAAGTAACATCAACTGCGCTAAAATTACAAGAAACCTTTTTTTCTCACTTTTAGTTCTGCACACTTTTTTATTACCTCTTTTAAGTTTGAATTTTAAGTATTTTATTACCTTATTGAAATTTGATCAGCAATTTCAAAAATGGCCAAACCATTAAGACGATTTTGCGTGGTAGTTGAACGTAAAAATGTCTTAATTAATTTTAGTTTAGAGAAACTCGTTTCCACACTTGCTACAGTTATTGGTATAATCCCCAATATTCTTAAACCAACACTAAGGTTTTGGGCAAAATTTAACATTGTTATTAATTTTAGTACATTGCTTAGGCTTTCTTTTGGCCAAAAGCGGAGATACCGCAGAAATTTCCTCTGTTAATTCTACCCTATTTATGTCAATAGAATCACCATCAGTTAAAATACTTTCCAAATCCTTTCAGTGTTTTAATAGCATTTATTTATACATGGTTTTTAAATCGTATATATTATATAAGAATTGAAAATAGTTACTATGGTGACTAAGTTGTTCAAATCTAGCATGTAGTGTATTTAGTGCTTGATCAATTGTAAAATAAAAAAAAAATCTATCTTAATTTTTTCTTTGGGATCTTCGATGAAATCATCTGTGGGTTCATCTCGTACTTTGTATGAGAAGTTGGTTTTTTTCTTCTTACGCGGTGTCGTGGTATTATTGGTTCAAAATTAGCCTCAACGTCAATTTCATCAGTTAGTTCTTTTGCGTCAATAATAGTTTCATTGAAGGACTTATCCGATCGAAGATCCTTAAAGAATTTTTCCAGTTTTGTAAAAATCAAGTGCAGATGCTAGATCGAAATCTTTTGTTTGCATCAGTTTGCTAATTGGATTAATACAGTTTAATATTTTATACCAAATAACTATTGAACACAAAAACTTGAACTGTTTAATACAATTTAATAAACCCGAGGCTTCGTCTCTTATTAAATTATCAATTTCTTGGTTTTCATAAATGTTTAGTAAAGCGTCGTATACATCTCCCACATGAAATCTTAAAGACTTTAAGGCCTCTATCCTACTCTCCCATCTAGTGTCACTCAATGGTTTCAAAGTTAATCCTTGGACATGTTTTAAAAGTATTACCCATCGAAAAGTAGATGCAAAAAAAAAATATATATTTTTTGGACCATATTGAAGAAATTAGCGGCTTCCAAGGATGCTTTTGCCATATCATTAACCACTAGATTGAGAGAATGGCTACTACACGGAACGTAGAATGCTCGCGAATTTAATTTTTTAATTCTAGATTGCACTCCTCCTTTATCGACCCTCTTATTGGACCCGGTATCATATCCCTGCCCTCTAATATCCTGCAAATTTAAACCCAGATCATTAAGTTCTCCAATTATAATTTCAGACATTTGTTTCCCTGTGGACCTTCCAACTGGAAGGAAGCCCAAAAAGCTTTCATTAATTTTTATTTCAAGCTCATTGGATTCAGATTTATTGATTGAAACACATCTGATTACAAGAGTCATTTGCTTCACCTTACTAAAGTCAGGAGTGCAATCTAAAGTTATGGAATAGTATTTGGCTTTTTTTATTTTATCAATAATATGGGATTTCACACTTTGATGCAGCAGGTCTATTATCTCGTTTTGTATATTTTTCCCGAGATAGTGAGTTTTAGTCTCCTCTTTTTTGAGCACTCTACTTATGTGTTCTTCCATAATGGGATCAAATTCAGATAGCAGCTCAACTAGTTTTAAGAAGTTACCGTTATTATGCTCAAACAGCTTGTCTCTTGCACCTTGGAAAACCAGACAACTTTTACCAAGAATTTTAGTTATTGCTACAATTATTAGAAGTACCTCGTACCAATGGTTTGTTTCAGCATTAATAATTCTTTGAGCAGCCGCATCTATAGTTTTACAACACTTTAACCTTTGGCTCATTTCTACCCATGATTTTTGGGCATGAATTTGATTTTTAGAAATTTCATGGCTTTTAAAGTTTCAACGAGGTGCTTCCAACTTTTAAAACCCTCCTTTGAAAGGGAACTAACCACACAGCCGAAAATTTTGCAGCAAAAGCAGTATACACAGTTTTGTGAAATAGATAGAGTACACTAACCAGTCTCTTACAACTTGCTCTCCGTTGCTTAAAATTCGTGTATAATAATTTGTGCTAAATTTTCGACCAGTGTCATCGGAAGGAAATTTGTAATTATACAATGGCTTAGGTGGACCTTGCCTTACTAAAAAACGTCTTTCGGGATCTCCTAAAATTCTTGGCCACAATGCTGGATTTGTACTTAAAGTTTGTAGAGCGCTTTCCGTAGACGTCAGGTTGGTGCCAATTTTTATAATGCGTTCATATGGTGGCGGAGTGGTGCCAGTTCCAATTGATTTAGAAATATCGTCCATTTGTCCACTCTCTGACGATTCCGTGTTTTCTTTTATAACCGGACTTGATGTTGGATTCATAGAGGATAGGCTATAGCCTACATACTATTAACATTACGCAACAATGTGCAACTAGTGCTCTTTCATTCAATAAACAGTCTTTTTGGATTAATAAAATATTTATTTGATTAAAAAACACTTTAATTGATTCGATAAACGCTTTTCGATAAAATAGTATCTATCAAACTAAACAGCTCAATGTATTTATAGATGTTCTTACCTTTAAAATTTAACAAATCACAGTGAACTATAAAATTGCCAAACATTTTTCTATAAACTCAAACAGCTTCTACATAACATAAACTTTCACTTATCACCACCGACGTATTAAAGAATAATCCTATTGTGTAACGAAACCGCCCTTTTTTAATTAGAGGTAATAAACAAGTCAATGCATGATATTCCTTCCTATTGCTGTTTGGTTTGCAAACCTTCGTGCACACGCTACTGTAAATTTACCCTTAGATACCTAGCCTTTTTTGTTATTTAATTAAACATGCCGCTCTTTTATGGTTGTTTTCTTCAGAATTAAGGATTCCAAATATTTTTTAGCTTTTAGGCATAAAAAGTAAAAAATCGGTATGGAGAACCATACATGACTTCCATATTCTAAGATTTATATTTAAATCTTAATATCGCCTGCCAAGCGCGATATATTTTCTCTTATACATGATTTACATTAAAATGAAAAAATTTTAATTTTATTGCCTGGCAACAGAATTATTTTATTTTTAACAATTACCATTGTTTGAAAAAGTTTAAATAAATTTTCAAGTACTTTACTCTTGTTAAAACGTAAAAGGTTGCAGGTAAACTACCCCTTCCCCTTAACCGATCTTCACCAAAATCGAAAGTCCTTGAGACCTCTACAATTCAGGGACTTATGCAAAAAATTATTTGATTCTGTTTGAATTTGCGGCAGTTATCGTTTGCCATAGAAAATACGCTTGATAAAAAAACGTTGCAGGTAAACTACCCCTTCCCCTTAACCGATCTTCACCAAAAACAATAGGTCTTGAGTACTCTACAAATTAGGGCTGTATGCAAAACATTATTTGATTCTGTTTGAATTTGCGGCTGTTATCGTTTGCCATAGAAAATACCCTTGTTAAAAAAACGTTGCAGGTAAACTACCCCTTTCCCTCAACCGATCTTCACCAAAAACAATAGGTCTTGAGAACTCTACAATTTAGGGATGTATGCAAATAATCTTTTGATTCTGTTTGAATTTGCGGCTGTTATCGTTTGCCATAGAAAATACCCTTGTTAAAAAAACGTTGCAGGTAAACTACCCCTTTCCCTTAACCGATCTTCACCAAAAACAATAGGTCTTGAGAACTCTACAATTCAGGGCTGTATACGAAACATTATTTGATTCTGTTTGAATTTGCGGCTGTTATTGTTTGCCACAAAAAAAAATTTCCCTTGATAAAAAAAAACTGTTGCAGGTAAACTACCCCTTTCCCTCAACCGATCTTCACCAAAAACAATAGGTCGCGAGTACTCTACAAATCAGGGCTGTATGCAAAAAATTATTTGATTCTGTTTGAATTTGCGGCAGTTATCGTTTGCCATAGAAAAAAAAATCTACAGACAGAGACACAGACAGACAGACACACACACAGACACTTTTCGGAAAACGACTTTTTTTCATGTTTTGAGTGTAGTAGAATCAGAATCTGCAATAATCTCGAACACGATTTTTTTTGCCATCACCATACTTCCATTCCTTAAGGAATATGGAAGTAAAACAGTAAATACGAAATGTAAATTGCATGGTAATTTTACCCAAAGAAAAAAATCGACAAGTATAAATTTCGATTAATTGGGTATTTAACATATCAATATTTGGTCACATTCACAGCCAAAATGCCGCCCTTTAGATTTGCCGCCCCGGACAAATGTCCGGGTTGTCCGCCCCTAGAGCGGGCCCTGACGACTTGTGCTGTTGTTTATAGTCAGCGGTTATTATAGGTTAAGTTGTTCCGCTTACTGTATTCCTCTCGTTTCTCTCTCTGTAAATTACAAATTATTCAAAATGCACTAAATAATCTACAAATGATAAGAAGTCACCAATTTCAGGAAGGATTCTTTATTTTTATATTTTTCTTTTTAAAACAGATGTTCTGTCTTCACTAAGATCCAACAAATCGATCACACTAGAATGAATCGATTAGTTACAGAATTCAAATTTTAGATGTTTAATTTTAATTATATTGTTATTTTTTCTTAATCCCAGGGTTCGAAGGGTTCTTGTGACTATTAGGAAGGTCAGAAAATGCAAAATAAAAATACAAGGTATTACAATTTAATTATAAAATCTTATTACTTAATATTTTAAACATAAGTTGACTTTTACCGTAAGTTGACAAAGTTTACTTGTAATGGCAGCACACCGATGAACTCGTGATGGTTGGCCAACTAATGTACAGACGTCTGAAATATGCCAGTATCCAGTTCCGAAATAAAATTTTGGTATTTGTGTCCCAGAATGTAGTGGAGTTTCCAGTTCTTAATCTTCGCTAATGTTTGAGTTTCTGGTGGTTATGGGTTCCAATGGATTTCGTGTAGTATTAGTTTTCTTCACTTAGTAGTAAGAAAGTGAGGTTCAGAGTGCAATTTTAATTTTTCCTTTTGTCTTTTATAGTACTTAATTACTTTAATTTCTTTAGTCCTTTGTTTTCTTCAGGTATTTATTATTTAAATTTCATTATTAATCATATTACTTGAATTAATTTGGAACAGTTTATTTATTTTACTGGACAGTTTGTTCTTTAAATTTTTTTCTTTTTTTTTCCTCGGTTCATGGAGCTGAACTCATTTCTTTCATAGATAACAATAGAGTGTCCCAATAAACAAAATTTCTTGCCGTTTTGTCGTCCTTGACAACCAGTCTTTGTTCTGTTATTGGTTAATATTTGTAATCCTAGCCATAATTAAAAAAATGTTCTTGTACTTACTTAATAAAATACTCCTTTACTAAAGTTACATTATATCATATTAGATTTTCACATATTCTTTGTTATAAAATTATATACATTTTACTATCTTTTCCTCTTAATCTTCTTAATCTAACAAGTACTATCTTCTCATTACAAAATACTAATTTTGGGCCTATTTTTCTATTACATATATTATGATTTTATTATAATGCGAGGCACTTATCTGCTATTAATAACTACTACTGCTTTCTTCTAATTCATTATATTACATTTAGTATTTTTAATTTTTTAGTTACCTAACTTTTCTGACATGACTTCCTGTACAATGTGTCACTGGCTTAGGGCCAATCATTCAATTTCTAACTCCATTCTGATTTTTAATTTATTATTACATAGTTTAGTATAGAACCCTTCATGTCCACAACATAGTTACAATAAAACCCTTTGGCATTTAATTACCAATTATTGCCTTCCTGGCCAAGTTTACAATGATATTCTAACAACACAACCATTATCTATTCAATGTGAATAAAAATATTTACTCTATATAAAGTTTAACATAAATTACATGGTGACATGTTCGTTACCATAAATTAAATTAACATCAATTATTTGATACCTTCTTAAAGCAATTGCTTAACACCTCCTACATACAAAACTACAACATAAATGTCATGATGACATGTTCATTATTATAAATTAAATTAACATTAATTAATCAGTATCCTCTCAATGTAATCATTCTCGATCATTGACTAAACTGTTTATATTATTTTCCATATTATTTAACACTGTATTTATCACTCACTCCTTGGACTGACCACTTCATAGTTTGTATTTCTAAACATTTATTTGTGACTCTATTACCTTGTAATTTTATTTGATGTTATTTATTTATTTACTTAATAAGGGTTTACTCTTCTGACCTTCATTACAAGGAACAACTAGCGTTTTTTATTATGATAATTATAATTTTTTATGTAACGTAGGGGACCTTGGTTTTGTTACGTTACAAGATCAGGCCAATGTCTTCATCAGTCATCTGTTCTTGTCAACAATCCTGTGTCATCCAGCCGTCTGCCAGGAAATCTACACTGATGGCTTGAACATGTTCGCTTGTGTTTTGTTCTTCCTTTTGGTAATCTTCCGGGCACAGTCTTCGTGATAAGCCATCTGCATTACCATCCAGGTGCCCCCGCCGATGTTGTACCTTGAAGTTGTACTCTTGCAGACGTTTGAGCCACCTTGGCAACTGCCCTTCCAGATTTTTAAATCTCAAGAGCCATGCAAGCCCGGCATGGTCGGTGCGTAGTGAAAAATCCCTTCCATTGAGATATTTATGGAAGTGCTCCAAAGCTCGGACAATTGCCTGCAACTCTCCCCTTGGAACGCAATAATTTCTCTCTGGTTTAGAAAGTGTCTTGCTGTAATACGCTATTACTCGTTCTTCACCATTTTGCACTTGAGACAAAACTGCTCCTAGACCTGTATTCCTTGCATCTGTGTCTACGATGTACTTCCCTTTGGAAGCTGGGAAAGTGAGAATTGGCTGTGAACATAATGCAATTTTCAAAGTCCTAAATGCTTGATCACACTCCCTCGACCACTGGAAGTTTTGTTTATTTTCTGTTAGCTCATGTAGTGGTTTAGCAATAGTAGCGAAGCCTTTCACAAAATGTCTGTAATATGAGCATAACCCCAGGAAACTCCGAACTTCGTGTTTACTCTTCGGCACTGGACAGTCTCTTACGGTGTCTACTTTATTAGGATCCATGCTAACACCCGCTGCTGAAACCAGATGGCCCAGATACTATACTTCCTTCTGGAATAGAGAACACTTCTTCGGGCTCAGCTTCAGTTGGGCACCGTGAATTCTAGTTAGAACCTCCTTAAGGTTTTCCAAATGGTCTTTGAAAGTCTTCCCGATGACTATGACAGCGTCTAAATAAACAAGGCAAGCTTTCCATGTCAGGCCTCGGAGTACCAGGTCCATCAATCTTTCAAACGTTGCCGGTGCATTACAGAGTCCAAATGGCATGACGTTAAATTGGAATAAGCCACTTATGGTCGAGAAAACGGTCTTCTCCTTGTCTTCTTGATGAAGACCCAGTTGCCAATATCCACTCTTCAGTCCAATGTGGAAAGACAGTGTGTGCTCCAGACAGCGTGTCGAGTGTATTGTTAATGCAAGGTAATGGATAGCAGTCTTTCTTTGTAACGTCATTTAACTTCCAATAGTCTACACAGAAACACAATCTACCATCCTTCTTCGCTACCAGCACTACCGGAGAAGACCAAGCACCTCGATTATTCCCTCTGTCAACATGTCCTTTACTAACTGAGACATTTCCTCTTGCTTAGATAATGGAGGCCTTCAAGGAGGTTGGCGTATCTGTGTTGTGTACCTGGTATTGATGCGATGTTGTACAAGAGAGGTTCTTCCCAATGGCTGGCCCCGAATTTCAAAAGAATTCTTAAATTCATGTAAAAACAGTTTGAGTTCTTTTACCTCACCACTTGAGAGGTCGTTAGAAGATCTGTTCAATAATTCCTGCAGTTTCCCTGGTAATTCGGAAGTGTTACTACTGCAGTTCTACGGAGTACTGCATCTTATTTGCGTCATTCCGGCTACCCATGCCACAGGAGTCAATTTGCCTAGGAGTGTGTTGCTTTGTAAAGTGACAGCTTGATCCAAAATATTTGCCACTCTAATATATACATTTCTGGTTTCATCAGGTTTTACTAAACTTCTGGCAATTAGTATGCCCGGTGTGCTGACTACCTGGGGTTCGAATATAGAGCACTGGTTACCCCTGGTATCTACCTCGGTTCTAACCATGATGATCTTTTTGGAGTTTTGCGGAACGGTTACGGCCACTTGATTTATCATGTCCATCGATTTTTCTGATGTATTCATTATGGAGAGCATTACCTCTTCTTTTCCGATTCTCAAGACATTGTTTTTGAAGTCGACTATAAATCCATAGGCGTTCATAACGTCCACACCAAGAATTGCTTCATCGACAATGTCTGCAACAAGTACTTGATGGTCAAACTCAAGTCGACCAAGGCATAGGTGTATCTCCACTTTTCCAAACACTTTTACAGGCCGTCCAGTAGCTGTTCGCAAGCTGCAAGAGCACCAGATTGGCTTGAGACCTTTCACCACGTCGGGGCGCACAATAGAAACTGTTGCGCCTGTGTTAACTAATCGAGGTTGGCATTTCTTGAACGAATCTGGTAACCACCAAGCTCCCGCTACTTTTCTGAAGTGTAGAAATTGCATATTGTCTAGGAGCTTCGTTCCTCCAGTTAGTCAGCACACACCCCGTTGTACCGACTACTGCTCGTTTCCCTGCTGCTGAACATTAACCAGACAATCTCGTTGTAGACATCCAGGTTTCCCACATCGATAACACTTCGGTCTTCCATCCTTTCTTACTTTACTCTGTGGTGCTGTTCGTTTGGTCTCTGTTCCTTGCTCTTCTTCTTCATTGTCTGTGCTGTCATGGTCTTTCAACGCGTGCACTTTATGGCCTGTCCAACCAGATGCTGACTTAGCGGCCTCAAATTGCAAAGCATGTACCAGGGCATCCGCACTATTCTGGTGTCTTGACATTCATAACACTTACTGTAGTTCATTATCTCGGAGACCGTCAGTAAATGTCTCCATCGCAAACCTTGTTCGAAAATCTTCTGGCGCTTCAGGATAGGCCAGTCTGATTAGTCTGTCGATACTTGCTTCAAACTCTTGAAGGCTTGTTGCCTTCAACCCGGAATGCTGTTGCCTTGCTCTCAACTGAGTGCAGTACACATCTCACAAATGTTTATCACCATACCGTAATTCTAGAGCTTTCATCAATTCGGCATAGGTGTTCTGCCTGTCAGGTGGCACTTTCTGTAGTAATTCTGCCGAAGGTTCTTTTAATGCGAGAACGAGTGAAACTGCCTTCTCTTTCTCTGTCCAATTATTTGCGCATGCAGCAGCTTCAAATTGGCGAAGGTATGTCGTCCAGTGACTACTTCCGTGAAAGGTTTGAGCTTTGACATGAACTGTTCCTACTGGAGGCAAAGTGACTTTCTCTATTGTCTTATTTTCTGTCTTTATGATTGGTACAGTCTGTTCAGAAATTTGCTTTGGTTGTCTTCATGAACTGCTCAACTTCATTTTTAATCTGCTCTATTATATTTGTAATCGAGTCTTCTATTTTTGTTGACTTAGCTTTTTCCACACTCGTGACAGATTTTTCTACTTCATCTATTTTTAATGTCATTGATTCTTGTACCTCCGATATTTTAGTAACTTGTTTATTAAGCTCACCTCATAGGAGACCAAACTCTGTAGCAGTTTGTTCTTATGTCTGCTTTTGCTCATGTAATAACTCTTTGATGTGTTCTGTTTTGGGCTTCTGTTCCTCTGCCTGTCGTCGTTCCGACTCCAGCATCAGTGCTTTTTGTCTTTGCGTTTTTCATCCTGTCATTTTTCTGCTTCTTCTCTTTCTTGTCTTTGTTCTTCTTTTTGTCGTCTTTCTGCTTCTTCCGCCTCCTTTTGGCGTCTTTCCTCTGCTTCCTCTGCATCCTGTCATCGTCGTTCCTCTGTCTGCAGCAGCAGCGCCTGGAAATTTTCCATCATCTGACTGATATCCATTGTTTACTGATTAATTACGAATTAAACTAGTCTTGTAATTGTCCACTGTTCCCACTGTTAATGGTTCTGTTGCACTTCTGACCCACAGTTATGACAGTCTAGTGATCGTCGTATGGTACAGTGGAATATACAAGACATCAATTACGTCACTAACCACCAGCTTTAATTATCACAATTAAACAGTTTGTAATCAACAAGATAATTTCTTACAACAAATCAAATGAAAATTGTTCCAACCCAATTAAAAAAAGTCTACTAATATAAAACACAATTGTATTACAACTGTCCCGCACATAAATAAAAACACATAACACTTCGCCACAATACTTCAAACCGCACTGGTATAAATCGCAATAATAACTGACTTGACCATCGGTGGATGGGTGTATTTATACCCCGCTGATTTCCAGAATAATCTGCCGCTGTGGATGACTTGTTAAACAAACAGGCGCTCTTGAGAATCCACTAGAAACAGTGTCCTTGAACACTCTGTGGTGACCAGTACGGACTGGTATAGACTTGGTAATTGATGCGTAATTGTTTTTCACTGCAACGTAGCAGCATTATGTACTCACACACACATTACAGCTGGAATATTCAAGATACTTATAGTACGTTCCGTATTATGTAACACTTTTTCCACATTACATAACAATATGTATTTTGTTTTAGTAAAACTTGAAAATGGCACAAAAATATAAAATAAATTATTTTGTGAACTTATATTAACATCTTTTTTAAATTTCACATTACAATTAAATTCTTAAGATGTTTATTTAAAATTACACTTAACATAAAATTGTATTAAATCATTTTTATTTGTAATGTTTCATGAAGTTTCTTTTTTCTTTCTAGATTGTAGGTGATAAAAGTATCCTAGATAATGCAAACATTAGTAAGCAGGCGTTCAAGAACACAACGAATAAAAATAAAAACAGATGTAGAACAATAGAAGAAGAAAGGCAAAAATCTGCCGTTGCATTATTCAACTCTATTAAAAAATAAATTACTATTATATATAAAATAAAATACAGTAAAAAAATCAAAACATTATGATGAAGAATAGTTTGTGTTAGTCTACTGCTTCCCCTATATCAGAGGTACTCACTATGCAGCCCTCTGACAACATATTCGCGATTCGAGAATAAAAATAAAAAATCTGAAAAAACGCAATATTTATTCCTGTACCGCGCTACACACCAAGATGGCATGCAGTGTAGCGGAATTCAGTCAACGTCACGCGCTGGAAGCACCTGCCGCTTTCCCTCCACCCGTCCCCTGACTACCAAATCCCGTGCTTTGTTTAATTTGCACTGTGCGTCGCAGTGATATTCCGCACGTGTTTCTTTGTTCAATTAGTACGCTATTTTATTGACAGTTACAGGCCTCGTATGAGCTGGTTTATTTGTGCTGGAGTTATTTACTGGATTATTTGTGTGTGCATGACACTCACGTAAATCAGTGATTTGGTGAAGTGAAAATTAAAACTTGTATGTTTGTTAAGTTGATCTTTTTTTTATATCAAGAAATGGCGGGAGTTTTTTATAAAGGCAAGAAACGGAAAATTGAGGAAGAAAACAGGACTTTTCAAGATGATTGGGAACACGATTTCTTTTTTGTCAGAGATAAGAAAGAAGGCTCAGCAATGTGTTTACTATACCAAAATTGCAGGGAGATTATAACAAAATTGTTACAAAAATGATGTCAATAGTATTTTCTCTTGACGAGAAACTATCCATGTATTCAGAGGAGGTTTCAAAGAAGGATTTGAGCAGTTTTCCCTCCGTTGAAACACTTTTGAAGGAAAACCCGGATGAACAAAAGACCTTGAATGCCTAAAAGCAGTACTAAGAGATCTAAAAACCGAAATGGCAGTCAGATTTCAAGATTTTAGAAAGTACAAGGACTCATTTTGCCTTATTGAAAATCCATGGTCAATAACAGCTGCAAACGTAGCAGAGCTAGCAATTTTTGGTTTTCAAAGCAAGCTTTTAAAAGAAGAACTCATTGACATGCAGCAAGATACGGAACTTAAAACCCTTTTTGAACAAAAGGCAAAAGAAAAGGAACATTATAAGTTTTGGACTATAATAGAAGACAATCAGTTTCCAAACTTGGAAAAATGTTCTAAGTTGATCCTGTGCATATTTGCCTCAACATACATATGTGAGTCAACTTTTAGTAAGTTAAAGTTTATAAAAAGCAAAAATAGATACCGCCTCACCAGTGAAAATCTACAGCACCTGCTGAGAATCGCAGTTTCCACAGAGCCTGCAGACATTGACAATGTTTTGGAAGCTTGTGAAAGATTCCGACCTTCAACATCAAAAACATAATAAAAACAGTTTGATTTCATGATAACTAATTTTTAATACATAATAATTTTTGGATTTCGTTGTCCATGACGTGTCCGTTACTTAACTAAATATCACTATAGTATTGACGACTCGGAACACTAAGTTTTTTATAAGTAAAAACGTAAAGTTTTACCTTACAGCCTAAACCGGCTTTCACCTTTAGAAGGCTTCATCAGAGGCTGCCATAGGTAGCGTTGTCCGTCTTGTTGTTGGCGACGGGATAGTTTTTCGAAAGATCGAAGCTGTGTGTGTGTGGTGAGATGTGTTCGAATAATGCATGTGATTTGAATTGTGTCTGTTCATTTAGGATGTCGTTTTTATTTGTTTTTGTGTGTTTGTATATTTCTAATTGTTCTAGAGTGTCTAGTTTTCGGCCTTTTGTGTGTACGTGTAGAATGTTCATGTTATTGTCGATGTTTTTATATGTGTGGTTTGCTTCAATGAGGTGGTTTGCAAAGGTAGATTCTGTGCACAAAAGCACTATGGCTACCTATGGCAGCCTCTGATGAAGCCTTCTAAAGGTGAAAGCCGGTTTAGGCTGTAAGGTAAAACTTTACGTTTTTACTTATAAAAAACTTAGTGTTCCGAGTCGTCAATACTATAGTGATATTTATAATAATTTTGTCATCAACAGCTTTTCTTTACTTCCTTTAACTAACGAACGTAAATTTTGCTAAGACCTGATTGTAATACTGTAGATTTTCTTCAGTATTAAAGTGACAGTATACTGAAAGAAATATTTGGTGCCAATGTACTATTAATTGAATCATTTATATTTGGTAAAGTTTCAAAATTATCAGTTTAAGTGTGTTTTTATACTAATTAAGACTAGTACAATAAATCTTCGTAAACCTTGCAAAACGTCATATGTATAAGTCATATGTATTCTATAATAGTTTTATTTTCAAAATAACTTATTTGAAGTGTAGTAGGCCTATGTCAAAACAGCACATTTAGCAGCTTTTCTTTGTACTGTAATAAATTTCAATAGTTCTGATCAATTGTTTCATTTCAGTCCTTTGGAGGAGTTAATGAAGCTAAAGTTACTCGATAAGAAAGTAATAACATACTATTTTTAACTATTAACATACTGTGGATATTAATTAATATTAATGTGGCAGATTTACTGATAAAATATTTGCTGTCGAAATATTAATAACTGAATATAAAATTATTAATATTTTGTACCAAACCACAAAGTATCAGTTTATATTTGTTTGCAAGTTAATTAATGTTAGCAAAAGTAGGGCTTTCCAATATATATTTTTCACATTCGCAACGTCCTTACTTACACTATCAATAAATAAGTAATAAGTATGGACAATAATATTTAAGTAAAATCCTCGATATTGATGGTTGGATTGGCTATTTTCATTAGTGTATTCATATTGTATAGATCAATAATATTGTCAATAGTATTGGTGGTGTAAGCGTATAAGGTGCCCTTCGGTGTGCGGCCCTTGGAACTTTGGTGATCTCAAAAATGGCTCTTCATGAAATCCTAGCGAGTACCACTGCTCTATATTCACTCTTTGTATGACTTCATAACAACTCTGACCCCAGTCCCCACCACATTACACCGAGTTATTCATCTTCCTCTCAGATTGATCAGCCAGACGCTAGTGCAAGAAATTCGTAAAACTGAATATTTTGTATTTCTGTGTGTGCTTGTATTACAAGCCGACACAAGATATGATCACTTTTTATTCAGTGTTGCAAAAAAATCTATAACAATTTTGCAATTTCTCAAAACTAGTTTTAATATACAGTATTTTCGTACAGTCCAAAGGGTAACCTGGGTTAAGAGGGGTCAGGTGCCCTTAATCACGGATTCCAAAATAAACTATGTAATACTGTTTCTTGACCCTAAGAAAACGGTAACCCATAGTCCATACCTCGGATTCTTCCCCCTCCCACCTCCAGGGGATGAAAACCCTATTTTTTCATATTTTATTTTTTCCTCTGTTCTAATTCACGAAAAATTTTGAAAAAAAAATCAGGTACATACTGGCTTAGAAGACCTTTTATGTGAATTTTTTTAAAGGTCCGTGGCCCTTATTTAGGCTCTTAAAAAATTAGAGAATCTTTAAAATAAAAAATCTCTGAAAATAGCCCATTTAACTCTGAAAAACTAGTAATTTAACTCTATGAATTTTTTCAGATTTTTTGGAATGGTGGTTCCTGGTCAGAAACACATTTTTTGACATTTTACCTATTTTTACCCATTTTTTTGCAAAGATTTTACGATTACCTTGACACATACCTTTTTTTTTATTGAATATGAGTTAAAAGTTACTTAGCAATGTCATAAAACGTCAATATTTTAGCAAAAACAACATAAGTTAAGGAAAAAACTTACATAAATAATCATAATTTTCAGTCATATTAGACTCACTCTTTTAGCCCAGTCATATTAGATTATGAGCTCATATTAAATTGAAGAAGGGAGCAACCTTTTTTAATCAAATATTTACATATACAACATTATTTTTAAAAACTCTGCACCCCTCAGCACAGTATCAAACCAGCCCAAAACAAACCCTAAATTTAGGAAAATCGGGTTTTTAATTATAACTTTTAAACATTCGTGTATTGTGAAAGTAAAAAATACGAAAGTAAAGTAGACAAATTTCATATAAAAATGTCCTTATAGTTTATTTACAAAATTGAAAAGTTTTTTGAAAAATTATTGAAGCATAAGTAAATTTTTCCACTGGGAGAACGAGGACGAAGCTAGATAGCACAAATTTCATACAGCGCGGAACCAGTTATTCTCTTGTAGTTATATAACTAATTGTCAAATTGAAAAAAAGTAAAAGCCATTGTTTAGAGATTAAATGTACTATGCACCTGTGTAGTTGTTTAAAATTATGATTATTTATGCAAGTGTTTTTCCTTAACTTCTGTTGTTTTTTAACTAAAATATTGATGTTTTGTGACATTGTTAAGTAACTTTTGTCCGATATTCAATAAAAAAAAGGGTATGTGTCAATGTAATCGTAAAATGTTTGCAAAAAATTGGGTTAAAATAGGTAAAAATGTCAAAAAATGTGTTTCTGATCTCCAAAAAATCTGAAAAAATTTATAGAGTTAAATTACTAAAGTTTCACAAAAAAGAAAACTTTTGTTACATGAGCTTTTTTCAGAGATTTTTTGATTTTAAAGATTCTCGAATTTTTTAAGGGCCTAAATAAGGGCCACGGACCTTTAAAAAAATTCACATAAAAGGTCTTCTAATCAAGTATGTACCAGATTTTTTTTCAAAATTTTTCATGAACTAGAACAGGAGGAAAAAATAAAATATGAAAAAATGGGGTTTTCATCCCCTGGTGGTGGGAGGGGGAAGAATCTGAGGTATGGCTATGGGTTACCTTTTTCTTAGGGTCAAGAAACAGTATTACATATTGTATATTTTGGAATTCGTGATTAAGGGCATTTGGCCCCTCTTAACCCAAGATACCCTTTTATATATATTGCATTTTTCGAATAACACTTTTTTTACAAAGTATTTTGAAATTTTCCATGATTATGTCAACTAAACTCACTGTACCTATAGTTTTGTACACCTTTTTATAGGATAACTAATTAACTGTATCTATCTTGCCTCATCTTTCTTGTTTTTGTCCACATGTTTTTGTATATAGGTCTACAACCAATTTATTTTTAAATTGCATAGTTATTTGTGTAACTAACTATAATATTATTAACTTTTTATCGTTTCTTCAAAAATTAGAAAGATACATATTGTTGTGTGTGTGTGTGTGTGTGTGTGTTGTGTAATATTTGCTACCTTTGCAGACCACCTCATTGATTCAGACCACACATGCACAAACATTAACAACATGGAAATTTTATACTTACACACTCAAACAACTGGAAATATACAAACACATGGAAACAACATCCTAAGCTAACAGACAATTAAATTATTTGAATACGTTATACCAAAAACACATACAACAATGATCTTTCAAATGACAGTTCGATCACCAAAGCCAGGATGGACAGTGCTCCTAGCAGCAGCCTCCAATGAAACTCATAATAAGCAAAAACTGATTCAGGCAATTAGGTAAAAATTTTTATCTAAAATAATTGTGTTCCAAGTCATAATCAGTGGCGTAACTGTCAGACCAACAGGGGCCAAAGTGTGGGGGGTTTGCAGAGTAGGGCATCCATGCAATCATTTCCCTTAATTTTTTATGAATAGATATAAACCATTTAACTTAAGTAAAACTAAACTTTCCTGTATGTATTTAAACTATACAAATACACTTATTTTTTACTATTACCTAATTGATGTACTTTGAGAGCATTAATTATTTAGTTAAATGCACAACAGAGTAGTGATTCCAGTTAAGAATGTACCGAGGGCAGTTAGGATATACATTTCAAATAATGTTTTGATATACTAAAAATCGGACTGGCCTCAACCATGGGCTATCCTCGGCCTCGGCCTTCGAAGTTGTGTTTAGACGTGTCGATCACAAAATATTGCAGTGGATACAGTTTGTCAGTTTTCAAGTCATCAACATTAATGTGGTCACATGCATTAACAATTCCATTAACTTTGATTCCATAACTCAAAAACTGCTTCCCTTACTCCGATGACTGATGAAACACTGAGCTCTGTCTATACTACATCACTGGTAGTAATGGTGGTAGTGATCAGTGGCGAAGTTACATGGAGGCAATTGAGGCACTGCCTACCCTAAAAAATTCTGTAGAACAAAAATTATAAATACGTATGAACTACGTAACGTAAAGATTATATATTGTTACTGTGACTGTCGAATTTATTAAGCTGAAATGTGCTTTACTGAGCAACCGCTAGATGGTAACAGGTGAGATTCGGCATAGCTCGTTTAAAGGAATGAGGCAACGTGAACTTGCCTCAGCGTTTTTTGTATACGTCGTATGTAAGCAATGTGCTGGCATGAAAGGGAAGTGCGGGGGAGGGGGGATTGTCCCGCGCTGTACACATAGAGCATTGAGGCATGTCTCACTTCTGTGGTCCAAACAGTTAAGTTAAAGCGCGCTGTGTTGTTTATAAGTGTGTTTATTTTATGCGGTTATTAAAAGTGTGCCTGTTATTCCGCTGAACTAACAGATGATCAAGATTGTTATTTGAATTATTTGTAACATTAAATATATATGTAGAAACTAATCAAGTTTAAAAATTTGAAGTTCAATCAGTTGTATTATTGTGTATGACTTATACAAGAATTGTTCAATAAAAACACGTTTAGAGCTGTAAAGCATATTTTATTCAACAAGTGTAAAAGAAGTCTCCATCAACATTAAGACATGAGTCCCACTGTTGCACTAATCTGTAGATTCCCTGCTAATAAAATTCTTAAGGCTGTTTGCGAACCATTCGCTAACAGCAAACTCTACCTCAGCGTCCAATTTGAACCACCGTTAAATAAAAAAAATTTAAGGTAAGATTTTTGCCTACCCATTCATTAACTACTAGCTTCGCCACTGGTAGTGATGGATAAGGAAAGGTTTGAGGAGGGAAAATATAACACACCATTTTCTAATAATGATAATACAAAACACATAGATCATTTGAAAAAAGGAATACAACATCAGTTACAAAAACAATAACATGGCACATAAAAACAGAAATCAGTGTTTCGTAACAAATATTTCACTTACATTTGTATATAGCATTTAAAAAAATTAACAGTTAAATAATTTAGAGCACCTGGCTACTAATCTAGAGGTCCCAGGTTCAATTCCCTGGCCTGCACCATAAAAATCAAGGTGCGTTTTTCAGCCCCCAGGTCGATTCAGCCTGTTAAAAAATGAGTACCTGGGATAACATCCTGGAGATAATAATGGGCGGCTGAAGCGTAGTGCTGCCCACACTGCCTTCCTTCTATGCCATACGGCTCACATTAGGCAGCCTACCCTGCCTACTCCTAAGCTACTTCGGTGGTATACATGGGAGCCATTATTATTTATAATTTAGATATGTATAATAACAATTTTCTATCAATGATAAATACTACAAAAAATTAAAATATTGAATATTTAATGGACATTAATACAGTATATTGTACATTTTGTTTTTTTTAACATGCGTCATTTGAAAAAAAAAACAATCCGCTAAAAAAACAATTACATAATGTATGTACGATACAACAATTTTCTAATAATGATAAAAATTAAAATATTTCAAGTACATAAGTAGGCTATATATGATTTGATTTATACTAAATAAAAAATATACTATTATAGTATACAATAAACAGTACATTAGTATAGTATATATGATTGTTATTTACATAATGCGCGCGCGCGCACGCGCGCGCGCGCGCGCGCGCACACACACACACACACACACACACACACAGAGAAAGTATTCATGTGTGTTTTTTATTTTTCTTCTACAAAATGGACAACAGTTGAATTTTTTACAGTCTTGACCGGTTGACCACCGAGTATTTCTGTATTCGTAACCGTTTCCCAATTGTTTATCAAGGATTCAGACCCTAGACGCTTTACATCTTGAAACTGTTAAAAAGAAAAATAACAAAAGGGATTATAAAACATAGTGTATATATATATATATATATATATATATATATATATATATATTGTAACATTACATTTGGCATAGCTTGATATCGTACCAGATTTAATGAAGATCATGGATAAGAAACTTAACAAGAAGAAACCTATCTTTTAAAAATGATGGTGAAGATGAACCAATGATAAATTTAAACTGACTTAGACTATAACTGACCATACCCAAATTAATGTTTAGGTAAAGTGATGGAAAATACCCAGATGATGAAATAAAATTCGACCAATTACAATAATAATACTTACGAAGCCAGACAGCATTATGGACCATTACTGTCAGTAAACAAATTGTTTTGTTAGATGTATCTTACAATATAAAAATAATCAAAATACAAATTGAGGGGTAATAGGCCCAAATACACAATAGAATGTAAAAAAAAAAATATACTAGAAAAATATTAACTAACCAATATAACTGAATAATACAAGAACACAATCATTATAGATACATGGAACATACAATTAAAATAGTGTGATTAACGGTGGACCTAATGTTATAAAATAGAGAGATATAAAATCATTATTATATGATTAAACTTTTTCTTTTAATGTTCGAAAGTAAGAATAAAGTTGCGTTTATGTTATTTATAGTTTTGTTAAGTAATGAGTGGATGATATGTCTGATGCAGGATTTATGTAACCAGGCATATACAGATTGTTTGATCACAAAATGTGAATTATGTTTTTTATAATGTTCCAGTAATAATTATTGTTGTAATTTTAAATAATAATATTAATAGAGTTATAGGGAGCAGTTTTGATGGTAGTTGCATAGTTAATAGGTGTTACAATAACGGAAAATAGAAATTTAACATGTCAAGACCTAGGCCTATAAAAACTTTAAAATTTTGTAAATTTTAGGAAATACATTTAGAATTTTATAAAACAAATGTTGTAATATGGATAGGTTTATAATTAATAGTATACACAGTAAATATGGAATCGAAATAATCAGTTTTAAATTATTTAAGAAAATTCAAATAGCAAAAATGTAACATCAGAATTTCTTAAGCAAAAATAGGCATGTTTGGTGTCACAAATGTTAAGACCAAAATAATGATGCTATTAGTTTTAAATTCCCAATTAGTATAACAAAGTTATACTAATTTAAAAGTTTTGGCCAAATTCATGTAATAAAATAATGAATTTGTATGACAATGTATATCTGAATCAACCAACCAGATTTCAAGTTTTGCCTTAGCAACCGAAAATTCAGATAAATAAAATAGGGACTTCTTTAACAACCATCATTGAAGACAGACGCGTTTTTATAACATCTTAGCTAATTATATTTTAAATAGAGTAAACCTATACCAAACATAGTAAATGAGTCAGGGCAGTTATTGAAGAACATTAGAGGAACCCAAGAACAAAAGACACCAATTCGGAAGAATTCAAATCACGGAAGAAGAATTAAAGAAGATTTGGACCCCATCTTCGTCCTGAACGAATAAAAGAAGAGGATCTGGGTGAATCTGTATAATTTTATAACCTTATATAACAACAACTCCCACATATGAGCACACAAACCACTTAGAAAACTAAATAATAAAAAACCACATACACTATAATACACCAACACTAAAGAACACTTGAAGATAACACAAATTGATTATTACACCTTCTGAATACCACAAACCTGAACGGCAACTAATAAATATCTAAAACTGTTCATAACCTAGAACTGTGGATAACACACACACGACTACTAGTTTGCACTATAAACATTAAAACCTTTTTATATCCTTATCTTGTAAAGTTTGTATTTTGATTTTAAGAGTTGTATTAATTGTTTAACCATAATATTCGGACCGAATACGCCCTGAGATTATTTTATTTAATAGAATAAAAACAACGAGCATCATTATCGTGGTTGATTCCAATATAGTTATTAGTTACTACCAACTTATGAACAAAGACGTCACAATTTGTATTAAAATAAAGAAAAACGAGAAACGTAATTGATCAATTCTTTTGAATAAAGATTGATTAAAGGAATACATCTGTTTGGTTTTATTTTTGCATTATTATTACTGTTTTAATTAAAAGATACGATAACACAGCAAAGCGGATGGAGCGGCAGTTGGCAGCTCCGAATTACGTCATTGTTACTGGACGCCGAGGCGGGAGCGAACGGCGGAAATAGTGGAATACAACAGTAAACAAATATATACTAATAAAAATTATTGTTACAATATGAATTTTAAATATTTTATATATTATATCAAGAAACGAACTGTAGCAGAAAGTAATTGAATAGTAGGTTACTTTCAAAGATGGACATCTGTCATTGGCATGATTTTCCAGTATGCCACTGTTTTTATGTTTTACTATTAGTACAGCAAAACTCCTTATTTTTTTTATTGTAAAATTAGTTCTTGTGGTCAGAAATCAAAATAACTTCACTTTAACATCATTTTCTGACTACATTAATGTTAAAAATGTGTTTACAAATACAGTTGTCCGCTTTTGAAATGGACCCGAGTAGATGTCCATTTTTGAAACATACCTTGAGTCAGTTGTCCGTTTTTGAAAGGAACTGAGTGTTACGTTTAAGAACAGACCATTCTTCAAGTTTCTTCCCTTTTTTTCACTAATAATGCTATTCATCTAAATTACACTAATAATATAAAATAAATTAAAAATAATTACAGTAATAATTTAATTTAAAAAAATCTAAAACAAAAATATCAAATTGTACTGTACTGAGAAATGTATTTAAAAAAATTCATAATCATATTACAAAAATAAAATAACATAAAAATAATGGTTTAAATTTTATATAAAAAATAAACTGTTACAAAATAATTTCAATAAAATTGCAAAATTTCAGTTAATGTTCATCAAAAGAACCTTGTCCTGATTATCTTCACTCATTTCGATACAGTCACAGTCATAATCCAGTTGTCATCCCCTTCATTACCTTGATTGTTCTGCCCATCAATAACGTTCTTATACCACTGTAAGTTATCAAGAGATTTCCAGTCATCTCCAAAATGTTTGATAAGGAGTTTATTGACATCAGAACATTTCTCTCTTTTAATTCTCACTCCGACAGGTATTAGATCTGGGTTGATGTCATGTGGTCGGTGACCCAACTTAAAAATGATCCTTTCAGCCCCAGCAGTCACATTGTATGAAAGTTCACCTCTGACAGTTAAGTTCACCATTTTGGTTTTTCGAACAATTATTTTCTTGCATTGTGAAATTCTGAAGTGAAGCTGCGCAGCTGTTTTCATGTGTAAACCTGCTTCTTTTTTCCAATCATAAACTAACCAGTCTTGACCAATAAGTTTAAGCTTTCCATGTTTTTTAAATACTGCATGATATTCTTGTTTTTGGATTATTGTCTTATTCTTGTTAATATATCTTTCAATTAACCCAAACACTCTGTCTGATGGGAGGAAAGAGTAACCAGTAACAGGATAAACAATTTCTAGACTTTTAATCTCTTTGGGCGATTTTTTTATCATCCAACACATACACATGCATAACATATTGACATTTTTATTTTGTCCTGCACATCCATCAGCCACTAAACGAATGGATGTGCAGTTTGTTAAATCAACACTTTACAATTCATGATAAATTATAGACTGAAGTGATCAATCCTTCACTGGAGGATCATCTTCACTCCAAGAATAAATAGATACATTTTCCAGTGTAAGTGAATCTGTAGACACCCTTTACAATAGATACATTATAACAGTAAAATTGATGTGAATATAGGCTGGCTGATCAGAAACTTTCGCGAATACCAGGTTTGTCTGGCAGTCGAATGATAACAGATAACAATCTTGAGGTTTTTCTTTTAAGCAATCAAACAAAAATTTAAAATTTTGTGACATTGTAGCTTAAGTTGAAGCTCAGTTCTTTTGTCTTCATTTTTTTCAATTGTAAGTTTGTGTTGTAAACTTGAACATGTACTGCATTCATCTACTGCAGAACTTGAAAAGCTAATATTAAAACGTGTACAAAACACTTTTCGAATGAAACTTTTCGTTACCTGCAGTTCATCAGTATGTGCTAACAAGTACATTCGCCACATTTGATTTACATTCAGCTCTGAAGGTAAATAAACCTTTGTACTTTTGCCTCGCCTATAATGAGACTCGTTTGCTTTAAATGATGATATGAAATCGATCACAGCCTTCTTCTAGAATCATATTGTTTACTTCTTTGATCTCTCCCTCTAGTTTCTACAGGGACAAGGTTTGCCCCTTTTTTAAAACACTTGAAAACCCCAATCACTCTGTGTTTTGTTATATTTAAAACATTTAAAAATGTGTTTCTACATACTGACAAGTTCACTCCAGCTGCATTAACAATTGTGTACTCAAACGTCATTGATTTAGGCTTCTTCGAGTCTTCTTTTTTCTTCCTTTTGGGGTTTTGTGTTTGTCCATGACAATATTTTAAAATAAAAGAATCTTGCTTACCTTTTTCTGGTAGCGAGTAAAAAGAATCATGAAAACACTATGTCATGCATACTTAGCAGACAACATTGGTAGCCAACCCTGTGTTGGCATGTTGGCTAATTTGGCAGATCTTTAGCAGAGTACCTGCAAAGAACAAACTATATAAAGTTGTCATACAAATTTATATTATTTTACTTCTTAAATTTTTATTTTATTAGTTATTTTTTACTTTAAAAAAGTTTTGCAATCTCAGACAAGAATAATCAATTACTTGAAGTAATAATTTGGTCCTCATACGAAAGAACTTTTATATTATTCTCACTAAATGAAATGACAGTATTACTTTAAATTACAATTTACTATTTCAACAAGTTTGAATATAAATTGCGATACATTATTACTGTTTCCTTTATTTTTGAAGATAAAAATGTTAACAATTCTACATGATAACAAATAGGTAAAAAATATTGCTTGGAAAATTAACGTGTTAATGAGATAAAGAACCCTGTAACTTGCTATGTCTAGGCTCAATTTGACACTTAAATTAATAAAAAAATTCCAACAAAGGAGTGAACGTAATAACGTACAGTGAAAAAATAAACTATATTAAAACGTTTCTGACATTTGAATTCATTCTAACGTATACAACTTTGCAATCACATTAAAGAAAACATGTAAAAATAAGTTCTACATTATGCGTACCTTTGAGCCTTTTCTATGTTTCGTTTCCACGTTTGTGGCCTTGCCACTCTCTTCTGAGCCTTATTAGGAGGTACAGGCAAAATATTTGTTTCCATTTTTTTATTTTAACTGTCAATAATATTAATAATTCAAAAATGGTTTATAACTTCACTTACTAGAATCAAATAACAAACAGGAACCATATACCGGTGGCCATTATGGTTTGTATGGTCATGTGACCAGAATCTAGGATGGAGATTGGCTGGTGTAGTTGTCCACTTTTGATGAGAACCAACATTGCAGATGTCCATTTTGAAATGAACTACTACTATTTTGTTCCTATTTCTCATATTTGCGTCCGTTTTTGTAAGAAACTAACAACACAATTGAAAAGAGCATCGAATTTTACATAGGAATCAACTGTTACCTAAAATTCGTCAAAAATGACAGATGTCCGCTTTTGAAAGTAACCTAATATATATATTACAACGCTACTTTTCATCTAACACTCTTATCTAATATTTTGAATGATAGATAAAACGTTACTTACCCGTGAGATTACTTTACCTGGGTGCCAGAACAAATCCCAGATACAAATGACACGGTTCCAGCTTAGCTCAGAGCATAGAGACACAAATTTCTCAGGATTCGTTCAGTGATTGTGGATTCAAGGGGAATCGTTACAAATAACACTTTAAAATTTGCTTGAGTATGTTTAATTAACGTTTTAATTATTTTTAAACTTCTTGAAAATGTTAATTGTAGGACTTGTTGCTACCCTAACACTTATAATTAACGAGTGTGTGTGAAAAGTAAAGATTAAGACGTTCAAACGACCTATTGCTCTTATCTGGTTTAATAAAGAGATTGATATCTCCCAAACCAGTGCTAAAGAACAGGTCTGCAATAATTTGCACGTCCAATACTACACCTCACTTTCCATTCTACACTCTTATACTATGTTATAGCTAACCTTACACATTAAATACAAAGTGTGTGATTCTTAGTGTCTTTTAAAAATTGTTTATTGCTTTTTATTATTTGTTTAGTGCTTATTTCATTGATCAATGAATCTATTTCTTACTGTTTGATGCGTCGACCGAAGATAGGAATCCGTACAGGTCCTCCTTTTGATGGTTTAGCACACAAGAAATGATGTTGAGCAATCCTGTAGAAAGATGCTCTGGCAATTACAGATGCTGTAGCTCTCTGTTGCTCAGGTCACTTCACGGCTGATTATTAATTAATTAATTAATGTTGTTTTACACAGCGAGAGTTGTTTAACGGTACTAGTTCATCTTCACTGCGGACTACTTCTCGAATTTCTTTCTTAAATACAACTTTGCGTGATTGAAAAATTTCTGCACGTAATTTATACATGACTAGCGCATTGAAGATCCGATCGAAGAGTAACGCTACCCCTCGGTTTGAGTTGGCGTCTGTTTTAAATACGGGCTTCTGATTGGTTGTTCAAATAAATCATACGTTTTTCCAGTCTCGACAATCTCGAACATGTCGAGCAAACACCCCATGACAGGTTTGAAACGGCAGAGAATTTCTAGTCAAAATCGTACTTCCTGTGTTAGCAAATTGATTGATTACAGGTATTTGCAAATGTGTTTTCAAAGATCTGACCACAGAATATTGTTGCTTAGGTCTTTATCTGTGTGTGTGTGTGTGTGTGTGAAAACACCTAATTCCTACGTAGCATAATTCTCTTGTTATTCCTTTTGGCGTTCGTCTTCCATATAACTTCTTCAATTGTTAATTATATTAACTGAGATTGCGGCTACTTATAAAGCTTTACTTGCTGAACACAATGCTGCTTTCAGAATTGCCGTATATTTATTAGTTTTGAAGTTATTGCAGGTTGAACTGATAATTTGAATTGAGTAAAGTTTCATGTTCGTACCGGTAGCGGACGTCGCTGTGACGAGGTTAGAGTGAGGTGGCTGCGATTGTACGCTCTCTCTCTTGCTTAGGCTGCTATACTCGTACAGTCTTACACTTTCATATAACGCTCAGATAGGACGCTATTATGAATCGTTATATATATCCCCACTAGGTATAAAAATATCGGTATGGAGAACCATACATGACTTCCATATTCTAAGATTTATATTTAAAATCATTTTCGAAATGAAATATTACCATAGAAAAAACTACTTCTTTCTACTTACTGCTTCAGCCTTAACCACAGTACTGTGGTCACTAACGTATACCACCTCACGTTATCGCACTCGATTTTCACTGATGATGGAAGTCGACGGCATTGCCGAAACGTCTGGTTTTGTAGAAAACATTGGCCTACGGCCAAATATCCCGGGAAGGAATTTTAACAAAAACTACTTCTTTGTTGCCGATAACGTTGTACACACATATATAAAATATATGCATAAAATTAATGGCTTGTATAAGTTAATGATTGATCTCCATTAAGTAGTGCTCAAGTTTCCAAAGTTGTAATATTATGATGTCCGTAATTAAAACATCAGAGCAGGTTTAGTGTGAATGAGGGTACACTGTGGACAAAAATTTTCAACATTTCCTATTGAGCGTTGCTTAGAGTAAAGCTGCGAATCTACAGTGTATGTTGCACAGAACAAACACGCGAAAAAGAAGGAGCGCTCCGAAGTCACTCATGGACACTCAGCATCTTGCAGACGGTTCATTCCCTAAAGACGAAAAGTCTGTCTATGAATCGTTCGTCTGTAAACACGTGCAGTTACATTGCCCAGCGATCCACAGGAAGCAAATTGATGTCCATTTTTTCGGCTTGCACGCGTTATGTTGGTGTGGGTTTCGGCACTTTCCATTTAAAAAGCGTGCAAATGTAAGAAAATAAACATGAGTGAGGCCAGAAATAACGTGAATTGTGTGTGTGTGTGTGTGTGTGTCTTACCTGCCTTTTTATTGCTGTAGGCATAATAATAAAATGGAAACGTAAACATTACATAACTGAGATATGCTTACCTGCCACGAACGATATATTATTTTATACATGGAGGAGTTCAGTGACATACACACGTACAGAAGTCATCTTCAAAAATACTAGAAGTCGTCCACGCTTTTATGTTGGCAGTGTAACTTACAGGAAGTTTTTTGATGTTTTTAAAACATCTAGGATGCAAACTTTTCCCGATAACTATAAAAGTTTCCTTTTTTCGGTTCCCGTCATGTTCGCACAAACAAAAACTGTAACTCTTTGTTTAGAGAGCTTCCCACCAACGCACTTTTCATTTTTAAATTTGAAAGTCTTATCTGGAGTTAATTTATAAAAAATTCCAGCTTCATGTCCATTAAAGATGTCTTCATCTTTATATGATCGTCTAATTTCTGGCCAAGTGTTACGCACCCAATCGCCTGTAACGTTCAAATCTACGCATTTTGCCTCACCACAAATTTTTGCAAAGGAAATCGAGTGTCGGGCCTTAAATCGATCTAGCCATCCGTTGGAGCACGTAAAATGGCTGGTGCCGGCAGTCCTGTTACAGTGCTTATTGCTTGCATACAATGTATGTCTGTAGCCATGGGCTAGCGCGCGCGCGCACATATATACGTTTATATGAAATTTAGAGTAAAATATCTGAGAAATATTTGACGCTATAACAGAGTAGTACAATATTTAGTGACGTTAAAACCGGGAATTTTTATAATGTTAAAGATATCAGTTTGACCGGTTACGACAAAATAACGCTACACCCGAGTTGACGTAACAACCGAGGCCGTAATAACCAAGTTCCACTGTATATATAAAGATATTAACTCAAACATAATTTACATTAAAATGAAAAAATTATAATTTTATTGCCTGGCAACAAAATTATTTTATTTTCAACAATTACCATTGTTTGAAAAAGTTTAAATAAAATTTTCAAGTACTTTACTCTTGTTAAAACGTAAAAGGTTGCTGGTAAACTACCCCTTCCCCATAACCGATCTTCACCAAAATCGAAAGTCCTTGAGACCTCTACAATTCACTGACGTATGCAAAAAATTATTTGATTCTGTTTGAATTTGCGGCAGTTATCGTTTGCCATAGAAAATACGCTTGATAAAAAACGTTGCAGGTAAACTACCCCTTCCCCTCAACCGATCTTCACCAAAAACAATAGGTCTTGAGAACTCTACAATTCAGGGCTGTATGCGAAACATTATTTGATTCTGTTTGAATTTGCGGCTGTTATCGTTTGCCAAAAAAAAAAAATTTCCCTTGATAAAAAAACACCGTTGCAGGTAAACTACCCCTTTCCCTCAACCGATCTTCACCAAAAACAATAGGTCGTGAGTACTCTACAAATCAGCGCTGTATGCAAAAAATTATTTGATTCTGTTTGAATTTGCGGCAGTTATCGTTTGCCATAGAAAAAAAATCTACAGACACACAGATACACACACAGACAGACAGACACACACACAGACACTTTTCGGAAAACGACTTTTTTTCATGTTGTGAGTGTAGTAGAATCAGAATCTGCAATAATCTCGAACACGATTTTTTTTGCCATCACCATACTTCCATTCCTTAAGGAATATGGAAGTAAAAATTGATTATTTTAAGAAATCTTTAATTTTTTTTCTTAATTTATCGTTTTACCCTAATTAAGATTTTGCACATAATCTTTCGCACTTTTGGTTTTTCCCGCACAAAACTTGCACTAATAAAATTTTCCTTATATCTACCTTATAACTAAAGATTACAATTTGTTACTTAACCTAACATGGTATACACATATTGGAAATTCATACGACCATAATGCTTTAATCACCATTGTGGCTCAATTAATGTCAATAATTTGAACAACAATACTAACATTTATTTAAATAAAAATTTTTTATTATTATCATTGACCTTGATTCAAAACAATTATAAATCTTTTATTTGGCCACGTTTGATTCACATACCTTATTGGCTCAAACTATGGTAGTTGTTTGATATCTCCGAACTACGCTTTTTGCATAAATTACTGTTCAAAACGTTGGAGACACACTTGTGGAACATTGTAAAAGTGAAAAAACCTTTGGGAAAAAACTGGGTTATATTTTATTCCGATTTTAAAATTACCTAGTTTTATCCACTACTGACATACACAAACGGTAATTGTGCTCGATCTAGACTAAGCTCAAATTGCGGTGAAATATTTCTTTTCCTATTCTTCTATACTATATAAACACGAGAACAATAATTTTAAACGGCGGTCGAACCTATTTACGGAGAAAAAATTAAATAATTACTCACATAAAGGAGTTGGATGCACAGCGAGTTGAGCCGATACCTGCCGGTTAGGTTCGGAGGGGCGGCCCGAAGGGCGGCGGATATAGTTCATTGTTCCATATAAATCTTGCAAAAGGTTGGTGTAGTATAGTTTAATTTAGGCTACTTACAAAATCCAACGACTCGCTGTTCTATAATACGTTCATCAAACGCCATTTCGAGTGCACCAATGTGGAAAAACTTCGCGTGGAACTTGCGATTTGCAACCCCCCTTCCCCGGGAAATGGGACTCAATTTCTCCCATCCCAGTGTTTTCCCACAGGTTTTTTCGCTTTTACTGTGTTCCACAAGTGAGTCTCCAACGTTTTGAACAGTAATTTATGCAAAAACCGTAGTTCGGAGATATCAATTATTTACCCAAACTATTATTTCTTTATTGGTCAATATTTTGTCAATATTTTCTCCTATGGGAACATAGTGTTACGACGGTCTACTCGATCGTCGTAGGTACAGTGGAAACAAAATAAATACAAGACACCAATTAAGTCACTAATCACACCTTTAATTGTTACAGTAAAACAGTTTGTAATTAACAACACAGTCTCTACAACAAATCAAATGAAAATTGTACACACGCAATAAAATGTCCACAAATATTAAAACTCAATTATATTACAATTATATCGTCCGAATATAAAACGCAACACTTCACTACTAACTACTTGCATGTACACAGTAATAACCCGAACCGCTCTGTAAATATATCGCACTAATACTCTCGAACCGCACTATCCAAAATCTCGCATAGAACTGAAAACTAAGGCCGCTACCCGATGTATTTATAGTCACGCTCACACACCAGAAGCTTCCAAACTGCGTCTTATCTCTCGTGAACTACGTAATTACTACGGCCTTGACACAGTCCGAGCGAAGCCCGGCACAGTCGAGAAGATTCTCGCAAAATGCGTCTAGTAGCACGTACACCACACGCTTACATCGAGATCCTTCTGGCATATTCGATAAACGCGTAGATTGTTCTGTGCTGTCGTAGCACTGTCCCCTCCTTAAGCCTGTTCGTCCCGAACTGGCAAAGCGTCTCTAAATTTGTATTTAGCCAGGCGATTTAGGTGGACGACCTTGAACTTTCGCTGTCCTTCCTGTTGAATCCGATAAAGAACATCGTTAATCCTTTTTTTTACAGTGTAGGGTGCTTCCCAGTTAGACTGAAGCTTAGGTGAGCGACCACGACGGCGCTTTGGATTGAACAACCAGACCTGATCTCCTTCTTGGAAACCCACACTATTGCTGCGAATGTCATACCGAGTTTTCATTTTATCACTGGCAATCTTCAGCCGTCCTCTTACCAAGCGATTCATTTCTCGCAGTTGGTTTTCTAATTGCGAGGAATAGTTCTTTGGCTCTTGGGACTGAGTCTCAGGTGATCCGAACATTAAGTCCCCAGGAAGACGAATCTCCCGCCCAAACACCAAATTTGCTGGAGTCATGCCGGTTGTGTCATGTACTGATGATCTAACCACCATTGGCTGATCCAAGTTTGCTTGGTTCTCGTCAACAACCTCTTCCGTAACCTCATCTTCAGCCACTTTGCCCTCGGGCGCTTCTATCAGCTCAGGAACAAGCAAGAGTTTTGTCTCGACACCCATAGTTGGCTTTCCAATCACTTCTTTTGTCGTTACACTTATTTGTATTTCCTCTGCTAGTTCTTCCTCCATTTCCGCTTGCAATAGGGAGGGTTCCTCTTGACCAGACCTGTTGACTTTTTCTTCGACTAATGCCACTCGCTTAATCGAATGGTTGGTAGACCCTGTCATTTTAGCCATGCAAAGCTTTATCTTCTCTTGGCCAACCTTCAGGACATTCTCTCTTAAGTCCACAACGAATCCGTAGGCATTCATAATGTCCGTGCCAAGAATCACTTCATCGACAATGTCTGCAACGAGCATTTGGTGGTTAAACTCGAGAAGACCCAGGCGTACACGTACGTCTACCTTTCCTAGCACCTTGACGGGGCTTCCAGTCACAGTCTGTATTGTACAAGAGCTAATTAGAGGCTGGCGATTGCTGACCAAGTCAGGGCGCACATTGGACACTGTAGCGCCCGTGTCAATTGTAAATGATCTTCGTTTACCTTCCGCAAATCCATTAACGATCAGGTTTCCACTGGTCTTATGTAGCGTGGAAACTGTGTGCTGTTCTGAGGCTTTACTTCTCCAATTGGTGCGATCACTCCCTTCTCTCGGTATTTTCTTCTCCCAACAGTCTACCTGTAGATGACCACGTTTCCCACAGTTGTAACACTTCGGTCTTCTGTTTTTGTCCTTTGGTTCGAAAGATCGTTGTGGTGCTGCTGACTTATTAAACTGTTGTTTATGAATCGTCTCTTTATGCCGTCCGCTATGACGATACTGTGGTATTGGATCCGTTTGGCTACAACGTGATGGCATACTTTGATTAATGTAGGTCGCCGACTTGGCAGCTTCAAAACGGAGAGCATGAAAAAGAGCGTCTGATTTATTATCATGCCGAGCCATTCTTAACACTTGTTGTAACTGACGATCTCTGATACCGTCAATAAACATAATGAGAGAAATCCACTTCTGGAAGTCCTCCGATTCTTCGGGATAAGCCAATCTCGTCAGTCGGTCGATATTCGCTTCAAACTCTTGAAGGCTCTCCCCTGAACGCTGTCGCCTCGCTTTAAGCTGTTCACGGTACACTTCGCACAAATGCTGGTCACCACCGTACCGTAATTCCAGAGCTTTAGTTAATTCGGTATAGGCGTTCTGACTGTCAGATGGCACTTTGTGTATTACCTCTGCGGCAGGTCCTTTTAACGCAAGAATGAGTGAGAGGCCTTTCTCTTCTTCCGTCCAGTTATTTAAGCGAGCGGCAGCTTCAAATTGGCGATGATAAGTTGCCCAGTGGGTGCTTCCATTAAACGATGGGGCCTTTGTAAAAACTGACCTTACTTCAGTTAATAGCGTTCTTTGATTTCTCTGATATTTTGAATCTTCTAAGCTTGACATACTTGTTTTCATAGTTGACACAGATTTTTCTATTTCAGATATTCTGTCAACTTGTTTGTTCAGTTCACCTTGTAACAGGACAAATTTTGCAGTGGTATCCTCTTGTACGAACGTCTTAACGTCGTCTGCTTGACGGCTAAATTCTTCTTTTTTTCGTCCCTCTGGTGTTTCATTTTTACGATTACGTTTTTCTGCTTCTTCTCTTTCCTGTCTTCGTTCTTCTTTTTCTTGTTTCCGACTTTGCTGTAGCATTGCTCGGAATGCTTCTATCATCTGATTGGTATCCATTGTTTATCGATTAATTACGAATCACACTCGTCTTGTACAAAGTGTCCGCTGTTTCCACTGTTAACCGTTCTATCCCACTTCTGACACCACTGTTACGACGGTCTACTCGATCGTCGTAGGTACAGTGGAAACAAAATAAATACAAGACACCAATTAAGTCACTAATCACACCTTTAATTGTTACAGTAAAACAGTTCGTTTTTAACAACACAGTCCTTTACAATAAATCAAATGAAAATTGTACTCACGCAATAAAATGTCCACAAATATTAAAACTCAATTGTATTACAAGTATATCGTCCGAATATAAAACGCAACACTTCACTACTAACTACTTGCACGTAACAGTAATAACCCGAACCGCTCTGTAAATATATCGCACTAATACTCTCGAACCGCACTATCCAAAATCTCGCATAGAACTGAAAACTAAGGCCGCTACCCGATGTATTTATAGTCACGCTCACACACCAGAAGCTTCCAAACTGCGTCTTATCTCTCGTGAACTACGTAATTACTACGGCCTTGACACAGTCCGAGCGAAGCCCGGCACAGTCGATAAGATTCTCGCAAAATGCGTCTAGTAGCACGTACACCACACGCTTACATCGAGATCCTTCTGGCATATTCGATAAACGCGTAGATTGTTCTGTGCTGTCGTAGCAATAGCTTATATAGCTTACCTTCATATATAGAAAATCCTGGTTTGGAGTTGGTAACGGCGTTTCTCCAAGCTACACTAATCCTAGGGTCTTGTTGTTGATGAGTCCCTATTTCCTTAACTACTTCAGGTTTTGTTATATGCTTTACCGCGTAAATACCAATATCATTGCTACTACATTTAATGTTATCTGTTTCCATGTTGTTTTCTGATGTTGGATTTCTACCGAGTACATCTGCTACCAAGTTGTCTTTCGCTTTACAATACTGTATTTCAAATTGATACTCTTGTATAGCCAAGATCCAATGAGTCAGACGAGCACCTAGCAATTTACACTTTAATAAAAATACTAACGCCTTATTGTCGGTGATTATAGTAAGTTTAGCACCCAGAATATAACTTCTAAACTTCGACAGGCTATGCACTATCGCTAATAGCTCTTTTTCTGTCGTAAAATAGATTAATTCTCCCCCTTTAAGTGTGCGACTTACAAATCCTAATACCGCTTTTTGGCCCTTCTCATCAATCTGATACAAGTGTGCTCCAATAGCAATATTGCTGGCGTCTGTTTGCAAGTAAAATCTTTCTCCTATCCTTGGATGATTTAATACAACAGTATTTATAAAAAGACTTTTCACTTGTTGCAGCGTTTCATCGTGGTAATTTGTCCACTTCCATTTAATCCCTTTGTTTAACAACTTCAACAATGGAACAGTACTTTCCGCGTATTTACTTGTAAACTTCTGATAGTAGTTAGCTAAACCTAGAAATGACTTTAGCTGCTTACAGTTCTTTATTACACTGACCGATTTCCAATGCTTAAACTCTTCAATGTTTACATTTATTTTATTTGTATTAATTTCCATTGTAATGGTATTTCTTTTAAAATTTATTTCTGCCTTCCATTCAAGTAACTTATCTACCCCTATAATACAATCATGAATGAGTTTCGGGACTATTAGAGCTAGAATTTGGGTTTGGTTACCATTTAAACTGACAGGTAAATAAATTTGTTCAGTTATCTTTTGCATTTTGGCTCCAGTGGCTCCCTGTACATTACAATGTTTTACGGGTAGTCTGGGACAATTTCGCAACCGACTGTTTTCTACAAACTTTGAGCTGACACAGGTAACTTCACTGCCAATGTCTATAAGCGCTCTTACTAGTAGATTACTGATCTTACAAATTATTTCCGGACATTCAGGATAATGGTTTCTACCCACTACTTGCTCCTCTTTTAACAAGAACTCCCTATCGCTCACTTGTTTTATATTATTTGCTACGTTCTTCTTACCTGTTTTCTTGGGTGATTTCACTGCAGGTAATGGTAGGTTTAGTTTTGTTTCTTTTCTACCTGCAGTGGCTTCCCGTTTCCCGTATTCATTTTAATGGTAGACGGTTGCGACTTGGTAGATGTTATGGTTGTTTTACAAACCTTATACCCTTTATTTGGTCGGGTTCCTACGCTCCTACTACTACACTTCTCTTCCAATTCCGGCCGATTTTGTGGTTTGTTACCCGGATATGGGGTAAACCTTTTTTCTTTCGGGCGTTCATTGTCTCTCCTCTTTGTTGGGTAGAAAGTTGGTTCCTGATGATCGCCTCTAGAGTAGTTACTCAGCTGATTATTTACTCGCTGCAGGTCCCTCTCTAGGTCTTGACATTCATCTACTACCATTATGAACTCTTCTAGAGTATCCCCACCCCTCTAGTAGTGGTTGCTACTCTAGTGCGTTCTGAGAAATTACGCGCTAGCTTATACACTAGGTCTCTCTCTTCTATTGGTGGTGTTAGATGCTTGACTTGTGCCATTACATTTAGCACATAGTTTGTGGTTGTCATATTCATTGACGGGTGATAATTACCAAATTCCAGATGATCGCGTACCCTTCTTTGTATCTGAATGTTCCAGTACTGAGCATGGAATTTTTCTCTGAAGTCTGAGTAGGTTCGGACTCTGACCGAGATGACTTTCCACCACGTACCTGCCCAAATCTTGAGGAATCGGCCTAACTTGTCCTTCTTGTCCTCGTCGTCCATCAGTGGGTTTACACGAGCTACATAAGCCTCAAACAGCTTTAGAAATTCCACAGGATTCTCATGTGGGTTTCCTGAAAATGCAAGGTTTTCCGGTTCTTCCTTATAGCCGCCACACCTAACGACTTTGGTTTGCTGTGACTTCATTGCCTTAGTCAGATCCTCCCGCATTACCTTTAACTGCTGTTCCACCTTTTGATGTACTTCGTCACTGTTAGCCTTACTCTCTACCTGTTTCTTAACTTCTTTAATATTCTCACCCAGTTGGGTACACTCTCCCCTAGTACTCTGGATTTCTTGTTTATTTAGAAGCGATTGTGTTTTTAATTCAGCTGTTACTTCGCTGAATTGTTGGTTAATGAGGGTTACTTTCTGTTCTAACCTTTCATGAAATTCGTTTCTAAACTTGTTTAGTTTTTCGTCTTGACGGCGAAAATTAGTGTTTACTTGTTTCCTAAATTCCTCTAGCGTAGTTTTAACCTCTTCGGTATGCTTATCAAACCTAATATTACTCTCATCTATTTTACCAGCTAAATTAGTAGCTAAATTTGCTATTTCTTCATCTATTTTGAATGTAGCTTCTTTACTACTTTGTTCTATTTGGCTAGATAAATTTTCGTTTATTTGTTTCATTTCGCTAGACAAATATTTATTAGTTTGCTCAATTTTATTATTAACATCAGTTATTAATTTTTGATTACTTTCTTCTAAACTTTTATTATTTTCATCAATTTTATTATTGGTACTTTCAATTTTACTATTAGTTTTTTCAATTTCACTAGATAATTAATTCTTGGTTTCTTTTATTTCAGTTTTAGTTCCATCTATTTTAGTGGTCAACTGCTTAAACATCTGCTCAATTGCTGCCATATCTACTGCTGATGCTTTAGCCATTTTTTAAAATTTATTATTATTTTTAACAAATTAATTTAACAAATTTTATTTAACCATTCAACAGTTGTTTGTAACCTTGAATTTCACTTCGTTTCTAATTAATTAATATTACAATTTAACTAATCACTTGGGTAAAAGCAACGCAAAATTATATAACTTTTTTTTATATAATTCGTCTATTTCTTTAGGAGCTTAATCGAGTTTAATCGAGCCCATTAGTTGGCAGCGCCAAATTCATACAACGCTACTTTTCATCTAACACTCTTATCTAATATTTTGAATGATAGATAAAACGTTACTTACCCGTGAGATTACTTTACCTGGGCGCCAGAACAAATCCCAGATACAAATGACACGGTTCCAGCTTAGCTCAGAGCATAGAGACACAAATTTCTCAGGATTCGTTCAGTGATTGTGGATTCAAGGGGAATCGTTACAAATAACACTTTAAAATTTGCTTGAGTATGTTTAATTAACGTTTTAATTATTTTTAAACTTCTTGAAAATGTTAATTGTAGGACTTATTGCTACCCTAACACTTATAATTAACGAGTGTGTGTGAAAAGTAAAGATTAAGACGTTCAAACGACCTACTGCTCTTATCTGGTTTAATAAAGAGATTGATATCTCCCAAACCAGTGCTAAAGAACAGGTCTGCAATAATTTGCACGTCCAATACTACACCTCACTTTCCATTCTACACTCTTATACTATGTTATAGCTAATCTTACACATTAAATACAAAGTGTGTGATTCTTAGTGTCTTTTAAAAATTGTTTATTGCTTTTTATTATTTGTTTAGTGCTTATTTCATTGATCAATGAATCTATTTCTTACTGTTTGATGCGTCGACCGAAGATAGGAATCCGTACAGGTCCTCCTTTTGATGGTTTAGCACACAAGAAATGATGTTGAGCAATCCTGTAGAAAGATGCTCTGGCAATTACAGATGCTGTAGCTCTCTGTTGCTCAGGTCACTTCACGGCTGATTATTAATTAATTAATTAATGTTGTTTTACACAGCGAGAGTTGTTTAACGGTACTAGTTCATCTTCACTGCGGACTACTTCTCGAATTTCTTTCTTAAATACAACTTTGCGTGATTGAAAAATTTCTGCACGTAATTTATACACGACTAGCGCATTGAAGATCCGATCGAAGAGTAACGCTACCCCTCGGTTTGAGTTGGCGTCTGTTTTAAATACGGGCTTCTGATTGGTTGTTCAAGTAAATCATACGTTTTTCCAGTCTCGACAATCTCGAACATATCGAGCAAACACCCCATGACAGGTTTGCAACGGCAGAGAATTTCTAGTCAAAATCGTACTTCCTGTGTTAGCAAATTGATTGATTACAGGTATTTGCAAATGTGTTTTCAAAAATCTGACTACAGAATATTGTTGCTTAGGTCTTTATCTGTGTGTGTGTGTGTGTGTGAAAACACCTAATTCCTACGTAGCATAATTCTCTTGTTATTCCTTTTGGCGTTCGTCTTCCATATAACTTCTTCAATTGTTAATTATATTAACTGAGATTGCGGCTACTTATAAAGCTTTACTTGCTGAACACAATGCTGCTTTCAGAATTGCCGTATATTTATTAGTTTTGAAGTTATTGCAGGTTGAACTGATAATTTGAATTGAGTAAAGTTTCATGTTCGTACCGGTAGCGGACGTCGCTGTGACGAGGTTAGAGTGAGGTGGCTGCGATTGTACGCTCTCTCTCTTGCTTAGGCTGCTATACTCGTACAGTCTTACACTTTCATATAACGCTCAGATAGGACGCTATTATGAATCGTTATATATACCCCACTAGGAATAACAAAAATTGATTATTTTAAGATATCTTTAATTTTTTTCTTAATTTATCGTTTTACCCTAATTAAGATTTTGCACATAATCTTTCGCACTTTTGGTTTTTCCCGCACAAAACTTGCACTAATAAAATTTTCCTTATATCTACCTTATAACTAAAGATTACAATTTGTTACTTAACCTAACATGGAATACACATATTGGAAATTCATACGACCATAATGCTTTAATCACCATTGTGGCTCAATTAATGTCAATAATTTAAACAACAATACTAACATTTATTTAAATAAAAATTTTTTATTATTATCATTGACCTTGATTCAAAACAATTATAAATCTTTTATTTGACCACGTTTGATTCACATACCTTATTGGCTCAAACTATGGTAGTTGTTTGATATTTCCGAACTACGCTTTTTGCATAAATTACTGTTCAAAACGTTGGAGACACACTTGTGGAACATTGTAAAAGTGAAAAAACCTTTGGGAAAAAATTGGGTTATATTTTATTCCGATTTTAAAATTACCTAGTTTTATCCACTACTGACATACACAAACGGTAATTGTGCTCGATCTAGACTAAGCTCAAATTGCGGTGAAATATTTCTTTTCCTATTCTTCTATACTATATAAACACGAGAAAAATATTTTAAACGGCGGTCGAACCTATTTACGGAGAAAAAAATTAAATAATTACTCACATAAACGAGTTGGATGCACAGCGAGTTGAGCCGATACCTGCCGGTTCGGATCGGAGGGGCGGCCCGAAGGGCGGCGGATATAGTTCATTGTTCCATATAAATCTTGCAAAAGGTTGGTGTAGTATAGTTTAATGTAGGCTACTTACAAAATCCAACGACTCGCTGTTCTATAATACGTTCATCAAACGCCATTTCGAGTGCACCAATGTGGAAAAACTTCGCGTGGACTTGCGGTTTGCAACCCCCCTTCCCCGGGAAATGGGACTCAATTTCTCCCATCCCAGTGTTTTCCCACAGGTTTTTTCGCTTTTACTGTATTCCACAAGTGTGTCTCCAACGTTTTGAACAGTAATTTATGCAAAAACCGTAGTTCGGAGATATCAATTATTTACCCAAACTATTATTTCTTTATTGGTCAATATTTTGTCTATATTTTCTCCTATCGGAACATAGTGTTACGACGGTCTACTCGATCGTCGTAGGTACAGTGGAAACAAAATAAATACAAGACACCAATTAAGTCACTAATCACACCTTTAATTGTTACAGTAAAACAGTTTGTAATTAACAACAAAGTCTCTACAACAAATCAAATGAAAATTGTACACACGCAATAAAATGTCCACAAATATTAAAACTCAATTATATTACAATTATATCGTCCGAATATAAAACGCAACACTTCACTACTAACTACTTGCACGTAACAGTAATAACCCGAACCGCTCTGTAAATATATTGCACTAATACTCTCGAACCGCACTATCCAAAATCTCGCATAGAACTGAAAACTAAGGCCGCTACCCGATGTATTTATAGTCACGCTCACACACCGGTTGCTGACCAAGTCAGGGCGCACAATGGACACTGTAGCGCCCGTGTCAACTGTAAATGATCTTCGTTTACCTTCCGCAAATCCATTAACGATCAGGTTTCCACTGGTCTTATGTAGCGTGGAAACTGTGTGCTGTTCTGAGGCTTTACTTCTCCAATTGGTGCGATCACTCCCTTCTCTCGGTATTTTCTTCTCCCAACAGTCTACCTGTAGATGACCACGTTTCCCACAGTTGTAACACTTCGGTCTTCTGTTTTTGTCCTTTGGTTCGAAAGATCGTTGTGGTGCTGCTGACTTATTAAACTGTTGTTTATGAATCGTCTCTTTATGCCGTCCGCTATGACAATACTGTGGTATTGGATCCGTTTGGCTACAACGTGATGGCATACTTTGATTAATGTAGGTCGCCGACTTGGCAGCTTCAAAACGGAGAGCATGAAAAAGAGCGTCTGATTTATTATCATGCCGAGCCATTCTTAACACTTGTTGTAACTGACGATCTCTGATACCGTCAATAAACATAATGAGAGAAATCCACTTCTGGAAGTCCTCCGATTCTTCGGGATAAGCCAATCTCGTCAGTCGGTCGATATTCGCTTCAAACTCTTGAAGGCTCTCCCCTGAACGCTGTCGCCTCGCTTTAAGCTGTTCACGGTACACTTCGCACAAATGCTGGTCACCACCGTACCGTAATTCCAGAGCTTTAGTTAATTCGGTATAGGCGTTCTGACTGTCAGATGGCACTTTGTGTATTACCTCTGCGGCAGGTCCTTTTAACGCAAGAATGAGTGAGAGGCCTTTCTCTTCTTCCGTCCAGTTATTTAAGCGAGCGGCAGCTTCAAATTGGCGATGATAAGTTGCCCAGTGGGTGCTTCCATTAAACGATGGGGCCTTTGTAAAAACTGACCTTACTTCAGTTAATAGCGTTCTTTGATTTCTCTGATATTTTGAATTTTCTAAGCTTGACATACTTGTTTTCATAGTTGACACAGATTTTTCTATTTCAGATATTCTGTCAACTTGTTTGTTCAGTTCACCTTGTAACAGGACAAATTTTGCAGTGGTATCCTCTTGTACGAACGTCTTAACGTCGTCTGCTTGACGGCTAAATTCTTCTTTTTTTCGTCCCTCTGGTGTTTCATTTTTACGATTACGTTTTTCTGCTTCTTCTCTTTCCTGTCTTCGTTCTTCTTTTTCTTGTTTCCGACTTTGCTGTAGCATTGCTCGGAATGCTTCTATCATCTGATTGGTATCCATTGTTTATCGATTAATTACGAATCACACTCGTCTTGTACAAAGTGTCCGCTGTTTCCACTGTTAACCGTTCTATCCCACTTCTGACACCACTGTTACGACGGTCTACTCGATCGTCGTAGGTACAGTGGAAACAAAATAAATACAAGACACCAATTAAGTCACTAATCACACCTTTAATTGTTACAGTAAAACAGTTCGTTTTTAACAACACAGTCCTTTACAATAAATCAAATGAAAATTGTACTCACGCAATAAAATGTCCACAAATATTAAAACTCAATTGTATTACAAGTATATCGTCCGAATATAAAACGCAACACTTCACTACTAACTACTTGCACGTAACAGTAATAACCCGAACCGCTCTGTAAATATATCGCACTAATACTCTCGAACCGCACTATCCAAAATCTCGCATAGAACTGAAAACTAAGGCCGCTACCCGATGTATTTATAGTCACGCTCACACACCAGAAGCTTCCAAACTGCGTCTTATCTCTCGTGAACTACGTAATTACTACGGCCTTGACACAGTCCGAGCGAAGCCCGGCACAGTCGATAAGATTCTCGCAAAATGCGTCTAGTAGCACGTACACCACACGCTTACATCGAGATCCTTCTGGCATATTCGATAAACGCGTAGATTGTTCTGTGCTGTCGTAGCAATAGCTTATATAGCTTACCTTCATATATAGAAAATCCTGGTTTGGAGTTGGTAACGGCGTTTCTCCAAGCTACACTAATCCTAGGGTCTTGTTGTTGATGAGTCCCTATTTCCTTAACTACTTCAGGTTTTGTTATATGCTTTACCGCGTAAATACCAATATCATTGCTACTACATTTAATGTTATCTGTTTCCATGTTGTTTTCTGATGTTGGATTTCTACCGAGTACATCTGCTACCAAGTTGTCTTTCGCTTTACAATACTGTATTTCAAATTGATACTCTTGTATAGCCAAGATCCAATGAGTCAGACGAGCACCTAGCAATTTACACTTTAATAAAAATACTAACGCCTTATTGTCGGTGATTATAGTAAGTTTAGCACCCAGAATATAACTTCTAAACTTCGACAGGCTATGCACTATCGCTAATAGCTCTTTTTCTGTCGTAAAATAGATTAATTCTCCCCCTTTAAGTGTGCGACTTACAAATCCTAATACCGCTTTTTGGCCCTTCTCATCAATCTGATACAAGTGTGCTCCAATAGCAATATTGCTGGCGTCTGTTTGCAAGTAAAATCTTTCTCCTATCCTTGGATGATTTAATACAACAGTATTTATAAAAAGACTTTTCACTTGTTGCAGCGTTTCATCGTGGTAATTTGTCCACTTCCATTTAATCCCTTTGTTTAACAACTTCAACAATGGAACAGTACTTTCCGCGTATTTACTTGTAAACTTCTGATAGTAGTTAGCTAAACCTAGAAATGACTTTAGCTGCTTACAGTTCTTTATTACACTGACCGATTTCCAATGCTTAAACTCTTCAATGTTTACATTTATTTTATTTGTATTAATTTCCATTGTAATGGTATTTCTTTTAAAATTTATTTCTGCCTTCCATTCAAGTAACTTATCTACCCCTATAATACAATCATGAATGAGTTTCGGGACTATTAGAGCTAGAATTTGGGTTTGGTTACCATTTAAACTGACAGGTAAATAAATTTGTTCAGTTATCTTTTGCATTTTGGCTCCAGTGGCTCCCTGTACATTACAATGTTTTACGGGTAGTCTGGGACAATTTCGCAACCGACTGTTTTCTACAAACTTTGAGCTGACACAGGTAACTTCACTGCCAATGTCTATAAGCGCTCTTACTAGTAGATTACTGATCTTACAAATTATTTCCGGACATTCAGGATAATGGTTTCTACCCACTACTTGCTCCTCTTTTAACAAGAACTCCCTATCGCTCACTTGTTTTATATTATTTGCTACGTTCTTCTTACCTGTTTTCTTGGGTGATTTCACTGCAGGTAATGGTAGGTTTAGTTTTGTTTCTTTTCTACCTGCAGTGGCTTCCCGTTTCCCGTATTCATTTTAATGGTAGACGGTTGCGACTTGGTAGATGTTATGGTTGTTTTACAAACCTTATACCCTTTATTTGGTCGGGTTCCTACGCTCCTACTACTACACTTCTCTTCCAATTCCGGCCGATTTTGTGGTTTGTTACCCGGATATGGGGTAAACCTTTTTTCTTTCGGGCGTTCATTGTCTCTCCTCTTTGTTGGGTAGAAAGTTGGTTCCTGATGATCGCCTCTAGAGTAGTTACTCAGCTGATTATTTACTCGCTGCAGGTCCCTCTCTAGGTCTTGACATTCATCTACTACCATTATGAACTCTTCTAGAGTATCCCCACCCCTCTAGTAGTGGTTGCTACTCTAGTGCGTTCTGAGAAATTACGCGCTAGCTTATACACTAGGTCTCTCTCTTCTATTGGTGGTGTTAGATGCTTGACTTGTGCCATTACATTTAGCACATAGTTTGTGGTTGTCATATTCATTGACGGGTGATAATTACCAAATTCCAGATGATCGCGTACCCTTCTTTGTATCTGAATGTTCCAGTACTGAGCATGGAATTTTTCTCTGAAGTCTGAGTAGGTTCGGACTCTGACCGAGATGACTTTCCACCACGTACCTGCCCAAATCTTGAGGAATCGGCCTAACTTGTCCTTCTTGTCCTCGTCGTCCATCAGTGGGTTTACACGAGCTACATAAGCCTCAAACAGCTTTAGAAATTCCACAGGATTCTCATGTGGGTTTCCTGAAAATGCAAGGTTTTCCGGTTCTTCCTTATAGCCGCCACACCTAACGACTTTGGTTTGCTGTGACTTCATTGCCTTAGTCAGATCCTCCCGCATTACCTTTAACTGCTGTTCCACCTTTTGATGTACTTCGTCACTGTTAGCCTTACTCTCTACCTGTTTCTTAACTTCTTTAATATTCTCACCCAGTTGGGTACACTCTCCCCTAGTACTCTGGATTTCTTGTTTATTTAGAAGCGATTGTGTTTTTAATTCAGCTGTTACTTCGCTGAATTGTTGGTTAATGAGGGTTACTTTCTGTTCTAACCTTTCATGAAATTCGTTTCTAAACTTGTTTAGTTTTTCGTCTTGACGGCGAAAATTAGTGTTTACTTGTTTCCTAAATTCCTCTAGCGTAGTTTTAACCTCTTCGGTATGCTTATCAAACCTAATATTACTCTCATCTATTTTACCAGCTAAATTAGTAGCTAAATTTGCTATTTCTTCATCTATTTTGAATGTAGCTTCTTTACTACTTTGTTCTATTTGGCTAGATAAATTTTCGTTTATTTGTTTCATTTCGCTAGACAAATATTTATTAGTTTGCTCAATTTTATTATTAACATCAGTTATTAATTTTTGATTACTTTCTTCTAAACTTTTATTATTTTCATCAATTTTATTATTGGTACTTTCAATTTTACTATTAGTTTTTTCAATTTCACTAGATAATTAATTCTTGGTTTCTTTTATTTCAGTTTTAGTTCCATCTATTTTAGTGGTCAACTGCTTAAACATCTGCTCAATTGCTGCCATATCTACTGCTGATGCTTTAGCCATTTTTTAAAATTTATTATTATTTTTAACAAATTAATTTAACAAATTTTATTTAACCATTCAACAGTTGTTTGTAACCTTGAATTTCACTTCGTTTCTAATTAATTAATATTACAATTTAACTAATCACTTGGGTAAAAGCAACGCAAAATTATATAACTTTTTTTTATATAATTCGTCTATTTCTTTAGGAGCTTAATCGAGTTTAATCGAGCCCATTAGTTGGCAGCGCCAAATTCATACAACGCTACTTTTCATCTAACACTCTTATCTAATATTTTGAATGATAGATAAAACGTTACTTACCCGTGAGATTACTTTACCTGGGCGCCAGAACAAATCCCAGATACAAATGACACGGTTCCAGCTTAGCTCAGAGCATAGAGACACAAATTTCTCAGGATTCGTTCAGTGATTGTGGATTCAAGGGGAATCGTTACAAATAACACTTTAAAATTTGCTTGAGTATGTTTAATTAACGTTTTAATTATTTTTAAACTTCTTGAAAATGTTAATTGTAGGACTTATTGCTACCCTAACACTTATAATTAACGAGTGTGTGTGAAAAGTAAAGATTAAGACGTTCAAACGACCTACTGCTCTTATCTGGTTTAATAAAGAGATTGATATCTCCCAAACCAGTGCTAAAGAACAGGTCTGCAATAATTTGCACGTCCAATACTACACCTCACTTTCCATTCTACACTCTTATACTATGTTATAGCTAATCTTACACATTAAATACAAAGTGTGTGATTCTTAGTGTCTTTTAAAAATTGTTTATTGCTTTTTATTATTTGTTTAGTGCTTATTTCATTGATCAATGAATCTATTTCTTACTGTTTGATGCGTCGACCGAAGATAGGAATCCGTACAGGTCCTCCTTTTGATGGTTTAGCACACAAGAAATGATGTTGAGCAATCCTGTAGAAAGATGCTCTGGCAATTACAGATGCTGTAGCTCTCTGTTGCTCAGGTCACTTCACGGCTGATTATTAATTAATTAATTAATGTTGTTTTACACAGCGAGAGTTGTTTAACGGTACTAGTTCATCTTCACTGCGGACTACTTCTCGAATTTCTTTCTTAAATACAACTTTGCGTGATTGAAAAATTTCTGCACGTAATTTATACACGACTAGCGCATTGAAGATCCGATCGAAGAGTAACGCTACCCCTCGGTTTGAGTTGGCGTCTGTTTTAAATACGGGCTTCTGATTGGTTGTTCAAGTAAATCATACGTTTTTCCAGTCTCGACAATCTCGAACATATCGAGCAAACACCCCATGACAGGTTTGCAACGGCAGAGAATTTCTAGTCAAAATCGTACTTCCTGTGTTAGCAAATTGATTGATTACAGGTATTTGCAAATGTGTTTTCAAAAATCTGACTACAGAATATTGTTGCTTAGGTCTTTATCTGTGTGTGTGTGTGTGTGTGAAAACACCTAATTCCTACGTAGCATAATTCTCTTGTTATTCCTTTTGGCGTTCGTCTTCCATATAACTTCTTCAATTGTTAATTATATTAACTGAGATTGCGGCTACTTATAAAGCTTTACTTGCTGAACACAATGCTGCTTTCAGAATTGCCGTATATTTATTAGTTTTGAAGTTATTGCAGGTTGAACTGATAATTTGAATTGAGTAAAGTTTCATGTTCGTACCGGTAGCGGACGTCGCTGTGACGAGGTTAGAGTGAGGTGGCTGCGATTGTACGCTCTCTCTCTTGCTTAGGCTGCTATACTCGTACAGTCTTACACTTTCATATAACGCTCAGATAGGACGCTATTATGAATCGTTATATATACCCCACTAGGAATAACAAAAATTGATTATTTTAAGATATCTTTAATTTTTTTCTTAATTTATCGTTTTACCCTAATTAAGATTTTGCACATAATCTTTCGCACTTTTGGTTTTTCCCGCACAAAACTTGCACTAATAAAATTTTCCTTATATCTACCTTATAACTAAAGATTACAATTTGTTACTTAACCTAACATGGAATACACATATTGGAAATTCATACGACCATAATGCTTTAATCACCATTGTGGCTCAATTAATGTCAATAATTTAAACAACAATACTAACATTTATTTAAATAAAAATTTTTTATTATTATCATTGACCTTGATTCAAAACAATTATAAATCTTTTATTTGACCACGTTTGATTCACATACCTTATTGGCTCAAACTATGGTAGTTGTTTGATATTTCCGAACTACGCTTTTTGCATAAATTACTGTTCAAAACGTTGGAGACACACTTGTGGAACATTGTAAAAGTGAAAAAACCTTTGGGAAAAAATTGGGTTATATTTTATTCCGATTTTAAAATTACCTAGTTTTATCCACTACTGACATACACAAACGGTAATTGTGCTCGATCTAGACTAAGCTCAAATTGCGGTGAAATATTTCTTTTCCTATTCTTCTATACTATATAAACACGAGAAAAATATTTTAAACGGCGGTCGAACCTATTTACGGAGAAAAAAATTAAATAATTACTCACATAAACGAGTTGGATGCACAGCGAGTTGAGCCGATACCTGCCGGTTCGGATCGGAGGGGCGGCCCGAAGGGCGGCGGATATAGTTCATTGTTCCATATAAATCTTGCAAAAGGTTGGTGTAGTATAGTTTAATGTAGGCTACTTACAAAATCCAACGACTCGCTGTTCTATAATACGTTCATCAAACGCCATTTCGAGTGCACCAATGTGGAAAAACTTCGCGTGGACTTGCGGTTTGCAACCCCCCTTCCCCGGGAAATGGGACTCAATTTCTCCCATCCCAGTGTTTTCCCACAGGTTTTTTCGCTTTTACTGTATTCCACAAGTGTGTCCCCAACGTTTTGAACAGTAATTTATGCAAAAACCGTAGTTCGGAGATATCAATTATTTACCCAAACTATTATTTCTTTATTGGTCAATATTTTGTCTATATTTTCTCCTATCGGAACATAGTGTTACGACGGTCTACTCGATCGTCGTAGGTACAGTGGAAACAAAATAAATACAAGACACCAATTAAGTCACTAATCACACCTTTAATTGTTACAGTAAAACAGTTTGTAATTAACAACAAAGTCTCTACAACAAATCAAATGAAAATTGTACACACGCAATAAAATGTCCACAAATATTAAAACTCAATTATATTACAATTATATCGTCCGAATATAAAACGCAACACTTCACTACTAACTACTTGCACGTAACAGTAATAACCCGAACCGCTCTGTAAATATATTGCACTAATACTCTCGAACCGCACTATCCAAAATCTCGCATAGAACTGAAAACTAAGGCCGCTACCCGATGTATTTATAGTCACGCTCACACACCGGTTGCTGACCAAGTCAGGGCGCACAATGGACACTGTAGCGCCCGTGTCAACTGTAAATGATCTTCGTTTACCTTCCGCAAATCCATTAACGATCAGGTTTCCACTGGTCTTATGTAGCGTGGAAACTGTGTGCTGTTCTGAGGCTTTACTTCTCCAATTGGTGCGATCACTCCCTTCTCTCGGTATTTTCTTCTCCCAACAGTCTACCTGTAGATGACCACGTTTCCCACAGTTGTAACACTTCGGTCTTCTGTTTTTGTCCTTTGGTTCGAAAGATCGTTGTGGTGCTGCTGACTTATTAAACTGTTGTTTATGAATCGTCTCTTTATGCCGTCCGCTATGACAATACTGTGGTATTGGATCCGTTTGGCTACAACGTGATGGCATACTTTGATTAATGTAGGTCGCCGACTTGGCAGCTTCAAAACGGAGAGCATGAAAAAGAGCGTCTGATTTATTATCATGCCGAGCCATTCTTAACACTTGTTGTAACTGACGATCTCTGATACCGTCAATAAACATAATGAGAGAAATCCACTTCTGGAAGTCCTCCGATTCTTCGGGATAAGCCAATCTCGTCAGTCGGTCGATATTCGCTTCAAACTCTTGAAGGCTCTCCCCTGAACGCTGTCGCCTCGCTTTAAGTTGTTCACGGTACACTTCGCACAAATGCTGGTCACCGTACCGTAATTCCAGAGCTTTAGTTAATTCGGTATAGACGTTCTGACTGTCAGATGGCACTTTGTGTATTACCTCTGCGGCAGGTCCTTTTAACGCAAGAATGAGTGAGAGGCCTTTCTCTTCTTCCGTCCAGTTATTTAAGCGAGCGGCAGCTTCAAATTGGCGATGATAAGTTGCCCAGTGGGTGCTTCCATTAAACGATGGGGCCTTTGTAAAAACTGACCTTACTTCAGTTAATAGCGTTCTTTGATTTCTCTGATATTTTGAATTTTCTAAGCTTGACATACTTGTTTTCATAGTTGACACAGATTTTTCTATTTCAGATATTCTGTCAACTTGTTTGTTCAGTTCACCTTGTAACAGGACAAATTTTGCAGTGGTATCCTCTTGTATGAACGTCTTAACGTCGTCTGCTTGACGGCTAAATTCTTCTTTTTTTCGTCCCTCTGGTGTTTCATTTTTACGATTACGTTTTTCTGCTTCTTCTCTTTCCTGTCTTCGTTCTTCTTTTCCTTGTTTCCGACTTTGCTGTAGCATTGCTCGGAATGCTTCTATCATCTGATTGGTATCCATTGTTTATCGATTAATTACGAATCACACTCGTCTTGTACAAAGTGTCCGCTGTTTCCACTGTTAACCGTTCTATCCCACTTCTGACACCACTGTTACGACGGTCTACTCGATCGTCGTAGGTACAGTGGAAACAAAATAAATACAAGACACCAATTAAGTCACTAATCACACCTTTAATTGTTACAGTAAAACAGTTCGTTTTTAACAACACAGTCCTTTACAATAAATCAAATGAAAATTGTACTCACGCAATAAAATGTCCACAAATATTAAAACTCAATTGTATTACAAGTATATCGTCCGAATATAAAACGCAACACTTCACTACTAACTACTTGCACGTAACAGTAATAACCCGAACCGCTCTGTAAATATATCGCACTAATACTCTCGAACCGCACTATCCAAAATCTCGCATAGAACTGAAAACTAAGGCCGCTACCCGATGTATTTATAGTCACGCTCACACACCAGAAGCTTCCAAACTGCGTCTTATCTCTCGTGAACTACGTAATTACTACGGCCTTGACACAGTCCGAGCGAAGCCCGGCACAGTCGATAAGATTCTCGCAAAATGCGTCTAGTAGCACGTACACCACACGCTTACATCGAGATCCTTCTGGCATATTCGATAAACGCGTAGATTGTTCTGTGCTGTCGTAGCAATAGCTTATATAGCTTACCTTCATATATAGAAAATCCTGGTTTGGAGTTGGTAACGGCGTTTCTCCAAGCTACACTAATCCTAGGGTCTTGTTGTTGATGAGTCCCTATTTCCTTAACTACTTCAGGTTTTGTTATATGCTTTACCGCGTAAATACCAATATCATTGCTACTACATTTAATGTTATCTGTTTCCATGTTGTTTTCTGATGTTGGATTTCTACCGAGTACATCTGCTACCAAGTTGTCTTTCGCTTTACAATACTGTATTTCAAATTGATACTCTTGTATAGCCAAGATCCAATGAGTCAGACGAGCACCTAGCAATTTACACTTTAATAAAAATACTAACGCCTTATTGTCGGTGATTATAGTAAGTTTAGCACCCAGAATATAACTTCTAAACTTCGACAGGCTATGCACTATCGCTAATAGCTCTTTTTCTGTCGTAAAATAGATTAATTCTCCCCCTTTAAGTGTGCGACTTACAAATCCTAATACCGCTTTTTGGCCCTTCTCATCAATCTGATACAAGTGTGCTCCAATAGCAATATTGCTGGCGTCTGTTTGCAAGTAAAATCTTTCTCCTATCCTTGGATGATTTAATACAACAGTATTTATAAAAAGACTTTTCACTTGTTGCAGCGTTTCATCGTGGTAATTTGTCCACTTCCATTTAATCCCTTTGTTTAACAACTTCAACAATGGAACAGTACTTTCCGCGTATTTACTTGTAAACTTCTGATAGTAGTTAGCTAAACCTAGAAATGACTTTAGCTGCTTACAGTTCTTTATTACACTGACCGATTTCCAATGCTTAAACTCTTCAATGTTTACATTTATTTTATTTGTATTAATTTCCATTGTAATGGTATTTCTTTTAAAATTTATTTCTGCCTTCCATTCAAGTAACTTATCTACCCCTATAATACAATCATGAATGAGTTTCGGGACTATTAGAGCTAGAATTTGGGTTTGGTTACCATTTAAACTGACAGGTAAATAAATTTGTTCAGTTATCTTTTGCATTTTGGCTCCAGTGGCTCCCTGTACATTACAATGTTTTACGGGTAGTCTGGGACAATTTCGCAACCGACTGTTTTCTACAAACTTTGAGCTGACACAGGTAACTTCACTGCCAATGTCTATAAGCGCTCTTACTAGTAGATTACTGATCTTACAAATTATTTCCGGACATTCAGGATAATGGTTTCTACCCACTACTTGCTCCTCTTTTAACAAGAACTCCCTATCGCTCACTTGTTTTATATTATTTGCTACGTTCTTCTTACCTGTTTTCTTGGGTGATTTCACTGCAGGTAATGGTAGGTTTAGTTTTGTTTCTTTTCTACCTGCAGTGGCTTCCCGTTTCCCGTATTCATTTTAATGGTAGACGGTTGCGACTTGGTAGATGTTATGGTTGTTTTACAAACCTTATACCCTTTATTTGGTCGGGTTCCTACGCTCCTACTACTACACTTCTCTTCCAATTCCGGCCGATTTTGTGGTTTGTTACCCGGATATGGGGTAAACCTTTTTTCTTTCGGGCGTTCATTGTCTCTCCTCTTTGTTGGGTAGAAAGTTGGTTCCTGATGATCGCCTCTAGAGTAGTTACTCAGCTGATTATTTACTCGCTGCAGGTCCCTCTCTAGGTCTTGACATTCATCTACTACCATTATGAACTCTTCTAGAGTATCCCCACCCCTCTAGTAGTGGTTGCTACTCTAGTGCGTTCTGAGAAATTACGCGCTAGCTTATACACTAGGTCTCTCTCTTCTATTGGTGGTGTTAGATGCTTGACTTGTGCCATTACATTTAGCACATAGTTTGTGGTTGTCATATTCATTGACGGGTGATAATTACCAAATTCCAGATGATCGCGTACCCTTCTTTGTATCTGAATGTTCCAGTACTGAGCATGGAATTTTTCTCTGAAGTCTGAGTAGGTTCGGACTCTGACCGAGATGACTTTCCACCACGTACCTGCCCAAATCTTGAGGAATCGGCCTAACTTGTCCTTCTTGTCCTCGTCGTCCATCAGTGGGTTTACACGAGCTACATAAGCCTCAAACAGCTTTAGAAATTCCACAGGATTCTCATGTGGGTTTCCTGAAAATGCAAGGTTTTCCGGTTCTTCCTTATAGCCGCCACACCTAACGACTTTGGTTTGCTGTGACTTCATTGCCTTAGTCAGATCCTCCCGCATTACCTTTAACTGCTGTTCCACCTTTTGATGTACTTCGTCACTGTTAGCCTTACTCTCTACCTGTTTCTTAACTTCTTTAATATTCTCACCCAGTTGGGTACACTCTCCCCTAGTACTCTGGATTTCTTGTTTATTTAGAAGCGATTGTGTTTTTAATTCAGCTGTTACTTCGCTGAATTGTTGGTTAATGAGGGTTACTTTCTGTTCTAACCTTTCATGAAATTCGTTTCTAAACTTGTTTAGTTTTTCGTCTTGACGGCGAAAATTAGTGTTTACTTGTTTCCTAAATTCCTCTAGCGTAGTTTTAACCTCTTCGGTATGCTTATCAAACCTAATATTACTCTCATCTATTTTACCAGCTAAATTAGTAGCTAAATTTGCTATTTCTTCATCTATTTTGAATGTAGCTTCTTTACTACTTTGTTCTATTTGGCTAGATAAATTTTCGTTTATTTGTTTCATTTCGCTAGACAAATATTTATTAGTTTGCTCAATTTTATTATTAACATCAGTTATTAATTTTTGATTACTTTCTTCTAAACTTTTATTATTTTCATCAATTTTATTATTGGTACTTTCAATTTTACTATTAGTTTTTTCAATTTCACTAGATAATTAATTCTTGGTTTCTTTTATTTCAGTTTTAGTTCCATCTATTTTAGTGGTCAACTGCTTAAACATCTGCTCAATTGCTGCCATATCTACTGCTGATGCTTTAGCCATTTTTTAAAATTTATTATTATTTTTAACAAATTAATTTAACAAATTTTATTTAACCATTCAACAGTTGTTTGTAACCTTGAATTTCACTTCGTTTCTAATTAATTAATATTACAATTTAACTAATCACTTGGGTAAAAGCAACGCAAAATTATATAACTTTTTTTTATATAATTCGTCTATTTCTTTAGGAGCTTAATCGAGTTTAATCGAGCCCATTAGTTGGCAGCGCCAAATTCATACAACGCTACTTTTCATCTAACACTCTTATCTAATATTTTGAATGATAGATAAAACGTTACTTACCCGTGAGATTACTTTACCTGGGCGCCAGAACAAATCCCAGATACAAATGACACGGTTCCAGCTTAGCTCAGAGCATAGAGACACAAATTTCTCAGGATTCGTTCAGTGATTGTGGATTCAAGGGGAATCGTTACAAATAACACTTTAAAATTTGCTTGAGTATGTTTAATTAACGTTTTAATTATTTTTAAACTTCTTGAAAATGTTAATTGTAGGACTTATTGCTACCCTAACACTTATAATTAACGAGTGTGTGTGAAAAGTAAAGATTAAGACGTTCAAACGACCTACTGCTCTTATCTGGTTTAATAAAGAGATTGATATCTCCCAAACCAGTGCTAAAGAACAGGTCTGCAATAATTTGCACGTCCAATACTACACCTCACTTTCCATTCTACACTCTTATACTATGTTATAGCTAATCTTACACATTAAATACAAAGTGTGTGATTCTTAGTGTCTTTTAAAAATTGTTTATTGCTTTTTATTATTTGTTTAGTGCTTATTTCATTGATCAATGAATCTATTTCTTACTGTTTGATGCGTCGACCGAAGATAGGAATCCGTACAGGTCCTCCTTTTGATGGTTTAGCACACAAGAAATGATGTTGAGCAATCCTGTAGAAAGATGCTCTGGCAATTACAGATGCTGTAGCTCTCTGTTGCTCAGGTCACTTCACGGCTGATTATTAATTAATTAATTAATGTTGTTTTACACAGCGAGAGTTGTTTAACGGTACTAGTTCATCTTCACTGCGGACTACTTCTCGAATTTCTTTCTTAAATACAACTTTGCGTGATTGAAAAATTTCTGCACGTAATTTATACACGACTAGCGCATTGAAGATCCGATCGAAGAGTAACGCTACCCCTCGGTTTGAGTTGGCGTCTGTTTTAAATACGGGCTTCTGATTGGTTGTTCAAGTAAATCATACGTTTTTCCAGTCTCGACAATCTCGAACATATCGAGCAAACACCCCATGACAGGTTTGCAACGGCAGAGAATTTCTAGTCAAAATCGTACTTCCTGTGTTAGCAAATTGATTGATTACAGGTATTTGCAAATGTGTTTTCAAAAATCTGACTACAGAATATTGTTGCTTAGGTCTTTATCTGTGTGTGTGTGTGTGTGTGTGAAAACACCTAATTCCTACGTAGCATAATTCTCTTGTTATTCCTTTTGGCGTTCGTCTTCCATATAACTTCTTCAATTGTTAATTATATTAACTGAGATTGCGGCTACTTATAAAGCTTTACTTGCTGAACACAATGCTGCTTTCAGAATTGCCGTATATTTATTAGTTTTGAAGTTATTGCAGGTTGAACTGATAATTTGAATTGAGTAAAGTTTCATGTTCGTACCGGTAGCGGACGTCGCTGTGACGAGGTTAGAGTGAGGTGGCTGCGATTGTACGCTCTCTCTCTTGCTTAGGCTGCTATACTCGTACAGTCTTACACTTTCATATAACGCTCAGATAGGACGCTATTATGAATCGTTATATATACCCCACTAGGAATAACAAAAATTGATTATTTTAAGATATCTTTAATTTTTTTCTTAATTTATCGTTTTACCCTAATTAAGATTTTGCACATAATCTTTCGCACTTTTGGTTTTTCCCGCACAAAACTTGCACTAATAAAATTTTCCTTATATCTACCTTATAACTAAAGATTACAATTTGTTACTTAACCTAACATGGAATACACATATTGGAAATTCATACGACCATAATGCTTTAATCACCATTGTGGCTCAATTAATGTCAATAATTTAAACAACAATACTAACATTTATTTAAATAAAAATTTTTTATTATTATCATTGACCTTGATTCAAAACAATTATAAATCTTTTATTTGACCACGTTTGATTCACATACCTTATTGGCTCAAACTATGGTAGTTGTTTGATATTTCCGAACTACGCTTTTTGCATAAATTACTGTTCAAAACGTTGGAGACACACTTGTGGAACATTGTAAAAGTGAAAAAACCTTTGGGAAAAAATTGGGTTATATTTTATTCCGATTTTAAAATTACCTAGTTTTATCCACTACTGACATACACAAACGGTAATTGTGCTCGATCTAGACTAAGCTCAAATTGCGGTGAAATATTTCTTTTCCTATTCTTCTATACTATATAAACACGAGAAAAATATTTTAAACGGCGGTCGAACCTATTTACGGAGAAAAAAATTAAATAATTACTCACATAAACGAGTTGGATGCACAGCGAGTTGAGCCGATACCTGCCGGTTCGGATCGGAGGGGCGGCCCGAAGGGCGGCGGATATAGTTCATTGTTCCATATAAATCTTGCAAAAGGTTGGTGTAGTATAGTTTAATGTAGGCTACTTACAAAATCCAACGACTCGCTGTTCTATAATACGTTCATCAAACGCCATTTCGAGTGCACCAATGTGGAAAAACTTCGCGTGGACTTGCGGTTTGCAACCCCCCTTCCCCGGGAAATGGGACTCAATTTCTCCCATCCCAGTGTTTTCCCACAGGTTTTTTCGCTTTTACTGTATTCCACAAGTGTGTCTCCAACGTTTTGAACAGTAATTTATGCAAAAACCGTAGTTCGGAGATATCAATTATTTACCCAAACTATTATTTCTTTATTGGTCAATATTTTGTCTATATTTTCTCCTATCGGAACATAGTGTTACGACGGTCTACTCGATCGTCGTAGGTACAGTGGAAACAAAATAAATACAAGACACCAATTAAGTCACTAATCACACCTTTAATTGTTACAGTAAAACAGTTTGTAATTAACAACAAAGTCTCTACAACAAATCAAATGAAAATTGTACACACGCAATAAAATGTCCACAAATATTAAAACTCAATTATATTACAATTATATCGTCCGAATATAAAACGCAACACTTCACTACTAACTACTTGCACGTAACAGTAATAACCCGAACCGCTCTGTAAATATATTGCACTAATACTCTCGAACCGCACTATCCAAAATCTCGCATAGAACTGAAAACTAAGGCCGCTACCCGATGTATTTATAGTCACGCTCACACACCGGTTGCTGACCAAGTCAGGGCGCACAATGGACACTGTAGCGCCCGTGTCAACTGTAAATGATCTTCGTTTACCTTCCGCAAATCCATTAACGATCAGGTTTCCACTGGTCTTATGTAGCGTGGAAACTGTGTGCTGTTCTGAGGCTTTACTTCTCCAATTGGTGCGATCACTCCCTTCTCTCGGTATTTTCTTCTCCCAACAGTCTACCTGTAGATGACCACGTTTCCCACAGTTGTAACACTTCGGTCTTCTGTTTTTGTCCTTTGGTTCGAAAGATCGTTGTGGTGCTGCTGACTTATTAAACTGTTGTTTATGAATCGTCTCTTTATGCCGTCCGCTATGACAATACTGTGGTATTGGATCCGTTTGGCTACAACGTGATGGCATACTTTGATTAATGTAGGTCGCCGACTTGGCAGCTTCAAAACGGAGAGCATGAAAAAGAGCGTCTGATTTATTATCATGCCGAGCCATTCTTAACACTTGTTGTAACTGACGATCTCTGATACCGTCAATAAACATAATGAGAGAAATCCACTTCTGGAAGTCCTCCGATTCTTCGGGATAAGCCAATCTCGTCAGTCGGTCGATATTCGCTTCAAACTCTTGAAGGCTCTCCCCTGAACGCTGTCGCCTCGCTTTAAGTTGTTCACGGTACACTTCGCACAAATGCTGGTCACCGTACCGTAATTCCAGAGCTTTAGTTAATTCGGTATAGACGTTCTGACTGTCAGATGGCACTTTGTGTATTACCTCTGCGGCAGGTCCTTTTAACGCAAGAATGAGTGAGAGGCCTTTCTCTTCTTCCGTCCAGTTATTTAAGCGAGCGGCAGCTTCAAATTGGCGATGATAAGTTGCCCAGTGGGTGCTTCCATTAAACGATGGGGCCTTTGTAAAAACTGACCTTACTTCAGTTAATAGCGTTCTTTGATTTCTCTGATATTTTGAATTTTCTAAGCTTGACATACTTGTTTTCATAGTTGACACAGATTTTTCTATTTCAGATATTCTGTCAACTTGTTTGTTCAGTTCACCTTGTAACAGGACAAATTTTGCAGTGGTATCCTCTTGTATGAACGTCTTAACGTCGTCTGCTTGACGGCTAAATTCTTCTTTTTTTCGTCCCTCTGGTGTTTCATTTTTACGATTACGTTTTTCTGCTTCTTCTCTTTCCTGTCTTCGTTCTTCTTTTCCTTGTTTCCGACTTTGCTGTAGCATTGCTCGGAATGCTTCTATCATCTGATTGGTATCCATTGTTTATCGATTAATTACGAATCACACTCGTCTTGTACAAAGTGTCCGCTGTTTCCACTGTTAACCGTTCTATCCCACTTCTGACACCACTGTTACGACGGTCTACTCGATCGTCGTAGGTACAGTGGAAACAAAATAAATACAAGACACCAATTAAGTCACTAATCACACCTTTAATTGTTACAGTAAAACAGTTCGTAATTAACAACACAGTCTCTACAACAAATCAAATGAAAATTGTACACACGCAATAAAATGTCCACAAATATTAAAACTCAATTGTATTAAAATTATATCGTCCGAATATAAAACGCAACACTTCACTACTAACTACTTGCACGTACACAGTAATAACCCGAACCGCTCTGTAAATATATCGCACTAATACTCTCGAACCGCACTATCCAAAATCTTGCGTAGAACTGAAAACTAAGGCCGCTACCCGATGTATTTATAGTCACGCTCACACACCAGAAGCTTCCAAACTGCGTCTTATCTCTCGTGAACTACGCAATTACAACGGCCTTGACACAGTCCGAGCGAAGCCCGGCACAGTCGAGAAGATTCTCGCAAAATGCGTCTAGTAGCACGTACACCACACGCTTACATCGAGATCCTTCTGGCATATTCGATAAACGCGTAGATTGTTCTGTGCTGTCGTAGCACTGTCCCCTCCTTAAGCCTGTTCGTCCCGAACTGACAAAGCGTCTCTAAATTTGTATTTAGCCAGGCGATTTAGGTGGACGACCTTGAACTTTCGCTGTCCTTCCTGTTGAATCCGATAAACAACATCGTTAATCCTTTTTTTTACAGTGTAGGGTCCTTCCCAGTTAGACTGAAGCTTAGGTGAGCGACCACGACGGCGCTTTGGATTGAACAACCAGACCTGATCTCCTTCTTGGAAACCCACACTATTGCTGCGAAGTCATACCGAGTTTTCATTTTATCACTGGCAATCTTCAGCCGTCCTCTTACCAAGCGATTCATTTCTCGCAGTTGGTTTTCTAATTGCGAGGAATAGTTCTTTGGCTCTTGGGACTGAGTCTCAGGTGATCCGAACATTAAGTCCCCAGGAAGACGAATCTCCCGCCCAAACACCAAATTTGCTGGAGTCATGCCGGTTGTGTCATGTACTGATGATCTAACCACCATTGGCTGATCCAAGTTTGCTTGGTTCTCGTCAACAACCTCTTCCGTAACCTCATCTTCAGCCACTTTGCCCTCGGGCGCTTCTATCAGCTCAGGAACAAGCAAGAGTTTTGTCTCGACACCCATAGTTGGCGTTCCAATCACTTCTTTTGTCGTTACACTTATTTGTATTTCCTCTGCTAGTTCTTCCTCCATTTCCGCTTGCAATAGGGAGGGTTCCTCTTGAGCAGACCTGTTGACTTTTTCTTCGACTAATGCCACTCGCTTAATCGAATGGTTGGTAGACCCTGTCATTTTAGCCATGCAAAGATTTTATCTTCTCTTGGCCAACCTTCAGGACACTCTCTCTTATGTCCACAACAAATTCGTAGGCATTCATAATGTCCGTGCCAAGAATCACTTCATCGACAATGTCTGCAACGAGCATTTGGTGGTTAAACTCGAGAAGACCCAGGCGTACACGTACGTCTACCTTTCCTAGCACCTTGACGGGGCTTCCAGTCACAGTCTGTATTGTACAAGAGCTAATTAGAGGCTGGCGGTTGCTGACCAAGTCAGGGCGCACAATGGACACTGTAGCACCCGTGTCAACTGTAAATGATCTTCGTTTACCTTCCGCAAATCCATTAACGATCAGGTTTCCACTGGTCTTATGTAGCGTGGAAACTGTGTGCTGTTCTGAGGCTTTACTTCTCCAATTGGTGCGATCACTCCCTTCTCTCGGTATTTTCTTCTCCCAACAGTCTACCTGTAGATGACCACGTTTCCCACAGTTGTAACACTTCGGTCTTCTGTTTTTGTCCTTTGGTTCGAAAGATCGTTGTGGTGCTGCTGACTTATTAAACTGTTGTTTATGAATCGTCTCTTTATCCCGTCCGCTATGAAGATACTGTGGTATTGGATCCGTTTGGCTACAACGAGATGGCATACTTTGATTAATGTAGGTCGCCGACTTGGCAGCTTCAAAACGGAGAGCATGAAAAAGAGCGTCTGATTTATTATCATGCCGAGCCATTCTTAACACTTGTTGTAACTGACGATCTCTGATACCGTCAATAAACATAATGAGAGAAATCCACTTCTGGAAGTCCTCCGATTCTTCGGGATAAGCCAATCTCGTCAGTCGGTCGATATTCGCTTCAAACTCTTGAAGGCTCTCCCCTGAACGCTGTCGCCTCGCTTTAAGTTGTTCACGGTACACTTCGCACAAATGCTGGTCACCGTACCGTAATTCCAGAGCTCTTTAGTTAATTCGGCATAGACGTTCTGACTGTCAGATGGCACTTTGTGTATTACCTCTGCGGCAGGTCCTTTTAACGCAAGAATGAGTGAGAGGCCTTTCTCTTCTTCCGTCCAGTTATTTAAGCGAGCGGCAGCTTCAAATTGGCGATGATAAGTTGCCCAGTGGGTGCTTCCATTAAACGATGGGGCCTTTGTAAAAACTGACCTTACTTCAGTTAATAGCGTTCTTTGATTTCTCTGATATTTTGAATCTTCTAAGCTTGACATACTTGTTTTCATAGTTGGCACAGATTTTTCTATTTCAGATATTCTGTCAACTTGTTTGTTCAGTTCACCTTGTAACAGGACAAATTTTGCAGTGGTATCCTCTTGTACGAACGTCTTAACGTCGTCTGCTTGACGGCTAAATTCTTCTTTTTTTCGTCCCTCTGGTGTTTCATTTTTACGATTACGTTTTTCTGCTTCTTCTCTTTCCTGTCTTCGTTCTTCTTTTCCTTGTTTCCGACTTTGCTGTAGCATTGCTCGGAATGCTTCTATCATCTGATTGGTATCCATTGTTTATCGATTAATTACGAATCACACTCGTCTTGTACAAAGTGTCAGCTGTTTCCACTGTTAACCGTTCTATCCCACTTCTGACACCACTGTTACGACGGTCTACTCGATCGTCGTAGGTACAGTGGAAACAAAATAAATACAAGACACCAATTAAGTCACTAATCACACCTTTAATTGTTACAGTAAAACAGTTCGTAATTAACAACACAGTCTCTACAACAAATCAAATGAAAATTGTACACACGCAATAAAATGTCCACAAATATTAAAACTCAATTGTATTAAAATTATATCGTCCGAATATAAAACGCAACACTTCACTACTAACTACTTGCACGTACACAGTAATAACCCGAACCGCTCTGTAAATATATCGCACTAATACTCTCGAACCGCACTATCCAAAATCTTGCGTAGAACTGAAAACTAAGGCCGCTACCCGATGTATTTATAGTCACGCTCACACACCAGAAGCTTCCAAACTGCGTCTTATCTCTCGTGAACTACGCAATTACAACGGCCTTGACACAGTCCGAGCGAAGCCCGGCACAGTCGAGAAGATTCTCGCAAAATGCGTCTAGTAGCACGTACACCACACGCTTACATCGAGATCCTTCTGGCATATTCGATAAACGCGTAGATTGTTCTGTGCTGTCGTAGCACTGTCCCCTCCTTAAGCCTGTTCGTCCCGAACTGGCAAAGCGTCTCTAAATTTGTATTTAGCCAGGCGATTTAGGTGGACGACCTTGAACTTTCGCTGTCCTTCCTGTTGAATCCGATAAACAACATCGTTAATCCTTTTTTTTACAGTGTAGGGTCCTTCCCAGTTAGACTGAAGCTTAGGTGAGCGACCACGACGGCGCTTTGGATTGAACAACCAGACCTGATCTCCTTCTTGGAAACCCACACTATTGCTGCGAAGTCATACCGAGTTTTCATTTTATCACTGGCAATCTTCAGCCGTCCTCTTACCAAGCGATTCATTTCTCGCAGTTGGTTTTCTAATTGCGAGGAATAGTTCTTTGGCTCTTGGGACTGAGTCTCAGGTGATCCGAACATTAAGTCCCCAGGAAGACGAATCTCCCGCCCAAACACCAAATTTGCTGGAGTCATGCCGGTTGTGTCATGTACTGATGATCTAACCACCATTGGCTGATCCAAGTTTGCTTGGTTCTCGTCAACAACCTCTTCCGTAACCTCATCTTCAGCCACTTTGCCCTCGGGCGCTTCTATCAGCTCAGGAACAAGCAAGAGTTTTGTCTCGACACCCATAGTTGGCGTTCCAATCACTTCTTTTGTCGTTACACTTATTTGTATTTCCTCTGCTAGTTCTTCCTCCATTTCCGCTTGCAATAGGGAGGGTTCCTCTTGAGCAGACCTGTTGACTTTTTCTTCGACTAATGCCACTCGCTTAATCGAATGGTTGGTAGACCCTGTCATTTTAGCCATGCAAAGATTTTATCTTCTCTTGGCCAACCTTCAGGACACTCTCTCTTATGTCCACAACAAATCCGTAGGCATTCATAATGTCCGTGCCAAGAATCACTTCATCGACAATGTCTGCAACGAGCATTTGGTGGTTAAACTCGAGAAGACCCAGGCGTACACGTACGTCTACCTTTCCTAGCACCTTGACGGGGCTTCCAGTCACAGTCTGTATTGTACAAGAGCTAATTAGAGGCTGGCGGTTGCTGACCAAGTCAGGGCGCACAATGGACACTGTAGCACCCGTGTCAACTGTAAATGATCTTCGTTTACCTTCCGCAAATCCATTAACGATCAGGTTTCCACTGGTCTTATGTAGCGTGGAAACTGTGTGCTGTTCTGAGGCTTTACTTCTCCAATTGGTGCGATCACTCCCTTCTCTCGGTATTTTCTTCTCCCAACAGTCTACCTGTAGATGACCACGTTTCCCACAGTTGTAACACTTCGGTCTTCTGTTTTTGTCCTTTGGTTCGAAAGATCGTTGTGGTGCTGCTGACTTATTAAACTGTTGTTTATGAATCGTCTCTTTATCCCGTCCGCTATGAAGATACTGTGGTATTGGATCCGTTTGGCTACAACGAGATGGCATACTTTGATTAATGTAGGTCGCCGACTTGGCAGCTTCAAAACGGAGAGCATGAAAAAGAGCGTCTGATTTATTATCATGCCGAGCCATTCTTAACACTTGTTGTAACTGACGATCTCTGATACCGTCAATAAACATAATGAGAGAAATCCACTTCTGGAAGTCCTCCGATTCTTCGGGATAAGCCAATCTCGTCAGTCGGTCGATATTCGCTTCAAACTCTTGAAGGCTCTCCCCTGAACGCTGTCGCCTCGCTTTAAGTTGTTCACGGTACACTTCGCACAAATGCTGGTCACCGTACCGTAATTCCAGAGCTTTAGTTAAATCGGTATAGACGTTCTGACTGTCAGATGGCACTTTGTGTATTACCTCTGCGGCAGGTCCTTTTAACGCAAGAATGAGTGAGAGGCCTTTCTCTTCTTCCGTCCAGTTATTTAAGCGAGCGGCAGCTTCAAATTGGCGATGATAAGTTGCCCAGTGGGTGCTTCCATTAAACGATGGGGCCTTTGTAAAAACTGACCTTACTTCAGTTAATAGCGTTCTTTGATTTCTCTGATATTTTGAATCTTCTAAGCTTGACATACTTGTTTTCATAGTTGACACAGATTTTTCTATTTCAGATATTCTGTCAACTTGTTTGTTCAGTTCACCTTGTAACAGGACAAATTTTGCAGTGGTATCCTCTTGTACGAACGTCTTAACGTCGTCTGCTTGACGGCTAAATTCTTCTTTTTTTCGTCCCTCTGGTGTTTCATTTTTACGATTACGTTTTTCTGCTTCTTCTCTTTCCTGTCTTCGTTCTTCTTTTCCTTGTTTCCGACTTTGCTGTAGCATTGCTCGGAATGCTTCTATCATCTGATTGGTATCCATTGTTTATCGATTAATTACGAATCACACTCGTCTTGTACAAAGTGTCCGCTGTTTCCACTGTTAACCGTTCTATCCCACTTCTGACACCACTGTTACGACGGTCTACTCGATCGTCGTAGGTACAGTGGAAACAAAATAAATACAAGACACCAATTAAGTCACTAATCACACCTTTAATTGTTACAGTAAAACAGTTCGTAATTAACAACACAGCCTCTACAACAAATCAAATGAAAATTGTACACACGCAATAAAATGTCCACAAATATTAAAACTCAATTGTATTACAATTATATCGTCCGAATATAAAACTCAACACTTCACTACTAACTACTTGCACGTACACAGTAATAACCCGAACCGCTCTGTAAATATATCGCACTAATACTCTCGAACCGCACTATCCAAAATCTTGCATAGAACTGAAAACTAAGGCCGCTACCCGATGTATTTATAGTCACGCTCACACACCAGAAGCTTCCAAACTGCGTCTTATCTCTCGTGAACTACGCAATTACTACGGCCTTGACACAGTCCGAGCGAAGCCCGGCACAGTCGAGAAGATTCTCGCAAAATGCGTCTAGTAGCACGTACACCACACGCTTACATCGAGATCCTTCTGGCATATTCGATAAACGCGTAGATTGTTCTGTGCTGTCGTAGCGCTGTCCCCTCCTTAAGCCTGTTCGTCCCGAACTGGCAAAGCGTCTCTAAATTTGTATTTAGCCAGGCGATTTAGGTGGACGACCTTGAACTTTCGCTGTCCTTCCTGTTGAATCCGATAAACAACATCGTTAATCCTTTTTTTTACAGTGTAGGGTCCTTCCCAGTTAGACTGAAGCTTAGGTGAGCGACCACGACGGCGCTTTGGATTGAACAACCAGACCTGATCTCCTTCTTGGAAACCCACACTATTGCTGCGAAGTCATACCGAGTTTTCATTTTATCACTGGCAATCTTCAGCCGTCCTCTTACCAAGCGATTCATTTCTCGCAGTTGGTTTTCTAATTGCGAGGAATAGTTCTTTGGCTCTTGGGACTGAGTCTCAGGTGATCCGAACATTAAGTCCCCAGGAAGACGAATCACCCGCCCAAACACCAAATTTGCTGGAGTCATGCCGGTTGTGTCATGTACTGATGATCTAACCACCATTGGCTGATCTAAGTTTGCTTGGTTCTCGTCAACAACCTCTTCCGTAACCTCATCTTCAGCCACTTTGCCCTCGGGCGCTTTTATCAGCTCAGGAACAAGCAAGAGTTTTGTCTCGACACCCATAGTTGGCTTTCCAATCACTTCTTTTGTCGTTACACTTATTTGTATTTCCTCTGCTAGTTCTTCCTCCATTTCCGCTTGCAATAGGGAGGGTTCCTCTTGACCAGACCTGTTGACTTTTTCTTCGACTAATGCCACTCGCTTAATCGAATGGTTGGTAGACCCTGTCATTTTAGCCATGCAAAGATTTTATCTTCTCTTGGCCAACCTTCAGGACACTCTCTCTTATGTCCACAACAAATCCGTAGGCATTCATAATGTCCGTGCCAAGAATCACTTCATCGACAATGTCTGCAACGAGCATTTGGTGGTTAAACTCGAGAAGACCCAGGCGTACACGTACGTCTACCTTTCCTAGCACCTTGACGGGGCTTCCAGTCACAGTCTGTATTGTACAAGAGCTAATTAGAGGCTGGCGGTTGCTGACCAAGTCAGGGCGCACAATGGACACTGTAGCACCCGTGTCAACTGTAAATGATCTTCGTTTACCTTCCGCAAATCCATTAACGATCAGGTTTCCACTGGTCTTATGTAGCGTGGAAACTGTGTGCTGTTCTGAGGCTTTACTTCTCCAATTGGTGCGATCACTCCCTTCTCTCGGTATTTTCTTCTCCCAACAGTCTACCTGTAGATGACCACGTTTCCCACAGTTGTAACACTTCGGTCTTCTGTTTTTGTCCTTTGGTTCGAAAGATCGTTGTGGTGCTGCTGACTTATTAAACTGTTGTTTATGAATCGTCTCTTTATCCCGTCCGCTATGAAGATACTGTGGTATTGGATCCGTTTGGCTACAACGAGATGGCATACTTTGATTAATGTAGGTCGCCGACTTGGCAGCTTCAAAACGGAGAGCATGAAAAAGAGCGTCTGATTTATTATCATGCCGAGCCATTCTTAACACTTGTTGTAACTGACGATCTCTGATACCGTCAATAAACATAATGAGAGAAATCCACTTCTGGAAGTCCTCCGATTCTTCGGGATAAGCCAATCTCGTCAGTCGGTCGATATTCGCTTCAAACTCTTGAAGGCTCTCCCCTGAACGCTGTCGCCTCGCTTTAAGTTGTTCACGGTACACTTCGCACAAATGCTGGTCACCGTACCGTAATTCCAGAGCTTTAGTTAAATCGGTATAGACGTTCTGACTGTCAGATGGCACTTTGTGTATTACCTCTGCGGCAGGTCCTTTTAACGCAAGAATGAGTGAGAGGCCTTTCTCTTCTTCCGTCCAGTTATTTAAGCGAGGGGCAGTTTCAAATTGGCGATGATAAGTTGCCCAGTGGGTGCTTCAATTAAACGATGGGGCCTTTGTAAAAACTGACCTTACTTCAGTTAATAGCGTTCTTTGATTTCTCTGATATTTTGAATCTTCTGAGCTTGACATACTTGTTTTCATAGTTGACACAGATTTTTCTATTTCAGATATTCTGTCAACTTGTTTGTTCAGTTCACCTTGTAACAGGACAAATTTTGCAGTGGTATCCTCTTGTACGAACGTCTTAACGTCGTCTGCTTGACGGCTAAATTCTTCTTTTTTTCGTCCCTCTGGTGTTTCATTTTTACGATTACGTTTTTCTGCTTCTTCTCTTTCCTGTCTTCGTTCTTCTTTCCCTTGTTTCCGACTTTGCTGTAGCATTGCTCGGAATGCTTCTATCATCTGATTGGTATCCATTGTTTATCGATTAATTACGAATCACACTCGTCTTGTACAAAGTGTCCGCTGTTTCCACTGTTAACCGTTCTATCCCACTTCTGACACCACTGTTACGACGGTCTACTCGATCGTCGTAGGTACAGTGGAAACAAAATAAATACAAGACACCAATTAAGTCACTAATCACACCTTTAATTGTTACAGTAAAACAGTTCGTAATTAACAACACAGTCTCTACAACAAATCAAATGAAAATTGTACACACGCAATAAAATGTCCACAAATATTAAAACTCAATTGTATTACAATTATATCGTCCGAATATAAAACTCAACACTTCACTACTAACTACTTGCACGTACACAGTAATAACCCGAACCGCTCTGTAAATATATCGCACTAATACTCTCGAACCGCACTATCCAAAATCTCGCATGGAACTGAAAACTAAGGCCGCTACCCGATGTATTTATAGTCACGCTCACACACCAGAAGCTTCCAAACTGCGTCTTATCTCTCGTGAACTACGTAATTACTACGGCCTTGACACAGTCCGAGCGAAGCCCGGCACAGTCGATAAGATTCTCGCAAAATGCGTCTAGTAGCACGTACACCACACGCTTACATCGAGATCCTTCTGGCATATTCGATAAACGCGTAGATTGTTCTGTGCTGTCGTAGCAATAGCTTATATAGCTTACCTTCATATATAGAAAATCCTGGTTTGGAGTTGGTAACGGCGTTTCTCCAAGCTACACTAATCCTAGGGTCTTGTTGTTGATGAGTCCCTATTTCCTTAACTACTTCAGGTTTTGTTATATGCTTTACCGCGTAAATACCAATATCATTGCTACTACATTTAATGTTATCTGTTTCCATGTTGTTTTCTGATGTTGGATTTCTACCGAGTACATCTGCTACCAAGTTGTCTTTCGCTTTACAATACTGTATTTCAAATTGATACTCTTGTATAGCCAAGATCCAATGAGTCAGACGAGCACCTAGCAATTTACACTTTAATAAAAATACTAACGCCTTATTGTCGGTGATTATAGTAAGTTTAGCACCCAGAATATAACTTCTAAACTTTGACAGGCTATGCACTATCGCTGATAGCTCTTTTTCTGTCGTAAAATAGTTTAATTCTGCCCCTTTAAGTGTGCGACTTACAAATCCTAATACCGCTTTTTGGCCCTTCTCATCAATCTGATACAAGTGTGCTCCAATAGCAATATTGCTGGCGTCTGTTTGCAAGTAAAATCTTTCTCCTATCCTTGGATGATTTAATACAACAGTATTTATAAAAAGACTTTTCACTTGTTGCAGCGTTTCATCGTGGTCCTTTGTCCACTTCCATTTAATCCCTTTGTTTAACAACTTCAACAATGGAACAGTACTTTCCGCGTATTTACTTGTAAACTTCTGATAGTAGTTAGCTAAACCTAGAAATGACTTTAGCTGCTTACAGTTCTTTATTACACTGACCGATTTCCAATGCTTAAACTCTTTAATGTTTACATTTATTTTATTTGTATTAATTTCCATCGTAATGGTATTTCTTTTAAAATTTATTTCTGCCTTCCATTCAAGTAACTTATCTACCCCTATAATACAATCATAAATGAGTTTCGGGACTATTAGAGCTAGAATTTGGGTTTGGTTACCATTTAAACTGACAGGTAAATAAATTTGTTCAGTTACCTTTTGCATTTTGGCTCCAGTGGCTCCCTGTACATTACAATGTTTAAGGGTAGTCTGGGACAATTTCGCAACTGACTATTTTCTACAAACTTTGAGCTGACACAGGTAACTTCACTGCCAGTGTCTATAAGCGCTCTTACTAGTAGATTACTGATCTTACAAATTATTTCCAGACATTCAGGATAATGGTTTCTACCCACTTCTTGCTCCTCTTTTAACAAGAACTCCCTATCGCTCACTTGTTTTATATTATTTGCTACGTTCTTCTTACCTGTTTTCTTGGGTGATTTCACTGCAGGTAATGGTAGGTTTAGTTTTGTTTCTTTTCTACCTGCAGTGGCTTCCCATTTCCCGTATTCATTTTAATGGTAGACGGTTGCGACTTGGTAGATGTTATGGTTGTTTTACAAACCTTATACCCTTTATTTGGTCGGGTTCCTACGCTCCTACTTCTACCCTTCTCTTCCAATTCCGGCCGATTTTGTGGTTTGTTACCCGGATATGGGGTAAACCTTTTTTCTTTCGGGCGTTCATTGTCTCTCCTCTTTGTTGGGTAGAAAGTTGGTTCCTGATGATCGCCTCTAGAGTAGTTACTCAGCTGATTATTTACTCGCTGCAGGTCCCTCTCTAGGTCTTGACATTCATCTACTACCATTATGAACTCTTCTAGAGTATCCACCCCTCTATACCCTGATTAACGAAAGAAAGTGACTGGCGGAGCGGCCGCGCGGCGACCGAGTTTGTAGTAAAAACATTCCACTTTATAACCTCGTGGAAACGTAAAATACAGGGCGAGAAATGTCTAATGAACTGTATTTTAATCATCAATTAAAGACGTTTTTAACAAACTTTTCTAATTTTTAAAATCTCTTTTCAATAAATTTACATTGTGAGTTAAAGAAAAAAATACACGAATTTGAATTAAAAAATTAGGGTTTATCGTTTTTATTACGTAAGAACTCAGAGGTTAAGCACCGGAAAAAAATTTCTTGTAGACAAATGGTAGTCCACCTTCTTTAGTACAATATATCAAAAATTGAGATTCCTACGATTAAAATTAACGACGTTATTAATTTTATTCTAATGTCCTGTTAACTCAGTTGTTAAAAGTTGTACACGAATGAGATTTGCGTGACGCTCTCTTTAGATAACTAAATGTAGAAGACATATACAACTTACACCTTGTACGTGATAGGAATACTACAATGGATTAATATATAAAGTGAATTTCACAGAGAGCAATGCGTGGCGCTCTGCGCCGGAAGTACATTCAGAACCTATTGGACCCATTTTATTCGCGCGCTACCGTCATTCCCGTACAGCGTCTCGGCCTCTCCTTTATGTCTACAAATAGCACACGCTTCCAGGAAAACTGAACCGTTATACGCACACTAAGGGTAAGGGAAATTTCCAGCTTTCAGTTTAGTTGATGTGGTGGTTGAGTGATGTCCGGTTGTTGGTTATCTTGATTTTAAGTGTTAGTTTCTTGTGCTTTCATTATAAATTGACGTGTTTTTTAAGTTATTTTGTGTGAATATACTTCGGTGGCTGAGTATGGAGCAACGTAATGAGGCTGAACCAAGGAAACATAGGGGAAGACCTAGGACTCGAACTCCAAAGAAAAGACAAACTTCGGGCCGAGGCGTACCTATGAAAGGACAGTCAAGAGAAATTGTGTGCAAAGTGCGGGAATATTTTGATAGAGAAAAGGCGAACAAAGGTCCTTTGATTCCGGTTAATAATGCAATACAGCGAACTGCAGATGCTCTGAAAATACATAAAAATACAGTTCTGCGAGTTTGCAAGGAAAAAGAATTGAAAGAAATACAAGATGACAGTAATAGCCAACTTTCAACTCCGGGCAAACAGAGGAAACGGGAGAAAACTGTGACAAAACTTGACACTTTTCAGGAAGACGCTATACGAAGACATGTATATCAATATTACATAAGAAAAGAATATCCCACTTTGAAAAAACTTTTATCATCGTTGGAAAATGAAGAGCTGTTTAATGGCAGTCTGTCTTCGCTTAGAAACGTGCTAAAAGGTTTAGGATTTACGTGGAGAAAATTTTCGGGCAGAAAAGTGATTATGGAGAGAAGCGATGTCGCTGCCTGGAGGTGTCGTTTTCTTCGCCAAATCAAAGACGAGAATTTCGATAATATAATTTGGCTCGATGAGACCTGGGTCAATGCTGGGCATTGTTTGAAACAAGGATGGACTGATGAGTCACTTCAGGGGACAATGTTAACACCTATAGGGAAAGGTGAACGATTAATAATATGTCATGCAGGTTCTTCAAAAGGGTTTGTTCCAAATTCCCTTCTACTATTTAAATCGAAAAAAACCGGTGACTACCATGAAGATATGGATCACGACAAATTCTTCGGTTGGTGTTCTGAAACTTTGCTAAATAACCTAGAAGAGGTTAAGGGGTATGTTGCCGAAAACAACAAAATGTTTACTTTAAAAGAAGTTGAACGACTGACTAAAGACGGATTTAATCGAATTACTGCTGAGAGGTGGGAGCAAGTAGTGGACCACACCAAAAAAGTTATTATCGATGCATGGAATAACGAAGGACTAATGGAAGAAGCTGTGGAGGAAATGATTATATCCGTGGAAGACAGCAGTAGCTCCGAGGATGATAATTGTTCAGAAGATGATAATAGTGATGACGATCCAATGGAGGGTATCAGAGAACTTTCGTTTGAAGACTACTAACTCACAGCTATAAGTGTTTTTTATAGAGTGTTTTAATAGTGTATTTTTATGATTTATACACATATTTTATGAGCGGATTCCATAAAAGCTGAAGAACACTACAATACTTGTAAGTACCGTACTGTATTTATTATTTATTTGTCAATGCTAATAACAAGTAATTTACTAATTGTTTTTACATTTCAATTACATTATAACAGTAAAATACTGTTATAATTATGCAATATCTGGTAGACCGAGCTTTGCTCGGTAGTTTTAAACTGTAAACTATATTTCATAGTTAAATAATTAGTTATTGAGAAATTTGAATGGCATTAACAATTTCCCAGTAATTACATTGCACTTCAATTAGTAGTATTAAAGCTGATCACAAAACAAAAACAGTTTATTAACAAGAAAACAATAAATACCGTACCGCAAAAGAGTAATAAACAATCATTCAAGACTGTTATAAAAAGCATGTAGTTCAACTAAACCACAAAAGTCTGGTCAGATGTACGTTTTTGACAGATCTCCAGGTAGAAGATTAGATTAAATAAGTAGACAGATAACTAAGTATATACTTATGAGAGATTGGTGACTCGTAGTAAGTTGGCTATGTGTCAATGTGTGAGCCGTGAGCGTATGCACCACTTTCTTTGGGCTGTTACTGTACCTTGACTCGATCGCGCGCCGTTGAGCGATGTTAGTTCTAATTTTCCTATATTAACTGATTGCGGTTATATTTCGTAATATTTGAAGGTTACATACCACTTTGTATTGATGAATACAATTTTGTTATGTTTATAGTGAAAAAACACAATGAAAAAAATTATTAATAACGGAGTTAACAGTACATTCGGAAAAAATTAATAACGTCGTTAATATTAATCGTAGGAATCTCAATTTTTGATATATTGTACTAAAGAAGGTGGACTACCATTTGTCTACAAGAAATTTTTTTCCGATGCTTAACCTCTGAGTTCTTACGTAATAAAAACGATAAACCCTAATTTTTTAATTCAAATTCGTGTATTTTTTTCTTTAACTCACAATGTAAATTTATTGAAAAGAGATTTTAAAAATTAGAAAAGTTTGTTAAAAACGTCTTTAATTGATGATTAAAATACAGTTCATTAGACATTTCTCGCCCTGTATTTTACGTTTCCACGAGGTTATAAAGTGGAATGTTTTTACTACAAACTCGGTCGCCGCGCGGCCGCTCCGCCAGTCACTTTCTTTCGTTAATCAGGGTATAGTAGTGGTTGCCACTCTAGTGCGTTCTGAGAAATTACGCGCTAGCTTATACACTAGGTCTCTCTCTTCTATTGGTGGTGTTAGATGCTTGACTTGTGCCATTACATTTAGCACATAGTTTGTGGTTGTCATATTCATTGACGGGTGATAATTACCAAATTCCAGATGATCGCGTACCCTTCTTTGTATCTGAATGTTCCAGTACTGAGCAAGGAATTTTTCTCTGAAGTCTGAGTAGGTTCGGACTCTGTCCGAGATGACTTTCCACCACGTACCTGCCCAATTCTTGAGGAATCGGCCTAACTTGTCCTTCTTGTCCTCGTCGTCCATCAGTGGGTTTACACGAGCTACATAAGCCTCAAACAGCTTTAGAAATTCCACAGGATTCTCATGTGGGTTTCCTGAAATTGCAAGGTTTTCCGGTTCTTCCTTATAGCCGCCACACCTCACGACTTTGGTTTGCTGTGACTTCATTGCCTTAGTCAGATCCTCCCGCATTACCTTTAACTGCTGTTCCACCTTTTGATGTACTTCGTCACTGTTAGCCTTACTCTCTACCTGTTTCTTAACTTCTTTAATATTCTCACCCAGTTGGGTACACTCTTCCCTAGTACTCTGGATTTCTTGTTTATTTAGAAGCGATTGTGTTTTTAATTCAGCTGTTACTTCGCTGAATTGTTGGTTAATGAGGGTTACTTTCTGTTCTAACCTTTCATGAAATTCGTTTCTAAACTTGTTTAGTTTTTCGTCTTGACGGCGAAAATTAGTGTTTACTTGTTTCCTAAATTCCTCTAACGTAGTTTTAACCTCTTCGGTATGCTTATCAAACCTAATATTACTCTCATCTATTTTACCAGCTAAATTAGTAGCTAAATTTGCTATTTCTTCATCTATTTTGAATGTAGCTTCTTTACTACTTTGTTCTATTTGGCTAGATAAATTTTCGTTTATTTGTTTCATTTCGCTAGACAAATATTTATTAGTTTGCTCAATTTTATTATTAACATCAGTTATTAATTTTTGATTACTTTCTTCTAAACTTTTATTATTTTCATCAATTTTATTAATGGTACTTTCAATTTTACTATTAGTTTTTTCAATTTCACTAGATAATTGATTCTTGGTTTCTTTTATTTCAGTTTTAGTTTCATCCATTTTAGTGGTCAACTGCTTAAACATTTGCTCAATTGCTGCCATATCTACTGCTGATGGTTTAGCCATTTTTAAAATTTATTATTATTTTTAACAAATTAATTTAACAAATTTTATTTAACCATTCAACAGTTATTTGTAACCTTGAATTCCACTTCGTTTCTAATTAATTAATATTACAATTTAACTAATCACTTGGATAAAAGCAACGCAAAATTATATAACTTTTTTTTTATATAATTCGTCTATTTCTTTGGGAGCTTAATCGAGTTTAATCGAGCCCATTAGTTGGCCGCGCCAAATTCATACAACGCTACTTTTCATCTAACACTCTTATCTAATATTTTGAATGATAGATAAAACGTTACTTACCCGTGAGATTACTTTACCTGGGCGCCAGAACAAATCCCAGATACAAATGACACGGTTCCAGCTTAGCTCAGAGCATAGAGACACAAATTTCTCAGGATTCGTTCAGTGATTGTGGATTCAAGGGGAATCGTTACAAATAACACTTTAAAATTTGCTTGAGTATGTTTAATTAACGTTTTAATTGTTTTTAAACTTCTTGAAAATGTTAATTGTAGGACTTATTGCTACCCTAACACTTATAATTAACGAGTGTGTGTGAAAAGTAAAGATTAAGACGTTCAAACGACCTACTGCTCTTATCTGGTTTAATAAAGAGATTGATATCTCCCAAACCAGTGCTAAAGAACAGGTCTGCAATAATTTGCACGCCAATACTACACCTCACTTTCCATTCTACACTCTTATACTATGTTATAGCTAATCTTACACATTAAATACAAAGTGTGTGATTCTTAGTGTCTTTTAAAAATTGTTTATTGCTTTTTATTATTTGTTTAGTGCTTATTTCATTGATCAATGAATCTATTTCTTACTGTTTGATGCGTCGACCGAAGATAGGAATCCGTAGAGGTCCTCCTTTTGATGGTTTAGCACACAAGAAATGATGTTGAGCAATCCTGTAGAAAGATGCTCTGGCAATTACAGATGCTGTAGCTCTCTGTTGCTCAGGTCACTTCACGGCTGATTATTAATTAATTAATTAATGTTGTTTTACACAGCGAGAGTTGTTTAACGGTACTAGTTCTTCTTCACTGCGGACTACTTCTCGAATTTCTTTCTTAAATACAACTTTGCGTGATTGAAAAATTTCTGCACGTAATTTATACATTGAAGATCCGATCGAAGTGTAACGCTACCCCTCGGTTTGAGTTGGCGTCTGTTTTAAATACGGGCTTCTGATTGGTTGTTCAAATAAATCATACGTTTTTCCAGTCTCAACAATCTCGAACATGTCGAGCAAACACCCCATGGCAGGTTTGAAACGGCAGAGAATTTCTAGTCAAAATCGTACTTCCTGTGTTAGCAAATTGATTGATTACAGGTATTTGCAAATGTGTTTTCAAAGATCTGACCACAGAATATTGTTGCTTAGGTCTTTATGTGTGTGTGTGTGTGAAAACACCTAATTCCTACGTAGCACAATTCTCTTGTTATTCCTTTTGGCGTTCGTCTTCTGTATAACTTCTTCAATTGTTAATTATATTAACTGAGATTGCGGCTACTTATAAAGCTTTACTTGCTGAACACAATGCTGTTTTCAGAATTGCCGTATATTTATTAGTTTTGAAGTTATTGCAGGTTGAACTGATAATTTGAATTGAGTAAAGTTTCATGTTCGTACCGGTAGCGGACGTCGCTGTGACGAGGTTAGAGTGAGGTGGCTGCGATTGTACGGTCTCTCTCTTGCTTAGGCTGCTATACTCGTACAGTCTTACACTTTCATATAACGCTCAGATAGGACGCTATTATGAATCGTTATATATACCCCCACTAGTTATAAAAAAAATTGATTATTTTAAGAAATCTTTAATTTTTTGGTAATTGTGCATTATCCGGATTATGCTCAAATTGCGGTGAAATATTTCTTTTCCTATTCTTCTATACTATATAAGCACGAAATAAATTATTTTAAACGGGGGTCGAACGTATTTACGGAGAAAAAAAATTAAATAATTACTCACATAAGAATGCATGGAAATAGCCGGTGAACGCCATTTTCAGACTGTAATGTGTGACGGCACGTGACGTCATCAGCTTGTACATCAGCTGTCGCTGCAAACTGGCCTTTGGGATGTATATAATTCTTGCAAAAATGAAGGCGAACCATTTTCCAAACATTTACAAGCGAGTTGGATGAAAAGCGAGTTGAGCCGATGCCTGCCGGTTAGGTTCGGAGAGGCGGCCCGAAGGGCCGCGGGATATAGTTCATTGTTCCAGATAATTCAAAAATTAAGGCGAACTATTTTCCAAACATTTACAAGCGAGTTGGATGAAAAGCGAGTTGAGCCGATGCCTGCCGGTTAGGTTCGGAGAGGCGGCCCGAAGGGCCGCGGGATATAGTTCATTGTTCCAGATAATTCTTGCAAACATTAAGGCGAACAGCAAAAATTGGACTTGGATTCCCAAACGCCAAAAATGCCAAACGCCGACGTAATGCTGACTTTTGATTGGCTGAGTTCAAAATTTTGTAATATCTGATTTGTAATTGGTTAAGAGGAAAAGAGTGGTTTGGCCGTTTAGATTTTAGAGAAAATGCTGCCGTGAAGTCGTGTGTGTGGGAATGTATTTTGTGATTTTCAGTGCTTCAGTTTGTGTTTGTGTAATTGTGCGGTGTTATTAATTATGGTTTAATTATTTCTGTTGTTTAGGGTTATTTACTATTAATAACGTTTGTAATATTGAGCCGATTACTTTAGAAATTTATGAAGTACAGCGCTGGGTACTCCGCGTAATGTGATTTTCAGTCCTTTAGTTTGTGTAATTGTGTAACATTTTAATACACAATGGCCTGCTACATTAAGGTAAGATTTTCATCTTTTCATAATTGGATGGATTACATGTGTGTGTGTGTGTGTGTGTGTGTGTGTGTGTGTGTGTGTGTGTGTGTGTGAAATATTCAAATTGCCGTGAAATATTTCTTTTTCTATTCTTCTATACTATATAAACACGAGAAAAATAATTTTAAACGGTGGTCGAACCTATTTACGAAGAAAAAAAATTAAATAATTTCTCCCATAAGGCGCCAAAAAACGCTACGTTATTTGCCGCGTAAACTTAGGAAGTACAGCGCTGAGTAGTCTGCGCAATGACGTAATAACTCGTCATTCGCTGTGTAACTGTGCGCCGTTTCATAGATAACATGGCGGTCATTCACTTTACATGCGCGCTTATGGGAGTAATTATTTAATTTTTTTTCTCCGTAAACAGGTTCGACCCCCGTTTAAAATAATTTTTTTCGTGCTTATATAGTATAGAAGAATAGGAAAAGAAATATTTCACCGCAATTTGAGCATAATCCGGATCGAGCATAATTACCATTTTCTGAATTAAGGAAGTGATAGCTAAATGATAGCTAAATTGTCCAAGTGTTTTTTAATTAAGGGAAAGAGTGTAAAGACTAACTGCTACGGAAACTGAGTTCCGAGCTACAATCTGAAGCTTCTGCCTCGTGGCCCTGCCCAAGTAGGGCATGTGCTCTGTAGCAGGCTGTTGTGCTAGCCTACACTAGCGCAGTATACACCCAGGGCGTTTCCACGAATCACCTGGACATATACGATACCTGCCAAGTTCAGCCACAAGAGGATTGTCTGGGAACCTCGCCACACGTGCATAAAATTTGCGTGCCATCCGCCTGAAAGTGTCGTCTAAGGAGCGGACGCCAAGTCCTCTCCTTAGAAGGTGAGATGAAAAGCGACGGGGGACTTTGGCCGCTAGCCGAAGGCCCCTGTCGAGGACGCTCTGCAACTTCTTTTTATGCATTGTGGCGAGGTAACCCCAAACCGGGCAAGCGTAGGTAATGACTGGCAGCAGATACGGGCTGATGATCATCTTGCCCAATTTCCTGGTCATGGCTGAGCTGATCAGGAGTGGAAACAGTAAGCTCAGACGAGCGGATGCTCGCTTATGAACTGTCTGAGCGTGGGTATGCAAGGATCCGATGGTCAAGGTGTACTCCGAGGTACTTGACCTCGTTGGACCAAAGCAAGTACGTCCTGCCGATGCGTAACTGCCTAACAGGGTGCTTCCGTCGCTTAGAGAATTCGACGGCTACACTCTTGGTACCATTGAGAGTCACCCTCCAATTATCAGTCCAGTCCCCGAGAGAGTCGAGCTGGCACTGCAGTCGTAGGACGGTTCTTTCCACATGACGATCGGCCGTATATACGATGTGGGTAGGCTTATTGTACCCTGACCATACTGGTTATTATTTTCAAAATTTGTGACTTTAGAAATTAACCGGAGGGTGAATCAGGGGAATCTACCATAAACTTTGGAACAGCGGCTATCCATCGAATGGGATAGTAGACCGTTTAAGGGCTTATAAATAAATTTTAGTAGGATTACTGGTGTCTTATATACCAGTAATGCCGAATACTTTATAACGCCGAAACAAGAATGGTGTAAGCAGCGTTTACACCATAAAAATGTCAGTTCTTGTGGAAGCAATGGGCGCTAGAGTCCAACATAAAAGTCAATAGAGTGTGTGGAAAGGAGCTGGCCGTTACAAGCCAGGGGCATAAATATAGCATATATGCAAATGTGTAAATGCCTTGAACGGTTTACCCGTGAGGTTATTTACCAAATTGTAACGTGGTTGGTGGTTGGGGGGGTTATAAAAAAAAGCTGTGGTTTTAAATAATTTGCTGTACGGTATTAATCCTGTTTTGCATTGTATAAAGTTAACTGAAGTAGTGTGTCTTGTAATAAGGACATTGAAAGAGTAAATGTAGATTTTAATGGAAAGGGAATATTGTTAATTGAATCAATAATGGAATGGGGTAATCCTTTTTTGTGATTGGAGTTGGTAGGTAAATTTGAATTATCTTTGGAATTCAAATTTTTTTAAATTTGTTTGTTGTTTCTAACATAAATGGTCAATGTGTGTTGTATAAGTTACAGAGGTAAAGATAATATGGAATATGTAGTATCAAAAAAAAAAAATCTATTATGTTAGTTTAAGGATATGTGTTAGGCAACATTCTTTGTTGAAGTAGATAATTGACATAAAAACCAGTACTATGCAAAGGACAAACCAGTACGAGCTAAGAGGAAACCAAATTATTGGATATGGCACTGTGAAAGACCAGTTATTGATATTTTTACCGAGTCTGGTGATACTGTGGTGGCATGCCTGTCTGACTTTATAGTGTTGGGATCTCGACAAGGGAAGTACAGTAAGGTCATGCAGGTGCAGCCGCTGTCACCGGACCAGGAGGGGTAAGTAACCCATGATTTAGTAAGAGAGTAAGGGGATAATGGCGCCATATCCTAGCTGGTCCTCTTAGGATTTATGCAACGAGAGTTTTTATGCTTCGGCATAAAACCTCTCATTGGGGGGGGTATTGTAATGGGGCAGATTAGGCAACCCGTTTTAACCAATCAATGTACAACTTTTGGGGAGCGGCCTGTAGTGGTACTAGGAACACGCTGGTACCAGCACATAAATTCGCAGACAACATGGCAAAAGAAACGAATTTCCATCTCCAGTCTACCGAAACATACGATGAAAAATAACCAATCAGAGAACGAGTTGAGGCAGCGCGGCCAACTCCTAACGCCAGGCATGTACGCAACTGAGCGCACGAGGTTCGTGCAGTTCGTCACCACTAGTCAAACAGTACAGCCGTAAATGTAAACGCAGCCTCGGAATTTCGGTAGACCGACGCAAATACAATAGCCAAGGTCTACCGAAATATGTAAAAGTGCCGAAGAAGAACATAAGGAAGAAAAAGTGTCAGTGAAATCTAAATAATATGTAAATGTGCAGAATTAAAACAGTGTTTGATGATGAAAGTGGGAGTGAAGTGAGAAAGATGGCGGAATAGCACGTGCAGGTACAATATACAATCAGCTGGATAAAAATTAAAATTAATAAATATCAAAAGAGCTCAGAAATCGAGGTGTGTTAACAAGTGTAAAGAGTGAGAGAGTGTGTGTGGGGAACAAAGGAAAAATAAAATATAAAAGTACTGGTTGGTCAAGAAAGATTAGTCTATAGGGCATTTGTTTAAGTAATTTCATGTTTCTGAATTATTAAAGTAGCAGATAAAAAGAGAATAGAACATTGAATTTAAAATAAATAAGATTTGTTGCAACAGAATAAATATGTGGTAGAATAATTATTTCGCCGTGAACCATTTCCTACATTTTGTGCTGAAAAACTCGTCCAACGAATCGGGAATTTTCTGAATTAAGGAAGGTCAGATAGCTAAATTGTCCAAGTGTTTTTTAATTAAGGGAAAGAGTGTAAAGACTAACTGCTACGGAAACTCAGTTCCGAGCTACCATCTGGAGCTTCTGCCTCGTGGCCCTGCCCAAGTAGGGCATGTGCTCTGTAGCAGGCTGTTTCTCGGCTGTTGTGCTAGCCTACACTAGCGCAGTATACACCCAGGGCGTTTCCACGAATCACCTGGACATATACGATACCTGCCAAGGTCAGCCACAAGAGGATTGTCTGGGAACCTAGCCACACGTGCATAAAATTTGCGTGCCAGCCGCCTGAAAGTGTCGTCTAAGGAGCGGACGCCAAGTCCTCTCCTTAGAAGGCGAGCTGAAAAGCGTCGGGGGACTTTGGCCGCTAGCCGAAGGCCCCTGTCGAGGACGCTCTGCAACTTCTTTTTATGCATTGTGGCGAGGTAACCCCAAACCGGGCAAGCGTAGGTAATGACTGGCAGCAGATACGGGCTGATGATCATTTTGCCCAATTTCCTGGTCATGGCTGAGCTGATCAGGAGTGGAAACAGTAAGCTCAGACGAGCGGATGCTCGCTTATGAACTGTCTGAGCGTGGGTATGCAAGGATCCGATGGTCAAGGTGTACTCCGAGGTACTTGACCTCGTTGGACCAGAGCAAGTACGTCCTGCCGATGCGTAACTGCCTAACAGGGTGCTTCCGTCGCTTAGAGAATTCGACGGCTACACTCTTGGTACCATTGAGAGTCACCCTCCAATTATCAGTCCAGTCCCCGAGAGAGTCGAGCTGGCACTGCAGTCGTAGGACGGTTCTTTCCACATGACGATCGGCCGTATATACGATGTGGGAAGGCTTATTGTACCCTGACCATACTGGTTATGACTTTCAAAATTTGTGACTTTATAAATTAACCGGAGGGTGAATCAGGGGAATCTACCATAAAATTTGGAACAGCGGCTATCCATCGAATGGGATAGTAGACCGTTTAAGGGCTTATAAATAAATTTTAGTAGGATTACTGGTGTCTTATATACCAGTAATGCCGAATGTTTTATAACGCCGAAACAAGAATGGTGTAAGCAGCGTTTACACCATAAAAATGTCAGTTCTTGTGGAAGCAATGGGCGCTACAGTCCAACATAAAAGTCAATAGAGTGTGTGGAAAGGAGCTGGCCGTTACAAGCCAGGGGCATAAATATAGCATTTATGCAAATGTGTAAATGCCTTGAACGGTTTACCCGTGAGGTTATTTACCAAATTGTAACGTGGTTGGCGGTTGGGGGGGTTATAAAAAAAAGCTGTGGTTTTAAATAATTTGCTGTACAGTATTAATCCTGTTTTGCATTGTATAAAGTTAACTGAAGTAGTGTGTCTTGTAATAAGGACATTGAAAGAGTAAATGTAGATTTTAATGGAAAGGGAATATTGTTAATCGAATCAATAATGGAATGGGGTAATCCTTTTTTGTGATTGGAGTTGGTAGGTAAATTTGAATTATCTTTGGAATTCAAATTTTTTTAAATTTGTTTGTTGTTTCTAACATAAATGGTCAATGTGTGTTGTATAAGTTACAGAGGTAAAGATAATACGGAATATGTAGTATCAAAAAAAAAAAAAAATCTATTATGTTAGTTTAAGGATATGTGTTAGGCAACATTCTTTGTTCAAGTAGATAATTGAGATAAAAACCAGTACTATGCAAAGGACAAACCAGTACGAGCTAAGAGGAAACCAAATTATTGGATATGGCATTGTGAAAGACCAGTTATTGATATTTTTACCGAGTCTGGTGATACTGTGGTGGCATGCCTGTCTGACTTTATAGTGTTGGGATCTCGACAAGGGAAGTACAGTAAGGTCATGCAGGTGCAGCCGCAGTCACCGGACCAGGAGGGGTAAGTAACCCATGATTTAGTAAGAAAGTAAGGGGGTAATGGCACCATATCCTAGCTGGTCCTCTTAGGATTTATGCAACGAGAGTTTTTATGCTTCGGCATAAAACCTCTCATTGGGGGGGGTATTGTAATGGGGCAGATTAGGCAACCCGTTTTAACCAATCAATGTACAACTTTTGGGGAACGGCCTGTAGTGATACTAGGAACACGCTGGTACGAGCACATAAATTCGCAGACAACATGGCAAAAGAAACGAATTTCCATCTCCAGTCTACCGAAACATACGATGAAAAATAACCAATCAGAGAACGAGTTGAGGTAGCGCAGCCAACGCCTAACGCCAGGCATGTACGCAACTGACCGCACGAGGTTCGTGCAGTTCGTCACCACTAGTCAAACAGTACAGCCGTAAATGTAAACGCAGCCTCGGAATTTCGGTAGACCGACGCAAATACAATAGCCAAGGTCTACCGAAATATGTAAAAGTGCCGAAGAAGAACATAAGGAAGAAAAAGTGTCAGTGAAATCTAAATAATATGTAAATGTGCAGAATTAAAACAGTGTTTGATGATGAAAGTGGGAGTGAAGTGAGAAAGATGGCGGAATAGCACGTGCAGGTACAATATACAATCAGCTGGAGAAAAATTAAAATTAATAAATATCAAAAGAGCTCAGAAATCGAGGGGTGTTAACAAGTGTAAAGAGTGAGAGAGTGTGTGTGGGGAACAAGGGAAAAATAAAACATAAAAGTACTGGTTGGTCAAGAAAGATTAGTCTATAGGGCATTTGTTTAAGTAATTTCATGTTTCTGAATTATTAAAGTAGCAGATAAAAAGAGAATAGAACATTGAATTTAAAATAAATAAGATTTGTTGCAACAGAATAAATATGTGGTAGAATAATTATTTCGCCGTGAACCATTTCCTACATTTTGTGCTGAAAAACTCGTCTAACGAATCGGGAATTTTCTGAATTAAGGAAGGTCAGATAGCTAAATTGTCCAAGGGTTTTTTAATTAAGGGAAAGAGTGTAAAGACTAACTGCTACGGAAACTGAGTTCCGAGCTACAATCTGAAGCTTCTGCCTCGAGGCCCTGCCCAAGTAGGGCATGTGCTCTGCAGCAGGCTGTTGTGCTAGCCTACACTAGCGCAGTATACACCCAGGGCGTTTTCACGAATCACCTGGACATATACGATACCTGCCAAGGTCAGCCACAAGAGGATTGTCTGGGAACCTCGCCACACGTGCATAAAATTTGCGTGCCAGCCGCCTGAAAGTGTCGTCTAAGGAGCGGACGCCAAGTCCTCTCCTTAGAAGGCGAGATGAAAAGCGACGGGGGACTTTGGCCGCTAGCCGAAGGCCCATGTTGAGGACGCTCTGCAACTTCTTTTTATGCATTGTGGCGACATAACCCCAAACCGGGCAAGCGTAGGTAATGACATGCAGCAGATACGGGCTGATGATCATCTTGCCCAATTTCCTGGTCATGGCTGAGCTGATCAGGAGTGGAAACAGTAAGCTCAGACGAGCGGATGCTCGCTTATGAACTGTCTGAGCGTGGGTATGCAAGGATCCGATGGTCAAGGTGTACTCCGAGGTACTTGACCTCGTTGGACCAGAGCAAGTACGTCCTGCCGATGCGTAACTGCCTAACAAGGTGCTCCCGTCGCTTAGAGGATTCGACGGCTACACTCTTGGTACCATTGAGAGTCACCCTCCAATTATCAGTCCAGTCCCCGAGAGAGTCGAGCTGGCACTGCAGTCGTAGGACGGTTCTTTCCACATGACGATCGGCCGTATATACGATGTGGGAAGGCTTATTGTACCCTGACCATACTGGTTATGACTTTCAAAATTTGTGACTTTATAAATTAACCGGAGGGTGAATCAGGGGAATCTACCATAAAATTTGGAACAGCGGCTATCCATCGAATGGGATAGTAGACCGTTTAAGGGCTAATAAATAAATTTTAGTAGGATTACTGGTGTCTTATATACCAGTAATGCCGCATGTTTTATAACGCCGAAACAAGAATGGTGTAAGCAGCGTTTACACCATAAAAATGTCAGTTCTTGTGGAAGCAATGGGCGCTACAGTCCAACATAAAAGTCAATAGAGTGTGTGGAAAGGAGCTGGCCGTTACAAGCCAGGGGCATAAATATAGCATTTATGCAAATGTGTAAATGCCTTGAACGGTTTACCCGTGAGGTTATTTACCAAATTGTAACGTGGTTGGAGGTTGGGGGGGTTATAAAAAAACGCTGTGGTTTTAAATAATTTGCTGTACGGTATTAATCCTGTTTTCCATTGTATAAAGTTAACTGAAGTAGTGTGTCTTGTAATAAGGACATTGAAAGAGTAAATGTAGATTTTAATGGAAAGGGAATAATGTTAATAGAATCAATAATGGAATGGGGTAATCTTTTTTTGTGATTGGAGTTGGTAGGTAAATTTGAATTATCTTTGGAATTCAAATTTTTTAAAATTTGTTTGTTGTTTCTAACATAAATGGTCAATGTGTGTTGTATAAGTTACAGAGGTAAAGATAATATGGAATATGTAGTATCAAAAAAAAAAAAAAAATCTATCATGTTAGTTTAAGGATATGTGTTAGGCAACATTCTTTGTTCAAGTAGATAATTGAGATAAAAACCAGTACTATGCAAAGGACAAACCAGTACGAGCTAAGAGGAAACCAAATTATTGGATATGGCATTGTGAAAGACCAGTTATTGATATTTTTACCGTGTCTGGTGATACTGTGGTGGCATGCCTGTCTGACTTTATAGTGTTGGGATCTCGACAAGGGAAGTCTAGTAAGGTCATGCAGGTGCAGCCGCAGTCACCGGACTAGGAGGGGTAAGTAACCCATGATTTAGTAAGAGAGTAAGGGGGTAATGGCGCCATATCCTAACTGGTCCTCTTAGGATTTATGCAACGAGAGTTTTTATGCTTTGGCATAAAACCTCTCATTGGGAGGGCGTATTGTAATGGGGCAGATTAGCCAACCCGTTTTAACCAATCAATGTACAACTTTTGGGGAACGGCCTGTAGTGGTACTAGGAACACGCTGGTACCAGCACATAAATTCGCAGACAACATGGCAAAAGAAACGAATTTCCATCTCCAGTCTACCGAAACATACGATGAAAAATAACCAATCAGAGAACGAGTTGAGGCAGCGCAGCCAACGCCTAACGCCAGGCATGTACGCAACTGAGCGCACGAGGTTCGTGCAGTTCGTCACCACTAGTCAAACAGTACAGCCGTAAATGTAAACGCAGCCTCGGAATTTCGGTAGACCGACGCAAATACAATAGCCAAGGTCTACCGAAATATGTAAAAGTGCCGAAGAAGAACATAAGGAACAAAAAGTGTCAGTGAAATCTAAATAATATGTAAATGTGCAGAATTAAAACAGTGTTTGATGATGAAAGTGGGAGTGAAGTGAGAAAGATGGCTGAATAGCACGTGCAGGTACAATATACAATCAGCTGGAGAAAAATTAAAATTAATAAATATCAAAAGAGCTCAGAAATCGAGGGGTGTTAACAAGTGTAAAGAGTGAGAGAGTGTGTGTGGGGAACAAGGGAAAAATAAAACATAAAAGTACTGGTTGGTCAAGAAAGATTAGTCTATAGGGCATTTGTTTAAGTAATTTCATGTTTCTGAATTATTAAAGTAGCAGATAAAAAGAGAATAGAACATTAAATTTAAAATAAATAAGATTTGTTGTAACAGAATAAATACGTGGTAGAATAATTATTTCGCCGTGAACCATTTCCTACACTTTGTGCTGAAAAACTCGTCTAACGAATCGGGAATTTTCTGAATTAAGGAAGGTCAGATAGCTAAATTGTCCAAGGGTTTTTTAATTAAGGGAAAGAGTGTAAAGACTAACTGCTACGGAAACTGAGTTCCGAGCTACAATCTGAAGCTTCTGCCTCGAGGCCCTGCCCAAGTAGGGCATGTGCTCTGCAGCAGGCTGTTGTGCTAGCCTACACTAGCGCAGTATACACCCAGGGCGTTTCCACGAATCACCTGGACATATACGATACCTGCCAAGGTCAGCCACAAGAGGATTGTCTGGGAACCTCGCCACACGTGCATAAAATTTGCGTGCCAGCCGCCTGAAAGTGTCGTCTAAGGAGCGGACGCCAAGTCCTCTCCTTAGAAGGCGAGATGAAAAGCGACGGGGGACTTTGGCCGCTAGCCGAAGGCCCCTGTTGAGGACGCTCTGCAACTTCTTTTTATGCATTGTGGCGAGGTAACCCCAAACCGGGCAAGCGTAGGTAATGACTGGCAGCAGATACGGGCTGATGATCATCTTGCCCAATTTCCTGGTCATGGCTGAGCTGATCAGGAGTGGAAACAGTAAGCTCAGACGAGCGGATGCTCGCTTATGAACTGTCTGAGCGTGGGTATGCAAGGATCCGATGGTCAAGGTGTACTCCGAGGTACTTGACCTCGTTGGACCAGAGCAAGTACGTCCTGCCGATGCGTAACTGCCTAACAGGGTGCTTCCGTCGCTTAGAGAATTCGACGGCTACACTCTTGGTACCATTGAGAGTCACCCTCCAATTATCAGTCCAGTCCCCGAGAGAGTCGAGCTGGCACTGCAGTCGTAGGACGGTTCTTTCCACATGACGATCGGCCGTATATACGATGTGGGTAGGCTTATTGTACCCTGACCATACTGGTTATTATTTTCAAAATATGTGACTTTAGAAATTAACCGGAGGGTGAATCAGGGGAATCTACCATAAACTTTGGAACAGCGGCTATCCATCGAATGGGATAGTAGACCGTTTAAGGGCTTATAAATAAATTTTAGTAGGATTACTGGTGTCTTATATACCAGTAATGCCGAATATTTTATAACGCCGAAACAAGAATGGTGTAAGCAGCGTTTACACCATAAAAATGTCAGTTCTTGTGGAAGCAATGGGCGCTAGAGTCCAACATAAAAGTCAATAGAGTGTGTGGAAAGGAGCTGGCCGTTACAAGCCAGGGGCATAAATATAGCATTTATGCAAATGTGTAAATGCCTTGAACGGTTTACCCGTGAGGTTATTTACCAAATTGTAACGTGGTTGGCGGTTGGGGGGGTTATAAAAAAAGCTGTGGTTTTAAATAATTTGCTGTACGGTATTAATCCTGTTTTGCATTGTATAAAGTTAACTGAAGTAGTGTGTCTTGTAATAAGGACATTGAAAGAGTAAATGTAGATTTTAATGGAAAGGGAATATTGTTAATTGAATCAATAATGGAATGGGGTAATCTTTTTTGTGATTGGAGTTGGTAGGTAAATTTGAATTATCTTTGGAATTCAAATTTTTTTAAATTTGTTTGTTGTTCCTAACATAAATGGTCAATGTGTGTTGTATAAGTTACAGAGGTAAAGATAATATGGAATATGTAGTATCAAAAAAAAAAAAATCTATTATGTTAGTTTAAGGATATGTGTTAGGCAACATTCTTTGTTCAAGTAGATAATTGAGATAAAAACCAGTACTATGCAAAGGACAAACCAGTACGAGCTAAGAGGAAACCAAATTATTGGATATGGCATTGTGAAAGACCAGTTATTGATATTTTTACCGAGTCTGGTGATACTGTGGTGGCATGCCTGTCTGACTTTATAGTGTTGGGATCTCGACAAGGGAAGTCCAGTAAGGTCATGCAGGTGCAGCCGCAGTCACCGGACTAGGAGGGGTAAGTAACCCATGATTTAGTAAGAGAGTAAGGGGGTAATGGCGCCATATCCTAGCTGGTCCTCTTAGGATTTATGCAACGAGAGTTTTTATGCTTCGGCATAAAACCTCTCATTGGGGGGGGGGGTATTGTAATGGGGCAGATTAGCCAACCCGTTTTAACCAATCAATGTACAACTTTTGGGGAACGGCCTGTAGTGGTACTAGGAACACGCTGGTACCAGCACATAAATTCGCAGACAACATGGCAAAAGAAACGAATTTCCATCTCCAGTCTACCGAAACATACGATGAAAAATTACCAATCAGAGAACGAGTTGAGGCAGCGCAGCCAACGCCTAACGCCAGGCATGTACGCAACTGAGCGCACGAGGTTCGTGCAGTTCGTCACCACTAGTCAAACAGTACAGCCGTAAATGTAAACGCAGCCTCGGAATTTCGGTAGACCGACGCAAATACAATAGCCAAGGTCTACCGAAATATGTAAAAGTGTCGAAGAAGAACATAAGGAAGAAAAAGTGTCAGTGAAATCTAAATAATATGTAAATGTGCAGAATTAAAACAGTGTTTGATGATGAAAGTGGGAGTGAAGTGAGAAAGATGGCGGAATAGCACGTGCAGGTACAATATACAATCAGCTGCATAAAAATTAAAATTAAAAAATATCAAAAGAGCTCAGAAATCGAGGGGTGTTAACAAGTGTAAAGAGTGAGAGAGTGTGTGTGGGGAAAAGGGAAAAATAAAACATAAAAGTACTGGTTGGTCAAGAAAGATTAGTCTATAGGGCATTTGTTTAAGTAATTTCATGTTTCTGAATTATTAAAGTAGCAGATAAAAAGAGAATAGAACATTGAATTTAAAATAAATAAGATTTGTTGTAACAGAATAAATATGTGGTAGAATAATTATTTCGCCGTGAACCATTTCCTACACTTTGTGCTGAAAAACTCGTCTAACGAATCGGGAATTTTCTGAATTAAGGAAGGTCAGATAGCTAAATTGTCCAAGTGTTTTTTAATTAAGGGAAAGAGTGTAAAGACTAACTGCTACGGAAACTGAGTTCCGAGCTACCATCTGGAGCTTCTGCCTCGTGGCCCTGCCCAAGTAGGGCATGTGCTCTGTAGCAGGCTGTTTCTCGGCTGTTGTGCTAGCCTACACTAGCGCAGTATACACCCAGGGCGTTTCCACGAATCACCTGGACATATACGATACCTGCCAAGGTCAGCCACAAGAGGATTGTCTGGGAACCTCGCCACACGTGCATAAAATTTGCGTGCCAGCCGCCTGAAAGTGTCGTCTAAGGAGCGGACGCCAAGTCCTCTCCTTAGAAGGTGAGATGAAAAGCGACGGGGGACTTTGGCCGCTAGCCGAAGGCCCCTGTCGAGGACGCTCTGCAACTTCTTTTTATGCATTGTGGCGAGGTAACCCCAAACCGGGCAAGCGTAGGTAATGACTGGCAGCAGATACGGACTGATGATCATCTTGCCCAATTTCCTGGTCATGGCTGAGCTGATCAGGAGTGGAAACAGTAAGCTCAGACGAGCGGATGCTCGCTTATGAACTGTCTGAGCGTGGGTATGCAAGGATCCGATGGTCAAGGTGTACTCCGAGGTACTTGACCTCGTTGGACCAGAGCAAGTACGTCCTGCCGATGCGTAACTGCCCAACAGGGTGCTTCCGTCGCTTAGAGAATTCGACGGCTACACTCTTGGTACCATTGAGAGTCACCCTCCAATTATCAGTCCAGTCCCCGAGAGAGTCGAGCTGGCACTGCAGTCGTAGGACGGTTCTTTCCACATGACGATCGGCCGTATATACGATGTGGGTAGGCTTATTGTACCCTGACCATACTGGTTATTATTTTCAAAATTTGTGTCTTTAGAAATTAACCGGAGGGTGAATCAGGGGAATCTACCATAAACTTTGGAACAGCGGCTATCCATCGAATGGGATAGTAGACCGTTTAAGGGCTTATAAATAAATTTTAGTAGGATTACTGGTGTCTTATATACCAGTAATGCCGAATATTTTATAACGCCGAAACAAGAATGGTGTAAGCAGCGTTTACACCATAAAAATGTCAGTTCTTGTGGAAGCAATGGGCGCTAGAGTCCAACATAAAAGTCAATAGAGTGTGTGGAAAGGAGCTGGCCGTTACAAGCCAGGGGCATAAATATAGCATATATGCAAATGTGTAAATGCCTTGAACGGTTTACCCGTGAGGTTATTTACCAAATTGTAACGTGGTTGGTGGTTGGGGGGGTTATAAAAAAAAGCTGTGGTTTTAAATAATTTGCTGTACGGTATTAATCCTGTTTTGCATTGTATAAAGTTAACTGAAGTAGTGTGTCTTGTAATAAGGACATTGAAAGAGTAAATGTAGATTTTAATGGAAAGGGAATATTGTTAATTGAATCAATAATGGAATGGGGTAATCTTTTTTGTGATTGGAGTTGGTAGGTAAATTTGAATTATCTTTGGAATTCAAATTTTTTTAAATTTGTTTGTTGTTCCTAACATAAATGGTCAATGTGTGTTGTATAAGTTACAGAGGTAAAGATAATATGGAATATGTAGTATCAAAAAAAAAAAAATCTATTATGTTAGTTTAAGGATATGTGTTAGGCAACATTCTTTGTTCAAGTAGATAATTGAGATAAAAACCAGTACTATGCAAAGGACAAACCAGTACGAGCTAAGAGGAAACCAAATTATTGGATATGGCATTGTGAAAGACCAGTTATTGATATTTTTACCGAGTCTGGTGATACTGTGGTGGCATGCCTGTCTGACTTTATAGTGTTGGGATCTCGACAAGGGAAGTCCAGTAAGGTCATGCAGGTGCAGCCGCAGTCACCGGACTAGGAGGGGTAAGTAACCCATGATTTAGTAAGAGAGTAAGGGGGTAATGGCGCCATATCCTAGCTGGTCCTCTTAGGATTTATGCAACGAGAGTTTTTATGCTTCGGCATAAAACCTCTCATTGGGGGGGGGTATTGTAATGGGGCAGATTAGCCAACCCGTTTTAACCAATCAATGTACAACTTTTGGGGAACGGCCTGTAGTGGTACTAGGAACACGCTGGTACCAGCACATAAATTCGCAGACAACATGGCAAAAGAAACGAATTTCCATCTCCAGTCTACCGAAACATACGATGAAAAATTACCAATCAGAGAACGAGTTGAGGCAGCGCAGCCAACGCCTAACGCCAGGCATGTACGCAACTGAGCGCACGAGGTTCGTGCAGTTCGTCACCACTAGTCAAACAGTACAGCCGTAAATGTAAACGCAGCCTCGGAATTTCGGTAGACCGACGCAAATACAATAGCCAAGGTCTACCGAAATATGTAAAAGTGTCGAAGAAGAACATAAGGAAGAAAAAGTGTCAGTGAAATCTAAATAATATGTAAATGTGCAGAATTAAAACAGTGTTTGATGATGAAAGTGGGAGTGAAGTGAGAAAGATGGCGGAATAGCACGTGCAGGTACAATATACAATCAGCTGCATAAAAATTAAAATTAAAAAATATCAAAAGAGCTCAGAAATCGAGGGGTGTTAACAAGTGTAAAGAGTGAGAGAGTGTGTGTGGGGAAAAGGGAAAAATAAAACATAAAAGTACTGGTTGGTCAAGAAAGATTAGTCTATAGGGCATTTGTTTAAGTAATTTCATGTTTCTGAATTATTAAAGTAGCAGATAAAAAGAGAATAGAACATTGAATTTAAAATAAATAAGATTTGTTGTAACAGAATAAATATGTGGTAGAATAATTATTTCGCCGTGAACCATTTCCTACACTTTGTGCTGAAAAACTCGTCTAACGAATCGGGAATTTTCTGAATTAAGGAAGGTCAGATAGCTAAATTGTCCAAGTGTTTTTTAATTAAGGGAAAGAGTGTAAAGACTAACTGCTACGGAAACTGAGTTCCGAGCTACCATCTGGAGCTTCTGCCTCGTGGCCCTGCCCAAGTAGGGCATGTGCTCTGTAGCAGGCTGTTTCTCGGCTGTTGTGCTAGCCTACACTAGCGCAGTATACACCCAGGGCGTTTCCACGAATCACCTGGACATATACGATACCTGCCAAGGTCAGCCACAAGAGGATTGTCTGGGAACCTCGCCACACGTGCATAAAATTTGCGTGCCAGCCGCCTGAAAGTGTCGTCTAAGGAGCGGACGCCAAGTCCTCTCCTTAGAAGGTGAGATGAAAAGCGACGGGGGACTTTGGCCGCTAGCCGAAGGCCCCTGTCGAGGACGCTCTGCAACTTCTTTTTATGCATTGTGGCGAGGTAACCCCAAACCGGGCAAGCGTAGGTAATGACTGGCAGCAGATACGGACTGATGATCATCTTGCCCAATTTCCTGGTCATGGCTGAGCTGATCAGGAGTGGAAACAGTAAGCTCAGACGAGCGGATGCTCGCTTATGAACTGTCTGAGCGTGGGTATGCAAGGATCCGATGGTCAAGGTGTACTCCGAGGTACTTGACCTCGTTGGACCAGAGCAAGTACGTCCTGCCGATGCGTAACTGCCCAACAGGGTGCTTCCGTCGCTTAGAGAATTCGACGGCTACACTCTTGGTACCATTGAGAGTCACCCTCCAATTATCAGTCCAGTCCCCGAGAGAGTCGAGCTGGCACTGCAGTCGTAGGACGGTTCTTTCCACATGACGATCGGCCGTATATACGATGTGGGTAGGCTTATTGTACCCTGACCATACTGGTTATTATTTTCAAAATTTGTGTCTTTAGAAATTAACCGGAGGGTGAATCAGGGGAATCTACCATAAACTTTGGAACAGCGGCTATCCATCGAATGGGATAGTAGACCGTTTAAGGGCTTATAAATAAATTTTAGTAGGATTACTGGTGTCTTATATACCAGTAATGCCGAATATTTTATAACGCCGAAACAAGAATGGTGTAAGCAGCGTTTACACCATAAAAATGTCAGTTCTTGTGGAAGCAATGGGCGCTAGAGTCCAACATAAAAGTCAATAGAGTGTGTGGAAAGGAGCTGGCCGTTACAAGCCAGGGGCATAAATATAGCATATATGCAAATGTGTAAATGCCTTGAACGGTTTACCCGTGAGGTTATTTACCAAATTGTAACGTGGTTGGTGGTTGGGGGGGTTATAAAAAAAAGCTGTGGTTTTAAATAATTTGCTGTACGGTATTAATCCTGTTTTGCATTGTATAAAGTTAACTGAAGTAGTGTGTCTTGTAATAAGGACATTGAAAGAGTAAATGTAGATTTTAATGGAAAGGGAATATTGTTAATTGAATCAATAATGGAATGGGGTAATCCTTTTTTGTGATTGGAGTTGGTAGGTAAATTTGAATTATCTTTGGAATTCAAATTTTTTAAAATTTGTTTGTTGTTTCTAACATAAATGGTCAATGTGTGTTGTATAAGTTACAGAGGTAAAGATAATATGGAATATGTAGTATCAAAAAAAAAAAAATCTATTATGTTAGTTTAAGGATATGTGTTAGGCAACATTCTTTGTTCAAGTAGAAAATTGAGATAAGAACCAGTACTATGCAAAGGACAAACCAGTACGAGCTAAGAGGAAACCAAATTATTGGATATGGCATTGTGAAAGACCAGTTATTGATATTTTTACCGAGTCTGGTGATACTGTGGTGGCATGCCTGTCTGACTTTATAGTGTTGGGATCTCGACAAGGGAAGTCCAGTAAGGTCATGCAGGTGCAGCCGCAGTCACCGGACTAGGAGGGGTAAGTAACCCATGATTTAGTAAGAGAGTAAGGGGGTAATGGCGCCATATCCTAACTGGTCCTCTTAGGATTTATGCAACGAGAGTTTTTATGCTTCGGCATAAAACCTCTCATTGGGGGGGGTATTGTAATGGGGCAGATTAGTCAACCCGTTTTAACCAATCAATGTACAACTTTTGGGGAACGGCCTGTAGTGGTACTAGGAACACGCTGGTACCAGCACATAAATTCGCAGACAACATGGCAAAAGAAACGAATTTCCATCTCCAGTCTACCGAAACATACGATTAAAAATAACCAATCAGAGAACGAGTTGAGGCAGCGCAGCCAACGCCTAACGCCAGGCATGTACGCAACTGAGCGCACGAGGTTCGTGCAGTTCGTCACCACTAGTCAAACAGTACAGCCGTAAATGTAAACGCAGCCTCGGAATTTCGGTAGACCGACGCAAATACAATAGCCAAGGTCTACCGAAATATGTAAAAGTGCCGAAGAAGAACATAAGGAACAAAAAGTGTCAGTGAAATCTAAATAATATGTAAATGTGCAAAATTAAAACAGTGTTTGATGATGAAAGTGGGAGTGAAGTGAGAAAGATGGCGGAATAGCACGTGCAGGTACAATATACAATCAGCTGCATAAAAATTAAAATTAATAAATATCAAAAGAGCTCAGAAATCGAGGGGTGTTAACAAGTGTAAAGAGTGAGAGAGTGTGTGTGGGGGAAAAGGGAAAAATAAAACATAAAAGTACTGGTTGGTCAAGAAAGATTAGTCTATAGGGCATTTGTTTAAGTAATTTCATGTTTCTGAATTATTAAAGTAGCAGATAAAAAGAGAATAGAACATTGAATTTAAAATAAATAAGATTTGTTGTAACAGAATAAATATGTGGTAGAATAATTATTTCGCCGTGAACCATTTCCTACACTTTGTGCTGAAAAACTCGTCTAACGAATCGGGAATTTTCTGAATTAAGGAAGGTCAGATAGCAAATTGTCCAAGTGTTTTTTAATTAAGGGAAAGAGTGTAAAGACTAACTGCTACGGAAACTGAGTTCCGAGCTACCATCTGGAGCTTCTGCCTCGTGGCCCTGCCCAAGTAGGGCATGTGCTCTGTAGCAGGCTGTTTCTCGGCTGTTGTGCTAGCCTACACTAGCGCAGTATACACCCAGGGCGTTTCCACGAATCACCTGGACATATACGATACCTGCCAAGGTCAGCCACAAGAGGATTGTCTGGGAACCTCGCCACACGTGCATAAAATTTGCGTGCCAGCCGCCTGAAAGTGTCGTCTAAGGAGCGGACGCCAAGTCCTCTCCTTAGAAGGTGAGATGAAAAGCGACGGGGGACTTTGGCCGCTAGCCGAAGGCCCCTGTCGAGGACGCTCTGCAACTTCTTTTTATGCATTGTGGCGAGGTAACCCCAAACCGGGCAAGCGTAGGTAATGACTGGCAGCAGATACGGACTGATGATCATCTTGCCCAATTTCCTGGTCATGGCTGAGCTGATCAGGAGTGGAAACAGTAAGCTCAGACGAGCGGATGCTCGCTTATGAACTGTCTGAGCGTGGGTATGCAAGGATCCGATGGTCAAGGTGTACTCCGAGGTACTTGACCTCGTTGGACCAGAGCAAGTACGTCCTGCCGATGCGTAACTGCCCAACAGGGTGCTTCCGTCGCTTAGAGAATTCGACGGCTACACTCTTGGTACCATTGAGAGTCACCCTCCAATTATCAGTCCAGTCCCCGAGAGAGTCGAGCTGGCACTGCAGTCGTAGGACGGTTCTTTCCACATGACGATCGGCCGTATATACGATGTGGGTAGGCTTATTGTACCCTGACCATACTGGTTATTATTTTCAAAATTTGTGTCTTTAGAAATTAACCGGAGGGTGAATCAGGGGAATCTACCATAAACTTTGGAACAGCGGCTATCCATCGAATGGGATAGTAGACCGTTTAAGGGCTTATAAATAAATTTTAGTAGGATTACTGGTGTCTTATATACCAGTAATGCCGAATATTTTATAACGCCGAAACAAGAATGGTGTAAGCAGCGTTTACACCATAAAAATGTCAGTTCTTGTGGAAGCAATGGGCGCTAGAGTCCAACATAAAAGTCAATAGAGTGTGTGGAAAGGAGCTGGCCGTTACAAGCCAGGGGCATAAATATAGCATATATGCAAATGTGTAAATGCCTTGAACGGTTTACCCGTGAGGTTATTTACCAAATTGTAACGTGGTTGGTGGTTGGGGGGGTTATAAAAAAAAGCTGTGGTTTTAAATAGTTTGCTGTACGGTATTAATCCTGTTTTGCATTGTATAAAGTTAACTGAAGTAGTGTGTCTTGTAATAAGGACATTGAAAGAGTAAATGTAGATTTTAATGGAAAGGGAATATTGTTAAAAAAATCAATAATGGAATGGGGTAATCCTTTTTTGTGATTGGAGTTGGTAGGTAAATTTGAACTATCTTTGGAATTCAAATTTTTTTAAATTTGTTTGTTGTTTCTAACATAAATGGTCAATGTGTGTTGTATAAGTTACAGAGGTAAAGAAAATATGGAATATGTAGTATCAAAAAAAAAAAATCTATTATGTTAGCTTAAGGATATGTGTTGGGCAACATTCTTTGTTCAAGTAGAAAATTGAGATAAAAACCAGTACTATGCAAAGGACAAACCAGTACGAGCTAAGAGGAAACCAAATTATTGGATATGGCATTGTGAAAGACCAGTTATTGATATTTTTACCGAGTCTGGTGATACTGTGGTGGCATGCCTGTCTGACTTTATAGTGTTGGGATCTCGACAAGGGAAGTCCAGTAAGGTCATGCAGGTGCAGCCGCAGTCACCGGACTAGGAGGGGTAAGTAACCCATGATTTAGTAAGAGAGTAAGGGGGTAATGGCGCCATATCCTAACTGGTCCTCTTAGGATTTATGCAACGAGAGTTTTTATGCTTCGGCATAAAACCTCTCATTGGGGGGGTATTGTAATGGGGCAGATTAGTCAACCCGTTTTAACCAATCAATGTACAACTTTTGGGGAACGGCCTGTAGTGGTACTAGGAACACGCTGGTACCAGCACATAAATTCGCAGACAACATGGCAAAAGAAACGAATTTCCATCTCCAGTCTACCGAAACATACGATTAAAAATAACCAATCAGAGAACGAGTTGAGGCAGCGCAGCCAACGCCTAACGCCAGGCATGTACGCAACTGAGCGCACGAGGTTCGTGCAGTTCGTCACCACTAGTCAAACAGTACAGCCGTAAATGTAAACGCAGCCTCGGAATTTCGGTAGACCGACGCAAATACAATAGCCAAGGTCTACCGAAATATGTAAAAGTGCCGAAGAAGAACATAAGGAAGAAAAAGTGTCAGTGAAATCTAAATAATATGTAAATGTGCAGAATTAAAACAGTGTTTGATGATGAAAGTGGGAGTGAAGTGAGAAAGATGGCGGAATAGCACGTGCAGGTACAATATACAATCAGCTGCATAAAAATTAAAATTAATAAATATCAAAAGAGCTCAGAAATCGAGGGGTGTTAACAAGTGTAAAGAGTGAGAGAGTGTGTGTGGGGGAAAAGGGAAAAATAAAACATAAAAGTACTGGTTGGTCAAGAAAGATTAGTCTATAGGGCATTTGTTTAAGTAATTTCATGTTTCTGAATTATTAAAGTAGCAGATAAAAAGAGAATAGAACATTGAATTTAAAATAAATAAGATTTGTTGTAACAGAATAAATATGTGGTAGAATAATTATTTCGCCGTGAACCATTTCCTACACTTTGTGCTGAAAAACTCGTCTAACGAATCGGGAATTTTCTGAATTAAGGAAGGTCAGATAGCAAATTGTCCAAGTGTTTTTTAATTAAGGGAAAGAGTGTAAAGACTAACTGCTACGGAAACTGAGTTCCGAGCTACCATCTGGAGCTTCTGCCTCGTGGCCCTGCCCAAGTAGGGCATGTGCTCTGTAGCAGGCTGTTTCTCGGCTGTTGTGCTAGCCTACACTAGCGCAGTATACACCCAGGGCGTTTCCACGAATCACCTGGACATATACGATACCTGTCAAGTTCAGCCACAAGAGGATTGTCTGGGAACCTCGCCACACGTGCATAAAATTTGCGTGCCAGCCGCCTGAAAGTGTCGTCTAAGGAGCGGACGCCAAGTCCTCTCCTTAGAAGGTGAGATGAAAAGCGACGGGGGACTTTGGCCGCTAGCCGAAGGCCCCTGTCGAGGACGCTCTGCAACTTCTTTTTATGCATTGTGGCGAGGTAACCCCAAACCGGGCAAGCGTAGGTAATGACTGGCAGCAGATACGGGCTGATGATCATCTTGCCCAATTTCCTGGTCATGGCTGAGCTGATCAGGAGTGGAAACAGTAAGCTCAGACGAGCGGATGCTCGCTTATGAACTGTCTGAGCGTGGGTATGCAAGGATCCGATGGTCAAGGTGTACTCCGAGGTACTTGACCTCGTTGGACCAGAGCAAGTACGTCCTGCCGATGCGTAACTGCCCAACAGGGTGCTTCCGTCGCTTAGAGAATTCGACGGCTACACTCTTGGTACCATTGAGAGTCACCCTCCAATTATCAGTCCAGTCCCCGAGAGAGTCGAGCTGGCACTGCAGTCGTAGGACGGTTCTTTCCACATGACGATCGGCCGTATATACGATGTGGGTAGGCTTATTGTACCCTGACCATACTGGGTATTATTTTCAAAATTTGTGACTTTAGAAATTAACCGGAGGGTGAATCAGGGGAATCTACCATAAACTTTGGAACAGCGGCTATCCATCGAATGGGATAGTAGACCGTTTAAGGGCTTATAAATAAATAAATTTTAGTAGGATTACTGGTGTCTTATATACCAGTAATGCCGAATACTTTATAACGCCGAAACAAGAATGGTGTAAGCAGCGTTTACACCATAAAAATGTCAGTTCTTGTGGAAGCAATGGGCGCTACAGTCCAACATAAAAGTCAATAGAGTGTGTGGAAAGGAGCTGGCCGTTACAAGCCAGGGGCATAAATATAGCATTTATGCAAATGTGTAAATGCCTTGAACGGTTTACCCGTGAGGTTATTTACCAAATTGTAACGTGGTTGGGGGAGTTATAAAAAAAAGCTGTGGTTTTAAATAATTTGCTGTACGGTATTAATCCTGTTTTGCATTGTATAAAGTTAACTGAAGTAGTGTGTCTTGTAATAAGGACATTGAAAGAGTAAATGTAGATTTTAATGGAAAGGGAATATTGTTAATTGAATCAATAATGGAATGGGGTAATCCTTTTTTGTGATTGGAGTTGGTAGGTAAATTTGAATTATCTTTGGAATTCAAATTTTTTAAAATTTGTTTGTTGTTTCTAACATAAATGGTCAATGTGTGTTGTATAAGTTACAGAGGTAAAGATAATATGGAATATGTAGTATCAAAAAAAAAAAAAATCTATTATGTTAGTTTAAGGATATGTGTTAGGCAACATTCTTTGTTCAAGTAGAAAATTGAGATAAGAACCAGTACTATGCAAAGGACAAACCAGTACGAGCTAAGAGGAAACCAAATTATTGGATATGGCATTGTGAAAGACCAGTTATTGATATTTTTACCGAGTCTGGTGATACTGTGGTGGCATGCCTGTCTGACTTTATAGTGTTGGGATCTCGACAAGGGAAGTCCAGTAAGGTCATGCAGGTGCAGCCGCAGTCACCGGACTAGGAGGGGTAAGTAACCCATGATTTAGTAAGAGAGTAAGGGGGTAATGGCGCCATATCCTAACTGGTCCTCTTAGGATTTATGCAACGAGAGTTTTTATGCTTCGGCATAAAACCTCTCATTGGGGGGGTATTGTAATGGGGCAGATTAGTCAACCCGTTTTAACCAATCAATGTACAACTTTTGGGGAACGGCCTGTAGTGGTACTAGGAACACGCTGGTACCAGCACATAAATTCGCAGACAACATGGCAAAAGAAACGAATTTCCATCTCCAGTCTACCGAAACATACGATTAAAAATAACCAATCAGAGAACGAGTTGAGGCAGCGCAGCCAACGCCTAACGCCAGGCATGTACGCAACTGAGCGCACGAGGTTCGTGCAGTTCGTCACCACTAGTCAAACAGTACAGCCGTAAATGTAAACGCAGCCTCGGAATTTCGGTAGACCGACGCAAATACAATAGCCAAGGTCTACCGAAATATGTAAAAGTGCCGAAGAAGAACATAAGGAAGAAAAAGTGTCAGTGAAATCTAAATAATATGTAAATGTGCAGAATTAAAACAGTGTTTGATGATGAAAGTGGGAGTGAAGTGAGAAAGATGGCGGAATAGCACGTGCAGGTACAATATACAATCAGCTGCATAAAAATTAAAATTAAAAAATATCAAAAGAGCTCAGAAATCGAGGGGTGTTAACAAGTGTAAAGAGTGAGAGAGTGTGTGTGGGGAAAAGGGAAAAATAAAACATAAAAGTACTGGTTGGTCAAGAAAGATTAGTCTATAGGGCATTTGTTTAAGTAATTTCATGTTTCTGAATTATTAAAGTAGCAGATAAAAAGAGAATAGAACATTGAATTTAAAATAAATAAGATTTGTTGTAACAGAATAAATATGTGGTAGAATAATTATTTCGCCGTGAACCATTTCCTACACTTTGTGCTGAAAAACTCGTCTAACGAATCGGGAATTTTCTGAATTAAGGAAGGTCAGATAGCTAAATTGTCCAAGTGTTTTTTAATTAAGGGAAAGAGTGTAAAGACTAACTGCTACGGAAACTGAGTTCCGAGCTACCATCTGGAGCTTCTGCCTCGTGGCCCTGCCCAAGTAGGGCATGTGCTCTGTAGCAGGCTGTTTCTCGGCTGTTGTGCTAGCCTACACTAGCACAGTATACACCCAGGGCGTTTCCACGAATCACCTGGACACATACGATACCTGCCAAGGTCAGCCACAAGAGGATTGTCTGGGAACCTCGCCACACGTGCATAAAATTTGCGTGCCAGCCGCCTGAAAGTGTCGTCTAAGGAGCGGACGCCAAGTCCTCTCCTTAGAAGGTGAGATGAAAAGCGACGGGGGACTTTGGCCGCTAGCCGAAGGCCCCTGTCGAGGACGCTCTGCAACTTCTTTTTATGCATTGTGGCGAGGTAACCCCAAACCGGGCAAGCGTAGGTAATGACTGGCAGCAGATACGGGCTGATGATCATCTTGCCCAATTTCCTGGTCATGGCTGAGCTGATCAGGAGTGGAAACAGTAAGCTCAGACGAGCGGATGCTCGCTTATGAACTGTCTGAGCGTGGGTATGCAAGGATCCGATGGTCAAGGTGTACTCCGAGGTACTTGACCTCGTTGGACCAGAGCAAGTACGTCCTGCCGATGCGTAACAGCCCAACAGGGTGCTTCCGTCGCTTAGAGAATTCGACGGCTACACTCTTGGTACCATTGAGAGTCACCCTCCAATTATCAGTCCAGTCCCCGAGAGAGTCGAGCTGGCACTGCAGTCGTAGGACGGTTCTTTCCACATGACGATCGGCCGTATATACGATGTGGGTAGGCTTATTGTACCCTGACCATACTGGTTATTATTTTCAAAATTTGTGACTTTAGAAATTAACCGGAGGGTGAATCAGGGGAATCTACCATAAACTTTGGAACAGCGGCTATCCATCGAATGGGATAGTAGACCGTTTAAGGGCTTATAAATAAATTTTAGTAGGATTACTGGTGTCTTATATACCAGTAATGCCGAATACTTTATAACGCCGAAACAAGAATGGTGTAAGCAGCGTTTACACCATAAAAATGTCAGTTCTTGTGGAAGCAATGGGCGCTAGAGTCCAACATAAAAGTCAATAGAGTGTGTGGAAAGGAGCTGGCCGTTACAAGCCAGGGGCATAAATATAGCATATATGCAAATGTGTAAATGCCTTGAACGGTTTACCCGTGAGGTTATTTACCAAATTGTAACGTGGTTGGTGGTTGGGGGGGTTATAAAAAAAAGCTGTGGTTTTAAATAATTTGCTGTACGGTATTAATCCTGTTTTGCATTGTATAAAGTTAACTGAAGTAGTGTGTCTTGTAATAAGGACATTGAAAGAGTAAATGTAGATTTTAATGGAAAGGGAATATTGTTAATTGAATCAATAATGGAATGGGGTAATCCTTTTTTGTGATTGGAGTTGGTAGGTAAATTTGAATTATCTTTGGAATTCAAATTTTTTTAAATTTGTTTGTTGTTTCTAACATAAATGGTCAATGTGTGTTGTATAAGTTACAGAGGTAAAGATAATATGGAATATGTAGTATCAAAAAAAAAAAATCTATTATGTTAGTTTAAGGATATGTGTTAGGCAACATTCTTTGTTCAAGTAGAAAATTGAGATAAGAACCAGTACTATGCAAAGGACAAACAGTACGAGCTAAGAGGAAACCAAATTATTGGATATGGCATTGTGAAAGACCAGTTATTGATATTTTTACCGAGTCTGGTGATACTGTGGTGGCATGCCTGTCTGACTTTATAGTGTTGGGATCTCGACAAGGGAAGTCCAGTAAGGTCATGCAGGTGCAGCCGCAGTCACCGGACTAGGAGGGGTAAGTAACCCATGATTTAGTAAGAGAGTAAGGGGGTAATGGCGCCATATCCTAACTGGTCCTCTTAGGATTTATGCAACGAGAGTTTTTATGCTTCGGCATAAAACCTCTCATTGGGGGGGGGGTATTGTAATGGGGCAGATTAGCCAACCCGTTTTAACCAATCAATGTACAACTTTTGGGGAACGGCCTGTAGTGGTACTAGGAACACGCTGGTACCAGCACATAAATTCGCAGACAACATGGCAAAAGAAACGAATTTCCATCTCCAGTCTACCGAAACATACGATGAAAAATAACCAATCAGAGAACGAGTTGAGGCAGCGCAGCCAACGCCTAACGCCAGGCATGTACGCAACTGAGCGCACGAGGTTCGTGCAGTTCGTCACCACTAGTCAAACAGTACAGCCGTAAATGTAATCGCAGCCTCGGAATTTCGGTAGACCGACGCAAATACAATAGCCAAGGTCTACCGAAATATGTAAAAGTGCCGAAGAAGAACATAAGGAAGAAAAAGTGTTAGTGAAATCTAAATAATATGTAAATGTGCAGAATTAAAACAGTGTTTGATGATGAAAGTGGGAGTGAAGTGAGAAAGATGGCGGAATAGCACGTGCAGGTACAATATACAATCAGCTGCATAAAAATTAAAATTAATAAATATCAAAAGAGCTCAGAAATCGAGGGGTGTTAACAAGTGTAAAGAGTGAGAGAGTGTGTGTGGGGGAAAAGGGAAAAATAAAACATAAAAGTACTGGTTGGTCAAGAAAGATTAGTCTATAGGGCATTTGTTTAAGTAATTTCATGTTTCTGAATTATTAAAGTAGCAGATAAAAAGAGAATAGAACATTGAATTTAAAATAAATAAGATTTGTTGTAACAGAATAAATATGTGGTAGAATAATTATTTCGCCGTGAACCATTTCCTACACTTTGTGCTGAAAAACTCGTCTAACGAATCGGGAATTTTCTGAATTAAGGAAGGTCAGATAGCTAAATTGTCCAAGTGTTTTTTAATTAAGGGAAAGAGTGTAAAGACTAACTGCTACGGAAACTGAGTTCCGAGCTACCATCTGGAGCTTCTGCCTCGTGGCCCTGCCCAAGTAGGGCATGTGCTCTGTAGCAGGCTGTTTCTCGGCTGTTGTGCTAGCCTACAATAGCGCAGTATACACCCAGGGCGTTTCCACGAATCACCTGGACATATACGATACCTGCCAAGGTCAGCCACAAGAGGATTGTCTGGGAACCTCGCCACACGTGCATAAAATTTGCGTGCCAGCCGCCTGAAAGTGTCGTCTAAGGAGCGGACGCCAAGTCCTCTCCTTAGAAGGTGAGATGAAAAGCGACGGGGGACTTTGGCCGCTAGCCGAAGGCCCCTGTCGAGGACGCTCTGCAACTTCTTTTTATGCATTGTGGCGAGGTAACCCCAAACCGGGCAAGCGTAGGTAATGACTGGCAGCAGTAACGGGCTGATGATCATCTTGCCCAATTTCCTGGTCATGGCTGAGCTGATCAGGAGTGGAAACAGTAAGCTCAGACGAGCGGATGCTCGCTTATGAACTGTCTGAGCGTGGGTATGCAAGGATCCGATGGTCAAGGTGTACTCCGAGGTACTTGACCTCGTTGGACCAGAGCAAGTACGTCCTGCCGATGCGTAACAGCCCAACAGGGTGCTTCCGTCGCTTAGAGAATTCGACGGCTACACTCTTGGTACCATTGAGAGTCACCCTCCAATTATCAGTCCAGTCCCCGAGAGAGTCGAGCTGGCACTGCAGTCGTAGGACGGTTCTTTCCACATGACGATCGGCCGTATATACGATGTGGGTAGGCTTATTGTACCCTGACCATACTGGTTATTATTTTCAAAATTTGTGTCTTTAGAAATTAACCGGAGGGTGAATCAGGGGAATCTACCATAAACTTTGGAACAGCGGCTATCCATCGAATGGGATAGTAGACCGTTTAAGGGCTTATAAATAAATTTTAGTAGGATTACTGGTGTCTTATATACCAGTAATGCCGAATATTTTATAACGCCGAAACAAGAATGGTGTAAGCAGCGTTTACACCATAAAAATGTCAGTTCTTGTGGAAGCAATGGGCGCTAGAGTCCAACATAAAAGTCAATAGAGTGTGTGGAAAGGAGCTGGCCGTTACAAGCCAGGGGCATAAATATAGCATATATGCAAATGTGTAAATGCCTTGAACGGTTTACCCGTGAGGTTATTTACCAAATTGTAACGTGGTTGGTGGTTGGGGGGGTTATAAAAAAAAGCTGTGGTTTTAAATAATTTGCTGTACGGTATTAATCCTGTTTTGCATTGTATAAAGTTAACTGAAGTAGTGTGTCTTGTAATAAGGACATTGAAAGAGTAAATGTAGATTTTAATGGAAAGGGAATATTGTTAATTGAATAAATAATGGAATGGGGTAATCCTTTTTTGTGATTGGAGTTGGTAGGTAAATTTGAACTATCTTTGGAATTCAAATTTTTTTAAATTTGTTTGTTGTTTCTAACATAAATGGTCAATGTGTGTTGTATAAGTTACAGAGGTAAAGAAAATATGGAATATGTAGTATCAAAAAAAAAAAAATCTATTATGTTAGCTTAAGGATATGTGTTAGGCAACATTCTTTGTTCAAGTAGAAAATTGAGATAAAAACCAGTACTATGCAAAGGACAAACCAGTACGAGCTAAGAGGAAACCAAATTATTGGATATGGCATTGTGAAAGACCAGTTATTGATATTTTTACCGAGTCTGGTGATACTGTGGTGGCATGCCTGTCTGACTTTATAGTGTTGGGATCTCGACAAGGGAAGTCCAGTAAGGTCATGCAGGTGCAGCCGCAGTCACCGGACTAGGAGGGGTAAGTAACCCATGATTTAGTAAGAGAGTAAGGGGGTAATGGCGCCATATCCTAACTGGTCCTCTTAGGATTTATGCAACGAGAGTTTTTATGCTTCGGCATAAAACCTCTCATTGGGGGGGTATTGTAATGGGGCAGATTAGTCAACCCGTTTTAACCAATCAATGTACAACTTTTGGGGAACGGCCTGTAGTGGTACTAGGAACACGCTGGTACCAGCACATAAATTCGCAGACAACATGGCAAAAGAAACGAATTTCCATCTCCAGTCTACCGAAACATACGATTAAAAATAACCAATCAGAGAACGAGTTGAGGCAGCGCAGCCAACGCCTAACGCCAGGCATGTACGCAACTGAGCGCACGAGGTTCGTGCAGTTCGTCACCACTAGTCAAACAGTACAGCCGTAAATGTAAACGCAGCCTCGGAATTTCGGTAGACCGACGCAAATACAATAGCCAAGGTCTACCGAAATATGTAAAAGTGCCGAAGAAGAACATAAGGAAGAAAAAGTGTTAGTGAAATCTAAATAATATGTAAATGTGCAGAATTAAAACAGTGTTTGATGATGAAAGTGGGAGTGAAGTGAGAAAGATGGCGGAATAGCACGTGCAGGTACAATATACAATCAGCTGCATAAAAATTAAAATTAATAAATATCAAAAGAGCTCAGAAATCGAGGGGTGTTAACAAGTGTAAAGAGTGAGAGAGTGTGTGTGGGGGAAAAGGGAAAAATAAAACATAAAAGTACTGGTTGGTCAAGAAAGATTAGTCTATAGGGCATTTGTTTAAGTAATTTCATGTTTCTGAATTATTAAAGTAGCAGATAAAAAGAGAATAGAACATTGAATTTAAAATAAATAAGATTTGTTGTAACAGAATAAATATGTGGTAGAATAATTATTTCGCCGTGAACCATTTCCTACACTTTGTGCTGAAAAACTCGTCTAACCAATCGGGAATTTTCTGAATTAAGGAAGGTCAGATAGCAAATTGTCCAAGTGTTTTTTAATTAAGGGAAAGAGTGTAAAGACTAACTGCTACGGAAACTGAGTTCCGAGCTACCATCTGGAGCTTCTGCCTCGTGGCCCTGCCCAAGTAGGGCATGTGCTCTGTAGCAGGCTGTTTCTCGGCTGTTGTGCTAGCCTACACTAGCGCAGTATACACCCAGGGCGTTTCCACGAATCACCTGGACATATACGATACCTGTCAAGTTCAGCCACAAGAGGATTGTCTGGGAACCTCGCCACACGTGCATAAAATTTGCGTGCCAGCCGCCTGAAAGTGTCGTCTAAGGAGCGGACGCCAAGTCCTCTCCTTAGAAGGTGAGATGAAAAGCGACGGGGGACTTTGGCCGCTAGCCGAAGGCCCCTGTCGAGGACGCTCTGCAACTTCTTTTTATGCATTGTGGCGAGGTAACCCCAAACCGGGCAAGCGTAGGTAATGACTGGCAGCAGATACGGGCTGATGATCATCTTGCCCAATTTCCTGGTCATGGCTGAGCTGATCAGGAGTGGAAACAGTAAGCTCAGACGAGCGGATGCTCGCTTATGAACTGTCTGAGCGTGGGTATGCAAGGATCCGATGGTCAAGGTGTACTCCGAGGTACTTGACCTCGTTGGACCAGAGCAAGTACGTCCTGCCGATGCGTAACTGCCCAACAGGGTGCTTCCGTCGCTTAGAGAATTCGACGGCTACACTCTTGGTACCATTGAGAGTCACCCTCCAATTATCAGTCCAGTCCCCGAGAGAGTCGAGCTGGCACTGCAGTCGTAGGACGGTTCTTTCCACATGACGATCGGCCGTATATACAATGTGGGTAGGCTTATTGTACCCTGACCATACTGGGTATTATTTTCAAAATTTGTGACTTTAGAAATTAACCGGAGGGTGAATCAGGGGAATCTACCATAAACTTTGGAACAGCGGCTATCCATCGAATGGGATAGTAGACCGTTTAAGGGCTTATAAATAAATTTTAGTAGGATTACTGGTGTCTTATATACCAGTAATGCCGAATACTTTATAACGCCGAAACAAGAATGGTGTAAGCAGCGTTTACACCATAAAAATGTCAGTTCTTGTGGAAGCAATGGGCGCTAGAGTCCAACATAAAAGTCAATAGAGTGTGTGGAAAGGAGCTGGCCGTTACAAGCCAGGGGCATAAATATAGCATTTATGCAAATGTGTAAATGCCTTGAACGGTTTACCCGTGAGGTTATTTACCAAATTGTAACGTGGTTGGGGGAGTTATAAAAAAAAGCTGTGGTTTTAAATAATTTGCTGTACGGTATTAATCCTGTTTTGCATTGTATAAAGTTAACTGAAGTAGTGTGTCTTGTAATAAGGACATTGAAAGAGTAAATGTAGATTTTAATGGAAAGGGAATATTGTTAATTGAATCAATAATGGAATGGGGTAATCCTTTTTTGTGATTGGAGTTGGTAGGTAAATTTGAATTATCTTTGGAATTCAAATTTTTTAAAATTTGTTTGTTGTTTCTAACATAAATGGTCAATGTGTGTTGTATAAGTTACAGAGGTAAAGATAATATGGAATATGTAGTATCAAAAAAAAAAAAATCTATTATGTTAGTTTAAGGATATGTGTTAGGCAACATTCTTTGTTCAAGTAGAAAATTGAGATAAGAACCAGTACTATGCAAAGGACAAACCAGTACGAGCTAAGAGGAAACCAAATTATTGGATATGGCATTGTGAAAGACCAGTTATTGATATTTTTACCGAGTCTGGTGATACTGTGGTGGCATGCCTGTCTGACTTTATAGTGTTGGGATCTCGACAAGGGAAGTCCAGTAAGGTCATGCAGGTGCAGCCGCAGTCACCGGACTAGGAGGGGTAAGTAACCCATGATTTAGTAAGAGAGGAAGGGGGTAATGGCGCCATATCCTAACTGGTCCTCTTAGGATTTATGCAACGAGAGTTTTTATGCTTCGGCATAAAACCTCTCATTGGGGGGGAGGTATTGTAATGGGGCAGATTAGTCAACCCGTTTTAACCAATCAATGTACAACTTTTGGGGAACGGCCTGTAGTGGTACTAGGAACACGCTGGTACCAGCACATAAATTCGCAGACAACATGGCAAAAGAAACGAATTTCCATCTCCAGTCTACCGAAACATACGATTAAAAATAACCAATCAGAGAACGAGTTGAGGCAGCGCAGCCAACGCCTAACGCCAGGCATGTACGCAACTGAGCGCACGAGGTTCGTGCAGTTCGTCACCACTAGTCAAACAGTACAGCCGTAAATGTAAACGCAGCCTCGGAATTTCGGTAGACCGACGCAAATACAATAGCCAAGGTCTACCGAAATATGTAAAAGTGCCGAAGAAGAACATAAGGAAGAAAAAGTGTCAGTGAAATCTAAATAATATGTAAATGTGCAGAATTAAAACAGTGTTTGATGATGAAAGTGGGAGTGAAGTGAGAAAGATGGCGGAATAGCACGTGCAGGTACAATATACAATCAGCTGCATAAAAATTAAAATTAATAAATATCAAAAGAGCTCAGAAATCGAGGGGTGTTAACAAGTGTAAAGAGTGAGAGAGTGTGTGTGGGGGAAAAGGGAAAAATAAAACATAAAAGTACTGGTTGGTCAAGAAAGATTAGTCTATAGGGCATTTGTTTAAGTAATTTCATGTTTCTGAATTATTAAAGTAGCAGATAAAAAGAGAATAGAACATTGAATTTAAAATAAATAAGATTTGTTGTAACAGAATAAATATGTGGTAGAATAATTATTTCGCCGTGAACCATTTCCTACACTTTGTGCTGAAAAACTCGTCTAACGAATCGGGAATTTTCTGAATTAAGGAAGGTCAGATAGCTAAATTGTCCAAGTGTTTTTTAATTAAGGGAAAGAGTGTAAAGACTAACTGCTACGGAAACTGAGTTCCGAGCTACCATCTGGAGCTTCTGCCTCGTGGCCCTGCCCAAGTAGGGCATGTGCTCTGTAGCAGGCTGTTTCTCGGCTGTTGTGCTAGCCTACACTAGCGCAGTATACACCCAGGGCGTTTCCACGAATCACCTGGACATATACGATACCTGCCAAGGTCAGCCACAAGAGGATTGTCTGGGAACCTCGCCACACGTGCATAAAATTTGCGTGCCAGCCGCCTGAAAGTGTCGTCTAAGGAGCGGACGCCAAGTCCTCTCCTTAGAAGGTGAGATGAAAAGCGACGGGGGACTTTGGCCGCTAGCCGAAGGCCCCTGTCGAGGACGCTCTGCAACTTCTTTTTATGCATTGTGGCGAGGTAACCCCAAACCGGGCAAGCGTAGGTAATGACTGGCAGCAGATACGGACTGATGATCATCTTGCCCAATTTCCTGGTCATGGCTGAGCTGATCAGGAGTGGAAACAGTAAGCTCAGACGAGCGGATGCTCGCTTATGAACTGTCTGAGCGTGGGTATGCAAGGATCCGATGGTCAAGGTGTACTCCGAGGTACTTGACCTCGTTGGACCAGAGCAAGTACGTCCTGCCGATGCGTAACTGCCCAACAGGGTGCTTCCGTCGCTTAGAGAATTCGACGGCTACACTCTTGGTACCATTGAGAGTCACCCTCCAATTATCAGTCCAGTCCCCGAGAGAGTCGAGCTGGCACTGCAGTCGTAGGACGGTTCTTTCCACATGACGATCGGCCGTATATACGATGTGGGTAGGCTTATTGTACCCTGACCATACTGGTTATTATTTTCAAAATTTGTGACTTTAGAAATTAACCGGAGGGTGAATCAGGGGAATCTACCATAAACTTTGGAACAGCGGCTATCCATCGAATGGGATAGTAGACCGTTTAAGGGCTTATAAATAAATTTTAGTAGGATTACTGGTGTCTTATATACCAGTAATGCCGAATGTTTTATAACACCCAAACAAGAATGGTGTAAGCAGCGTTTACACCATAAAAATGTCAGTTCTTGTGGAAGCAATGGGCGCTACTGTCCAACATAAAAGTCAATAGAGTGTGTGGAAAGGAGCTGGCCGTTACAAGCCAGGAGCATAAATATAGCATTTATGCAAATGTGTAAATGCCTTGAACGGTTTACCCGTGAGGTTATTTACCAAATTGTAACGTGGTTGGCGGTTGGGGGGGTTATAAAAAAAAGCTGTGGTTTTAAATAATTTGCTGTACGGTATTAATCCTGTTTTGCATTGTATAAAGTTAACTGAAGTAGTGTGTCTTGTAATAAGGACATTGAAAGAGTAAATGTAGATTTTAATGGAAAGGGAATATTGTTAATTGAATCAATAATGGAATGGGGTAATCCTTTTTTGTGATTGGAGTTGGTAGGTAAATTTGAATTATCTTTGGAATTCAAATTTTTTAAAATTTGTTTGTTGTTTCTAACATAAATGGTCAATGTGTGTTGTATAAGTTACAGAGGTAAAGATAATATGGAATATGTAGTATCAAAAAAAAAAAAATCTATTATGTTAGTTTAAGGATATGTGTTAGGCAACATTCTTTGTTCAAGTAGAAAATTGAGATAAGAACCAGTACTATGCAAAGGACAAACCAGTACGAGCTAAGAGGAAACCAAATTATTGGATATGGCATTGTGAAAGACCAGTTATTGATATTTTTACCGAGTCTGGTGATACTGTGGTGGCATGCCTGTCTGACTTTATAGTGTTGGGATCTCGACAAGGGAAGTCCAGTAAGGTCATGCAGGTGCAGCCGCAGTCACCGGACTAGGAGGGGTAAGTAACCCATGATTTAGTAAGAGAGGAAGGGGGTAATGGCGCCATATCCTAACTGGTCCTCTTAGGATTTATGCAACGAGAGTTTTTATGCTTCGGCATAAAACCTCTCATTGGGGGGGAGGTATTGTAATGGGGCAGATTAGTCAACCCGTTTTAACCAATCAATGTACAACTTTTGGGGAACGGCCTGTAGTGGTACTAGGAACACGCTGGTACCAGCACATAAATTCGCAGACAACATGGCAAAAGAAACGAATTTCCATCTCCAGTCTACCGAAACATACGATTAAAAATAACCAATCAGAGAACGAGTTGAGGCAGCGCAGCCAACGCCTAACGCCAGGCATGTACGCAACTGAGCGCACGAGGTTCGTGCAGTTCGTCACCACTAGTCAAACAGTACAGCCGTAAATGTAAACGCAGCCTCGGAATTTCGGTAGACCGACGCAAATACAATAGCCAAGGTCTACCGAAATATGTAAAAGTGCCGAAGAAGAACATAAGGAAGAAAAAGTGTCAGTGAAATCTAAATAATATGTAAATGTGCAGAATTAAAACAGTGTTTGATGATGAAAGTGGGAGTGAAGTGAGAAAGATGGCGGAATAGCACGTGCAGGTACAATATACAATCAGCTGCATAAAAATTAAAATTAATAAATATCAAAAGAGCTCAGAAATCGAGGGGTGTTAACAAGTGTAAAGAGTGAGAGAGTGTGTGTGGGGGAAAAGGGAAAAATAAAACATAAAAGTACTGGTTGGTCAAGAAAGATTAGTCTATAGGGCATTTGTTTAAGTAATTTCATGTTTCTGAATTATTAAAGTAGCAGATAAAAAGAGAATAGAACATTGAATTTAAAATAAATAAGATTTGTTGTAACAGAATAAATATGTGGTAGAATAATTATTTCGCCGTGAACCATTTCCTACACTTTGTGCTGAAAAACTCGTCTAACGAATCGGGAATTTTCTGAATTAAGGAAGGTCAGATAGCTAAATTGTCCAAGTGTTTTTTAATTAAGGGAAAGAGTGTAAAGACTAACTGCTACGGAAACTGAGTTCCGAGCTACCATCTGGAGCTTCTGCCTCGTGGCCCTGCCCAAGTAGGGCATGTGCTCTGTAGCAGGCTGTTTCTCGGCTGTTGTGCTAGCCTACACTAGCGCAGTATACACCCAGGGCGTTTCCACGAATCACCTGGACATATACGATACCTGCCAAGGTCAGCCACAAGAGGATTGTCTGGGAACCTCGCCACACGTGCATAAAATTTGCGTGCCAGCCGCCTGAAAGTGTCGTCTAAGGAGCGGACGCCAAGTCCTCTCCTTAGAAGGTGAGATGAAAAGCGACGGGGGACTTTGGCCGCTAGCCGAAGGCCCCTGTCGAGGACGCTCTGCAACTTCTTTTTATGCATTGTGGCGAGGTAACCCCAAACCGGGCAAGCGTAGGTAATGACTGGCAGCAGATACGGACTGATGATCATCTTGCCCAATTTCCTGGTCATGGCTGAGCTGATCAGGAGTGGAAACAGTAAGCTCAGACGAGCGGATGCTCGCTTATGAACTGTCTGAGCGTGGGTATGCAAGGATCCGATGGTCAAGGTGTACTCCGAGGTACTTGACCTCGTTGGACCAGAGCAAGTACGTCCTGCCGATGCGTAACTGCCCAACAGGGTGCTTCCGTCGCTTAGAGAATTCGACGGCTACACTCTTGGTACCATTGAGAGTCACCCTCCAATTATCAGTCCAGTCCCCGAGAGAGTCGAGCTGGCACTGCAGTCGTAGGACGGTTCTTTCCACATGACGATCGGCCGTATATACGATGTGGGTAGGCTTATTGTACCCTGACCATACTGGTTATTATTTTCAAAATTTGTGACTTTAGAAATTAACCGGAGGGTGAATCAGGGGAATCTACCATAAACTTTGGAACAGCGGCTATCCATCGAATGGGATAGTAGACCGTTTAAGGGCTTATAAATAAATTTTAGTAGGATTACTGGTGTCTTATATACCAGTAATGCCGAATGTTTTATAACACCCAAACAAGAATGGTGTAAGCAGCGTTTACACCATAAAAATGTCAGTTCTTGTGGAAGCAATGGGCGCTACTGTCCAACATAAAAGTCAATAGAGTGTGTGGAAAGGAGCTGGCCGTTACAAGCCAGGAGCATAAATATAGCATTTATGCAAATGTGTAAATGCCTTGAACGGTTTACCCGTGAGGTTATTTACCAAATTGTAACGTGGTTGGCGGTTGGGGGGGTTATAAAAAAAAGCTGTGGTTTTAAATAATTTGCTGTACGGTATTAATCCTGTTTTGCATTGTATAAAGTTAACTGAAGTAGTGTGTCTTGTAATAAGGACATTGAAAGAGTAAATGTAGATTTTAATGGAAAGGGAATATTGTTAATTGAATCAATAATGGAATGGGGTAATCCTTTTTTGTGATTGGAGTTGGTAGGTAAATTTGAATTATCTTTGGAATTCAAATTTTTTAAAATTTGTTTGTTGTTTCTAACATAAATGGTCAATGTGTGTTGTATAAGTTACAGAGGTAAAGATAATATGGAATATGTAGTATCAAAAAAAAAAAAATCTATTATGTTAGTTTAAGGATATGTGTTAGGCAACATTCTTTGTTCAAGTAGAAAATTGAGATAAGAACCAGTACTATGCAAAGGACAAACCAGTACGAGCTAAGAGGAAACCAAATTATTGGATATGGCATTGTGAAAGACCAGTTATTGATATTTTTACCGAGTCTGGTGATACTGTGGTGGCATGCCTGTCTGACTTTATAGTGTTGGGATCTCGACAAGGGAAGTCCAGTAAGGTCATGCAGGTGCAGCCGCAGTCACCGGACTAGGAGGGGTAAGTAACCCATGATTTAGTAAGAGAGGAAGGGGGTAATGGCGCCATATCCTAACTGGTCCTCTTAGGATTTATGCAACGAGAGTTTTTATGCTTCGGCATAAAACCTCTCATTGGGGGGGAGGTATTGTAATGGGGCAGATTAGTCAACCCGTTTTAACCAATCAATGTACAACTTTTGGGGAACGGCCTGTAGTGGTACTAGGAACACGCTGGTACCAGCACATAAATTCGCAGACAACATGGCAAAAGAAACGAATTTCCATCTCCAGTCTACCGAAACATACGATTAAAAATAACCAATCAGAGAACGAGTTGAGGCAGCGCAGCCAACGCCTAACGCCAGGCATGTACGCAACTGAGCGCACGAGGTTCGTGCAGTTCGTCACCACTAGTCAAACAGTACAGCCGTAAATGTAAACGCAGCCTCGGAATTTCGGTAGACCGACGCAAATACAATAGCCAAGGTCTACCGAAATATGTAAAAGTGCCGAAGAAGAACATAAGGAAGAAAAAGTGTCAGTGAAATCTAAATAATATGTAAATGTGCAGAATTAAAACAGTGTTTGATGATGAAAGTGGGAGTGAAGTGAGAAAGATGGCGGAATAGCACGTGCAGGTACAATATACAATCAGCTGCATAAAAATTAAAATTAATAAATATCAAAAGAGCTCAGAAATCGAGGGGTGTTAACAAGTGTAAAGAGTGAGAGAGTGTGTGTGGGGGAAAAGGGAAAAATAAAACATAAAAGTACTGGTTGGTCAAGAAAGATTAGTCTATAGGGCATTTGTTTAAGTAATTTCATGTTTCTGAATTATTAAAGTAGCAGATAAAAAGAGAATAGAACATTGAATTTAAAATAAATAAGATTTGTTGTAACAGAATAAATATGTGGTAGAATAATTATTTCGCCGTGAACCATTTCCTACACTTTGTGCTGAAAAACTCGTCTAACGAATCGGGAATTTTCTGAATTAAGGAAGGTCAGATAGCTAAATTGTCCAAGTGTTTTTTAATTAAGGGAAAGAGTGTAAAGACTAACTGCTACGGAAACTGAGTTCCGAGCTACCATCTGGAGCTTCTGCCTCGTGGCCCTGCCCAAGTAGGGCATGTGCTCTGTAGCAGGCTGTTTCTCGGCTGTTGTGCTAGCCTACACTAGCGCAGTATACACCCAGGGCGTTTCCACGAATCACCTGGACATATACGATACCTGCCAAGGTCAGCCACAAGAGGATTGTCTGGGAACCTCGCCACACGTGCATAAAATTTGCGTGCCAGCCGCCTGAAAGTGTCGTCTAAGGAGCGGACGCCAAGTCCTCTCCTTAGAAGGTGAGATGAAAAGCGACGGGGGACTTTGGCCGCTAGCCGAAGGCCCCTGTCGAGGACGCTCTGCAACTTCTTTTTATGCATTGTGGCGAGGTAACCCCAAACCGGGCAAGCGTAGGTAATGACTGGCAGCAGATACGGACTGATGATCATCTTGCCCAATTTCCTGGTCATGGCTGAGCTGATCAGGAGTGGAAACAGTAAGCTCAGACGAGCGGATGCTCGCTTATGAACTGTCTGAGCGTGGGTATGCAAGGATCCGATGGTCAAGGTGTACTCCGAGGTACTTGACCTCGTTGGACCAGAGCAAGTACGTCCTGCCGATGCGTAACTGCCCAACAGGGTGCTTCCGTCGCTTAGAGAATTCGACGGCTACACTCTTGGTACCATTGAGAGTCACCCTACAATTATCAGTCCAGTCCCCGAGAGAGTCGAGCTGGCACTGCAGTCGTAGGACGGTTCTTTCCACATGACGATCGGCCGTATATACGATGTGGGTAGGCTTATTGTACCCTGACCATACTGGTTATTATTTTCAAAATTTGTGACTTTAGAAATTAACCGGAGGGTGAATCAGGGGAATCTACCATAAACTTTGGAACAGCGGCTATCCATCGAATGGGATAGTAGACCGTTTAAGGGCTTATAAATAAATTTTAGTAGGATTACTGGTGTCTTATATACCAGTAATGCCGAATGTTTTATAACACCCAAACAAGAATGGTGTAAGCAGCGTTTACACCATAAAAATGTCAGTTCTTGTGGAAGCAATGGGCGCTACTGTCCAACATAAAAGTCAATAGAGTGTGTGGAAAGGAGCTGGCCGTTACAAGCCAGGAGCATAAATATAGCATTTATGCAAATGTGTAAATGCCTTGAACGGTTTACCCGTGAGGTTATTTACCAAATTGTAACGTGGTTGGCGGTTGGGGGGGTTATAAAAAAAAGCTGTGGTTTTAAATAATTTGCTGTACGGTATTAATCCTGTTTTGCATTTTATAAAGTTAACTGAAGTAGTGTGTCTTGTAATAAGGACATTGAAAGAGTAAATGTAGATTTTAATGGAAAGGGAATATTGTTAATTGAATCAATAATGGAATGGGGTAATCCTTTTTTGTGATTGGAGTTGGTAGGTAAATTTGAATTATCTTTGGAATTCAAATTTTTTAAAATTTGTTTGTTGTTTCTAACATAAATGGTCAATGTGTGTTGTATAAGTTACAGAGGTAAAGATAATATGGAATATGTAGTATCAAAAAAAAAAAAATCTATTATGTTAGTTTAAGGATATGTGTTAGGCAACATTCTTTGTTCAAGTAGAAAATTGAGATAAGAACCAGTACTATGCAAAGGACAAACCAGTACGAGCTAAGAGGAAACCAAATTATTGGATATGGCATTGTGAAAGACCAGTTATTGATATTTTTACCGAGTCTGGTGATACTGTGGTGGCATGCCTGTCTGACTTTATAGTGTTGGGATCTCGACAAGGGAAGTCCAGTAAGGTCATGCAGGTGCAGCCGCAGTCACCGGACTAGGAGGGGTAAGTAACCCATGATTTAGTAAGAGAGTAAGGGGGTAATGGCGCCATATCCTAACTGGTCCTCTTAGGATTTATGCAACGAGAGTTTTTATGCTTCGGCATAAAACCTCTCATTGTGGGGGGGGTATTGTAATGGGGCAGATTAGCCAACCCGTTTTAACCAATCAATGTACAACTTTTGGGGAACGGCCTGTAGTGGTACTAGGAACACGCTGGTACCAGCACATAAATTCGCAGACAACATGGCAAAAGAAACGAATTTCCATCTCCAGTCTACCGAAACATACGATGAAAAATAACCAATCAGAGAACGAGTTGAGGCAGCGCAGCCAACGCCTAACGCCAGGCATGTACGCAACTGAGCGCACGAGGTTCGTGCAGTTCGTCACCACTAGTCAAACAGTACAGCCGTAAATGTAAACGCAGCCTCGGAATTTCGGTAGACCGACGCAAATACAATAGCCAAGGTCTACCGAAATATGTAAAAGTGCCGAAGAAGAACATAAGGAAGAAAAAGTGTCAGTGAAATCTAAATAATATGTAAATGTGCAGAATTAAAACAGTGTTTGATGATGAAAGTGGGAGTGAAGTGAGAAAGATGGCGGAATAGCACGTGCAGGTACAATATACAATCAGCTGCATAAAAATTAAAATTAAAAAATATCAAAAGAGCTCAGAAATCGAGGGGTGTTAACAAGTGTAAAGAGTGAGAGAGTGTGTGTGGGGAAAAGGGAAAAATAAAACATAAAAGTACTGGTTGGTCAAGAAAGATTAGTCTATAGGGCATTTGTTTAAGTAATTTCATGTTTCTGAATTATTAAAGTAGCAGATAAAAAGAGAATAGAACATTGAATTTAAAATAAATAAGATTTGTTGTAACAGAATAAATATGTGGTAGAATAATTATTTCGCCGTGAACCATTTCCTACACTTTGTGCTGAAAAACTCGTCTAACGAATCGGGAATTTTCTGAATTAAGGAAGGTCAGATAGCAAATTGTCCAAGTGTTTTTTAATTAAGGGAAAGAGTGTAAAGACTAACTGCTACGGAAACTGAGTTCCGAGCTACCATCTGGAGCTTCTGCCTCGTGGCCCTGCCCAAGTAGGGCATGTGCTCTGTAGCAGGCTGTTTCTCGGCTGTTGTGCTAGCCTACACTAGCGCAGTATACACCCAGGGCGTTTCCACGAATCACCTGGACATATACGATACCTGTCAAGTTCAGCCACAAGAGGATTGTCTGGGAACCTCGCCACACGTGCATAAAATTTGCGTGCCAGCCGCCTGAAAGTGTCGTCTAAGGAGCGGACGCCAAGTCCTCTCCTTAGAAGGTGAGATGAAAAGCGACGGGGGACTTTGGCCGCTAGCCGAAGGCCCCTGTCGAGGACGCTCTGCAACTTCTTTTTATGCATTGTGGCGAGGTAACCCCAAACCGGGCAAGCGTAGGTAATGACTGGCAGCAGATACGGACTGATGATCATCTTGCCCAATTTCCTGGTCATGGCTGAGCTGATCAGGAGTGGAAACAGTAAGCTCAGACGAGCGGATGCTCGCTTATGAACTGTCTGAGCGTGGGTATGCAAGGATCCGATGGTCAAGGTGTACTCCGAGGTACTTGACCTCGTTGGACCAGAGCAAGTACGTCCTGCCGATGCGTAACTGCCCAACAGGGTGCTTCCGTCGCTTAGAGAATTCGACGGCTACACTCTTGGTACCATTGAGAGTCACCCTCCAATTATCAGTCCAGTCCCCGAGAGAGTCGAGCTGGCACTGCAGTCGTAGGACGGTTCTTTCCACATGACGATCGGCCGTATATACGATGTGGGTAGGCTTATTGTACCCTGACCATACTGGTTATTATTTTCAAAATTTGTGACTTTAGAAATTAACCGGAGGGTGAATCAGGGGAATCTACCATAAACTTTGGAACAGCGGCTATCCATCGAATGGGATAGTAGACCGTTTAAGGGCTTATAAATAAATTTTAGTAGGATTACTGGTGTCTTATATACCAGTAATGCCGAATGTTTTATAACACCCAAACAAGAATGGTGTAAGCAGCGTTTACACCATAAAAATGTCAGTTCTTGTGGAAGCAATGGGCGCTACTGTCCAACATAAAAGTCAATAGAGTGTGTGGAAAGGAGCTGGCCGTTACAAGCCAGGAGCATAAATATAGCATTTATGCAAATGTGTAAATGCCTTGAACGGTTTACCCGTGAGGTTATTTACCAAATTGTAACGTGGTTGGCGGTTGGGGGGGTTATAAAAAAAAGCTGTGGTTTTAAATAATTTGCTGTACGGTATTAATCCTGTTTTGCATTTTATAAAGTTAACTGAAGTAGTGTGTCTTGTAATAAGGACATTGAAAGAGTAAATGTAGATTTTAATGGAAAGGGAATATTGTTAATTGAATCAATAATGGAATGGGGTAATCCTTTTTTGTGATTGGAGTTGGTAGGTAAATTTGAATTATCTTTGGAATTCAAATTTTTTAAAATTTGTTTGTTGTTTCTAACATGAATGGTCAATGTGTGTTGTATAAGTTACAGAGGTAAAGATAATATGGAATATGTAGTATCAAAAAAAAAAAAATCTATTATGTTAGTTTAAGGATATGTGTTAGGCAACATTCTTTGTTCAAGTAGAAAATTGAGATAAGAACCAGTACTATGCAAAGGACAAACCAGTACGAGCTAAGAGGAAACCAAATTATTGGATATGGCATTGTGAAAGACCAGTTATTGATATTTTTACCGAGTCTGGTGATACTGTGGTGGCATGCCTGTCTGACTTTATAGTGTTGGGATCTCGACAAGGGAAGTCCAGTAAGGTCATGCAGGTGCAGCCGCAGTCACCGGACTAGGAGGGGTAAGTAACCCATGATTTAGTAAGAGAGTAAGGGGGTAATGGCGCCATATCCTAACTGGTCCTCTTAGGATTTATGCAACGAGAGTTTTTATGCTTCGGCATAAAACCTCTCATTGTGGGGGGGGGTATTGTAATGGGGCAGATTAGCCAACCCGTTTTAACCAATCAATGTACAACTTTTGGGGAACGGCCTGTAGTGGTACTAGGAACACGCTGGTACCAGCACATAAATTCGCAGACAACATGGCAAAAGAAACGAATTTCCATCTCCAGTCTACCGAAACATACGATGAAAAATAACCAATCAGAGAACGAGTTGAGGCAGCGCAGCCAACGCCTAACGCCAGGCATGTACGCAACTGAGCGCACGAGGTTCGTGCAGTTCGTCACCACTAGTCAAACAGTACAGCCGTAAATGTAAACGCAGCCTCGGAATTTCGGTAGACCGACGCAAATACAATAGCCAAGGTCTACCGAAATATGTAAAAGTGCCGAAGAAGAACATAAGGAAGAAAAAGTGTCAGTGAAATCTAAATAATATGTAAATGTGCAGAATTAAAACAGTGTTTGATGATGAAAGTGGGAGTGAAGTGAGAAAGATGGCGGAATAGCACGTGCAGGTACAATATACAATCAGCTGCATAAAAATTAAAATTAAAAAATATCAAAAGAGCTCAGAAATCGAGGGGTGTTAACAAGTGTAAAGAGTGAGAGAGTGTGTGTGGGGAAAAGGGAAAAATAAAACATAAAAGTACTGGTTGGTCAAGAAAGATTAGTCTATAGGGCATTTGTTTAAGTAATTTCATGTTTCTGAATTATTAAAGTAGCAGATAAAAAGAGAATAGAACATTGAATTTAAAATAAATAAGATTTGTTGTAACAGAATAAATATGTGGTAGAATAATTATTTCGCCGTGAACCATTTCCTACACTTTGTGCTGAAAAACTCGTCTAACGAATCGGGAATTTTCTGAATTAAGGAAGGTCAGATAGCAAATTGTCCAAGTGTTTTTTAATTAAGGGAAAGAGTGTAAAGACTAACTGCTACGGAAACTGAGTTCCGAGCTACCATCTGGAGCTTCTGCCTCGTGGCCCTGCCCAAGTAGGGCATGTGCTCTGTAGCAGGCTGTTTCTCGGCTGTTGTGCTAGCCTACACTAGCGCAGTATACACCCAGGGCGTTTCCACGAATCACCTGGACATATACGATACCTGTCAAGTTCAGCCACAAGAGGATTGTCTGGGAACCTCGCCACACGTGCATAAAATTTGCGTGCCAGCCGCCTGAAAGTGTCGTCTAAGGAGCGGACGCCAAGTCCTCTCCTTAGAAGGTGAGATGAAAAGCGACGGGGGACTTTGGCCGCTAGCCGAAGGCCCCTGTCGAGGACGCTCTGCAACTTCTTTTTATGCATTGTGGCGAGGTAACCCCAAACCGGGCAAGCGTAGGTAATGACTGGCAGCAGATACGGACTGATGATCATCTTGCCCAATTTCCTGGTCATGGCTGAGCTGATCAGGAGTGGAAACAGTAAGCTCAGACGAGCGGATGCTCGCTTATGAACTGTCTGAGCGTGGGTATGCAAGGATCCGATGGTCAAGGTGTACTCCGAGGTACTTGACCTCGTTGGACCAGAGCAAGTACGTCCTGCCGATGCGTAACTGCCCAACAGGGTGCTTCCGTCGCTTAGAGAATTCGACGGCTACACTCTTGGTACCATTGAGAGTCACCCTCCAATTATCAGTCCAGTCCCCGAGAGAGTCGAGCTGGCACTGCAGTCGTAGGACGGTTCTTTCCACATGACGATCGGCCGTATATACGATGTGGGTAGGCTTATTGTACCCTGACCATACTGGTTATTATTTTCAAAATTTGTGACTTTAGAAATTAACCGGAGGGTGAATCAGGGGAATCTACCATAAACTTTGGAACAGCGGCTATCCATCGAATGGGATAGTAGACCGTTTAAGGGCTTATAAATAAATTTTAGTAGGATTACTGGTGTCTTATATACCAGTAATGCCGAATGTTTTATAACACCCAAACAAGAATGGTGTAAGCAGCGTTTACACCATAAAAATGTCAGTTCTTGTGGAAGCAATGGGCGCTACTGTCCAACATAAAAGTCAATAGAGTGTGTGGAAAGGAGCTGGCCGTTACAAGCCAGGAGCATAAATATAGCATTTATGCAAATGTGTAAATGCCTTGAACGGTTTACCCGTGAGGTTATTTACCAAATTGTAACGTGGTTGGCGGTTGGGGGGGTTATAAAAAAAAGCTGTGGTTTTAAATAATTTGCTGTACGGTATTAATCCTGTTTTGCATTTTATAAAGTTAACTGAAGTAGTGTGTCTTGTAATAAGGACATTGAAAGAGTAAATGTAGATTTTAATGGAAAGGGAATATTGTTAATTGAATCAATAATGGAATGGGGTAATCCTTTTTTGTGATTGGAGTTGGTAGGTAAATTTGAATTATCTTTGGAATTCAAATTTTTTAAAATTTGTTTGTTGTTTCTAACATAAATGGTCAATGTGTGTTGTATAAGTTACAGAGGTAAAGATAATATGGAATATGTAGTATCAAAAAAAAAAAAATCTATTATGTTAGTTTAAGGATATGTGTTAGGCAACATTCTTTGTTCAAGTAGAAAATTGAGATAAGAACCAGTACTATGCAAAGGACAAACCAGTACGAGCTAAGAGGAAACCAAATTATTGGATATGGCATTGTGAAAGACCAGTTATTGATATTTTTACCGAGTCTGGTGATACTGTGGTGGCATGCCTGTCTGACTTTATAGTGTTGGGATCTCGACAAGGGAAGTCCAGTAAGGTCATGCAGGTGCAGCCGCAGTCACCGGACTAGGAGGGGTAAGTAACCCATGATTTAGTAAGAGAGTAAGGGGGTAATGGCGCCATATCCTAACTGGTCCTCTTAGGATTTATGCAACGAGAGTTTTTATGCTTCGGCATAAAACCTCTCATTGTGGGGGGGGTATTGTAATGGGGCAGATTAGCCAACCCGTTTTAACCAATCAATGTACAACTTTTGGGGAACGGCCTGTAGTGGTACTAGGAACACGCTGGTACCAGCACATAAATTCGCAGACAACATGGCAAAAGAAACGAATTTCCATCTCCAGTCTACCGAAACATACGATGAAAAATAACCAATCAGAGAACGAGTTGAGGCAGCGCAGCCAACGCCTAACGCCAGGCATGTACGCAACTGAGCGCACGAGGTTCGTGCAGTTCGTCACCACTAGTCAAACAGTACAGCCGTAAATGTAAACGCAGCCTCGGAATTTCGGTAGACCGACGCAAATACAATAGCCAAGGTCTACCGAAATATGTAAAAGTGCCGAAGAAGAACATAAGGAAGAAAAAGTGTCAGTGAAATCTAAATAATATGTAAATGTGCAGAATTAAAACAGTGTTTGATGATGAAAGTGGGAGTGAAGTGAGAAAGATGGTGGAATAGCACGTGCAGGTACAATATACAATCAGCTGCATAAAAATTAAAATTAAAAAATATCAAAAGAGCTCAGAAATCGAGGGGTGTTAACAAGTGTAAAGAGTGAGAGAGTGTGTGTGGGGAAAAGGGAAAAATAAAACATAAAAGTACTGGTTGGTCAAGAAAGATTAGTCTATAGGGCATTTGTTTAAGTAATTTCATGTTTCTGAATTATTAAAGTAGCAGATAAAAAGAGAATAGAACATTGAATTTAAAATAAATAAGATTTGTTGTAACAGAATAAATATGTGGTAGAATAATTATTTCGCCGTGAACCATTTCCTACACTTTGTGCTGAAAAACTCGTCTAACGAATCGGGAATTTTCTGAATTAAGGAAGGTCAGATAGCAAATTGTCCAAGTGTTTTTTAATTAAGGGAAAGAGTGTAAAGACTAACTGCTACGGAAACTGAGTTCCGAGCTACCATCTGGAGCTTCTGCCTCGTGGCCCTGCCCAAGTAGGGCATGTGCTCTGTAGCAGGCTGTTTCTCGGCTGTTGTGCTAGCCTACACTAGCGCAGTATACACCCAGGGCGTTTCCACGAATCACCTGGACATATACGATACCTGTCAAGTTCAGCCACAAGAGGATTGTCTGGGAACCTCGCCACACGTGCATAAAATTTGCGTGCCAGCCGCCTGAAAGTGTCGTCTAAGGAGCGGACGCCAAGTCCTCTCCTTAGAAGGTGAGATGAAAAGCGACGGGGGACTTTGGCCGCTAGCCGAAGGCCCCTGTCGAGGACGCTCTGCAACTTCTTTTTATGCATTGTGGCGAGGTAACCCCAAACCGGGCAAGCGTAGGTAATGACTGGCAGCAGATACGGGCTGATGATCATCTTGCCCAATTTCCTGGTCATGGCTGAGCTGATCAGGAGTGGAAACAGTAAGCTCAGACGAGCGGATGCTCGCTTATGAACTGTCTGAGCGTGGGTATGCAAGGATCCGATGGTCAAGGTGTACTCCGAGGTACTTGACCTCGTTGGACCAGAGCAAGTACGTCCTGCCGATGCGTAACTGCCCAACAGGGTGCTTCCGTCGCTTAGAGAATTCGACGGCTACACTCTTGGTACCATTGACAGTCACCCTCCAATTATCAGTCCAGTCCCCGAGAGAGTCGAGCTGGCACTGCAGTCGTAGGACGGTTCTTTCCACATGACGATCGGCCGTATATACGATGTGGGTAGGCTTATTGTACCCTGACCATACTGGTTATTATTTTCAAAATTTGTGACTTTAGAAATTAACCGGAGGGTGAATCAGGGGAATCTACCATAAACTTTGGAACAGCGGCTATCCATCGAATGGGATAGTAGACCGTTTAAGGGCTTATAAATAAATATTAGTAGGATTACTGGTGTCTTATATACCAGTAATGCCGAATGTTTTATAACACCCAAACAAGAATGGTGTAAGCAGCGTTTACACCATAAAAATGTCAGTTCTTGTGGAAGCAATGGGCGCTACAGTCCAACATAAAAGTCAATAGAGTGTGTGGAAAGGAGCTGGCCGTTACAAGCCAGGAGCATAAATATAGCATTTATGCAAATGTGTAAATGCCTTGAACGGTTTACCCGTGAGGTTATTTACCAAATTGTAACGTGGTTGGCGGTTGGGGGGGTTATAAAAAAAAGCTGTGGTTTTAAATAATTTGCTGTACGGTATTAATCCTGTTTTGCATTTTATAAAGTTAACTGAAGTAGTGTGTCTTGTAATAAGGACATTGAAAGAGTAAATGTAGATTTTAATGGAAAGGGAATATTGTTAATTGAATCAATAATGGAATGGGGTAATCCTTTTTTGTGATTGGAGTTGGTAGGTAAATTTGAATTATCTTTGGAATTCAAATTTTTTAAAATTTGTTTGTTGTTTCTAACATAAATGGTCAATGTGTGTTGTATAAGTTACAGAGGTAAAGATAATATGGAATATGTAGTATCAAAAAAAAAAAAAATCTATTATGTTAGTTTAAGGATATGTGTTAGGCAACATTCTTTGTTCAAGTAGATAATTGAGAAAAAACCAGTACTATGCAAAGGACAAACCAGTACGAGCTAAGAGGAAACCAAATTATTGGATATGGCATTGTGAAAGACCAGTTATTGATATTTTTACCGAGTCTGGTGATACTGTGGTGGCATGCCTGTCTGACTTTATAGTGTTGGGATCTCGACAAGGGAAGTCCAGTAAGGTCATGCAGGTGCAGCCGCAGTCACCGGACTAGGAGGGGTAAGTAACCCATGATTTAATAAGAGAGTAAGGGGGTAATGGCGCCATATCCTAACTGGTCCTCTTAGGATTTATGCAACGAGAGTTTTTATGCTTCGGCATAAAACCTCTCATTGGGGGGGGTATTGTAATGGGGCAGATTAGCCAACCCGTTTTAACCAATCAATGTACAACTTTTGGGGAACGGCCTGTAGTGGTACTAGGAACACGCTGGTACCAGCACATAAATTCGCAGACAACATGGCAAAAGAAACGAATTTCCATCTCCAGTCTACCGAAACATACGATTAAAAATAACCAATTAGAGAACGAGTTGAGGCAGCGCAGCCAACGCCTAACGCCAGGCATGTACGCAACTGAGCGCACGAGTTTCGTGCAGTTCGTCACCACTAGTCAAACAGTACAGCCGTAAATGTAAACGCAGCCTCGGAATTTCGGTAGACCGACGCAAATACAATAGCCAAGGTCTACCGAAATATGTAAAAGTGCCGAAGAAGAACATAAGGAAGAAAAAGTGTCAGTGAAATCTAAATAATATGTAAATGTGCAGAATTAAAACAGTGTTTGATGATGAAAGTGGGAGTGAAGTGAGAAAGATGGCGGAATAGCACGTGCAGGTACAATATACAATCAGCTGCATAAAAATTAAAATTAATAAATATCAAAAGAGCTCAGAAATCGAGGGGTGTTAACAAGTGTAAAGAGTGAGAGAGTGTGTGTGGGGGAAAAGGGAAAAATAAAACATAAAAGTACTGGTTGGTCAAGAAAGATTAGTCTATAGGGCATTTGTTTAAGTAATTTCATGTTTCTGAATTATTAAAGTAGCAGATAAAAAGAGAATAGAACATTGAATTTAAAATAAATAAGATTTGTTGTAACAGAATAAATATGTGGTAGAATAATTATTTCGCCGTGAACCATTTCCTACACTTTGTGCTGAAAAACTCGTCTAACGAATCGGGAATTTTCTGAATTAAGGAAGGTCAGATAGCAAATTGTCCAAGTGTTTTTTAATTAAGGGAAAGAGTGTAAAGACTAACTGCTACGGAAACTGAGTTCCGAGCTACCATCTGGAGCTTCTGCCTCGTGGCCCTGCCCAAGTAGGGCATGTGCTCTGTAGCAGGCTGTTTCTCGGCTGTTGTGCTAGCCTACACTAGCGCAGTATACACCCAGGGCGTTTCCACGAATCACCTGGACATATACGATACCTGTCAAGTTCAGCCACAAGAGGATTGTCTGGGAACCTCGCCACACGTGCATAAAATTTGCGTGCCAGCCGCCTGAAAGTGTCGTCTAAGGAGCGGACGCCAAGTCCTCTCCTTAGAAGGTGAGATGAAAAGCGACGGGGGACTTTGGCCGCTAGCCGAAGGCCCCTGTCGAGGACGCTCTGCAACTTCTTTTTATGCATTGTGGCGAGGTAACCCCAAACCGGGCAAGCGTAGGTAATGACTGGCAGCAGATACGGGCTGATGATCATCTTGCCCAATTTCCTGGTCATGGCTGAGCTGATCAGGAGTGGAAACAGTAAGCTCAGACGAGCGGATGCTCGCTTATGAACTGTCTGAGCGTGGGTATGCAAGGATCCGATGGTCAAGGTGTACTCCGAGGTACTTGACCTCGTTGGACCAGAGCAAGTACGTCCTGCCGATGCGTAACTACCTAACAGGGTGCTTCCGTCGCTTAGAGAATTCGACGGCTACACTATTGGTACCATTGAGAGTCACCCTCCAATTATCAGTCCAGTCCCCGAGAGAGTCGAGCTGGCACTGCAGTCGTAGGACGGTTCTTTCCACATGACGATCGGCCGTATATACGATGTGGGTAGGCTTATTGTACCCTGACCATACTGGTTATTATTTTCAAAATTTGTGACTTTAGAAATTAACCGGAGGGTGAATCAGGGGAATCTACCATAAACTTTGGAACAGCGGCTATCCATCGAATGGGATAGTAGACCGTTTAAGGGCTTATAAATAAATTTTAGTAGGATTACTGGTGTCTTATATACCAGTAATGCCGAATACTTCAAACGCCGAAACAAGAATGGTGTAAGCAGCGTTTACACCATAAAAATGTCAGTTCTTGTGGAAGCAATGGGCGCTAGAGTCCAACATAAAAGTCAATAGAGTGTGTGGAAAGGAGCTGGCCGTTACAAGCCAGGGGCATAAATATAGCATATATGCAAATGTGTAAATGCCTTGAACGGTTTACCCGTGAGGTTATTTACCAAATTGTAACGTGGTTGGTGGTTGGGGGGGTTATAAAAAAAAGCTGTGGTTTTAAATAATTTGCTGTACGGTATTAATCCTGTTTTGCATTGTATAAAGTTAACTGACGTAGTGTGTCTTGTAATAAGGACATTGAAAGAGTAAATGTAGATTTTAATGGAAAGGGAATATTGTTAATTGAATCAATAATGGAATGGGGTAATCCTTTTTTGTGATTGGAGTTGGTAGGTAAATTTGAATTATCTTTGGAATTCAAATTTTTTTAAATTTGTTTGTTGTTTCTAACATAAATGGTCAATGTGTGTTGTATAAGTTACAGAGGTAAAGATAATATGGAATATGTAGTATCAAAAAAAAAAAATCTATTATGTTAGTTTAAGGATATGTGTTAGGCAACATTCTTTGTTCAAGTAGAAAATTGAGATAAGAACCAGTACTATGCAAAGGACAAACCAGTACGAGCTAAGAGGAAACCAAATTATTGGATATGGCATTGTGAAAGACCAGTTATTGATATTTTTACCGAGTCTGGTGATACTGTGGTGGCATGCCTGTCTGACTTTATAGTGTTGGGATCTCGACAAGGGAAGTCCAGTAAGGTCATGCAGGTGCAGCCGCAGTCACCGGACTAGGAGGGGTAAGTAACCCATGATTTAGTAAGAGAGTAAGGGGGTAATGGCGCCATATCCTAATTGGTCCTCTTAGGATTTATGCAACGAGAGTTTTTATGCTTCGGGATAAAACCTCTCATTGGGGGGGGGGTATTGTAATGGGGCAGATTAGCCAACCCGTTTTAACCAATCAATGTACAACTTTTGGGGAACGGCCTGTAGTGGTACTAGGAACACGCTGGTACCAGCACATAAATTCGCAGACAACATGGCAAAAGAAACGAATTTCCATTTCCAGTCTACCGAAACATACGATGAAAAATAACCAATCAGAGAACGAGTTGAGGCAGCGCAGCCAACGCCTAACGCCAGGCATGTACGCAACTGAGCGCACGAGGTTCGTGCAGTTCGTCACCACTAGTCAAACAGTACAGCCGTAAATGTAAACGCAGCCTCGGAATTTCGGTAGACCGACGCAAATACAATAGCCAAGGTCTACCGAAATATGTAAAAGTGCCGAAGAAGAACATAAGGAAGAAAAAGTGTCAGTGAAATCTAAATAATATGTAAATGTGCAGAATTAAAACAGTGTTTGATGATGAAAGTGGGAGTGAAGTGAGAAAGATGGCGGAATAGCACGTGCAGGTACAATATACAATCAGCTGCATAAAAATTAAAATTAAAAAATATCAAAAGAGCTCAGAAATCGAGGGGTGTTAACAAGTGTAAAGAGTGAGAGAGTGTGTGTGGGGAAAAGGGAAAAATAAAACATAAAAGTACTGGTTGGTCAAGAAAGATTAGTCTATAGGGCATTTGTTTAAGTAATTTCATGTTTCTGAATTATTAAAGTAGCAGATAAAAAGAGAATAGAACATTGAATTTAAAATAAATAAGATTTGTTGTAACAGAATAAATATGTGGTAGAATAATTATTTCGCCGTGAACCATTTCCTACACTTTGTGCTGAAAAACTCGTCTAACGAATCGGGAATTTTCTGAATTAAGGAAGGTCAGATAGCTAAATTGTCCAAGTGTTTTTTAATTAAGGGAAAGAGTGTAAAGACTAACTGCTACGGAAACTGAGTTCCGAGCTACCATCTGGAGCTTCTGCCTCGTGGCCCTGCCCAAGTAGGGCATGTGCTCTGTAGCAGGCTGTTTCTCGGCTGTTGTGCTAGCCTACACTAGCGCAGTATACACCCAGGGCGTTTCCACGAATCACCTGGACATATACGATACCTGCCAAGGTCAGCCACAAGAGGATTGTCTGGGAACCTCGCCACACGTGCATAAAATTTGCGTGCCAGCCGCCTGAAAGTGTCGTCTAAGGAGCGGACGCCAAGTCCTCTCCTTAGAAGGTGAGATGAAAAGCGACGGGGGACTTTGGCCGCTAGCCGAAGGCCCCTGTCGAGGACGCTCTGCAACTTCTTTTTATGCATTGTGGCGAGGTAACCCCAAACCGGGCAAGCGTAGGTAATGACTGGCAGCAGATACGGGCTGATGATCATCTTGCCCAATTTCCTGGTCATGGCTGAGCTGATCAGGAGTGGAAACAGTAAGCTCAGACGAGCGGATGCTCGCTTATGAACTGTCTGAGCGTGGGTATGCAAGGATCCGATGGTCAAGGTGTACTCCGAGGTACTTGACCTCGTTGGACCAGAGCAAGTACGTCCTGCCGATGCGTAACTGCCCAACAGGGTGCTTCCGTCGCTTAGAGAATTCGACGGCTACACTCTTGGTACCATTGAGAGTCACCCTCCAATTATCAGTCCAGTCCCCGAGAGAGTCGAGCTGGCACTGCAGTCGTAGGACGGTTCTTTCCACATGACGATCGGCCGTATATACGATGTGGGTAGGCTTATTGTACCCTGACCATACTGGTTATTATTTTCAAAATTTGTGACTTTAGAAATTAACCGGAGGGTGAATCAGGGGAATCTACCATAAACTTTGGAACAGCGGCTATCCATCGAATGGGATAGTAGACCGTTTAAGGGCTTATAAATAAATTTTAGTAGGATTACTGGTGTCTTATATACCAGTAATGCCGAATGTTTTATAACACCCAAACAAGAATGGTGTAAGCAGCGTTTACACCATAAAAATGTCAGTTCTTGTGGAAGCAATGGGCGCTACAGTCCAACATAAAAGTCAATAGAGTGTGTGGAAAGGAGCTGGCCGTTACAAGCCAGGAGCATAAATATAGCATTTATGCAAATGTGTAAATGCCTTGAACGGTTTACCCGTCAGGTTATTTACCAAATTGTAACGTGGTTGGGGGTTGGGGGGGTTATAAAAAAAAGCTGTGGTTTTAAATAATTTGCTGTACGGTATTAATCCTGTTTTGCATTTTATAAAGTTAACTGAAGTAGTGTGTCTTGTAATAAGGACATTGAAAGAGTAAATGTAGATTTTAATGGAAAGGGAATATTGTTAATTGAATCAATAATGGAATGGGGTAATCCTTTTTTGTGATTGGAGTTGGTAGGTAAATTTGAATTATCTTTGGAATTCAAATTTTTTAAAATTTGTTTGTTGTTTCTAACATAAATGGTCAATGTGTGTTGTATAAGTTACAGAGGTAAAGATAATATGGAATATGTAGTATCAAAAAAAAAAAAATCTATTATGTTAGTTTAAGGATATGTGTTAGGCAACATTCTTTGTTCAAGTAGATAATTGAGAAAAAACCAGTACTATGCAAAGGACAAACCAGTACGAGCTAAGAGGAAACCAAATTATTGGATATGGCATTGTGAAAGACCAGTTATTGATATTTTTACCGAGTCTGGTGATACTGTGGTGGCATGCCTGTCTGACTTTATAGTGTTGGGATCTCGACAAGGGAAGTCCAGTAAGGTCATGCAGGTGCAGCCGCAGTCACCGGACTAGGAGGGGTAAGTAACCCATGATTTAGTAAGAGAGTAAGGGGGTAATGGCGCCATATCCTAACTGGTCCTCTTAGGATTTATGCAACGAGAGTTTTTATGCTTCGGCATAAAACCTCTCATTGGGGGGGGGTATTGTAATGGGGCAGATTAGCCAACCCGTTTTAACCAATCAATGTACAACTTTTGGGGAACGGCCTGTAGTGGTACTAGGAACACGCTGGTACCAGCACATAAATTCGCAGACAACATGGCAAAAGAAACGAATTTCCATCTCCAGTCTACCGAAACATACGATTAAAAATAACCAATTAGAGAACGAGTTGAGGCAGCGCAGCCAACGCCTAACGCCAGGCATGTACGCAACTGAGCGCACGAGTTTCGTGCAGTTCGTCACCACTAGTCAAACAGTACAGCCGTAAATGTAAACGCAGCCTCGGAATTTCGGTAGACCGACGCAAATACAATAGCCAAGGTCTACCGAAATATGTAAAAGTGCCGAAGAAGAACATAAGGAAGAAAAAGTGTCAGTGAAATCTAAATAATATGTAAATGTGCAGAATTAAAACAGTGTTTGATGATGAAAGTGGGAGTGAAGTGAGAAAGATGGCGGAATAGCACGTGCAGGTACAATATACAATCAGCTGCATAAAAATTAAAATTAATAAATATCAAAAGAGCTCAGAAATCGAGGGGTGTTAACAAGTGTAAAGAGTGAGAGAGTGTGTGTGGGGGAAAAGGGAAAAATAAAACATAAAAGTACTGGTTGGTCAAGAAAGATTAGTCTATAGGGCATTTGTTTAAGTAATTTCATGTTTCTGAATTATTAAAGTAGCAGATAAAAAGAGAATAGAACATTGAATTTAAAATAAATAAGATTTGTTGTAACAGAATAAATATGTGGTAGAATAATTATTTCGCCGTGAACCATTTCCTACACTTTGTGCTGAAAAACTCGTCTAACGAATCGGGAATTTTCTGAATTAAGGAAGGTCAGATAGCTAAATTGTCCAAGTGTTTTTTAATTAAGGGAAAGAGTGTAAAGACTAACTGCTACGGAAACTGAGTTCCGAGCTACCATCTGGAGCTTCTGCCTCGTGGCCCTGCCCAAGTAGGGCATGTGCTCTGTAGCAGGCTGTTTCTCGGCTGTTGTGCTAGCCTACACTAGCGCAGTATACACCCAGGGCGTTTCCACGAATCACCTGGACATATACGATACCTGCCAAGGTCAGCCACAAGAGGATTGTCTGGGAACCTCGCCACACGTGCATAAAATTTGCGTGCCAGCCGCCTGAAAGTGTCGTCTAAGGAGCGGACGCCAAGTCCTCTCCTTAGAAGGTGAGATGAAAAGCGACGGGGGACTTTGGCCGCTAGCCGAAGGCCCCTGTCGAGGACGCTCTGCAACTTCTTTTTATGCATTGTGGCGAGGTAACCCCAAACCGGGCAAGCGTAGGTAATGACTGGCAGCAGATACGGACTGATGATCATCTTGCCCAATTTCCTGGTCATGGCTGAGCTGATCAGGAGTGGAAACAGTAAGCTCAGACGAGCGGATGCTCGCTTATGAACTGTCTGAGCGTGGGTATGCAAGGATCCGATGGTCAAGGTGTACTCCGAGGTACTTGACCTCGTTGGACCAGAGCAAGTACGTCCTGCCGATGCGTAACTGCCCAACAGGGCGCTTCCGTCGCTTAGAGAATTCGACGGCTACACTCTTGGTACCATTGAGAGTCACCCTCCAATTATCAGTCCAGTCCCCGAGAGAGTCGAGCTGGCACTGCAGTCGTAGGACGGTTCTTTCCACATGACGATCGGCCGTATATACGATGTGGGTAGGCTTATTGTACCCTGACCATACTGGTTATTATTTTCAAAATTTGTGACTTTAGAAATTAACCGGAGGGTGAATCAGGGGAATCTACCATAAACTTTGGAACAGCGGCTATCCATCGAATGGGATAGTAGACCGTTTAAGGGCTTATAAATAAATTTTAGTAGGATTACTGGTGTCTTATATACCAGTAATGCCGAATGTTTTATAACACCCAAACAAGAATGGTGTAAGCAGCGTTTACACCATAAAAATGTCAGTTCTTGTGGAAGCAATGGGCGCTACAGTCCAACATAAAAGTCAATAGAGTGTGTGGAAAGGAGCTGGCCGTTACAAGCCAGGAGCATAAATATAGCATTTATGCAAATGTGTAAATGCCTTGAACGGTTTACCCGTGAGGTTATTTACCAAATTGTAACGTGGTTGGCGGTTGGGGGGGTTATAAAAAAAAGCTGTGGTTTTAAATAATTTGCTGTACGGTATTAATCCTGTTTTGCATTTTATAAAGTTAACTGAAGTAGTGTGTCTTGTAATAAGGACATTGAAAGAGTAAATGTAGATTTTAATGGAAAGGGAATATTGTTAATTGAATCAATAATGGAATGGGGTAATCCTTTTTTGTGATTGGAGTTGGTAGGTAAATTTGAATTATCTTTGGAATTCAAATTTTTTTAAATTTGTTTGTTGTTTCTAACATAAATGGTCAATGTGTGTTGTATAAGTTACAGAGGTAAAGATAATATGGAATATGTAGTATCAAAAAAAAAAAAATCTATTATGTTAGTTTAAGGATATGTGTTAGGCAACATTCTTTGTTCAAGTAGATAATTGAGATAAAAACCAGTACTATGCAAAGGACAAACCAGTACGAGCTAAGAGGAAACCAAATTATTGGATATGGCATTGTGAAAGACCAGTTATTGATATTTTTACCGAGTCTGGTGATACTGTGGTGGCATGCCTGTCTGACTTTATAGTGTTGGGATCTCGACAAGGGAAGTCCAGTAAGGTCATGCAGGTGCAGCCGCAGTCACCGGACTAGGAGGGGTAAGTAACCCATGATTTAGTAAGAGAGTAAGGGGGTAATGGCGCCATATCCTAACTGGTCCTCTTAGGATTTATGCAACGAGAGTTTTTATGCTTCGGCATAAAACCTCTCATTGGGGGGGGGGTATTGTAATGGGGCAGATTAGCCAACCCGTTTTAACCAATCAATGTACAACTTTTGGGGAACGGCCTGTAGTGGTACTAGGAACACGCTGGTACCAGCACATAAATTCGCAGACAACATGGCAAAAGAAACGAATTTCCATCTCCAGTCTACCGAAACATACGATTAAAAATAACCAATCAGAGAACGAGTTGAGGCAGCGCAGCCAACGCCTAACGCCAGGCATGTACGCAACTGAGCGCACGAGGTTCGTGCAGTTCGTCACCACTAGTCAAACAGTACAGCCGTAAATGTAAACGCAGCCTCGGAATTTCGGTAGACCGACGCAAATACAATAGCCAAGGTCTACCGAAATATGTAAAAGTGCCGAAGAAGAACATAAGGAAGAAAAAGTGTCAGTGAAATCTAAATAATATGTAAATGTGCAGAATTAAAACAGTGTTTGATGATGAAAGTGGGAGTGAAGTGAGAAAGATGGCGGAATAGCACGTGCAGGTACAATATACAATCAGCTGCATAAAAATTAAAATTAATAAATATCAAAAGAGCTCAGAAATCGAGGGGTGTTAACAAGTGTAAAGAGTGAGAGAGTGTGTGTGGGGGAAAAGGGAAAAATAAAACATAAAAGTACTGGTTGGTCAAGAAAGATTAGTCTATAGGGCATTTGTTTAAGTAATTTCATGTTTCTGAATTATTAAAGTAGCAGATAAAAAGAGAATAGAACATTGAATTTAAAATAAATAAGATTTGTTGTAACAGAATAAATATGTGGTAGAATAATTATTTCGCCGTGAACCATTTCCTACACTTTGTGCTGAAAAACTCGTCTAACGAATCGGGAATTTTCTGAATTAAGGAAGGTCAGATAGCAAATTGTCCAAGTGTTTTTTAATTAAGGGAAAGAGTGTAAAGACTAACTGCTACGGAAACTGAGTTCCGAGCTACCATCTGGAGCTTCTGCCTCGTGGCCCTGCCCAAGTAGGGCATGTGCTCTGTAGCAGGCTGTTTCTCGGCTGTTGTGCTAGCCTACACTAGCGCAGTATACACCCAGGGCGTTTCCACGAATCACCTGGACATATACGATACCTGTCAAGTTCAGCCACAAGAGGATTGTCTGGGAACCTCGCCACACGTGCATAAAATTTGCGTGCCAGCCGCCTGAAAGTGTCGTCTAAGGAGCGGACGCCAAGTCCTCTCCTTAGAAGGTGAGATGAAAAGCGACGGGGGACTTTGGCCGCTAGCCGAAGGCCCCTGTCGAGGACGCTCTGCAACTTCTTTTTATGCATTGTGGCGAGGTAACCCCAAACCGGGCAAGCGTAGGTAATGACTGGCAGCAGATACGGGCTGATGATCATCTTGCCCAATTTCCTGGTCATGGCTGAGCTGATCAGGAGTGGAAACAGTAAGCTCAGACGAGCGGATGCTCGCTTATGAACTGTCTGAGCGTGGGTATGCAAGGATCCGATGGTCAAGGTGTACTCCGAGGTACTTGACCTCGTTGGACCAGAGCAAGTACGTCCTGCCGATGCGTAACTGCCTAACAGGGTGCTTCCGTCGCTTAGAGAATTCGACGGCTACACTCTTGGTACCATTGAGAGTCACCCTCCAATTATCAGTCCAGTCCCCGAGAGAGTCGAGCTGGCACTGCAGTCGTAGGACGGTTCTTTCCACATGACGATCGGCCGTATATACGATGTGGGTAGGCTTATTGTACCCTGACCATACTGGTTATTATTTTCAAAATTTGTGACTTTAGAAATTAACCGGAGGGTGAATCAGGGGAATCTACCATAAACTTTGGAACAGCGGCTATCCATCGAATGGGATAGTAGACCGTTTAAGGGCTTATAAATAAATTTTAGTAGGATTACTGGTGTCTTATATACCAGTAATGCCGAAAGTAGTAATAAAAGGTTGGTTCTGGGACAGCCACGCCCCCCTCGTTTGTTTATGTTTACATTTTTTTCACTCCCTCCACCCCCGTCTTCACCTACATACCGCCCGCGCGGTCACTCAACTCCGCTCGTTTGTTTACGTTTTTTTCGGTTTGTTTACATTTTTTCTCTCTCGCCACGCCCCCCACTCCTCTGTTTATGTTTACATTTTTCCTTCCTCCCCACCCCCACCTCGCCCCGCACCCACCGCCGCCGCCGCGCGGTCATCGACCTCTTCGTGTTTATGTTTACGTTTTTTTCTCCACCGCGTGTCCCAGCTTTGCGTTGTTTACGTTCTCTCCTCTGTTTATGTTTACATTTTTTCCTTCCTCCCCACCCCCGCCTCGCCCCGCACCCACCGCGCGGTCATCGACCTCTTCGTGTTTATGTTTACGTTTTTCGTGTCCCAGCTTTGCGTTGTTTACGTTTGTCGGAATGTTTATGTTTACGTTTTTTCTCTCTCGCCGACGCGGCGGCGATCACCACGTGCTCGTTGTTTTCTTTGGCCGCCGCGTCGACGGCACGCTGACCCAGTAACAAACGTAAACATAAACATTCCGACAAACGTAAACAACGCAAAGCTGGGACACGAAAAACGTAAACGTAAACATTCGGAGTTCGGCGACCGCCGCCGGAGCGCGTCTGTTTGTAAACAAATGTTTAGGAGAAGGGATAATGGCGTGATATATTTTTTTTATTAATGTGGTATTGTTTACGTATCAATTTTTTCAGTTAATACGAGATTTTCGTTTATGATGTCTGTAACGCGTGTTACACCCGTCCAGATTGTGCTAGATTTTTTTGTCAACGAAGGTTTTGTTTTTATAACTAATTCGGATAATATTAAATGCAGCAAGTGCGGTTTTAAAACAAAAGTATATCTGACAATCGCGCATATCCAGTTCATGCATAAACTTTTATATCCGAAATGCGGAATGATTCGCGATAGGTATTATAAATTTGAAGATTACGCTAAATCGAGAGAGTGTATTACAAATTATCCAATCGCTGTGAAATGTGTTCGAGAAGCGCGGAAACAGATGGAAGCATCATTTGCGTTTCCTCGATGGCGAAAACGTTACCCGTCAGTCGAGAGACTGGTATCAGCGGGATTTTATTACACCGGAACGGAAGACGACGTAATATGTGTTGAATGCGGAATAGTACTTTGTGATTGGAAGGAGACTGACGATCCTTGGCTCGAACACGCGAAAGCTTCGCCAGACTGTGTATTAATTAAATTGCACAAGAGACAGTGTGCGGAAAAATAGTAGTAGTAATAAACAAGTTTTATCTGGAAATGTATGCGCTTTTTTATTTTGAATTATTCGTTTAGTATCGTTTTAAAATTATTATTTATCAAATATGATTTGGTCGTGTGCGTTAATTGTATCCTATAACGGTTTTATCAGTATTATTAGTTCGTAGGTTCGATCCCTCGCATTACCAAATCATATTTTTTTTATTAATTAAAATATATAAAGAACAATTTTCAGTTCCCGATTAAACAAATGTTTATTTTCTGTCAGTAAATAGCTTGCGGTCTTAGCGGCAACATTGTGTTTTTACGAGTGCAGATTTTTCGTCAGATTTATTTTGTAAATAATGAATTTTCTGAGACAAATGTTACTCGCTAAATCAAAAGAGTGTATTGCTAATTATCAGAATGCGATAAAATGTGTTGAAGAAACAGAAGAAATGATGAAGTTGACATTTTATACATGGCCAAAACGTTCACCGTCAGCCGATAGACTCAGATCAGCGGGATTTTATTATACCGGAATTGAAGATGACGTAATGTGTGTGGAATGCAAAGCGGTTCTTTGTGAGTGGGAGGAGACTGACGATCCTTGGATTGAGCATGCGAAAGCCTCGCCATATTGTTTATTAGTTAGAATATATAAAGAATTATTTTCTATCCCCACCTAACCGAATATTTAGTATACGTTCAATTTTATTGTCAGTGTTCAGTTTACAGTCTCTGTGAGAACATGTTAACGAAAGAATGGACGGTAGAAGTATAATCGACTTATTAAAACGCGAATTTTCAGAAGACGTTGTATTAAGGTTATCAAATATTATTAAAGTAACGAGTTTAGACGATTTGGTGATAGATCATTTTCGAACGTGCCAACTGAAGGGAATATATGATTGCTTAAAAGAAATTATTTTTTATTGTGAAGTAAAAAAGTTATCTGAAGACGGGTGTTGTTGTAGTGATAAGTTTACTGACGTTATAGACGGTCCGTGCCCGTGCGCTATTTTTGAAAGAAATAAAAATAAATTACTGTGTTGTTTACAGTTGATTGAAAGTCATGATGATTCAGAAATTAAATTATTTTTTGTAGATAGATATCTTCGATTTTTAAAAACAAAATGACTGATAAATTTGAAAACAGTATTTCCGCATTTAATTGGCAAATATATTATTTCGGCCCGCCGCTCGATGGAGAATTAAATTTTAACGAAATTTGTTGTTTGATAGTGAACGAATTTACACGAGCAAATGTTGTTAAAATTGAAAGGAATAAGCAGATTATTAAAATCAGTTTACCGATTACTTATACGTACGGTGCTGTATTGAAAAAATTAAAAAACTGTAGTCGTCAAACACTACTGAGTATCGATCATGAAGAAGAAGAAAAATTGTATAAAGTAAAATCAGTTCGTGCGTCACCAGTCGCTGTGAAGACGTCGGTTAAAAAACAATGTCAAAACAAGCGCTGCTGTGTGAAAGATTAATCAATCATTCGATAAACGAATTGTTAGAATCCGGTTTTGTTTTTAAACGATATTTAGATAGTGTTCAGTGTTCTTTGTGCGGGTTTCAGACAAGAGGAACTTTACCTATCGAACATATTCAGTTTATGCATAAATTATCGAAGCCGAATTGCGAGATGGAGCAATGTATAATGTATAATTTCAATAATTATAGGAATGCGAAAAGATGTATTGCAGAGACTAAAAAAGTGATGTTATTATCATTTAAAAGTTGGCCTACACTCGAGCCCAATTTTAAAAAACTGGTTAACGCCGGATTTTATTATACCGGCGTTGGTAGTAAATTATCATGTATAGAGTGTAGAGTCATTTTGAACGGTTGGAAATGTTCTGACGATCCTTGGACTGTTCATGAAAAAGTATCACCACATTGTTTTTTGGTGAAAATTCACAAAGGTGAAGATTGTATGTAATTAATTATTATTATTATTATTATTATTATTATTATTATTATTATTATTATTATTAAAAAATAGTATTGATGTATTTGTGTTTGTTGTTTTTTATTTATTTTCTTATCGTAGTTAGAACCATCAACATATATATAATGAGTGTAAGAGAGAATCCATCAACATATATATAATGAGTGTAAGAGAGAATATCAGTAACGAATTACATAAACAAGTTAGAAAAAATTTTTTAACTCGTAGTGTTGAGCTCAAAGGTCTTGATGATTTATATCAAGCCGATCTTGTAGAAATGATTCCATATGCAAAGTTGAATAGAGGTTATAAGTATATATTAACGATGATAAATTGCTTCAGTAAATACGCATTCGCTGTTCCAATAAAAACAAAATCGTCTGAAAATGTTGCGCGAGTACTTAAAATTTTATTACAAAATAATAAAATGAATCATTTACAAACAGATAAAGGTAAAGAATGGTACAACGAACGTGTGCGTAATTTGTTGAAGCAATACAATATAAATCATTATTCTACACATTCAGATAAAAAAGCTTCTATTATCGAACGGTTCAACCGTACTTTGAAAAATAAAATGTGGAAATGGTTTACAACTAACGGTAAGTATACGTGGTTGAATGTCCTTCCTGATTTATTGAGAGACTACAATAATACTGTGCACAGAACAATTAAAATGAAACCTGTAGATGTAAACAAGAATAACGAAAAAGAAGTATTGTTACGAATAAATAAAATAAAACAATTAACGTTCAATAAGAAACCTCCAAAATTTAAAATCGGCGATAGAGTAAGAATTAGCAAATATAAAAAGGTGTTTGCTAAAGGTTATCTTCCCAACTGGACAAACGAGTTATTTACTATTTATAACGTTAAATCTACAGCGCCGAGAACGTATATTCTGAAGGACGATAAAGGTAATATATTAGAAGGTGGTTTTTATGAACAAGAAATAAGTAAAACAAAATTTGGTGACGTATATTTAATTGAAAAAATTTTAAAACGTAAAGGCGAGAAAGTACTTGTACGTTGGTTGGGTTATGATAAATCACACGACAGTTGGATTAATAGAAATAATATTATATAATAACGTGTGTAAAAAAATAGACGTCAGTGATGAAGCTTAAACGGCAGAAACATAAAATAAATATTCGCGATATTGATACGATTGTGTGTAATTGTAGTGATCTGAAGAAAAAGAGAAAAAAACATAGTAAATTATTACCAGATAATATTAGATGTTTAATTACAGGCTCATCAGACATGGGGAAGACTAATTTAATGCTTAATTTGTTATTCGATCCGAACGGATTATGCTTTGAAAATATATATGTGTTTTCAAAATCGTTGTATCAGCCTAAATACAAGTTTTTAAATAGAGTGTTTTCAAAAATACCGTTTATAGGCTATCATACGTTTACAGATAATGACGAGGTTATACATCCGAATGAAGCTAAACCTAATTCTGTAATAATTTTCGACGATATAGCTTGTGAACGGCAGTATAATATACGAAATTATTTTACAATGGGGAGACATAATAATATTGATGTTTTTTATTTGTGCCAGTCGTATAGTAAAATTCCAAAACAACTGATACGAGATAACGCAAATTTAATAGTTTTATTTCGGCAAGATGAACTAAATTTAAAACATGTTTTTGCCGATCATGTTAACACGGATATGAGTTTTGATTGTTTTAAAGAAATTTGTAATAAAGCATGGATACGTGGTAAACATCATTTTTTAGTAATAGACAAAGAGAGTGATATGCGTCGCGGTCGTTATCGTATTGGATTCGATATTTATATAGATACATAAGGATTGATAAATTATTGTACAAGATGACGTCGCGAGCGAAACGTGAACAACTTGCGAAAGAGATTAAACAAATTAGGAAAGATATTAGACGGAAACACGCTAATTTGACTCAAAGTGCTATCAGCGAACAACAGGAATTAGAGAAACAATTAGAACCGATAGTTCAACCTTTAAAAAAGTTAATAAATTTACGTGATGTGCTTTACGATACGGATGAAAAAATGGATGATGTAGAAACGCGTTTAAAAAAACATAAACGTCGTGGAAATAAAATAGAAGAACAAAAAGAAGTAGGAATTACGCCGATTAAAATGAGAAAAATTGGATCGATAACTAGTACACCTGAAATGGATGTTAACGAAGGTGCTACGGAAATATATGAAACACCGCCGACATTACAAGAAGTACTATCAACATCTACTGGTCTTAGTAGAGCAAATTATTGGATTGATAACGCTGTCACAGGAAAATTGCCTAGACTATATTTACGTAAATTGTTTAATGATAAAAATAAGGAAATCGATCATACTTACGGTGTTTATTTTGGAGACGATGATTCGATAAAGATAGGCAATTCAACTATTAATTTCGAGGGCGATAATATTATTATCGATAATGTAACGTATGAAGGTACGCCTGGACTTTATGAACTTCTTTTTATGAAAATACCTGACGATTATATATATTCAGAAGAGGATCTGCATACGTACGGTTTGATACTAAAAGCGACAAATGCTCATAAACAGAGTCACTCTGATCGAGTTAAGAGTAACAAAGGACATAAATATAATAATATAATTAAAAATCTGGTATCAGAGTCAACGTCTACTAAATCGAAACTGAAACGTATTGAAGGACGCGGTGTTTTATCGTTAACTAACGATGATAAGCCGAATTATGTATATTGGGATGATCCGAACGAGTTATGCGACAGATTACGTTTATTAATAGCATCTAAGAATACCGGTCATTCCGGTCATGAAAATGAAATCATATCAATTATCGAAGAATTGCGAGAAGCGAATATAATAAAATAACGTGTAGTAACGTTAATTTTGTCATTTACAAAATGAGTATCGATAAATTCGGACGTTACAATAGACATATGCGGATAAACGTTGTTCGCGGTCCTACTGGTGAAGGTTTTCGTTTAACAGATGAGGGTGATTATGATATAGATAATAAAAGACTCTGTAATGTCGGTAACGCTGTTTCGGAAGAAGATGCTGTTACTTTTAAAATTTTAAAAGAAAATTGTTTATATCAAATTGATAACCAGTACGACGTTGCTTTGAAAAATATAATTAATTTAGCCGATCCGAAATTACTTACTGACGCAGCGACTAAATCGTATGTAGATACAAAAATTCCGACCGTATCAAATGGAATTTGTAACTTCGAAGGTTATAGGTTAAATAACATAGGTTATCCATCGGTTCCGACAGATGCTGTAAGCAAACAGTTTATACTCGATACAGTTAATATAGTTCAACAGAGAGTTGAAGACAGATTAGACAATTTTGTTAATATATTAAACAATCACGTGTATAGTATATTATATAATGTTTATGTAAAAACAACGAAAGATAATCCTGTCAGAGATATAGAAGATTGGAAAAAAAATATATATTTGTAAATTATTATTTATCGCCGTCACAAATGCGTGTATATCAGAAGAGTGCAGAAGATGTCCGTCGCGGTCGAGGATTAATCGGAAATTTACTGAATAAAGCGGTCGATATTTTACCTATCGAACTACATGTTCCTGGTTATCAATACTGCGGACCCGGTACGAAATTAAGTAAACGATTACAGCGCGGAGATTCGGGTATTAATAAATTAGACGCGGCTTGTAAGGAACACGATATAATATACTCGAAATATCGAGATACTGAAAATCGTTCTAAAGCCGATCGTGAATTAGCGGAAAAAGCTTGGCAACGTGTAAAAGCACGAGACTCGTCTATCGGTGAAAAAGCTGCTGCTTGGGCGTTAACTAATATTATGAAAGCGAAAAGTAAATTCGGCGGCGGTATTAAAAATAAAAAAAATAAAAAAAATAAGCGAATTTCTAAATCAAAAAAAAGAAAAAGGAGGGGAAGGGGATTATACTTACGGCCGTATAAAAAATCTGGTGGTGGTGGCGGTGGTGGGAATAAAAAAAAAAAACATCGAAAGAAATAAAGATTCCTTCACACGCTCTCACCAATAATGAATTGTTTTCCTACGCTAAACTCTTGAATGTATCTAATTTTAGAGGTGTTTTTATGAAAGATACTTTACCGTTAAAAATTCAGAAAAATGAAACCGGTATTGTTAATTTAGATAGTATACGCGGGTTAGGTACGCATTGGGTATGTTACCGTAAACAAAATAAGACAATAAACTATTTCGATAGTTTTGGTAATTTAAGACCGCCGATTGAATTAGTTCGTTATTTTCAAACATCGGAGCAACAACCCGTCAATATAAACTATAATTATAAACGTTATCAGCGATCGAATACAGTTAATTGTGGACGTTTGTGTTTACAGTTTCTTAGTAATAATGTTTAGCTTAAACGGAGTAGGATCCTCGCTTAGTTGTGATATATTTCCTCCCATCGAACTCGAAGGAAATTGGGAACTCGGATTGATTAATTTCATGACATACAATTCCATACCGAATGTTGAAGAAAATGTAAATAATATGTTTTATTTCGGTAACGATGGAGTGATTGCATTACCTACAGGCTCTTATGAAATCGAGGATATAAACACTTATATAAATCAAAAATTACCAAAAAGTAATAAAAGGAAAATTATTAAATTATTAATACGTGCTAATAATAATACTTTGAAAAGCGAAATCTATTCGAGTGAAACGATAGATTTCACTAAACCGAATTCTTTGGCTTCTCTTCTCGGATTCGCTAATACTGCCAAACTCGAACCGCTTATATGGCATTCATCACAGTCGACAATCAACATTGTAAAGACAGACATTGTGAGACTTGTCTGTAGTGCTGTGGTTGGATCATTGAAGAACGGCCGAGAATCTCATATATTACACGAATTTTATCCGACAGTCGGACCGGGGTATAAATTAGTAGAATCACCGACAAACGTTATCTATTTACCAGTGAATACAAATAGATTAGATAATATTACAATACGATTAGAAGATCAAGACGGAAAGTTAATAAATTTTAGAGAAGAAACGATTTCTTTACGATTACATATAAGAAAAAGACGAGATGAGGCTAATTTTTCCATATGGGCAAAATAAAACAATAGTTAAGCCCGTAAATAGTGTCAGTAAAATACGGGATGCTAATCAGTTAACATCTCTTAATAGAAAATTTTTAAAATCGTTAGGGTATAAAGTACTTATTAACAATGAGTATATTGGACGTGTTAAATAGCGCTGTCTATGATGACGATAGTATCATCGGACGTGCGTATCATACACACACTCCTTACGCATCTACTACATTAAATAATAATGATGAGATACGTATTCCTGTTCATCAACAAGATCATTATACACTTCCCTGCGAGAGTTATCTACATATCGAAGGTAAATTAATGGGTGAAAACAATCAGAAAAACGAAAATATTCAATTAATTAGTAACGGATTAGCGTTTTTATTCGATGAAATACGGTACGAAATATGTGCTACGGAAGTAGATCGTGTTAAAAATGTTGGTATCACATCAGTAATGAAGAATATTTTAACATTCAAACCCAGTGATATGAAGAAAATAACTAATGCAGGATGGACGGGAGATGTAAAAAGTTGCTTCACAACAGATTCAACGAATTTCGTGTTTTGTATTCCTTTAAAATTATTACTCGGTTTTGCTGAACAATACAAACGCATAATTTTAAATGTGAAACAAGAACTGATTTTAATACGATCATCGTCTGATAATAACGCTGTAGTTTTAAACGCTATCGATAAATATAAATTACAATTAACAAAAATCAATTGGCGAATTCCTTATATTTATGTTAGCGATGAGTATAGACACAGATTATTGAGTATTGTTGATAGAGATACGCCAATAAAATTAGCGTTTCGTAGATGGGAGTTGCAAGAATACCCGACTTTACCAGAAACTAAACAGTTGACGTGGACGATAAAAACTGTAGCACAGACTGATAAACCGCGTTATATAATTGTAGGTTTTCAAACAGATAGAAAAAATAACATAACAAAAAATGCCTCTCATTTTGATTTATGCAACTTGCATAATATTAAATTATATTTGAATTCGCAATACTATCCGTATGATAATTTAAACGGAAGTAAAGAGACGCTATACGAAATGTATAAAGGGTTTCAATCATCGTATTATGATGGTAGCGAGAACGAACCTGTTCTGGACAGGACCGATTATTTATTATACGCGCCGATAATTGTTATTGACTGCTCTCATCAGAGCGACCTTTTAAAAACCGGTTCTGTTGATGTTCGTTTAGAAATAGAATCAGCGCAGAATTTTCCGTCGAAAACGACTGCGTATTGCTTACTAATATCTGATAATTTGCTTGTATATTTACCTTTATCTGGTGTTATAAGAAAATCGATAGAATGAATCGATTGTTAACATTATATTTATTCGCTTGTCATACACATTTTATAATCACTTGTAGTGTTAGCGCTTTATAATAATGATCGGTTTTATTGTTGATGTTCAATGTTTTTTCGACGACGCTAAAAATTATATTGTTAAAGAATTGTGTGTACAAAGAATAGAAAATCACAACTGTGCCGGTGTGAGAGAACATTTTTTGTTTTTACCACCATTCGATTATCGTTATTTATCAAAAAATAGAAAAAAACAAGTAGAGTGGTTGAAAAGATTTTTTCATGGTTTCAGCTGGAATTGTGGAATTCACAGCTATGACGAACTTCACAATATTTTAAACAGCATCGTTACTGAAGGTGAATATGTGTACACTAAAGGAGCAGAAAAACAGAGACTCATCCAGGACATGATCGACTACAAGTCGGTTGAAGTAATAGATCTCGAAGCGCTTAAGTGTCCATCATTAAGTGTCTTACAACAGCAGACTGTGGCACGTGTCGATTGTCCATATAAACATAATCTTGATCATTGTGCGCTAAATAATGTATTTCATATAGCAAATTGGATATTGAATAATAAAATTTAAAATGTATTTTTTTAATGTATTTATTTCACATCTTTTTCCTTCACTATTATTAATCTATGATCGACTACAAGTCGGTTGAAGTGTCCCTCATTAAGTGTCTTAAAACAGTCTGTATAAACATATTTTTTTTCTTCACTATTACTATGCTAGAACATCACATTATTATTAATCCGGGAATCCATGATAAATACCAAACAAAGGAAAGGATTTTGTGAAAGTATTAAACACCAACACTAAATTTTTTTTTATATGCTATTTATTTATACATATATATATATAAAATTACAAAAATTCTATAATTTTTTTATTAATTCTTTTATAAACGGTTGTATAGTCGAGCCTGGTCTGTCGACTATCGCTTTCAATTTCACAATTTCTCCAGGTGTTAATCTTTTTGGCGAAAAAAACCATTTATGGAGAAGACGACTCTCCTCCTCCTGTTTTGATGACGTGTTCATTTCCATCAAAGACGCAAATAGAAGTAGGTCAAAAACAGCTGTAAATGTGTTCTATGTAAAATTAAATACGGTTTAAAAATAACATAGGAAAATCTTATAACAAAAACAAATTAATTTTTTGAATAGAGAAATATAAAATACGTTATACCTTGTAATAATACATATATTAAAAATGATATAAAAAGAACACACTTATTTTACAGGTGACCAAAAAAAACAAGAATTATTATACACGTTCTTGTGTAAAACATATTATTTTTATTATATATATTAAAATTAAATTATTTATATATATATATATATATACATACAATTAAATACTTATTTATAATATATACATATTTACATACATCAATCAATCAATCAACTAACAGACCAACCTTAAATTATTTTAATACGGCTTATACCGCGTCTTGTACGAGCCGTGTGCTACATCTTTAACATTTTTAATTTTGTTTAAAGCCGATTTAAATAAATCGGCTGTTGCCACGAACAGCGGGTCTTGTTGTGACGATGCTAAAACAGTCACTTTACGGGATACTTTTTGCCACCAGCTGTCGGAAGGTACACGTTTGATGTCAGCCGTCTGCGTTAATTTTACCTCGATCAAATATGGACCTTCCTCACCTGGTGTTTTAACCCATTTCTTCATACCGTCTTTTAATATCTCAAACTTTTGTTCAAATTTAGTGTTTTTGATTTTTTTTGATTTTTCAGATTTTTTAGATTTTTTAGATTTGGAAAAAGAGTTAAAAATTTTATCAAAATCGTCTTCGCTATCTGATTGAGTATCGGTACTACTATCGCTGTTTTTATTGAGTTCAATCGTCTCGGCCGATTTCTTTATACTAATTAATTCACGAAACAATTTAATACTATCATGATCTAAATTTTTGCTATTGTAAAGTTCGTCATCAATCTGAGAATTAAAATAATCGATAATTTCCGCTAAGGTCATTTCTTTTTGTTTCCTACGGAAAATATCGATTTCTGACGGTTCATCATCAAATATATGCATGACCGCATTCTGAATAATTAAATATAAATTAATAATAATTGAAGGTTGGTCCAGTACAATCGCTTTCAAATTTTCTAATGCCTCCTCCCACAGCACTATTTTTACCAGCCCCGTTATGTAAAGACATTGAATCACGTCTTTAATTGAAAAATACGTCGATGGGCCGGCGGATGCTGAAGGAGAAGTATTGGATGCTTCGCGTTCCATTACTAGAAACAGAAAAAAAATAACATAATTAATTTCTAACAACATTTTTAAAAAAATAAATAATATTGTTAGAAAAAAAGAAAATTTAGAAATCTGTTAAAAATTTTTCTATTTCTAGCAATAAGTTTTCATCATCATCATAGTTATCTGCAACGCTTGTTCCTCCTGTCGAGCCAAAACCACAAGAACCGCGAGCTGTTGAATCTAAACTCGCTAATTCTTGTAATTTTGGCTCAGCTATTTGTTCGCATATTAACTGCGCTATACGATCTCCTTTTCGAATGTAAAAAATTTCAGAAGAATGGTTAAATAAAATTACACCAACATTTCCGCGATAGTCTCTGTCAATAACGCCTGCACCGACGGCGATATGGTGTTTTAACGCTAACCCAGAACGTGGTGCAATTCGTCCGTAACATTTCTCTGGAATTTTAACAGCCAAATCAGTTTTAACTAACGCATTGTCATGAGGAGCGATCATACAATCATACGCGCTTCTGAGATCGAAACCCGCAGCATATGCGCTCATTTTGACTGGAGGATAAGCATTATTAGATAACTTGACAAAAAACAGAGTTGGAACTGCCATTATGCCTGCAACACAAAAAACAAATTATACTGCCTTCAGCGATGATAATATCTATATACAAAAACAATTACATTATCGGATAATATTAACATATATTAAAAAACAATTTTAAACAATTACTTACTGAATTGATGTATGAAGTTGTTGTACAAAAAAGAGAAGAAGAACAAGTTGATAATATCTGTATAAAACAAAATCAAGTATTAGTTTTATAACTTAACATAATCACCAGTAGCGTTAGTATTTTTTAATAAAAATAATCATTTACCAAAAGTGACGGTAGTCAGTCGCTTGATAAAAACGTACGAAGGGAGACGAAAGCTGATATAAATACAAGCTGATAATATCTGTATAAAACAAAATAAAGTATTAGTTTTATAACTTAACATAATCACCAGTAGCGTTAGTATTTTTTAATAAAAATAATCATTTACCAAAAGTGACGGTAGTCAGTCGCTTGATAAAAACGTACGAAGGGAGACGAAAGCTGATATAAATACAATCTGATAATATCTGTATAAAACAAAATAAAGTATTAGTTTTATAACTTAACATAATCACCAGTAGCGTTAGTGTTTATAATATAAATAATCATTTACCAAAAGTGACGGTAGTCGATTGATAAAAACGTACGAAGGGAGACGAAACAAGCTGATAATATCTGTATTAATTTTACAACTTAAAATCTATTACTATCAACAGCGCTAATGTTTTTATATTAAATAAAAATATCCGCTTACCAAAAATAGTAGTAGTAGTAGTAGTAGTAGTAGTAGTAAGCAGATGATATCTGTATAAAAATAAAAAAAGTATTAATTTCACAACTTAACATTATCTATTTAAAATCTATCACCATCAACAATGTTAGTGTATACAAAAAATTGTCTCTTACCTGAGATAGCAGCAGTACAACACGTCGAGTCGAACGAAGAATTGTACATAGATCAGTAAAATTCAATTTACTTTATATACATTTTTTGAGAATACCAATTATGACCTCTGTACAGAGACTTGTTTACTGTTTTCCGTTATCAAGCCACTTCCATTTACGTAATTATACAAAAAAACTGTGATTAATAATCATGTGATATACGCGTGAAACTTGTTATTTACAGATTGTAATGTCAAAACAACAAAAAAATAATATAAAGAAATAAAAATACTGTAAAAAGAATAATAATTAGGACTTTGTATCCAGATTTTGTTTACTGTTTTCGTTATCAAGCTAATTCCATTTACGTAATTGTACAAACAACTGCAATTAATAATCATGTGGCATACACGTGAAACTTGTTATTTATAGGTTGTAATGTCAAAACAACAAAAAAATAATATGTAAGAATACAGTAGAGAGAATAATAATTAAAACTCTGAACCCGGATTTCGTTATCGAACCAATTATTTTAATAACTGTAATTAATAATCGTGTGATATACACGTGAAACTTGTTATTTACAGATTGTAATATAAAAAACAAAACAAAAAATAATATAATTAAGAGTACTGTCGATTAAACAACCCGGAATTATCGCAAATTGGTTTTTCCATTTATGTACGGCGCCAATTAACTGAAATGACGTAAATATTTTTTTTCTCAATTTGTATTTTACTGTTATAAACGCAAAACATTTAAATACTATGATTTTATTTCTCTACATCAGTATGAAGACAAATTCATCAAATTCGTTACAGAACAGATAGAGAGATACAATCGCTTCATAACAAAATCAACGAATTTTGTGTACCTTCAAAACTATTACTCAGCTTTATTGAACAACAGCAACCTATAGGTATTGGAATTATTTATTTTACTGTTAGACTAATTCAATAGTAAATATTTACTTTTTAAAAAATGAATGATTTTACTTTTTTTAGATTATAATGGACAAACAACTCCCATTCAAAAAGAGATTGTCTGTGAGAACCGATAATGACGCAAATACTGGCACACCTGAACCGGGATCTTCATCCAGGCAAGATCCTCAGCCTGGGCCATCTTATATACAACATCCAAGTTATTCTTCCACATCATCACCATCATCATCATCATCATCATCATCATCATCATCATCATCATCATCATCATCTAATAATAATTTACATTTAAAAAATAATAGATTAAAACATATAATTTTAGAAAATAAATTTATAGAAATAGAAAATGCGTTTAAGGGTAATTTAAGAACGTATTTTTATAAAAATAATAATAACGTAATTAAAGACATATGTCTATTATTAATTTATTTAAAATTAGAAATATTAAACATTTTAAGTAATATGATTGTAATATATAACGCTATAAAATTCAATATTTTAGTTGAATGTACATACGTTAAAAATAATATTAATGAATATCAGGACAGAACATTTAAAACCAAAAATATTATTTTACTTCATAGTTCGTCTATACCATCTGAAATAGACAGTATGATAAACAGTATTTGTAATGAAGAAGACATATATGTACAAAAAGGCTCTGGATGGTCGTTACATTCAATTGACGGGATATTAATTCGAATTAATCGTTTTAAGCCTTTAAGAGGTAGTTCGTATATTCCGCTTTCACCAAAACTGACTGCTAAAAAAAGCATAATTAATCCTAAAAATACAGATAATTATTGTTTTAAATGGGCGATTCTTTGTAAATTCGTAAACGGTTCACACCCGGAACGCATAAATTTTCGTTATAAGGATTTAGAAAATAAATTTACTTTTAATAATATCGATTTTCCTACTCCGTTAACACAAATAAAAATTTTTGAAAAAAATAATAACGTTTCGATTAACGTGTATGGTGTTGAAAACGATATCACAATTTACCCGTTAAAAGTATGTGATAATGAAAAATCAAACCATTTCGATCTTTTATTATTAAATAAAAATAATACGACCCATTATTGTTATATTAAAAATTTCACCAAATTAATTAGATCGCAAGTAACTAAAAGTTTTAATGATATAGAATTTTGTAAACGATGTCTAACCTACTTCACTGTTAAATCTAAAAAGTTAAAAATACATAAACGAAACTGTCAAAAAAATACACCTACACGAGTGATAATGCCGACTGATAATTTAAAATTTCAAAATTTCCAATACCAATATAAACTTCCAATAGTAGTTTACGCGGATTTTGAATGTATATTAAAACCGATAAGTACTTGTTACCCTGATCGGAAATATTCTTTTACAGTCGCGAATGAACTACACGAACCTATGAGTTTTTGCGTTTATTTCGTTGTAGATAATTCAATTCCCGCTAATATTAAAAAACATTTGCCATCAGAACCGTTCTTATATAGAGGTAAAAATGCTGCGGAAAAATTCGTATCATATCTCGTTGAAAACATAAATTTATTAGGTTTGCTTCTTAATAATATTATACCGTTAAAAATGACAAAACAAGATAAAATCAAATATAAATCTACTACACATTGCGAAATGTGTAAACGCGAATTCACGTTATTTTACAGACCCGTTAGAGATCATTGTCATATTACCGGTCGTTACCGTTCCGCATTATGTAATAATTGTAATCTGAGGAGACAAAATCAAAAATTTGTTCCCGTTTTTATTCACGCTAGTTCAAATTATGATTCTCATTTTATCGTCCGTCAATTAGGGTATGATATTAGGTAAATAATTGTTATTCCAAATTCGACTGAAAAATATATATCATTTTCAAAAAAAACGTGTAACGGAATAACTATTAAATTTGTTGATACTTTTCGTTTTCTAAATAGATCCTTAGCGGAACTAAGTAATAATCTACCAAAAAATCAATTTTTTCATACTAGCAAATTTTTTTCAAATAATGATATGGATTTAGTCACTCGAAAAGGTGTATATCCTTATGAATATACCGATTCGTGGGAAAAATTGGAAGTACAAGAACTACCTCCTAAAGTCGAATTTTATAGTAAATTAAATGCGAAACATATAAGCGATGAAGATTATAATCACGCGGTTCAAGTTTGGAATCATTTTAAAATTAAATCGTTGGGCGACTACAGTGATTTATATTTGAAAATTGACGTATTGCTTTTATGCGACGTTTTTGAAAGTTTTCGTTTGCTTTGTTTATCTTCACATAATTTAGATTGCGCGCACTATTTAACCGTTCCAGGGTTTGCTTTTGATGCGATGCTATTTTGTACTGGTATTGAACTTGAGTTGCTTAACGAATACGAAATGTATATGTTTTTTGAGGCCGCTGTAAAAGGAGGAATATCGTCATGTATTAAAAAACATTCAAAAGCCAATAACGAATATATAAAAGAAACATATAATCCAAATTATCCTAAAACATTTTTAGCATATTTAGACGCGAATAATCTATACGGGTGGGCGATGAGTGAATATATTCCGTATTCTAACTTTGTATGGACTGATAAAATTACTATTACAGATATATTAAATACCCCTAATAATTCTAAAACAGGGTATATATTAGAAGTCGATATAGAATACCCTGAAAGTTTACACGATAACCATATGGATCTACCATTTCTTCCAATTAATAAAAGTATAAATCACACAAAACAAACAAAATTACTAACTACATTAGAACCAAAAGAACATTATATTTGCCATTATATCAATTTAAAACAAGCTGTCAATCACGGGTTGAAAGTAACTAAAATTCACAGAACGTTAAAATTTTATCAAAAACCATGGTTAAAACCGTATATCGATTTAAATACGGAAAAACGACGAATTGCAACAAACGAGTTTGAAAAAGATTTTTTTAAATTGTTAAATAATTCTGTCTTTGGTAAGTGTATGGAAAATGTAAGAAAAAGAATGAAATTAGATCTTGTAAGTGAAAATAAAAAATTATTAAAACTTATTTCTAAGCCGACTTTCAAAGACAGAATTATATATGATAAATCACTTTGTGCTGTATTATCAAACAAAACGTCTATTTATTTTAATAAACCAATTTATGTAGGTTTCGCGGTATTAGAATTGAGCAAAACCTTAATGTATGAATTTCATTATGATATAATGAAAAAAAAATATGGAAACAAAATTTCGTTATTATATACTGATACTGACAGTTTGTTTTATGAAATATTGACAAATGATTTTTATGAAGATATGTTAGATCCAGATTTGAAAATGTTTTTTGATACTAGCGATTATCCTCCTGATCATAAATGTTATTCTACTATAAATAAAAAAGTAATTGGCAAATTTAAAGACGAATGTAACGGTATTCCGATTAAGGAATTTATTGGTTTACGATCAAAATTATATACCTATACTACGCGTGACAATAATATTCAAAAGAAAGCGAAAGGAATTAAAAAATGTGTAATTAATAACGAGATCGCGTTTAACGATTTCAAAAATTGTCTTCATAATACTCTTTCGGAAACAGAAAAACGTAGAATTATGAAATTAATAAGATCGAAAAAACATATAGTAGAATCGGTATCAATTAATAAATTAGCGTTAAGCAATAATGATGATAAGAGAGTATTATGTGATAACGGGATAAATACAATCCCGTACGGTCATTATTCATTAAGCCATTCAAGTTGATACTTTATAGTCGAACTATGAATCGTCTTTTTATGTTGCAAAATAAACACAATCAACGTAAAAACATCGTTTTTAATATTTACGATACTCAGACTATGGGACTTAAAAATTTTAATATCTGTTATTCTAAAATATTTAAATTTCTTCGTGAAAAAGTAGAAGAATATGATAATAATGTGGAGTGTGTTAAAAATTGTACAAAGTTTGATGTGTATCAAAATACTTGTTGTAATAATCATTTAAAATGCGATCAACGTGTTACTCAACTTTGGAATACTATATCTCAATTATTTTAACATATTTTAATTTACCATGACATTTTATGTATATATTTTTAATACCTGAACAAAAAAACGATATCGACAATATTCAAATAATTTCCTACACAAAAAAATGTTCATTGAAACGCATACTGGAAACGTGATTGTGTTAATTGCAATGAAACCAATAATAAATTAATCTTTTGACCTTCTACTTATAACACGTACTGACGATAATGCGTTTTCTGTCTATATAAACCGATTAAAAATTGTGGCTCAGCATCCAGAAGCATACCAACTGTTGTAATGTATAATCACACAGAATTTTTGAAACGCTTAAAGACGTTTTATAAAATTGAAAAAGCTGGACGAAAAAAACATTATCATAGATTTTATCCTAATAGAAATCAAAATCCTCACAATCTGGCAGCCGCTGGATTTGTTTATGAAGGCGATGGCGACACCGTTCGATGTCTGACATGTAGAATCAGATTTATGGAATGGACAGCGGAGGATTGCCCTATAGCATTACATAAGAAAAGAATGCCGCAATGCCAGTTTGTGATAACACAACTTGGATGTGATCATTATCATCTTTAAGGTATTTTTTTTTAAAATAATTTTTACTATTTTAAAAAAATAGGTGATTATATTAGTTTCACAATATAATTTAATTCGTTACCTGTAAAATAAGTAGGTTCTTCATATGTCGTTTTTACATTTCTCTATTCCAAAAATTTTGTCTTATAAGTCTTTCCTATATCATTTTTTTTAAATATGTAATTATTAAAATATATAATGTATTCTGTACGTTTTTCTATTACTTTTTTTATCTTTAGTTAATAGGATTCAATTTTTAGTTCTTAAAAGTTTAGTTTATCTTTTGTTCAATTTTTAAAAAAATATGACTTTTTTTTCAAAGGATTCTTGGTGCGTTTAATTAACAAATTATTATTTTTGTTTGTTATAGGTTGGGGAGGACTGACTTCCAACTACTGGCAAAAAAAAAATAAAAATAAAAAAAAAAAATAATAAAAAAAAATAAAAAATAATATGTTAATATAATCTTAATTATTTTGTTATCATAGTTCAAATAGTTATTTTGTATGTACTTTATAGTTAATGTAATCTCAATTATTTTGTTATCACAAAATTTGTTAGTCATTTTGTATGTACATAGTTATTTTGTATGTACTTGTTAATATAATCTCAATTATTTTATCGTCATAAAATTTGTAACTGTTCAAATAGTTAGTTTATATGTACTTGTTAATATAATCTCAATTATTTTGTTATCACAAAATTTGTAACTATTCAAATAATCATTTTGTATGTACTTATTAATATAATCTCAATTATTTTGTTATCACAAAATTTGTAACTATTCAAATAATCATTTTGTATGTATTTGTTGATATAATCCGATCATTATATATGTATTTAATGGTATGATAATAAATATTGTGATCTGCTTTGATTTGTTATTATTATTTCGTAGGAATAATTAAAATAAAACCAGTGTTTTGTTAACAATACAATTTATTACACTCTTTACAACAATGAAATATTTCTCAATACAAAAATTCGAGTCATATCAATTTGAAGGTTATAGGTTGTCCATCGACTGTAACGTAAACAAGCGTCGACAATAATACATATCAACTCTATTTTTATAAATTTTATTTACAAACTGAACTTTTATTCTTCTTCATCGATATCACTATCAATTATTGTGTGAAATCGATTGGTCTTTCTTTTGAATTATCAATTGTAATATTAATTCTTTCAATTTGTATAGTACATCATCATTTGCACATTTCAATCCGAATATCGATAGATTATTTTGTTCTGTTCTAACTAATCCGCCCGTAAATTCATTAAAGACATACACAGTGTTATTCTTAAAAAAGTATAAATTGCCATCAGAAAATCTAAATGATGAATCGATTTTAGGCGGTATTCCAGGAAATGTATCGGATATATAACCCCATGATTTAGTAGTGAACATACACTCATTGACTTCTCTATAATAATTATCATCATGAAATATATAAGTTTTACCTGTATAACTGTTAAATACCGCATGCAAATTATTCGGTTGTATGTTAAATAAAGACTGGATATGCTTCGGATAACCATGACTTAATTTAAGACTCATTAAATCAAACATGAATACCAAAGAATCTATAAACATAACTATCTCGCCAGATGGCCGTTGATATACAGCTAAAATTTTTGTGAAATTTCTTGGAAGAAACGTTAACCAATGCTTTATTATAAGCGGTTTGGTGTACATCATCTCTGTCGGATTTAATATCCACAGCCATTTTTCATGTAATATATATAATCGTTTATCGGCAATTAAAAATAAATTAATATTTTTAAAATTACAAAGATCAATTTTATTTGTATCTATAGGACGCTCGTCTTCCGTCTCTGGTATTGAAGAAGATGGTGACATCGGCATGAAAGACGTCATAAAAGTGTTTTGTGTCTTACCATACAAATTTTGAATAGCTAAAATATCATCATCACCTAACTCGATTTTACCGTTGTAATAAGCATACATTACAGAATCTGATACATCTGAATGTGATAAACCTATAGCATGACCGATTTCGTGTATTAAAGTTGCATACAAACTTGATTGGCCAAGAGGAACGACTTTACCAGTCGAATATGACCAATTTTCATCTTCATCAATATGAATTTCTCGTCTTGAATTATTATAATCAGGAAAATATGCGTGCGCTAATGTTCCGCCTTTGCCGTCAAACATTCTCGTACATTGCCATGATTCTTTTTGCATCATATGTTTCAATCGTTTATTAGAAATTAAAATATCTGTATTCACTCTATCATGTTTGAAACGTATACCAGACTTTTCCTCCCATACTGCGAAAGATTGTTTAGTCAATTCTAACACCTCTTGATTCGCTAAATAATAATGCCATGTTACTTCGGGCTTGTTCCATTTGAAACTAGATACTCGATAATCGATAATATCACTGTTACCGCACCTAGTTTTCGACATTAAGTTTATAGTTTCATTATTTAATTCGCCATCAGTAGGCAATTTATAGTATTCTTGAAATATAAGTAACGCGTTAGCAATATCTGATTCATTTACCGCTTGCAACGAAAATTCATCATATGTTTTAAGATAACCATAGTCATATAAATATCGCTTAACTTTATCCATTTCAATCTGTGTTGTATTATCGGCCGAAGAATTTGCTAGTAATATTTGATCGCATTTTGCCCATAATGTTAAAAAAAATATTACAGATTTAAGCGGCGTCATAGTTTCCGATTGTACTGTACAATGACAAATACCAAATAACGTTATTAATAAAAAAAATATATCACGCCATTATCCCTTCTCCTAAACATTTGTTTACAAACAGACGCGCTCCGGCGGCGGTCGCCGAACTCCGAATGTTTACGTTTACGTTTTTCGTGTCCCAGCTTTGCGTTGTTTACGTTTGTCGGAATGTTTATGTTTACGTTTGTTACTGGGTCAGCGTGCCGTCGACGCGGCGGCCAAAGAAAACAACGAGCACGTGGTGATAGCCGCCGCGTCGGCGAGAGAGAAAAAAACGTAAACATAAACATTCCGACAAACGTAAACAACGCAAAGCTGGGACACGAAAAACGTAAACATAAACACGAAGAGGTCGATGACCGCGCGGTGGGTGCGGGGCGAGGCGGGGGTGGGGAGGAAGGAAAAAATGTAAACATAAACAGAGGAGAGAACGTAAACAACGCAAAGCTGGGACACGCGGTGGAGAAAAAAACGTAAACATAAACACGAAGAGGTCGATGACCGCGCGGCGGCGGCGGTGGGTGCGGGGCGAGGTGGGGGTGGGGAGGAAGGAAAAATGTAAACATAAACAGAGGAGTGGGGGGCGTGGCGAGAGAGAAAAAATGTAAACAAACCGAAAAAAACGTAAACAAACGAGCGGAGTTGAGTGACCGCGCGGGCGGTATGTAGGTGAAGACGGGGGTGGAGGGAGTGAAAAAAATGTAAACATAAACAAACGAGGGGGGCGTGGCTGTCCCAGAACCAACCTTTTATTACTACTGCCGAATAATTTATAACGCCGAAACAAGAATGGTGTAAGCAGCGTTTACACCATAAAAATGTCAGTTCTTGTGGAAGCAATGGGCGCTAGAGTCCAACATAAAAGTCAATAGAGTGTGTGGAAAGGAGCTGGCCGTTACAAGCCAGGGGCATAAATATAGCATATATGCAAATGTGTAAATGCCTTGAACGGTTTACCCGTGAGGTTATTTACCAAATTGTAACGTGGTTGGTGGTTGGGGGGGTTATAAAAAAAAGCTGTGGTTTTAAATAATTTGCTGTACGGTATTAATCCTGTTTTGCATTGTATAAAGTTAACTGAAGTAGTGTGTCTTGTAATAAGGACATTGAAAGAGTAAATGTAGATTTTAATGGAAAGGGAATATTGTTAATTGAATCAATAATGGAATGGGGTAATCCTTTTTTGTGATTGGAGTTGGTAGGTAAATTTGAATTATCTTTGGAATTCAAATTTTTTTAAATTTGTTTGTTGTTTCTAACATAAATGGTCAATGTGTGTTGTATAAGTTACAGAGGTAAAGATAATATGGAATATGTAGTATCAAAAAAAAAAAATCTATTATGTTAGTTTAAGGATATGTGTTAGGCAACATTCTTTGTTCAAGTAGAAAATTGAGATAAGAACCAGTACTATGCAAAGGACAAACCAGTACGAGCTAAGAGGAAACCAAATTATTGGATATGGCATTGTGAAAGACCAGTTATTGATATTTTTACCGAGTCTGGTGATACTGTGGTGGCATGCCTGTCTGACTTTATAGTGTTGGGATCTCGACAAGGGAAGTCCAGTAAGGTCATGCAGGTGCAGCCGCAGTCACCGGACTAGGAGGGGTAAGTAACCCATGATTTAGTAAGAGAGTAAGGGGGTAATGGCGCCATATCCTAATTGGTCCTCTTAGGATTTATGCAACGAGAGTTTTTATGCTTCGGCATAAAACCTCTCATTGGGGGGGGGGGTATTGTAATGGGGCATATTAGCCAACCCGTTTTAACCAATCAATGTACAACTTTTGGGGAACGGCCTGTAGTGGTACTAGGAACACGCTGGTACCAGCACATAAATTCGCAGACAACATGGCAAAAGAAACGAATTTCCATTTCCAGTCTACCGAAACATACGATGAAAAATAACCAATCAGAGAACGAGTTGAGGCAGCGCAGCCAACGCCTAACGCCAGGCATGTACGCAACTGAGCGCACGAGGTTCGTGCAGTTCGTCACCACTAGTCAAACAGTACAGCCGTAAATGTAAACGCAGCCTCGGAATTTCGGTAGACCGACGCAAATACAATAGCCAAGGTCTACCGAAATATGTAAAAGTGCCGAAGAAGAACATAAGGAAGAAAAAGTGTCAGTGAAATCTAAATAATATGTAAATGTGCAGAATTAAAACAGTGTTTGATGATGAAAGTGGGAGTGAAGTGAGAAAGATGGCGGAATAGCACGTGCAGGTACAATATACAATCAGCTGCATAAAAATTAAAATTAAAAAATATCAAAAGAGCTCAGAAATCGAGGGGTGTTAACAAGTGTAAAGAGTGAGAGAGTGTGTGTGGGGAAAAGGGAAAAATAAAACATAAAAGTACTGGTTGGTCAAGAAAGATTAGTCTATAGGGCATTTGTTTAAGTAATTTCATGTTTCTGAATTATTAAAGTAGCAGATAAAAAGAGAATAGAACATTGAATTTAAAATAAATAAGATTTGTTGTAACAGAATAAATATGTGGTAGAATAATTATTTCGCCGTGAACCATTTCCTACACTTTGTGCTGAAAAACTCGTCTAACGAATCGGGAATTTTCTGAATTAAGGAAGGTCAGATAGCAAATTGTCCAAGTGTTTTTTAATTAAGGGAAAGAGTGTAAAGACTAACTGCTACGGAAACTGAGTTCCGAGCTACCATCTGGAGCTTCTGCCTCGTGGCCCTGCCCAAGTAGGGCATGTGCTCTGTAGCAGGCTGTTTCTCGGCTGTTGTGCTAGCCTACACTAGCGCAGTATACACCCAGGGCGTTTCCACGAATCACCTGGACATATACGATACCTGTCAAGTTCAGCCACAAGAGGATTGTCTGGGAACCTCGCCACACGTGCATAAAATTTGCGTGCCAGCCGCCTGAAAGTGTCGTCTAAGGAGCGGACGCCAAGTCCTCTCCTTAGAAGGTGAGATGAAAAGCGACGGGGGACTTTGGCCGCTAGCCGAAGGCCCCTGTCGAGGACGCTCTGCAACTTCTTTTTATGCATTGTGGCGAGGTAACCCCAAACCGGGCAAGCGTAGGTAATGACTGGCAGCAGATACGGACTGATGATCATCTTGCCCAATTTCCTGGTCATGGCTGAGCTGATCAGGAGTGGAAACAGTAAGCTCAGACGAGCGGATGCTCGCTTATGAACTGTCTGAGCGTGGGTATGCAAGGATCCGATGGTCAAGGTGTACTCCGAGGTACTTGACCTCGTTGGACCAGAGCAAGTACGTCCTGCCGATGCGTAACTGCCCAACAGGGCGCTTCCGTCGCTTAGAGAATTCGACGGCTACACTCTTGGTACCATTGAGAGTCACCCTCCAATTATCAGTCCAGTCCCCGAGAGAGTCGAGCTGGCACTGCAGTCGTAGGACGGTTCTTTCCACATGACGATCGGCCGTATATACGATGTGGGTAGGCTTATTGTACCCTGACCATACTGGTTATTATTTTCAAAATTTGTGACTTTAGAAATTAACCGGAGGGTGAATCAGGGGAATCTACCATAAACTTTGGAACAGCGGCTATCCATCGAATGGGATAGTAGACCGTTTAAGGGCTTATAAATAAATTTTAGTAGGATTACTGGTGTCTTATATACCAGTAATGCCGAATGTTTTATAACACCCAAACAAGAATGGTGTAAGCAGCGTTTACACCATAAAAATGTCAGTTCTTGTGGAAGCAATGGGCGCTACAGTCCAACATAAAAGTCAATAGAGTGTGTGGAAAGGAGCTGGCCGTTACAAGCCAGGAGCATAAATATAGCATTTATGCAAATGTGTAAATGCCTTGAACGGTTTACCCGTGAGGTTATTTACCAAATTGTAACGTGGTTGGCGGTTGGGGGGGTTATAAAAAAAAGCTGTGGTTTTAAATAATTTGCTGTACGGTATTAATCCTGTTTTGCATTTTATAAAGTTAACTGAAGTAGTGTGTCTTGTAATAAGGACATTGAAAGAGTAAATGTAGATTTTAATGGAAAGGGAATATTGTTAATTGAATCAATAATGGAATGGGGTAATCCTTTTTTGTGATTGGAGTTGGTAGGTAAATTTGAATTATCTTTGGAATTCAAATTTTTTTAAATTTGTTTGTTGTTTCTAACATAAATGGTCAATGTGTGTTGTATAAGTTACAGAGGTAAAGATAATATGGAATATGTAGTATCAAAAAAAAAAAAATCTATTATGTTAGTTTAAGGATATGTGTTAGGCAACATTCTTTGTTCAAGTAGATAATTGAGATAAAAACCAGTACTATGCAAAGGACAAACCAGTACGAGCTAAGAGGAAACCAAATTATTGGATATGGCATTGTGAAAGACCAGTTATTGATATTTTTACCGAGTCTGGTGATACTGTGGTGGCATGCCTGTCTGACTTTATAGTGTTGGGATCTCGACAAGGGAAGTCCAGTAAGGTCATGCAGGTGCAGCCGCAGTCACCGGACTAGGAGGGGTAAGTAACCCATGATTTAGTAAGAGAGTAAGGGGGTAATGGCGCCATATCCTAACTGGTCCTCTTAGGATTTATGCAACGAGAGTTTTTATGCTTCGGCATAAAACCTCTCATTGGGGGGGGGTATTGTAATGGGGCAGATTAGCCAACCCGTTTTAACCAATCAATGTACAACTTTTGGGGAACGGCCTGTAGTGGTACTAGGAACACGCTGGTACCAGCACATAAATTCGCAGACAACATGGCAAAAGAAACGAATTTCCATCTCCAGTCTACCGAAACATACGATTAAAAATAACCAATCAGAGAACGAGTTGAGGCAGCGCAGCCAACGCCTAACGCCAGGCATGTACGCAACTGAGCGCACGAGGTTCGTGCAGTTCGTCACCACTAGTCAAACAGTACAGCCGTAAATGTAAACGCAGCCTCGGAATTTCGGTAGACCGACGCAAATACAATAGCCAAGGTCTACCGAAATATGTAAAAGTGCCGAAGAAGAACATAAGGAAGAAAAAGTGTCAGTGAAATCTAAATAATATGTAAATGTGCAGAATTAAAACAGTGTTTGATGATGAAAGTGGGAGTGAAGTGAGAAAGATGGCGGAATAGCACGTGCAGGTACAATATACAATCAGCTGCATAAAAATTAAAATTAATAAATATCAAAAGAGCTCAGAAATCGAGGGGTGTTAACAAGTGTAAAGAGTGAGAGAGTGTGTGTGGGGGAAAAGGGAAAAATAAAACATAAAAGTACTGGTTGGTCAAGAAAGATTAGTCTATAGGGCATTTGTTTAAGTAATTTCATGTTTCTGAATTATTAAAGTAGCAGATAAAAAGAGAATAGAACATTGAATTTAAAATAAATAAGATTTGTTGTAACAGAATAAATATGTGGTAGAATAATTATTTCGCCGTGAACCATTTCCTACACTTTGTGCTGAAAAACTCGTCTAACGAATCGGGAATTTTCTGAATTAAGGAAGGTCAGATAGCAAATTGTCCAAGTGTTTTTTAATTAAGGGAAAGAGTGTAAAGACTAACTGCTACGGAAACTGAGTTCCGAGCTACCATCTGGAGCTTCTGCCTCGTGGCCCTGCCCAAGTAGGGCATGTGCTCTGTAGCAGGCTGTTTCTCGGCTGTTGTGCTAGCCTACACTAGCGCAGTATACACCCAGGGCGTTTCCACGAATCACCTGGACATATACGATACCTGTCAAGTTCAGCCACAAGAGGATTGTCTGGGAACCTCGCCACACGTGCATAAAATTTGCGTGCCAGCCGCCTGAAAGTGTCGTCTAAGGAGCGGACGCCAAGTCCTCTCCTTAGAAGGTGAGATGAAAAGCGACGGGGGACTTTGGCCGCTAGCCGAAGGCCCCTGTCGAGGACGCTCTGCAACTTCTTTTTATGCATTGTGGCGAGGTAACCCCAAACCGGGCAAGCGTAGGTAATGACTGGCAGCAGATACGGGCTGATGATCATCTTGCCCAATTTCCTGGTCATGGCTGAGCTGATCAGGAGTGGAAACAGTAAGCTCAGACGAGCGGATGCTCGCTTATGAACTGTCTGAGCGTGGGTATGCAAGGATCCGATGGTCAAGGTGTACTCCGAGGTACTTGACCTCGTTGGACCAGAGCAAGTACGTCCTGCCGATGCGTAACTGCCTAACAGGGTGCTTCCGTCGCTTAGAGAATTCGACGGCTACACTCTTGGTACCATTGAGAGTCACCCTCCAATTATCAGTCCAGTCCCCGAGAGAGTCGAGCTGGCACTGCAGTCGTAGGACGGTTCTTTCCACATGACGATCGGCCGTATATACGATGTGGGTAGGCTTATTGTACCCTGACCATACTGGTTATTATTTTCAAAATTTGTGACTTTAGAAATTAACCGGAGGGTGAATCAGGGGAATCTACCATAAACTTTGGAACAGCGGCTATCCATCGAATGGGATAGTAGACCGTTTAAGGGCTTATAAATAAATTTTAGTAGGATTACTGGTGTCTTATATACCAGTAATGCCGAATAATTTATAACGCCGAAACAAGAATGGTGTAAGCAGCGTTTACACCATAAAAATGTCAGTTCTTGTGGAAGCAATGGGCGCTAGAGTCCAACATAAAAGTCAATAGAGTGTGTGGAAAGGAGCTGGCCGTTACAAGCCAGGGGCATAAATATAGCATATATGCAAATGTGTAAATGCCTTGAACGGTTTACCCGTGAGGTTATTTACCAAATTGTAACGTGGTTGGTGGTTGGGGGGGTTATAAAAAAAAGCTGTGGTTTTAAATAATTTGCTGTACGGTATTAATCCTGTTTTGCATTGTATAAAGTTAACTGAAGTAGTGTGTCTTGTAATAAGGACATTGAAAGAGTAAATGTAGATTTTAATGGAAAGGGAATATTGTTAATTGAATCAATAATGGAATGGGGTAATCCTTTTTTGTGATTGGAGTTGGTAGGTAAATTTGAATTATCTTTGGAATTCAAATTTTTTTAAATTTGTTTGTTGTTTCTAACATAAATGGTCAATGTGTGTTGTATAAGTTACAGAGGTAAAGATAATATGGAATATGTAGTATCAAAAAAAAAAAATCTATTATGTTAGTTTAAGGATATGTGTTAGGCAACATTCTTTGTTCAAGTAGAAAATTGAGATAAGAACCAGTACTATGCAAAGGACAAACCAGTACGAGCTAAGAGGAAACCAAATTATTGGATATGGCATTGTGAAAGACCAGTTATTGATATTTTTACCGAGTCTGGTGATACTGTGGTGGCATGCCTGTCTGACTTTATAGTGTTGGGATCTCGACAAGGGAAGTCCAGTAAGGTCATGCAGGTGCAGCCGCAGTCACCGGACTAGGAGGGGTAAGTAACCCATGATTTAGTAAGAGAGTAAGGGGGTAATGGCGCCATATCCTAATTGGTCCTCTTAGGATTTATGCAACGAGAGTTTTTATGCTTCGGCATAAAACCTCTCATTGGGGGGGGGTATTGTAATGGGGCATATTAGCCAACCCGTTTTAACCAATCAATGTACAACTTTTGGGGAACGGCCTGTAGTGGTACTAGGAACACGCTGGTACCAGCACATAAATTCGCAGACAACATGGCAAAAGAAACGAATTTCCATTTCCAGTCTACCGAAACATACGATGAAAAATAACCAATCAGAGAACGAGTTGAGGCAGCGCAGCCAACGCCTAACGCCAGGCATGTACGCAACTGAGCGCACGAGGTTCGTGCAGTTCGTCACCACTAGTCAAACAGTACAGCCGTAAATGTAAACGCAGCCTCGGAATTTCGGTAGACCGACGCAAATACAATAGCCAAGGTCTACCGAAATATGTAAAAGTGCCGAAGAAGAACATAAGGAAGAAAAAGTGTCAGTGAAATCTAAATAATATGTAAATGTGCAGAATTAAAACAGTGTTTGATGATGAAAGTGGGAGTGAAGTGAGAAAGATGGCGGAATAGCACGTGCAGGTACAATATACAATCAGCTGCATAAAAATTAAAATTAAAAAATATCAAAAGAGCTCAGAAATCGAGGGGTGTTAACAAGTGTAAAGAGTGAGAGAGTGTGTGTGGGGAAAAGGGAAAAATAAAACATAAAAGTACTGGTTGGTCAAGAAAGATTAGTCTATAGGGCATTTGTTTAAGTAATTTCATGTTTCTGAATTATTAAAGTAGCAGATAAAAAGAGAATAGAACATTGAATTTAAAATAAATAAGATTTGTTGTAACAGAATAAATATGTGGTAGAATAATTATTTCGCCGTGAACCATTTCCTACACTTTGTGCTGAAAACTCGTCTAACGAATCGGGAATTTTCTGAATTAAGGAAGGTCAGATAGCAAATTGTCCAAGTGTTTTTTAATTAAGGGAAAGAGTGTAAAGACTAACTGCTACGGAAACTGAGTTCCGAGCTACCATCTGGAGCTTCTGCCTCGTGGCCCTGCCCAAGTAGGGCATGTGCTCTGTAGCAGGCTGTTTCTCGGCTGTTGTGCTAGCCTACACTAGCGCAGTATACACCCAGGGCGTTTCCACGAATCACCTGGACATATACGATACCTGTCAAGTTCAGCCACAAGAGGATTGTCTGGGAACCTCGCCACACGTGCATAAAATTTGCGTGCCAGCCGCCTGAAAGTGTCGTCTAAGGAGCGGACGCCAAGTCCTCTCCTTAGAAGGTGAGATGAAAAGCGACGGGGGACTTTGGCCGCTAGCCGAAGGCCCCTGTCGAGGACGCTCTGCAACTTCTTTTTATGCATTGTGGCGAGGTAACACCAAACCGGGCAAGCGTAGGTAATGACTGGCAGCAGATACGGGCTGATGATCATCTTGCCCAATTTCCTGGTCATGGCTGAGCTGATCAGGAGTGGAAACAGTAAGCTCAGACGAGCGGATGCTCGCTTATGAACTGTCTGAGCGTGGGTATGCAAGGATCCGATGGTCAAGGTGTACTCCGAGGTACTTGACCTCGTTGGACCAGAGCAAGTACGTCCTGCCGATGCGTAACTGCCTAACAGGGTGCTTCCGTCGCTTAGAGAATTCGACGGCTACACTCTTGGTACCATTGAGAGTCACCCTCCAATTATCAGTCCAGTCCCCGAGAGAGTCGAGCTGGCACTGCAGTCGTAGGACGGTTCTTTCCACATGACGATCGGCCGTATATACGATGTGGGTAGGCTTATTGTACCCTGACCATACTGGTTATTATTTTCAAAATTTGTGACTTTAGAAATTAACCGGAGGGTGAATCAGGGGAATCTACCATAAACTTTGGAACAGCGGCTATCCATCGAATGGGATAGTAGACCGTTTAAGGGCTTATAAATAAATTTTAGTAGGATTACTGGTGTCTTATATACCAGTAATGCCGAATACTTTATAACGCCGAAACAAGAATGGTGTAAGCAGCGTTTACACCATAAAAATGTCAGTTCTTGTGGAAGCAATGGGCGCTAGAGTCCAACATAAAAGTCAATAGAGTGTGTGGAAAGGAGCTGGCCGTTACAAGCCAGGGGCATAAATATAGCATATATGCAAATGTGTAAATGCCTTGAACGGTTTACCCGTGAGGTTATTTACCAAATTGTAACGTGGTTGGTGGTTGGGGGGGTTATAAAAAAAAGCTGTGGTTTTAAATAATTTGCTGTACGGTATTAATCCTGTTTTGCATTGTATAAAGTTAACTGAAGTAGTGTGTCTTGTAATAAGGACATTGAAAGAGTAAATGTAGATTTTAATGGAAAGGGAATATTGTTAATTGAATCAATAATGGAATGGGGTAATCCTTTTTTGTGATTGGAGTTGGTAGGTAAATTTGAATTATCTTTGGAATTCAAATTTTTTTAAATTTGTTTGTTGTTTCTAACATAAATGGTCAATGTGTGTTGTATAAGTTACAGAGGTAAAGATAATATGGAATATGTAGTATCAAAAAAAAAAAATCTATTATGTTAGTTTAAGGATATGTGTTAGGCAACATTCTTTGTTCAAGTAGAAAATTGAGATAAGAACCAGTACTATGCAAAGGACAAACCAGTACGAGCTAAGAGGAAACCAAATTATTGGATATGGCATTGTGAAAGACCAGTTATTGATATTTTTACCGAGTCTGGTGATACTGTGGTGGCATGCCTGTCTGACTTTATAGTGTTGGGATCTCGACAAGGGAAGTCCAGTAAGGTCATGCAGGTGCAGCCGCAGTCACCGGACTAGGAGGGGTAAGTAACCCATGATTTAGTAAGAGAGTAAGGGGGTAATGGCGCCATATCCTAATTGGTCCTCTTAGGATTTATGCAACGAGAGTTTTTATGCTTCGGCATAAAACCTCTCATTGGGGGGGGTATTGTAATGGGGCATATTAGCCAACCCGTTTTAACCAATCAATGTACAACTTTTGGGGAACGGCCTGTAGTGGTACTAGGAACACGCTGGTACCAGCACATAAATTCGCAGACAACATGGCAAAAGAAACGAATTTCCATTTCCAGTCTACCGAAACATACGATGAAAAATAACCAATCAGAGAACGAGTTGAGGCAGCGCAGCCAACGCCTAACGCCAGGCATGTACGCAACTGAGCGCACGAGGTTCGTGCAGTTCGTCACCACTAGTCAAACAGTACAGCCGTAAATGTAAACGCAGCCTCGGAATTTCGGTAGACCGACGCAAATACAATAGCCAAGGTCTACCGAAATATGTAAAAGTGCCGAAGAAGAACATAAGGAAGAAAAAGTGTCAGTGAAATCTAAATAATATGTAAATGTGCAGAATTAAAACAGTGTTTGATGATGAAAGTGGGAGTGAAGTGAGAAAGATGGCGGAATAGCACGTGCAGGTACAATATACAATCAGCTGCATAAAAATTAAAATTAAAAAATATCAAAAGAGCTCAGAAATCGAGGGGTGTTAACAAGTGTAAAGAGTGAGAGAGTGTGTGTGGGGAAAAGGGAAAAATAAAACATAAAAGTACTGGTTGGTCAAGAAAGATTAGTCTATAGGGCATTTGTTTAAGTAATTTCATGTTTCTGAATTATTAAAGTAGCAGATAAAAAGAGAATAGAACATTGAATTTAAAATAAATAAGATTTGTTGTAACAGAATAAATATGTGGTAGAATAATTATTTCGCCGTGAACCATTTCCTACACTTTGTGCTGAAAAACTCGTCTAACGAATCGGGAATTTTCTGAATTAAGGAAGGTCAGATAGCTAAATTGTCCAAGTGTTTTTTAATTAAGGGAAAGAGTGTAAAGACTAACTGCTACGGAAACTGAGTTCCGAGCTACCATCTGGAGCTTCTGCCTCGTGGCCCTGCCCAAGTAGGGCATGTGCTCTGTAGCAGGCTGTTTCTCGGCTGTTGTGCTAGCCTACACTAGCGCAGTATACACCCAGGGCGTTTCCACGAATCACCTGGACATATACGATACCTGCCAAGGTCAGCCACAAGAGGATTGTCTGGGAACCTCGCCACACGTGCATAAAATTTGCGTGCCAGCCGCCTGAAAGTGTCGTCTAAGGAGCGGACGCCAAGTCCTCTCCTTAGAAGGTGAGATGAAAAGCGACGGGGGACTTTGGCCGCTAGCCGAAGGCCCCTGTCGAGGACGCTCTGCAACTTCTTTTTATGCATTGTGGCGAGGTAACCCCAAACCGGGCAAGCGTAGGTAATGACTGGCAGCAGATACGGACTGATGATCATCTTGCCCAATTTCCTGGTCATGGCTGAGCTGATCAGGAGTGGAAACAGTAAGCTCAGACGAGCGGATGCTCGCTTATGAACTGTCTGAGCGTGGGTATGCAAGGATCCGATGGTCAAGGTGTACTCCGAGGTACTTGACCTCGTTGGACCAGAGCAAGTACGTCCTGCCGATGCGTAACTGCCCAACAGGGCGCTTCCGTCGCTTAGAGAATTCGACGGCTACACTCTTGGTACCATTGAGAGTCACCCTCCAATTATCAGTCCAGTCCCCGAGAGAGTCGAGCTGGCACTGCAGTCGTAGGACGGTTCTTTCCACATGACGATCGGCCGTATATACGATGTGGGTAGGCTTATTGTACCCTGACCATACTGGTTATTATTTTCAAAATTTGTGACTTTAGAAATTAACCGGAGGGTGAATCAGGGGAATCTACCATAAACTTTGGAACAGCGGCTATCCATCGAATGGGATAGTAGACCGTTTAAGGGCTTATAAATAAATTTTAGTAGGATTACTGGTGTCTTATATACCAGTTATGCCGAATACTTCATAACGCCGAAACAAGAATGGTGTAAGCAGCGTTTACACCATAAAAATGTCAGTTCTTGTGGAAGCAATGGGCGCTACAGTCCAACATAAAAGTCAATAGAGTGTGTGGAAAGGAGCTGGCCGTTACAAGCCAGGAGCATAAATATAGCATTTATGCAAATGTGTAAATGCCTTGAACGGTTTACCCGTGAGGTTATTTACGAAATTGTAACGTGGTTGGCGGTTGGGGGGGTTATAAAAAAAAGCTGTGGTTTTAAATAATTTGCTGTACGGTATTAATCCTGTTTTGCATTTTATAAAGTTAACTGAAGTAGTGTGTCTTGTAATAAGGACATTGAAAGAGTAAATGTAGATTTTAATGGAAAGGGAATATTGTTAATTGAATCAATAATGGAATGGGGTAATCCTTTTTTGTGATTGGAGTTGGTAGGTAAATTTGAATTATCTTTGGAATTCAAATTTTTTTAAATTTGTTTGTTGTTTCTAACATAAATGGTCAATGTGTGTTGTATAAGTTACAGAGGTAAAGATAATATGGAATATGTAGTATCAAAAAAAAAAAAAATCTATTATGTTAGTTTAAGGATATGTGTTAGGCAACATTCTTTGTTCAAGTAGATAATTGAGATAAAAACCAGTACTATGCAAAGGACAAACCAGTACGAGCTAAGAGGAAACCAAATTATTGGATATGGCATTGTGAAAGACCAGTTATTGATATTTTTACCGAGTCTGGTGATACTGTGGTGGCATGCCTGTCTGACTTTATAGTGTTGGGATCTCGACAAGGGAAGTCCAGTAAGGTCATGCAGGTGCAGCCGCAGTCACCGGACTAGGAGGGGTAAGTAACCCATGATTTAGTAAGAGAGTAAGGGGGTAATGGCGCCATATCCTAACTGGTCCTCTTAGGATTTATGCAACGAGAGTTTTTATGCTTCGGCATAAAACCTCTCATTGGGGGGGGGTATTGTAATGGGGCAGATTAGCCAACCCGTTTTAACCAATCAATGTACAACTTTTGGGGAACGGCCTGTAGTGGTACTAGGAACACGCTGGTACCAGCACATAAATTCGCAGACAACATGGCAAAAGAAACGAATTTCCATCTCCAGTCTACCGAAACATACGATTAAAAATAACCAATCAGAGAACGAGTTGAGGCAGCGCAGCCAACGCCTAACGCCAGGCATGTACGCAACTGAGCGCACGAGGTTCGTGCAGTTCGTCACCACTAGTCAAACAGTACAGCCGTAAATGTAAACGCAGCCTCGGAATTTCGGTAGACCGACGCAAATACAATAGCCAAGGTCTACCGAAATATGTAAAAGTGCCGAAGAAGAACATAAGGAAGAAAAAGTGTCAGTGAAATCTAAATAATATGTAAATGTGCAGAATTAAAACAGTGTTTGATGATGAAAGTGGGAGTGAAGTGAGAAAGATGGCGGAATAGCACGTGCAGGTACAATATACAATCAGCTGCATAAAAATTAAAATTAATAAATATCAAAAGAGCTCAGAAATCGAGGGGTGTTAACAAGTGTAAAGAGTGAGAGAGTGTGTGTGGGGGAAAAGGGAAAAATAAAACATAAAAGTACTGGTTGGTCAAGAAAGATTAGTCTATAGGGCATTTGTTTAAGTAATTTCATGTTTCTGAATTATTAAAGTAGCAGATAAAAAGAGAATAGAACATTGAATTTAAAATAAATAAGATTTGTTGTAACAGAATAAATATGTGGTAGAATAATTATTTCGCCGTGAACCATTTCCTACACTTTGTGCTGAAAAACTCGTCTAACGAATCGGGAATTTTCTGAATTAAGGAAGGTCAGATAGCAAATTGTCCAAGTGTTTTTTAATTAAGGGAAAGAGTGTAAAGACTAACTGCTACGGAAACTGAGTTCCGAGCTACCATCTGGAGCTTCTGCCTCGTGGCCCTGCCCAAGTAGGGCATGTGCTCTGTAGCAGGCTGTTTCTCGGCTGTTGTGCTAGCCTACACTAGCGCAGTATACACCCAGGGCGTTTCCACGAATCACCTGGACATATACGATACCTGTCAAGTTCAGCCACAAGAGGATTGTCTGGGAACCTCGCCACACGTGCATAAAATTTGCGTGCCAGCCGCCTGAAAGTGTCGTCTAAGGAGCGGACGCCAAGTCCTCTCCTTAGAAGGTGAGATGAAAAGCGACGGGGGACTTTGGCCGCTAGCCGAAGGCCCCTGTCGAGGACGCTCTGCAACTTCTTTTTATGCATTGTGGCGAGGTAACCCCAAACCGGGCAAGCGTAGGTAATGACTGGCAGCAGATACGGGCTGATGATCATCTTGCCCAATTTCCTGGTCATGGCTGAGCTGATCAGGAGTGGAAACAGTAAGCTCAGACGAGCGGATGCTCGCTTATGAACTGTCTGAGCGTGGGTATGCAAGGATCCGATGGTCAAGGTGTACTCCGAGGTACTTGACCTCGTTGGACCAGAGCAAGTACGTCCTGCCGATGCGTAACTGCCCAACAGGGTGCTTCCGTCGCTTAGAGAATTCGACGGCTACACTCTTGGTACCATTGAGAGTCACCCTCCAATTATCAGTCCAGTCCCCGAGACAGTCGAGCTGGCACTGCAGTCGTAGGACGGTTCTTTCCACATGACGATCGGCCGTATATACGATGTGGGTAGGCTTATTGTACCCTGACCATACTGGGTATTATTTTCAAAATTTGTGACTTTAGAAATTAACCGGAGGGTGAATCAGGGGAATCTACCATAAACTTTGGAACAGCGGCTATCCATCGAATGGGATAGTAGACCGTTTAAGGGCTTATAAATAAATTTTAGTAGGATTACTGGTGTCTTATATACCAGTAATGCCGAATATTTTATAAAGCCGAAACAAGAATGGTGTAAGCAGCGTTTACACCATAAAAATGTCAGTTCTTGTGGAAGCAATGGGCGCTACAGTCCAACATAAAAGTCAATAGAGTGTGTGGAAAGGAGCTGGCCGTTACAAGCCAGGGGCATAAATATAGCATTTATGCAAATGTGTAAATGCCTTGAACGGTTTACCCGTGAGGTTATTTACCAAATTGTAACGTGGTTGGGGGAGTTATAAAAAAAAGCTGTGGTTTTAAATAATTTGCTGTACTGTATTAATCCTGTTTTGCATTGTATAAAGTTAACTGAAGTAGTGTGTCTTGTAATAAGGACATTGAAAGAGTAAATGTAGATTTTAATGGAAAGGGAATATTGTTAATTGAATCAATAATGGAATGGGGTAATCCTTTTTTGTGATTGGAGTTGGTAGGTAAATTTGAATTATCTTTGGAATTCAAATTTTTTAAAATTTGTTTGTTGTTTCTAACATAAATGGTCAATGTGTGTTGTATAAGTTACAGAGGTAAAGATAATATGGAATATGTAGTATCAAAAAAAAAAAATCTATTATGTTAGTTTAAGGATATGTGTTAGGCAACATTCTTTGTTCAAGTAGATAATTGAGATAAAAACCAGTACTATGCAAAGGACAAACCAGTACGAGCTAAGAGGAAACCAAATTATTGGATATGGCATTGTGAAAGACCAGTTATTGATACTTTTACCGAGTCTGGTGATACTGTGGTGGCATGCCTGTCTGACTTTATAGTGTTGGGATCTCGACAAGGGAAGTCCAGTAAGGTCATGCAGGTGCAGCCGCAGTCACCGGACTAGGAGGGGTAAGTAACCCATGATTTAGTAAGAGAGTAAGGGGGTAATGGCGCCATATCCTAACTGGTCCTCTTAGGATTTATGCAACGAGAGTTTTTATGCTTCGGCATAAAACCTCTCATTGGGGGGGGGTATTGTAATGGGGCAGATTAGCCAACCCGTTTTAACCAATCAATGTACAACTTTTGGGGAACGGCCTGTAGTGGTACTAGGAACACGTTGGTACCAGCACATAAATTCGCAGACAACATGGCAAAAGAAACGAATTTCCATCTCCAGTCTACCGAAACATACGATTAAAAATAACCAATCAGAGAACGAGTTGAGGCAGCGCAGCCAACGCCTAACGCCAGGCATGTACGCAACTGAGCGCACGAGGTTCGTGCAGTTCGTCACCACTAGTCAAACAGTACAGCCGTAAATGTAAACGCAGCCTCGGAATTTCGGTAGACCGACGCAAATACAATAGCCAAGGTCTACCGAAATATGTAAAAGTGCCGAAGAAGAACATAAGGAAGAAAAAGTGTCAGTGAAATCTAAATAATATGTAAATGTGCAGAATTAAAACAGTGTTTGATGATGAAAGTGGGAGTGAAGTGAGAAAGATGGCGGAATAGCACGTGCAGGTACAATATACAATCAGCTGCATAAAAATTAAAATTAATAAATATCAAAAGAGCTCAGAAATCGAGGGGTGTTAACAAGTGTAAAGAGTGAGAGAGTGTGTGTGGGGAAAAAGGGAAAAATAAAACATAAAAGTACTGGTTGGTCAAGAAAGATTAGTCTATAGGGCATTTGTTTAAGTAATTTCGTGTTTCTGAATTATTAAAGTAGCAGATAAAAAGAGAATAGAACATTGAATTTAAAATAAATAAGATTTGTTGTAACAGAATAAATATGTGGTAGAATAATTATTTCGCCGTGAACCATTTCCTACACTTTGTGCTGAAAAACTCGTCTAACGAATCGGGAATTTTCTGAATTAAGGAAGGTCAGATAGCAAATTGTCCAAGTGTTTTTTAATTAAGGGAAAGAGTGTAAAGACTAACTGCTACGGAAACTGAGTTCCGAGCTACCATCTGGAGCTTCTGCCTCGTGGCCCTGCCCAAGTAGGGCATGTGCTCTGTAGCAGGCTGTTTCTCGGCTGTTGTGCTAGCCTACACTAGCGCAGTATACACCCAGGGCGTTTCCACGAATCACCTGGACATATACGATACCTGTCAAGTTCAGCCACAAGAGGATTGTCTGGGAACCTCGCCACACGTGCATAAAATTTGCGTGCCAGCCGCCTGAAAGTGTCGTCTAAGGAGCGGACGCCAAGTCCTCTCCTTAGAAGGTGAGATGAAAAGCGACGGGGGACTTTGGCCGCTAGCCGAAGGCCCCTGTCGAGGACGCTCTGCAACTTCTTTTTATGCATTGTGGCGAGGTAACCCCAAACCGGGCAAGCGTAGGTAATGACTGGCAGCAGATACGGGCTGATGATCATCTTGCCCAATTTCCTGGTCATGGCTGAGCTGATCAGGAGTGGAAACAGTAAGCTCAGACGAGCGGATGCTCGCTTATGAACTGTCTGAGCGTGGGTATGCAAGGATCCGATGGTCAAGGTGTACTCCGAGGTACTTGACCTCGTTGGACCAGAGCAAGTACGTCCTGCCGATGCGTAACTGCCTAACAGGGTGCTTCCGTCGCTTAGAGAATTCGACGGCTACACTCTTGGTACCATTGAGAGTCACCCTCCAATTATCAGTCCAGTCCCCGAGAGAGTCGAGCTGGCACTGCAGTCGTAGGACGGTTCTTTCCACATGACGATCGGCCGTATATACGATGTGGGTAGGCTTATTGTACCCTGACCATACTGGTTATTATTTTCAAAATTTGTGACTTTAGAAATTAACCGGAGGGTGAATCAGGGGAATCTACCATAAACTTTGGAACAGCGGCTATCCATCGAATGGGATAGTAGACCGTTTAAGGGCTTATAAATAAATTTTAGTAGGATTACTGGTGTCTTATATACCAGTAATGCCGAATGTTTTATAACGCCGAAACAAGAATGGTGTAAGCAGCGTTTACACCATAAAAATGTCAGTTCTTGTGGAAGCAATGGGCGCTAGAGTCCAACATAAAAGTCAATAGAGTGTGTGGAAAGGAGCTGGCCGTTACAAGCCAGGAGCATAAATATAGCATTTATGCAAATGTGTAAATGCCTTGAACGGTTTACCCGTGAGGTTATTTACCAAATTGTAACGTGGTTGGCGGTTGGGGGGGTTATAAAAAAAAGCTGTGGTTTTAAATAATTTGCTGTACGGTATTAATCCTGTTTTGCATTTTATAAAGTTAACTGAAGTAGTGTGTCTTGTAATAAGGACATTGAAAGAGTAAATGTAGATTTTAATGGAAAGGGAATATTGTTAATTGAATCAATAATGGAATGGGGTAATCCTTTTTTGTGATTGGAGTTGGTAGGTAAATTTGAATTATCTTTGGAATTCAAATTTTTTTAAATTTGTTTGTTGTTTCTAACATAAATGGTCAATGTGTGTTGTATAAGTTACAGAGGTAAAGATAATATGGAATATGTAGTATCAAAAAAAAAAAAAATCTATTATGTTAGTTTAAGGATATGTGTTAGGCAACATTCTTTGTTCAAGTAGATAATTGAGATAAAAACCAGTACTATGCAAAGGACAAACCAGTACGAGCTAAGAGGAAACCAAATTATTGGATATGGCATTGTGAAAGACCAGTTATTGATATTTTTACCGAGTCTGGTGATACTGTGGTGGCATGCCTGTCTGACTTTATAGTGTTGGGATCTCGACAAGGGAAGTCCAGTAAGGTCATGCAGGTGCAGCCGCAGTCACCGGACTAGGAGGGGTAAGTAACCCATGATTTAGTAAGAGAGTAAGGGGGTAATGGCGCCATATCCTAACTGGTCCTCTTAGGATTTATGCAACGAGAGTTTTTATGCTTCGGCATAAAACCTCTCATTGGGGGGGGGTATTGTAATGGGGCAGATTAGCCAACCCGTTTTAACCAATCAATGTACAACTTTTGGGGAACGGCCTGTAGTGGTACTAGGAACACGCTGGTACCAGCACATAAATTCGCAGACAACATGGCAAAAGAAACGAATTTCCATCTCCAGTCTACCGAAACATACGATTAAAAATAACCAATCAGAGAACGAGTTGAGGCAGCGCAGCCAACGCCTAACGCCAGGCATGTACGCAACTGAGCGCACGAGGTTCGTGCAGTTCGTCACCACTAGTCAAACAGTACAGCCGTAAATGTAAACGCAGCCTCGGAATTTCGGTAGACCGACGCAAATACAATAGCCAAGGTCTACCGAAATATGTAAAAGTGCCGAAGAAGAACATAAGGAAGAAAAAGTGTCAGTGAAATCTAAATAATATGTAAATGTGCAGAATTAAAACAGTGTTTGATGATGAAAGTGGGAGTGAAGTGAGAAAGATGGCGGAATAGCACGTGCAGGTACAATATACAATCAGCTGCATAAAAATTAAAATTAATAAATATCAAAAGAGCTCAGAAATCGAGGGGTGTTAACAAGTGTAAAGAGTGAGAGAGTGTGTGTGGGGGAAAAGGGAAAAATAAAACATAAAAGTACTGGTTGGTCAAGAAAGATTAGTCTATAGGGCATTTGTTTAAGTAATTTCATGTTTCTGAATTATTAAAGTAGCAGATAAAAAGAGAATAGAACATTGAATTTAAAATAAATAAGATTTGTTGTAACAGAATAAATATGTGGTAGAATAATTATTTCGCCGTGAACCATTTCCTACACTTTGTGCTGAAAAACTCGTCTAACGAATCGGGAATTTTCTGAATTAAGGAAGGTCAGATAGCAAATTGTCCAAGTGTTTTTTAATTAAGGGAAAGAGTGTAAAGACTAACTGCTACGGAAACTGAGTTCCGAGCTACCATCTGGAGCTTCTGCCTCGTGGCCCTGCCCAAGTAGGGCATGTGCTCTGTAGCAGGCTGTTTCTCGGCTGTTGTGCTAGCCTACACTAGCGCAGTATACACCCAGGGCGTTTCCACGAATCACCTGGACATATACGATACCTGTCAAGTTCAGCCACAAGAGGATTGTCTGGGAACCTCGCCACACGTGCATAAAATTTGCGTGCCAGCCGCCTGAAAGTGTCGTCTAAGGAGCGGACGCCAAGTCCTCTCCTTAGAAGGTGAGATGAAAAGCGACGGGGGACTTTGGCCGCTAGCCGAAGGCCCCTGTCGAGGACGCTCTGCAACTTCTTTTTATGCATTGTGGCGAGGTAACCCCAAACCGGGCAAGCGTAGGTAATGACTGGCAGCAGATACGGGCTGATGATCATCTTGCCCAATTTCCTGGTCATGGCTGAGCTGATCAGGAGTGGAAACAGTAAGCTCAGACGAGCGGATGCTCGCTTATGAACTGTCTGAGCGTGGGTATGCAAGGATCCGATGGTCAAGGTGTACTCCGAGGTACTTGACCTCGTTGGACCAGAGCAAGTACGTCCTGCCGATGCGTAACTGCCCAACAGGGTGCTTCCGTCGCTTAGAGAATTCGACGGCTACACTCTTGGTACCATTGAGAGTCACCCTCCAATTATCAGTCCAGTCCCCGAGACAGTCGAGCTGGCACTGCAGTCGTAGGACGGTTCTTTCCACATGACGATCGGCCGTATATACGATGTGGGTAGGCTTATTGTACCCTGACCATACTGGGTATTATTTTCAAAATTTGTGACTTTAGAAATTAACCGGAGGGTGAATCAGGGGAATCTACCATAAACTTTGGAACAGCGGCTATCCATCGAATGGGATAGTAGACCGTTTAAGGGCTTATAAATAAATTTTAGTAGGATTACTGGTGTCTTATATACCAGTAATGCCGAATATTTTATAAAGCCGAAACAAGAATGGTGTAAGCAGCGTTTACACCATAAAAATGTCAGTTCTTGTGGAAGCAATGGGCGCTACAGTCCAACATAAAAGTCAATAGAGTGTGTGGAAAGGAGCTGGCCGTTACAAGCCAGGGGCATAAATATAGCATTTATGCAAATGTGTAAATGCCTTGAACGGTTTACCCGTGAGGTTATTTACCAAATTGTAACGTGGTTGGGGGAGTTATAAAAAAAAGCTGTGGTTTTAAATAATTTGCTGTACGGTATTAATCCTGTTTTGCATTGTATAAAGTTAACTGAAGTAGTGTGTCTTGTAATAAGGACATTGAAAGAGTAAATGTAGATTTTAATGGAAAGGGAATATTGTTAATTGAATCAATAATGGAATGGGGTAATCCTTTTTTGTGATTGGAGTTGGTAGGTAAATTTGAATTATCTTTGGAATTCAAATTTTTTAAAATTTGTTTGTTGTTTCTAACATAAATGGTCAATGTGTGTTGTATAAGTTACAGAGGTAAAGATAATATGGAATATGTAGTATCAAAAAAAAAAAAATCTATTATGTTAGTTTAAGGATATGTGTTAGGCAACATTCTTTGTTCAAGTAGATAATTGAGATAAAAACCAGTACTATGCAAAGGACAAACCAGTACGAGCTAAGAGGAAACCAAATTATTGGATATGGCATTGTGAAAGACCAGTTATTGATACTTTTACCGAGTCTGGTGATACTGTGGTGGCATGCCTGTCTGACTTTATAGTGTTGGGATCTCGACAAGGGAAGTCCAGTAAGGTCATGCAGGTGCAGCCGCAGTCACCGGACTAGGAGGGGTAAGTAACCCATGATTTAGTAAGAGAGTAAGGGGGTAATGGCGCCATATCCTAACTGGTCCTCTTAGGATTTATGCAACGAGAGTTTTTATGCTTCGGCATAAAACCTCTCATTGGGGGGGGGGTATTGTAATGGGGCAGATTAGCCAACCCGTTTTAACCAATCAATGTACAACTTTTGGGGAACGGCCTGTAGTGGTACTAGGAACACGTTGGTACCAGCACATAAATTCGCAGACAACATGGCAAAAGAAACGAATTTCCATCTCCAGTCTACCGAAACATACGATTAAAAATAACCAATCAGAGAACGAGTTGAGGCAGCGCAGCCAACGCCTAACGCCAGGCATGTACGCAACTGAGCGCACGAGGTTCGTGCAGTTCGTCACCACTAGTCAAACAGTACAGCCGTAAATGTAAACGCAGCCTCGGAATTTCGGTAGACCGACGCAAATACAATAGCCAAGGTCTACCGAAATATGTAAAAGTGCCGAAGAAGAACATAAGGAAGAAAAAGTGTCAGTGAAATCTAAATAATATGTAAATGTGCAGAATTAAAACAGTGTTTGATGATGAAAGTGGGAGTGAAGTGAGAAAGATGGCGGAATAGCACGTGCAGGTACAATATACAATCAGCTGCATAAAAATTAAAATTAATAAATATCAAAAGAGCTCAGAAATCGAGGGGTGTTAACAAGTGTAAAGAGTGAGAGAGTGTGTGTGGGGAAAAAGGGAAAAATAAAACATAAAAGTACTGGTTGGTCAAGAAAGATTAGTCTATAGGGCATTTGTTTAAGTAATTTCGTGTTTCTGAATTATTAAAGTAGCAGATAAAAAGAGAATAGAACATTGAATTTAAAATAAATAAGATTTGTTGTAACAGAATAAATATGTGGTAGAATAATTATTTCGCCGTGAACCATTTCCTACACTTTGTGCTGAAAAACTCGTCTAACGAATCGGGAATTTTCTGAATTAAGGAAGGTCAGATAGCAAATTGTCCAAGTGTTTTTTAATTAAGGGAAAGAGTGTAAAGACTAACTGCTACGGAAACTGAGTTCCGAGCTACCATCTGGAGCTTCTGCCTCGTGGCCCTGCCCAAGTAGGGCATGTGCTCTGTAGCAGGCTGTTTCTCGGCTGTTGTGCTAGCCTACACTAGCGCAGTATACACCCAGGGCGTTTCCACGAATCACCTGGACATATACGATACCTGTCAAGTTCAGCCACAAGAGGATTGTCTGGGAACCTCGCCACACGTGCATAAAATTTGCGTGCCAGCCGCCTGAAAGTGTCGTCTAAGGAGCGGACGCCAAGTCCTCTCCTTAGAAGGTGAGATGAAAAGCGACGGGGGCTTTGGCCGCTAGCCGAAGGCCCCTGTCGAGGACGCTCTGCAACTTCTTTTTATGCATTGTGGCGAGGTAACCCCAAACCGGGCAAGCGTAGGTAATGACTGGCAGCAGATACGGGCTGATGATCATCTTGCCCAATTTCCTGGTCATGGCTGAGCTGATCAGGAGTGGAAACAGTAAGCTCAGACGAGCGGATGCTCGCTTATGAACTGTCTGAGCGTGGGTATGCAAGGATCCGATGGTCAAGGTGTACTCCGAGGTACTTGACCTCGTTGGACCAGAGCAAGTACGTCCTGCCGATGCGTAACTGCCTAACAGGGTGCTTCCGTCGCTTAGAGAATTCGACGGCTACACTCTTGGTACCATTGAGAGTCACCCTCCAATTATCAGTCCAGTCCCCGAGAGAGTCGAGCTGGCACTGCAGTCGTAGGACGGTTCTTTCCACATGACGATCGGCCGTATATACGATGTGGGTAGGCTTATTGTACCCTGACCATACTGGTTATTATTTTCAAAATTTGTGACTTTAGAAATTAACCGGAGGGTGAATCAGGGGAATCTACCATAAACTTTGGAACAGCGGCTATCCATCGAATGGGATAGTAGACCGTTTAAGGGCTTATAAATAAATTTTAGTAGGATTACTGGTGTCTTATATACCAGTAATGCCGAATGTTTTATAACGCCGAAACAAGAATGGTGTAAGCAGCGTTTACACCATAAAAATGTCAGTTCTTGTGGAAGCAATGGGCGCTACAGTCCAACATAAAAGTCAATAGAGTGTGTGGAAAGGAGCTGGCCGTTACAAGCCAGGAGCATAAATATAGCATTTATGCAAATGTGTAAATGCCTTGAACGGTTTACCCGTGAGGTTATTTACCAAATTGTAACGTGGTTGGCGGTTGGGGGGGTTATAAAAAAAAGCTGTGGTTTTAAATAATTTGCTGTACGGTATTAATCCTGTTTTGCATTTTATAAAGTTAACTGAAGTAGTGTGTCTTGTAATAAGGACATTGAAAGAGTAAATGTAGATTTTAATGGAAAGGGAATATTGTTAATTGAATCAATAATGGAATGGGGTAATCCTTTTTTGTGATTGGAGTTGGTAGGTAAATTTGAATTATCTTTGGAATTCAAATTTTTTAAAATTTGTTTGTTGTTTCTAACATAAATGGTCAATGTGTGTTGTATAAGTTACAGAGGTAAAGATAATATGGAATATGTAGTATCAAAAAAAAAAAAATCTATTATGTTAGTTTAAGGATATGTGTTAGGCAACATTCTTTGTTCAAGTAGATAATTGAGATAAAAACCAGTACTATGCAAAGGACAAACCAGTACGAGCTAAGAGGAAACCAAATTATTAGATATGGCATTGTGAAAGACCAGTTATTGATATTTTTACCGAGTCTGGTGATACTGTGGTGGCATGCCTGTCTGACTTTATAGTGTTGGGATCTCGACAAGGGAAGTCCAGTAAGGTCATGCAGGTGCAGCCGCAGTCACCGGACTAGGAGGGGTAAGTAACCCATGATTTAGTAAGAGAGTAAGGGGGTAATGGCGCCATATCCTAACTGGTCCTCTTAGGATTTATGCAACGAGAGTTTTTATGCTTCGGCATAAAACCTCTCATTGGGGGGGGGGTATTGTAATGGGGCAGATTAGCCAACCCGTTTTAACCAATCAATGTACAACTTTTGGGGAACGGCCTGTAGTGGTACTAGGAACACGCTGGTACCAGCACATAAATTCGCAGACAACATGGCAAAAGAAACGAATTTCCATCTCCAGTCTACCGAAACATACGATTAAAAATAACCAATCAGAGAACGAGTTGAGGCAGCGCAGCCAACGCCTAACGCCAGGCATGTACGCAACTGAGCGCACGAGGATCGTGCAGTTCGTCACCACTAGTCAAACAGTACAGCCGTAAATGTAAACGCAGCCTCGGAATTTCGGTAGACCGACGCAAATACAATAGCCAAGGTCTACCGAAATATGTAAAAGTGCCGAAGAAGAACATAAGGAAGAAAAAGTGTCAGTGAAATCTAAATAATATGTAAATGTGCAGAATTAAAACAGTGTTTGATGATGAAAGTGGGAGTGAAGTGAGAAAGATGGCGGAATAGCACGTGCAGGTACAATATACAATCAGCTGCATAAAAATTAAAATTAATAAATATCAAAAGAGCTCAGAAATCGAGGGGTGTTAACAAGTGTAAAGAGTGAGAGAGTGTGTGTGGGGAAAAAGGGAAAAATAAAACATAAAAGTACTGGTTGGTCAAGAAAGATTAGTCTATAGGGCATTTGTTTAAGTAATTTCATGTTTCTGAATTATTAAAGTAGCAGATAAAAAGAGAATAGAACATTGAATTTAAAATAAATAAGATTTGTTGTAACAGAATAAATATGTGGTAGAATAATTATTTCGCCGTGAACCATTTCCTACACTTTGTGCTGAAAAACTCGTCTAACGAATCGGGAATTTTCTGAATTAAGGAAGGTCAGATAGCAAATTGTCCAAGTGTTTTTTAATTAAGGGAAAGAGTGTAAAGACTAACTGCTACGGAAACTGAGTTCCGAGCTACCATCTGGAGCTTCTGCCTCGTGGCCCTGCCCAAGTAGGGCATGTGCTCTGTAGCAGGCTGTTTCTCGGCTGTTGTGCTAGCCTACACTAGCGCAGTATACACCCAGGGCGTTTCCACGAATCACCTGGACATATACGATACCTGTCAAGTTCAGCCACAAGAGGATTGTCTGGGAACCTCGCCACACGTGCATAAAATTTGCGTGCCAGCCGCCTGAAAGTGTCGTCTAAGGAGCGGACGCCAAGTCCTCTCCTTAGAAGGTGAGATGAAAAGCGACGGGGGACTTTGGCCGCTAGCCGAAGGCCCCTGTCGAGGACGCTCTGCAACTTCTTTTTATGCATTGTGGCGAGGTAACCCCAAACCGGGCAAGCGTAGGTAATGACTGGCAGCAGATACGGGCTGATGATCATCTTGCCCAATTTCCTGGTCATGGCTGAGCTGATCAGGAGTGGAAACAGTAAGCTCAGACGAGCGGATGCTCGCTTATGAACTGTCTGAGCGTGGGTATGCAAGGATCCGATGGTCAAGGTGTACTCCGAGGTACTTGACCTCGTTGGACCAGAGCAAGTACGTGCTGCCGATGCGTAACTGCCTAACAGGGTGCTTCCGTCGCTTAGAGAATTCGACGGCTACACTCTTGGTACCATTGAGAGTCACCCTCCAATTATCAGTCCAGTCCCCGAGAGAGTCGAGCTGGCACTGCAGTCGTAGGACGGTTCTTTCCACATGACGATCGGCCGTATATACGATGTGGGTAGGCTTATTGTACCCTGACCATACTGGTTATTATTTTCAAAATTTGTGACTTTAGAAATTAACCGGAGGGTGAATCAGGGGAATCTACCATAAACTTTGGAACAGCGGCTATCCATCGAATGGGATAGTAGACCGTTTAAGGGCTTATAAATAAATTTTAGTAGGATTACTGGTGTCTTATATACCAGTAATGCCGAATGTTTTATAATGCCGAAACAAGAATGGTGTAAGCAGCATTTACACCATAAAAATGTCAGTTCTTGTGGAAGCAATGGGCGCTACAGTCCAACATAAAAGTCAATAGAGTGTGTGGAAAGGAGCTGGCCGTTACAAGCCAGGAGCATAAATATAGCATTTATGCAAATGTGTAAATGCCTTGAACGGTTTACCCGTGAGGTTATTTACCAAATTGTAACGTGGTTGGGGGTTGGGGGGGTTATAAAAAAAAGCTGTGGTTTTAAATAATTTGCTGTACGGTATTAATCCTGTTTTGCATTTTATAAAGTTAACTGAAGTAGTGTGTCTTGTAATAAGGACATTGAAAGAGTAAATGTAGATTTTAATGGAAAGGGAATATTGTTAATTGAATCAATAATGGAATGGGGTAATCCTTTTTTGTGATTGGAGTTGGTAGGTAAATTTGAATTATCTTTGGAATTCAAATTTTTTTAAATTTGTTTGTTGTTTCTAACATAAATGGTCAATGTGTGTTGTATAAGTTACAGAGGTAAAGATAATATGGAATATGTAGTATCAAAAAAAAAAAAAAATCTATTATGTTAGTTTAAGGATATGTGTTAGGCAACATTCTTTGTTCAAGTAGATAATTGAGATAAAAACCAGTACTATGCAAAGGACAAACCAGTACGAGCTAAGAGGAAACCAAATTATTGGATATGGCATTGTGAAAGACCAGTTATTGATATTTTTACCGAGTCTGGTGATACTGTGGTGGCATGCCTGTCTGACTTTATAGTGTTGGGATCTCGACAAGGGAAGTCCAGTAAGGTCATGCAGGTGCAGCCGCAGTCACCGGACTAGGAGGGGTAAGTAACCCATGATTTAGTAAGAGAGTAAGGGGGTAATGGCGCCATATCCTAACTGGTCCTCTTAGGATTTATGCAACGAGAGTTTTTATGCTTCGGCATAAAACCTCTCATTGGGGGGGGGGGTATTGTAATGGGGCAGATTAGCCAACCCGTTTTAACCAATCAATGTACAACTTTTGGGGAACGGCCTGTAGTGGTACTAGGAACACGCTGGTACCAGCACATAAATTCGCAGACAACATGGCAAAAGAAACGAATTTCCATCTCCAGTCTACCGAAACATACGATTAAAAATAACCAATCAGAGAACGAGTTGAGGCAGCGCAGCCAACGCCTAACGCCAGGCATGTACGCAACTGAGCGCACGAGGTTCGTGCAGTTCGTCACCACTAGTCAAACAGTACAGCCGTAAATGTAAACGCAGCCTCGGAATTTCGGTAGACCGACGCAAATACAATAGCCAAGGTCTACCGAAATATGTAAATGTGCCGAAGAAGAACATAAGGAAGAAAAAGTGTCAGTGAAATCTAAATAATATGTAAATGTGCAGAATTAAAACAGTGTTTGATGATGAAAGTGGGAGTGAAGTGAGAAAGATGGCGGAATAGCACGTGCAGGTACAATATACAATCAGCTGCATAAAAATTAAAATTAAAAAATATCAAAAGAGCTCAGAAATCGAGGGGTGTTAACAAGTGTAAAGAGTGAGAGAGTGTGTGTGGGGAAAAAGGGAAAAATAAAACATAAAAGTACTGGTTGGTCAAGAAAGATTAGTCTATAGGGCATTTGTTTAAGTAATTTCATGTTTCTGAATTATTAAAGTAGCAGATAAAAAGAGAATAGAACATTGAATTTAAAATAAATAAGATTTGTTGTAACAGAATAAATATGTGGTAGAATAATTATTTCGCCGTGAACCATTTCCTACACTTTGTGCTGAAAAACTCGTCTAACGAATCGGGAATTTTCTGAATTAAGGAAGGTCAGATAGCAAATTGTCCAAGTGTTTTTTAATTAAGGGAAAGAGTGTAAAGACTAACTGCTATGGAAACTGAGTTCCGAGCTACCATCTGGAGCTTCTGCCTCGTGGCCCTGCCCAAGTAGGGCATGTGCTCTGTAGCAGGCTGTTTCTCGGCTGTTGTGCTAGCCTACACTAGCGCAGTATACACCCAGGGCGTTTCCACGAATCACCTGGACATATACGATACCTGTCAAGTTCAGCCACAAGAGGATTGTCTGGGAACCTCGCCACACGTGCATAAAATTTGCGTGCCAGCCGCCTGAAAGTGTCGTCTAAGGAGCGGACGCCAAGTCCTCTCCTTAGAAGGTGAGATGAAAAGCGACGGGGGACTTTGGCCGCTAGCCGAAGGCCCCTGTCGAGGACGCTCTGCAACTTCTTTTTATGCATTGTGGCGAGGTAACCCCAAACCGGGCAAGCGTAGGTAATGACTGGCAGCAGATACGGGCTGATGATCATCTTGCCCAATTTCCTGGTCATGGCTGAGCTGATCAGGAGTGGAAACAGTAAGCTCAGACGAGCGGATGCTCGCTTATGAACTGTCTGAGCGTGGGTATGCAAGGATCCGATGGTCAAGGTGTACTCCGAGGTACTTGACCTCGTTGGACCAGAGCAAGTACGTCCTGCCGATGCGTAACTGCCTAACAGGGTGCTTCCGTCGCTTAGAGAATTCGACGGCTACACTCTTGGTACCATTGAGAGTCACCCTCCAATTATCAGTCCAGTCCCCGAGAGAGTCGAGCTGGCACTGCAGTCGTAGGACGGTTCTTTCCACATGACGATCGGCCGTATATACGATGTGGGTAGGCTTATTGTACCCTGACCATACTGGTTATTATTTTCAAAATTTGTGACTTTAGAAATTAACCGGAGGGTGAATCAGGGGAATCTACCATAAACTTTGGAACAGCGGCTATCCATCGAATGGGATAGTAGACCGTTTAAGGGCTTATAAATAAATTTTAGTAGGATTACTGGTGTCTTATATACCAGTAATGCCGAATGTTTTATAACGCCGAAACAAGAATGGTGTAAGCAGCGTTTACACCATAAAAATGTCAGTTCTTGTGGAAGCAATGGGCGCTACAGTCCAACATAAAAGTCAATAGAGTGTGTGGAAAGGAGCTGGCCGTTACAAGCCAGGAGCATAAATATAGCATTTATGCAAATGTGTAAATGCCTTGAACGGTTTACCCGTGAGGTTATTTACCAAATTGTAACGTGGTTGGCGGTTGGGGGGGTTATAAAAAAAAGCTGTGGTTTTAAATAATTTGCTGTACGGTATTAATCCTGTTTTGCATTTTATAAAGTTAACTGAAGTAGTGTGTCTTGTAATAAGGACATTGAAAGAGTAAATGTAGATTTTAATGGAAAGGGAATATTGTTAATTGAATCAATAATGGAATGGGGTAATCCTTTTTTGTGATTGGAGTTGGTAGGTAAATTTGAATTATCTTTGGAATTCAAATTTTTTAAAATTTGTTTGTTGTTTCTAACATAAATGGTCAATGTGTGTTGTATAAGTTACAGAGGTAAAGATAATATGGAATATGTAGTATCAAAAAAAAAAAAATCTATTATGTTAGTTTAAGGATATGTGTTAGGCAACATTCTTTGTTCAAGTAGATAATTGAGATAAAAACCAGTACTATGCAAAGGACAAACCAGTACGAGCTAAGAGGAAACCAAATTATTAGATATGGCATTGTGAAAGACCAGTTATTGATATTTTTACCGAGTCTGGTGATACTGTGGTGGCATGCCTGTCTGACTTTATAGTGTTGGGATCTCGACAAGGGAAGTCCAGTAAGGTCATGCAGGTGCAGCCGCAGTCACCGGACTAGGAGGGGTAAGTAACCCATGATTTAGTAAGAGAGTAAGGGGGTAATGGCGCCATATCCTAACTGGTCCTCTTAGGATTTATGCAACGAGAGTTTTTATGCTTCGGCATAAAACCTCTCATTGGGGGGGGGGTATTGTAATGGGGCAGATTAGCCAACCCGTTTTAACCAATCAATGTACAACTTTTGGGGAACGGCCTGTAGTGGTACTAGGAACACGCTGGTACCAGCACATAAATTCGCAGACAACATGGCAAAAGAAACGAATTTCCATCTCCAGTCTACCGAAACATACGATTAAAAATAACCAATCAGAGAACGAGTTGAGGCAGCGCAGCCAACGCCTAACGCCAGGCATGTACGCAACTGAGCGCACGAGGATCGTGCAGTTCGTCACCACTAGTCAAACAGTACAGCCGTAAATGTAAACGCAGCCTCGGAATTTCGGTAGACCGACGCAAATACAATAGCCAAGGTCTACCGAAATATGTAAAAGTGCCGAAGAAGAACATAAGGAAGAAAAAGTGTCAGTGAAATCTAAATAATATGTAAATGTGCAGAATTAAAACAGTGTTTGATGATGAAAGTGGGAGTGAAGTGAGAAAGATGGCGGAATAGCACGTGCAGGTACAATATACAATCAGCTGCATAAAAATTAAAATTAATAAATATCAAAAGAGCTCAGAAATCGAGGGGTGTTAACAAGTGTAAAGAGTGAGAGAGTGTGTGTGGGGAAAAAGGGAAAAATAAAACATAAAAGTACTGGTTGGTCAAGAAAGATTAGTCTATAGGGCATTTGTTTAAGTAATTTCATGTTTCTGAATTATTAAAGTAGCAGATAAAAAGAGAATAGAACATTGAATTTAAAATAAATAAGATTTGTTGTAACAGAATAAATATGTGGTAGAATAATTATTTCGCCGTGAACCATTTCCTACACTTTGTGCTGAAAAACTCGTCTAACGAATCGGGAATTTTCTGAATTAAGGAAGGTCAGATAGCAAATTGTCCAAGTGTTTTTTAATTAAGGGAAAGAGTGTAAAGACTAACTGCTACGGAAACTGAGTTCCGAGCTACCATCTGGAGCTTCTGCCTCGTGGCCCTGCCCAAGTAGGGCATGTGCTCTGTAGCAGGCTGTTTCTCGGCTGTTGTGCTAGCCTACACTAGCGCAGTATACACCCAGGGCGTTTCCACGAATCACCTGGACATATACGATACCTGTCAAGTTCAGCCACAAGAGGATTGTCTGGGAACCTCGCCACACGTGCATAAAATTTGCGTGCCAGCCGCCTGAAAGTGTCGTCTAAGGAGCGGACGCCAAGTCCTCTCCTTAGAAGGTGAGATGAAAAGCGACGGGGGACTTTGGCCGCTAGCCGAAGGCCCCTGTCGAGGACGCTCTGCAACTTCTTTTTATGCATTGTGGCGAGGTAACCCCAAACCGGGCAAGCGTAGGTAATGACTGGCAGCAGATACGGGCTGATGATCATCTTGCCCAATTTCCTGGTCATGGCTGAGCTGATCAGGAGTGGAAACAGTAAGCTCAGACGAGCGGATGCTCGCTTATGAACTGTCTGAGCGTGGGTATGCAAGGATCCGATGGTCAAGGTGTACTCCGAGGTACTTGACCTCGTTGGACCAGAGCAAGTACGTGCTGCCGATGCGTAACTGCCTAACAGGGTGCTTCCGTCGCTTAGAGAATTCGACGGCTACACTCTTGGTACCATTGAGAGTCACCCTCCAATTATCAGTCCAGTCCCCGAGAGAGTCGAGCTGGCACTGCAGTCGTAGGACGGTTCTTTCCACATGACGATCGGCCGTATATACGATGTGGGTAGGCTTATTGTACCCTGACCATACTGGTTATTATTTTCAAAATTTGTGACTTTAGAAATTAACCGGAGGGTGAATCAGGGGAATCTACCATAAACTTTGGAACAGCGGCTATCCATCGAATGGGATAGTAGACCGTTTAAGGGCTTATAAATAAATTTTAGTAGGATTACTGGTGTCTTATATACCAGTAATGCCGAATGTTTTATAATGCCGAAACAAGAATGGTGTAAGCAGCATTTACACCATAAAAATGTCAGTTCTTGTGGAAGCAATGGGCGCTACAGTCCAACATAAAAGTCAATAGAGTGTGTGGAAAGGAGCTGGCCGTTACAAGCCAGGAGCATAAATATAGCATTTATGCAAATGTGTAAATGCCTTGAACGGTTTACCCGTGAGGTTATTTACCAAATTGTAACGTGGTTGGGGGTTGGGGGGGTTATAAAAAAAAGCTGTGGTTTTAAATAATTTGCTGTACGGTATTAATCCTGTTTTGCATTTTATAAAGTTAACTGAAGTAGTGTGTCTTGTAATAAGGACATTGAAAGAGTAAATGTAGATTTTAATGGAAAGGGAATATTGTTAATTGAATCAATAATGGAATGGGGTAATCCTTTTTTGTGATTGGAGTTGGTAGGTAAATTTGAATTATCTTTGGAATTCAAATTTTTTTAAATTTGTTTGTTGTTTCTAACATAAATGGTCAATGTGTGTTGTATAAGTTACAGAGGTAAAGATAATATGGAATATGTAGTATCAAAAAAAAAAAAAAATCTATTATGTTAGTTTAAGGATATGTGTTAGGCAACATTCTTTGTTCAAGTAGATAATTGAGATAAAAACCAGTACTATGCAAAGGACAAACCAGTACGAGCTAAGAGGAAACCAAATTATTGGATATGGCATTGTGAAAGACCAGTTATTGATATTTTTACCGAGTCTGGTGATACTGTGGTGGCATGCCTGTCTGACTTTATAGTGTTGGGATCTCGACAAGGGAAGTCCAGTAAGGTCATGCAGGTGCAGCCGCAGTCACCGGACTAGGAGGGGTAAGTAACCCATGATTTAGTAAGAGAGTAAGGGGGTAATGGCGCCATATCCTAACTGGTCCTCTTAGGATTTATGCAACGAGAGTTTTTATGCTTCGGCATAAAACCTCTCATTGGGGGGGGGGGGTATTGTAATGGGGCAGATTAGCCAACCCGTTTTAACCAATCAATGTACAACTTTTGGGGAACGGCCTGTAGTGGTACTAGGAACACGCTGGTACCAGCACATAAATTCGCAGACAACATGGCAAAAGAAACGAATTTCCATCTCCAGTCTACCGAAACATACGATTAAAAATAACCAATCAGAGAACGAGTTGAGGCAGCGCAGCCAACGCCTAACGCCAGGCATGTACGCAACTGAGCGCACGAGGTTCGTGCAGTTCGTCACCACTAGTCAAACAGTACAGCCGTAAATGTAAACGCAGCCTCGGAATTTCGGTAGACCGACGCAAATACAATAGCCAAGGTCTACCGAAATATGTAAATGTGCCGAAGAAGAACATAAGGAAGAAAAAGTGTCAGTGAAATCTAAATAATATGTAAATGTGCAGAATTAAAACAGTGTTTGATGATGAAAGTGGGAGTGAAGTGAGAAAGATGGCGGAATAGCACGTGCAGGTACAATATACAATCAGCTGCATAAAAATTAAAATTAAAAAATATCAAAAGAGCTCAGAAATCGAGGGGTGTTAACAAGTGTAAAGAGTGAGAGAGTGTGTGTGGGGAAAAAGGGAAAAATAAAACATAAAAGTACTGGTTGGTCAAGAAAGATTAGTCTATAGGGCATTTGTTTAAGTAATTTCATGTTTCTGAATTATTAAAGTAGCAGATAAAAAGAGAATAGAACATTGAATTTAAAATAAATAAGATTTGTTGTAACAGAATAAATATGTGGTAGAATAATTATTTCGCCGTGAACCATTTCCTACACTTTGTGCTGAAAAACTCGTCTAACGAATCGGGAATTTTCTGAATTAAGGAAGGTCAGATAGCTAAATTGTCCAAGTGTTTTTTAATTAAGGGAAAGAGTGTAAAGACTAACTGCTACGGAAACTGAGTTCCGAGCTACCATCTGGAGCTTCTGCCTCGTGGCCCTGCCCAAGTAGGGCATGTGCTCTGTAGCAGGCTGTTTCTCGGCTGTTGTGCTAGCCTACACTAGCGCAGTATACACCCAGGGCGTTTCCACGAATCACCTGGACATATACGATACCCGCCAAGGTCAGCCACAAGAGGATTTTCTGGGAACCTCGCCACACGTGCATAAAATTTGCGTGCCAGCCGCCTGAAAGTGTCGTCTAAGGAGCGGACGCCAAGTCCTCTCCTTAGAAGGTGAGATGAAAAGCGACGGGGGACTTTGGCCGCTAGCCGAAGGCCCCTGTCGAGGACGCTCTGCAACTTCTTTTTATGCATTGTGGCGAGGTAACCCCAAACCGGGCAAGCGTAGGTAATGACTGGCAGCAGATACGGGCTGATGATCATCTTGCCCAATTTCCTGGTCATGGCTGAGCTGATCAGGAGTGGAAACAGTAAGCTCAGACGAGCGGATGCTCGCTTATGAACTGTCTGAGCGTGGGTATGCAAGGATCCGATGGTCAAGGTGTACTCCGAGGTACTTGACCTCGTTGGACCAGAGCAAGTACGTCCTGCCGATGCGTAACTGCCTAACAGGGTGCTTCCGTCGCTTAGAGAATTCGACGGCTACACTCTTGGTACCATTGAGAGTCACCCTCCAATTATCAGTCCAGTCCCCGAGAGAGTCGAGCTGGCACTGCAGTCGTAGGACGGTTCTTTCCACATGACGATCGGCCGTATATACGATGTGGGTAGGCTTATTGTACCCTGACCATACTGGTTATTATTTTCAAAATTTGTGACTTTAGAAATTAACCGGAGGGTGAATCAGGGGAATCTACCATAAACTTTGGAACAGCGGCTATCCATCGAATGGGATAGTAGACCGTTTAAGGGCTTATAAATAAATTTTAGTAGGATTACTGGTGTCTTATATACCAGTAATGCCGAATGTTTTATAACGCCGAAACAAGAATGGTGTAAGCAGCATTTACACCATAAAAATGTTAGTTCTTGTGGAAGCAATGGGCGCTACAGTCCAACATAAAAGTCAATAGAGTGTGTGGAAAGGAGCTGGCCGTTACAAGCCAGGAGCATAAATATAGCATTTATGCAAATGTGTAAATGCCTTGAACGGTTTACCCGTGAGGTTATTTACCAAATTGTAACGTGGTTGGCGGTTGGGGGGGTTATAAAAAAAAGCTGTGGTTTTAAATAATTTGCTGTACGGTATTAATCCTGTTTTGCATTTTATAAAGTTAACTGAAGTAGTGTGTCTTGTAATAAGGACATTGAAAGAGTAAATGTAGATTTTAATGGAAAGGGAATATTGTTAATTGAATCAATAATGGAATGGGGTAATCCTTTTTTGTGATTGGAGTTGGTAGGTAAATTTGAATTATCTTTGGAATTCAAATTTTTTTAAATTTGTTTGTTGTTTCTAACATAAATGGTCAATGTGTGTTGTATAAGTTACAGAGGTAAAGATAATATGGAATATGTAGTATCAAAAAAAAAAAAAAAAATCTATTATGTTAGTTTAAGGATATGTGTTAGGCAACATTCTTTGTTCAAGTAGAAAATTGAGATAAAAACCAGTACTATGCAAAGGACAAACCAGTACGAGCTAAGAGGAAACCAAATTATTGGATATGGCATTGTGAAAGACCAGTTATTGATATTTTTACCGAGTCTAGTGATACTGTGGTGGCATGCCTGTCTGACTTTATAGTGTTGGGATCTCGACAAGGGAAGTCCAGTAAGGTCATGCAGGTGCAGCCGCAGTCACCGGACTAGGAGGGGTAAGTAACCCATGATTTAGTAAGAGAGTAAGGGGGTAATGGCGCCATATCCTAACTGGTCCTCTTAGGATTTATGCAACGAGAGTTTTTATGCTTCGGCATAAAACCTCTCATTGGGGGGGGGGTATTGTAATGGGGCAGATTAGCCAACCCGTTTTAACCAATCAATGTACAACTTTTGGGGAACGGCCTGTAGTGGTACTAGGAACACGCTGGTACCAGCACATAAATTCGCAGACAACATGGCAAAAGAAACGAATTTCCATCTCCAGTCTACCGAAACATACGATTAAAAATAACCAATCAGAGAACGAGTTGAGGCAGCGCAGCCAACGCCTAACGCCAGGCATGTACGCAACTGAGCGCACGAGGTTCGTGCAGTTCGTCACCACTAGTCAAACAGTACAGCCGTAAATGTAAACGCAGCCTCGGAATTTCGGTAGACCGACGCAAATACAATAGCCAAGGTCTACCGAAATATGTAAATGTGCCGAAGAAGAACATAAGGAAGAAAAAGTGTCAGTGAAATCTAAATAATATGTAAATGTGCAGAATTAAAACAGTGTTTGATGATGAAAGTGGGAGTGAAGTGAGAAAGATGGCGGAATAGCACGTGCAGGTACAATATACAATCAGCTGCATAAAAATTAAAATTAAAAAATATCAAAAGAGCTCAGAAATCGAGGGGTGTTAACAAGTGTAAAGAGTGAGAGAGTGTGTGTGGGGAAAAAGGGAAAAATAAAACATAAAAGTACTGGTTGGTCAAGAAAGATTAGTCTATAGGGCATTTGTTTAAGTAATTTCATGTTTCTGAATTATTAAAGTAGCAGATAAAAAGAGAATAGAACATTGAATTTAAAATAAATAAGATTTGTTGTAACAGAATAAATATGTGGTAGAATAATTATTTCGCCGTGAACCATTTCCTACACTTTGTGCTGAAAAACTCGTCTAACGAATCGGGAATTTTCTGAATTAAGGAAGGTCAGATAGCTAAATTGTCCAAGTGTTTTTTAATTAAGGGAAAGAGTGTAAAGACTAACTGCTACGGAAACTGAGTTCCGAGCTACCATCTGGAGCTTCTGCCTCGTGGCCCTGCCCAAGTAGGGCATGTGCTCTGTAGCAGGCTGTTTCTCGGCTGTTGTGCTAGCCTACACTAGCGCAGTATACACCCAGGGCGTTTCCACGAATCACCTGGACATATACGATACCCGCCAAGGTCAGCCACAAGAGGATTTTCTGGGAACCTCGCCACACGTGCATAAAATTTGCGTGCCAGCCGCCTGAAAGTGTCGTCTAAGGAGCGGACGCCAAGTCCTCTCCTTAGAAGGTGAGATGAAAAGCGACGGGGGACTTTGGCCGCTAGCCGAAGGCCCCTGTCGAGGACGCTCTGCAACTTCTTTTTATGCATTGTGGCGAGGTAACCCCAAACCGGGCAAGCGTAGGTAATGACTGGCAGCAGATACGGGCTGATGATCATCTTGCCCAATTTCCTGGTCATGGCTGAGCTGATCAGGAGTGGAAACAGTAAGCTCAGACGAGCGGATGCTCGCTTATGAACTGTCTGAGCGTGGGTATGCAAGGATCCGATGGTCAAGGTGTACTCCGAGGTACTTGACCTCGTTGGACCAGAGCAAGTACGTCCTGCCGATGCGTAACTGCCTAACAGGGTGCTTCCGTCGCTTAGAGAATTCGACGGCTACACTCTTGGTACCATTGAGAGTCACCCTCCAATTATCAGTCCAGTCCCCGAGAGAGTCGAGCTGGCACTGCAGTCGTAGGACGGTTCTTTCCACATGACGATCGGCCGTATATACGATGTGGGTAGGCTTATTGTACCCTGACCATACTGGTTATTATTTTCAAAATTTGTGACTTTAGAAATTAACCGGAGGGTGAATCAGGGGAATCTACCATAAACTTTGGAACAGCGGCTATCCATCGAATGGGATAGTAGACCGTTTAAGGGCTTATAAATAAATTTTAGTAGGATTACTGGTGTCTTATATACCAGTAATGCCGAATGTTTTATAACGCCGAAACAAGAATGGTGTAAGCAGCATTTACACCATAAAAATGTTAGTTCTTGTGGAAGCAATGGGCGCTACAGTCCAACATAAAAGTCAATAGAGTGTGTGGAAAGGAGCTGGCCGTTACAAGCCAGGAGCATAAATATAGCATTTATGCAAATGTGTAAATGCCTTGAACGGTTTACCCGTGAGGTTATTTACCAAATTGTAACGTGGTTGGCGGTTGGGGGGGTTATAAAAAAAAGCTGTGGTTTTAAATAATTTGCTGTACGGTATTAATCCTGTTTTGCATTTTATAAAGTTAACTGAAGTAGTGTGTCTTGTAATAAGGACATTGAAAGAGTAAATGTAGATTTTAATGGAAAGGGAATATTGTTAATTGAATCAATAATGGAATGGGGTAATCCTTTTTTGTGATTGGAGTTGGTAGGTAAATTTGAATTATCTTTGGAATTCAAATTTTTTTAAATTTGTTTGTTGTTTCTAACATAAATGGTCAATGTGTGTTGTATAAGTTACAGAGGTAAAGATAATATGGAATATGTAGTATCAAAAAAAAAAAAAAAAATCTATTATGTTAGTTTAAGGATATGTGTTAGGCAACATTCTTTGTTCAAGTAGAAAATTGAGATAAAAACCAGTACTATGCAAAGGACAAACCAGTACGAGCTAAGAGGAAACCAAATTATTGGATATGGCATTGTGAAAGACCAGTTATTGATATTTTTACCGAGTCTAGTGATACTGTGGTGGCATGCCTGTCTGACTTTATAGTGTTGGGATCTCGACAAGGGAAGTCCAGTAAGGTCATGCAGGTGCAGCCGCAGTCACCGGACTAGGAGGGGTAAGTAACCCATGATTTAGTAAGAGAGTAAGGGGGTAATGGCGCCATATCCTAACTGGTCCTCTTAGGATTTATGCAACGAGAGTTTTTATGCTTCGGCATAAAACCTCTCATTGGGGGGGGGGTATTGTAATGGGGCAGATTAGCCAACCCGTTTTAACCAATCAATGTACAACTTTTGGGGAACGGCCTGTAGTGGTACTAGGAACACGCTGGTACCAGCACATAAATTCGCAGACAACATGGCAAAAGAAACGAATTTCCATCTCCAGTCTACCGAAACATACGATTAAAAATAACCAATCAGAGAACGAGTTGAGGCAGCGCAGCCAACGCCTAACGCCAGGCATGTACGCAACTGAGCGCACGAGGTTCGTGCAGTTCGTCACCACTAGTCAAACAGTACAGCCGTAAATGTAAACGCAGCCTCGGAATTTCGGTAGACCGACGCAAATACAATAGCCAAGGTCTACCGAAATATGTAAAAGTGCCGAAGAAGAACATAAGGAAGAAAAAGTGTCAGTGAAATCTAGATAATATGTAAATGTGCAGAATTAAAACAGTGTTTGATGATGAAAGTGGGAGTGAAGTGAGAAAGATGGCGGAATAGCACGTGCAGGTACAATATACAATCAGCTGCATAAAAATTAAAATTAATAAATATCAAGAGCTCAGAAATCGAGGGGTGTTAACAAGTGTAAAGAGTGAGAGAGTGTGTGTGGGGAAAAAGGGAAAAATAAAACATAAAAGTACTGGTTGGTCAAGAAAGATTAGTCTATAGGGCATTTGTTTAAGTAATTTCATGTTTCTGAATTATTAAAGTAGCACATAAAAAGAGAATAGAACATTGAATTTAAAATAAATAAGATTTGTTGTAACAGAATAAATATGTGGTAGAATAATTATTTCGCCGTGAACCATTTCCTACACTTTGTGCTGAAAAACTCGTCTAACGAATCGGGAATTTTCTGAATTAAGGAAGGTCAGATAGCAAATTGTCCAAGTGTTTTTTAATTAAGGGAAAGAGTGTAAAGACTAACTGCTACGGAAACTGAGTTCCGAGCTACCATCTGGAGCTTCTGCCTCGTGGCCCTGCCCAAGTAGGGCATGTGCTCTGTAGCAGGCTGTTTCTCGGCTGTTGTGCTAGCCTACACTAGCGCAGTATACACCCAGGGCGTTTCCACGAATCACCTGGACATATACGATACCCGCCAAGGTCAGCCACAAGAGGATTTTCTGGGAACCTAGCGACACGTGCATAAAATTTGCGTGCCAGCCGCCTGAAAGTGTCGTCTAAGGAGCGGACGCCAAGTCCTCTCCTTAGAAGGTGAGATGAAAAGCGACGGGGGACTTTGGCCGCTAGCCGAAGGCCCCTGTCGAGGACGCTCTGCAACTTCTTTTTATGCATTGTGGCGAGGTAACCCCAAACCGGGCAAGCGTAGGTAATGACTGGCAGCAGATACGGGCTGATGATCATCTTGCCCAATTTCCTGGTCATGGCTGAGCTGATCAGGAGTGGAAACAGTAAGCTCAGACGAGCGGATGCTCGCTTATGAACTGTCTGAGCGTGGGTATGCAAGGATCCGATGGTCAAGGTGTACTCCGAGGTACTTGACCTCGTTGGACCAGAGCAAGTACGTCCTGCCGATGCGTAACTGCCTAACAGGGTGCTTCCGTCGCTTAGAGAATTCGACGGCTACACTCTTGGTACCATTGAGAGTCACCCTCCAATTATCAGTCCAGTCCCCGAGAGAGTCGAGCTGGCACTGCAGTCGTAGGACGGTTCTTTCCACATGACGATCGGCCGTATATACGATGTGGGTAGGCTTATTGTACCCTGACCATACTGGTTATTATTTTCAAAATTTGTGACTTTAGAAATTAACCGGAGGGTGAATCAGGGGAATCTACCATAAACTTTGGAACAGCGGCTATCCATCGAATGGGATAGTAGACCGTTTAAGGGCTTATAAATAAATTTTAGTAGGATTACTGGTGTCTTATATACCAGTAATGCCGAATGTTTTATAACGCCGAAACAAGAATGGTGTAAGCAGCATTTACACCATAAAAATGTCAGTTCTTGTGGAAGCAATGGGCGCTACAGTCCAACATAAAAGTCAATAGAGTGTGTGGAAAGGAGCTGGCCGTTACAAGCCAGGAGCATAAATATAGCATTTATGCAAATGTGTAAATGCCTTGAAAGGTTTACCCGTGAGGTTATTTACCAAATTGTAACGTGGTTGGGGGTTGGGGGGGGTTATAAAAAAAAGCTGTGGTTTTAAATAATTTGCTGTACGGTATTAATCCTGTTTTGCATCTTATAAAGTTAACTGAATTAGTGTGTCTTGTAATAAGGACATTGAAAGAGTAAATGTAGATTTTAATGGAAAGGGAATATTGTTAATTGAATCAATAATGGAATGGGGTAATCCTTTTTTGTGATTGGAGTTGGTAGGTAAATTTGAATTATCTTTGGAATTCAAATTTTTTTAAATTTGTTTGTTGTTTCTAACATAAATGGTCAATGTGTGTTGTATAATTTACAGAGGTAAAGATAATATGGAATATGTAGTATCAAAAAAAAAAAAAAATCTATTATGTTAGTTTAAGGATATGTGTTAGGCAACATTCTTTGTTCAAGTAGAAAATTGAGATAAAAACCAGTACTATGCAAAGGACAAACCAGTACGAGCTAAGAGGAAACCAAATTATTGGATATGGCATTGTGAAAGACCAGTTATTGATATTTTTACCGAGTCTGGTGATACTGTGGTGGCATGCCTGTCTGACTTTATAGTGTTGGGATCTCGACAAGGGAAGTCCAGTAAGGTCATGCAGGTGCAGCCGCAGTCACCGGACTAGGAGGGGTAAGTAACCCACGATTTAGTAAGAGAGTAAGGGGGTAATGGCGCCATATCCTAACTGGTCCTCTTAGGATTTATGCAACGAGAGTTTTTATGCTTCGGCATAAAACCTCTCATTGGGGGGGGGGTATTGTAATGGGGCAGATTAGCCAACCCGTTTTAACCAATCAATGTACAACTTTTGGGGAACGGCCTGTAGTGGTACTAGGAACACGCTGGTACCAGCACATAAATTCGCAGACAACATGGCAAAAGAAACGAATTTCCATCTCCAGTCTACCGAAACATACGATTAAAAATAACCAATCAGAGAACGAGTTGAGGCAGCGCAGCCAACGCCTAACGCCAGGCATGTACGCAACTGAGCGCACGAGGTTCGTGCAGTTCGTCACCACTAGTCAAACAGTACAGCCGTAAATGTAAACGCAGCCTCGGAATTTCGGTAGACCGACGCAAATACAATAGCCAAGGTCTACCGAAATATGTAAAAGTGCCGAAGAAGAACATAAGGAAGAAAAAGTGTCAGTGAAATCTAAATAATATGTAAATGTGCAGAATTAAAACAGTGTTTGATGATGAAAGTGGGAGTGAAGTGAGAAAGATGGCGGAATAGCACGTGCAGGTACAATATACAATCAGCTGCATAAAAATTAAAATTAAAAAATATCAAAAGAGCTCAGAAATCGAGGGGTGTTAACAAGTGTAAAGAGTGAGAGAGTGTGTGTGGGGAAAAAGGGAAAAATAAAACATAAAAGTACTGGTTGGTCAAGAAAGATTAGTCTATAGGGCATTTGTTTAAGTAATTTCATGTTTCTGAATTATTAAAGTAGCACATAAAAAGAGAATAGAACATTGAATTTAAAATAAATAAGATTTGTTGTAACAGAATAAATATGTGGTAGAATAATTATTTCGCCGTGAACCATTTCCTACACTTTGTGCTGAAAAACTCGTCTAACGAATCGGGAATTTTCTGAATTAAGGAAGGTCAGATAGCAAATTGTCCAAGTGTTTTTTAATTAAGGGAAAGAGTGTAAAGACTAACTGCTACGGAAACTGAGTTCCGAGCTACCATCTGGAGCTTCTGCCTCGTGGCCCTGCCCAAGTAGGGCATGTGCTCTGTAGCAGGCTGTTTCTCGGCTGTTGTGCTAGCCTACACTAGCGCAGTATACACCCAGGGCGTTTCCACGAATCACCTGGACATATACGATACCTGTCAAGTTCAGCCACAAGAGGATTGTCTGGGAACCTCGCCACACGTGCATAAAATTTGCGTGCCAGCCGCCTGAAAGTGTCGTCTAAGGAGCGGACGCCAAGTCCTCTCCTTAGAAGGTGAGATGAAAAGCGACGGGGGACTTTGGCCGCTAGCCGAAGGCCCCTGTCGAGGACGCTCTGCAACTTCTTTTTATGCATTGTGGCGAGGTAACCCCAAACCGGGCAAGCGTAGGTAATGACTGGCAGCAGATACGGGCTGATGATCATCTTGCCCAATTTCCTGGTCATGGCTGAGCTGATCAGGAGTGGAAACAGTAAGCTCAGACGAGCGGATGCTCGCTTATGAACTGTCTGAGCGTGGGTATGCAAGGATCCGATGGTCAAGGTGTACTCCGAGGTACTTGACCTCGTTGGACCAGAGCAAGTACGTCCTGCCGATGCGTAACTGCCTAACAGGGTGCTTCCGTCGCTTAGAGAATTCGACGGCTACACTCTTGGTACCATTGAGAGTCACCCTCCAATTATCAGTCCAGTCCCCGAGAGAGTCGAGCTGGCACTGCAGTCGTAGGACGGTTCTATCCACATGACGATCGGCCGTATATACGATGTGGGTAGGCTTATTGTAACCTTACCATACTGGTTATTATTTTCAAAATTTGTGACTTTAGAAATTAACCGGAGGGTGAATCAGGGGAATCTACCATAAACTTTGGAACAGCGGCTATCCATCGAATGGGATAGTAGACCGTTTAAGGGCTTATAAATAAATTTTAGTAGGATTACTGGTGTCTTATATACCAGTAATGCCGAATGTTTTATAACGCCGAAACAAGAATGGTGTAAGCAGCGTTTACACCATAAAAATGTCAGTTCTTGTGGAAGCAATGGGCGCTACAGTCCAACATAAAAGTCAATAGAGTGTGTGGAAAGGAGCTGGCCGTTACAAGCCAGGAGCATAAATATAGCATTTATGCAAATGTGTAAATGCCTTGAACGGTTTACCCGTGAGGTTATTTACGAAATTGTAACGTGGTTGGGGGTTGGGGGGGTTATAAAAAAAAGCTGTGGTTTTAAATAATTTGCTGTACGGTATTAATCCTGTTTTGCATTTTATAAAGTTAACTGAAGTAGTGTGTCTTGTAATAAGGACATTGAAAGAGTAAATGTAGATTTTAATGGAAAGGGAATATTGTTAATTGAATCAATAATGGAATGGGGTAATCCTTTTTTGTGATTGGAGTTGGTAGGTAAATTTGAATTATCTTTGGAATTCAAATTTTTTTAAATTTGTTTGTTGTTTCTAACATAAATGGTCAATGTGTGTTGTATAAGTTACAGAGGTAAAGATAATATGGAATATGTAGTATCAAAAAAAAAAAAATCTATTATGTTAGTTTAAGGATATGTGTTAGGCAACATTCTTTGTTCAAGTAGATAATTGAGATAAAAACCAGTACTATGCAAAGGACAAACCAGTACGAGCTAAGAGGAAACCAAATTATTGGATATGGCATTGTGAAAGACCAGTTATTGATATTTTTACCGAGTCTGGTGATACTGTGGTGGCATGCCTGTCTGACTTTATAGTGTTGGGATCTCGACAAGGGAAGTCCAGTAAGGTCATGCAGGTGCAGCCGCAGTCACCGGACTAGGAGGGGTAAGTAACCCATGATTTAGTAAGAGAGTAAGGGGGTAATGGCGCCATATCCTAACTGGTCCTCTTAGGATTTATGCAACGAGAGTTTTTATGCTTCGGCATAAAACCTCTCATTGGGGGGGGGTATTGTAATGGGGCAGATTAGCCAACCCGTTTTAACCAATCAATGTACAACTTTTGGGGAACGGCCTGTAGTGGTACTAGGAACACGCTGGTACCAGCACATAAATTCGCAGACAACATGGCAAAAGAAACGAATTTCCATCTCCAGTCTACCGAAACATACGATTAAAAATAACCAATCAGAGAACGAGTTGAGGCAGCGCAGCCAACGCCTAACGCCAGGCATGTACGCAACTGAGCGCACGAGGTTCGTGCAGTTCGTCACCACTAGTCAAACAGTACAGCCGTAAATGTAAACGCAGCCTCGGAATTTCGGTAGACCGACGCAAATACAATAGCCAAGGTCTACCGAAATATGTAAAAGTGCCGAAGAAGAACATAAGGAAGAAAAAGTGTCAGTGAAATCTAAATAATATGTAAATGTGCAGAATTAAAACAGTGTTTGATGATGAAAGTGGGAGTGAAGTGAGAAAGATGGCGGAATAGCACGTGCAGGTACAATATACAATCAGCTGCATAAAAATTAAAATTAATAAATATCAAAAGAGCTCAGAAATCGAGGGGTGTTAACAAGTGTAAAGAGTGAGAGAGTGTGTGTGGGGAAAAAGGGAAAAATAAAACATAAAAGTACTGGTTGGTCAAGAAAGATTAGTCTATAGGGCATTTGTTTAAGTAATTTCATGTTTCTGAATTATTAAAGTAGCAGATAAAAAGAGAATAGAACATTGAATTTAAAATAAATAAGATTTGTTGTAACAGAATAAATATGTGGTAGAATAATTATTTCGCCGTGAACCATTTCCTACACTTTGTGCTGAAAAACTCGTCTAACGAATCGGGAATTTTCTGAATTAAGGAAGGTCAGATAGCTAAATTGTCCAAGTGTTTTTTAATTAAGGGAAAGAGTGTAAAGACTAACTGCTACGGAAACTGAGTTCCGAGCTACCATCTGGAGCTTCTGCCTCGTGGCCCTGCCCAAGTAGGGCATGTGCTCTGTAGCAGGCTGTTTCTCGGCTGTTGTGCTAGCCTACACTAGCGCAGTATACACCCAGGGCGTTTCCACGAATCACCTGGACATATACGATACCCGCCAAGGTCAGCCACAAGAGGATTTTCTGGGAACCTCGCCACACGTGCATAAAATTTGCGTGCCAGCCGCCTGAAAGTGTCGTCTAAGGTGCGGACGCCAAGTCCTCTCCTTAGAAGGTGAGATGAAAAGCGACGGGGGACTTTGGCCGCTAGCCGAAGACCCCTGTCGAGGACGCTCTGCAACTTCTTTTTATGCATTGTGGCGAGGTAACCCCAAACCGGGCAAGCGTAGGTAATGACTGGCAGCAGATACGGGCTGATGATCATCTTGCCCAATTTCCTGGTCATGGCTGAGCTGATCAGGAGTGGAAACAGTAAGCTCAGACGAGCGGATGCTCGCTTATGAACTGTCTGAGCGTGGGTATGCAAGGATCCGATGGTCAAGGTGTACTCCGAGGTACTTGACCTCGTTGGACCAGAGCAAGTACGTCCTGCCGATGCGTAACTGCCTAACAGGGTGCTTCCGTCGCTTAGAGAATTCGACGGCTACACTCTTGGTACCATTGAGAGTCATCCTCCAATTATCAGTCCAGTCCCCGAGAGAGTCGAGCTGGCACTGCAGTCGTAGGACGGTTCTTTCCACATGACGATCGGCCGTATATACGATGTGGGTAGGCTTATTGTACCCTGACCATACTGGTTATTATTTTCAAAATTTGTGACTTTAGAAATTAACCGGAGGGTGAATCAGGGGAATCTACCATAAACTTTGGAACAGCGGCTATCCATCGAATGGGATAGTAGACCGTTTAAGGGCTTATAAATAAATTTTAGTAGGATTACTGGTGTCTTATATACCAGTAATGCCGAATGTTTTATAACGCCGAAACAAGAATGGTGTAAGCAGCGTTTACACCATAAAAATGTCAGTTCTTGTGGAAGCAATGGGCGCTACAGTCCAACATAAAAGTCAATAGAGTGTGTGGAAAGGAGCTGGCCGTTACAAGCCAGGAGCATAAATATAGCATTTATGCAAATGTGTAAATGCCTTGAACGGTTTACCCGTGAGGTTATTTACGAAATTGTAACGTGGTTGGGGGTTGGGGGGGTTATAAAAAAAAGCTGTGGTTTTAAATAATTTGCTGTACGGTATTAATCCTGTTTTGCATTTTATAAAGTTAACTGAAGTAGTGTGTCTTGTAATAAGGACATTGAAAGAGTAAATGTAGATTTTAATGGAAAGGGAATATTGTTAATTGAATCAATAATGGAATGGGGTAATCCTTTTTTGTGATTGGAGTTGGTAGGTAAATTTGAATTATCTTTGGAATTCAAATTTTTTTAAATTTGTTTGATTCTAACATAAATGGTCAATGTGTGTTGTATAAGTTACAGAGGTAAAGATAATATGGAATATGTAGTATCAAAAAAAAAAAAATCTATTATGTTAGTTTAAGGATATGTGTTAGGCAACATTCTTTGTTCAAGTAGATAATTGAGATAAAAACCAGTACTATGCAAAGGACAAACCAGTACGAGCTAAGAGGAAACCAAATTATTGGATATGGCATTGTGAAAGACCAGTTATTGATATTTTTACCGAGTCTGGTGATACTGTGGTGGCATGCCTGTCTGACTTTATAGTGTTGGGATCTCGACAAGGGAAGTCCAGTAAGGTCATGCAGGTGCAGCCGCAGTCACCGGACTAGGAGGGGTAAGTAACCCATGATTTAGTAAGAGAGTAAGGGGGTAATGGCGCCATATCCTAACTGGTCCTCTTAGGATTTATGCAACGAGAGTTTTTATGCTTCGGCATAAAACCTCTCATTGGGGGGGGGGGGGTATTGTAATGGGGCAGATTAGCCAACCCGTTTTAACCAATCAATGTACAACTTTTGGGGAACGGCCTGTAGTGGTACTAGGAACACGCTGGTACCAGCACATAAATTCGCAGACAACATGGCAAAAGAAACGAATTTCCATCTCCAGTCTACCGAAACATACGATTAAAAATAACCAATCAGAGAACGAGTTGAGGCAGCGCAGCCAACGCCTAACGCCAGGCATGTACGCAACTGAGCGCACGAGGTTCGTGCAGTTCGTCACCACTAGTCAAACAGTACAGCCGTAAATGTAAACGCAGCCTCGGAATTTCGGTAGACCGACGCAAATACAATAGCCAAGGTCTACCGAAATATGTAAAAGTGCTGAAGAAGAACATAAGGAAGAAAAAGTGTCAGTGAAATCTAAATAATATGTAAATGTGCAGAATTAAAACAGTGTTTGATGATGAAAGTGGGAGTGAAGTGAGAAAGATGGCGGAATAGCACGTGCAGGTACAATATACAATCAGCTGCATAAAAATTAAAATTAATAAATATCAAGAGCTCAGAAATCGAGGGGTGTTAACAAGTGTAAAGAGTGAGAGAGTGTGTGTGGGGAAAAAGGGAAAAATAAAACATAAAAGTACTGGTTGGTCAAGAAAGATTAGTCTATAGGGCATTTGTTTAAGTAATTTCATGTTTCTGAATTATTAAAGTAGCAGATAAAAAGAGAATAGAACATTGAATTTAAAATAAATAAGATTTGTTGTAACAGAATAAATATGTGGTAGAATAATTATTTCGCCGTGAACCATTTCCTACACTTTGTGCTGAAAAACTCGTCTAACGAATCGGGAATTTTCTGAATTAAGGAAAGTCAGATAGCAAATTGTCCAAGTGTTTTTTAATTAAGGGAAAGAGTGTAAAGACTAACTGCTACGGAAACTGAGTTCCGAGCTACCATCTGGAGCTTCTGCCTCGTGGCCCTGCCCAAGTAGGGCATGTGCTCTGTAGCAGGCTGTTTCTCGGCTGTTGTGCTAGCCTACACTAGCGCAGTATACACCCAGGGCGTTTCCACGAATCACCTGGACATATACGATACCTGTCAAGTTCAGCCACAAGAGGATTGTCTGGGAACCTCGTCGCCACACGTGCATAAAATTTGCGTGCCAGCCGCCTGAAAGTGTCGTCTAAGGAGCGGACGCCAAGTCCTCTCCTTAGAAGGTGAGATGAAAAGCGACGGGGGACTTTGGCCGCTAGCCGAAGACCCCTGTCGAGGACGCTCTGCAACTTCTTTTTATGCATTGTGGCGAGGTAACCCCAAACCGGGCAAGCGTAGGTAATGACTGGCAGCAGATACGGGCTGATGATCATCTTGCCCAATTTCCTGGTCATGGCTGAGCTGATCAGGAGTGGAAACAGTAAGCTCAGACGAGCGGATGCTCGCTTATGAACTGTCTGAGCGTGGGTATGCAAGGATCCGATGGTCAAGGTGTACTCCGAGGTACTTGACCTCGTTGGACCAGAGCAAGTACGTCCTGCCGATGCGTAACTGCCTAACAGGGTGCTTCCGTCGCTTAGAGAATTCGACGGCTACACTCTTGGTACCATTGAGAGTCATCCTCCAATTATCAGTCCAGTCCCCGAGAGAGTCGAGCTGGCACTGCAGTCGTAGGACGGTTCTTTCCACATGACGATCGGCCGTATATACGATGTGGGTAGGCTTATTGTACCCTGACCATACTGGTTATTATTTTCAAAATTTGTGACTTTAAAAATTAACCGGAGGGTGAATCAGGGGAATCTACCATAAACTTTGGAACAGCGGCTATCCATCGAATGGGATAGTAGACCGTTTAAGGGCTTATAAATAAATTTTAGTAGGATTACTGGTGTCTTATATACCAGTAATGCCGAATGTTTTATAACGCCGAAACAAGAATGGTGTAAGCAGCATTTACACCATAAAAATGTCAGTTCTTGTGGAAGCAATGGGCGCTACAGGCCAACATAAAAGTCAATAGAGTGTGTGGAAAGGAGCTGGCCGTTACAAGCCAGGAGCATAAATATAGCATTTATGCAAATGTGTAAATGCCTTGAACGGTTTACCCGTGAGGTTATTTACGAAATTGTAACGTGGTTGGGGGTTGGGGGGGTTATAAAAAAAAGCTGTGGTTTTAAATAATTTGCTGTACGGTATTAATCCTGTTTTGCATTTTATAAAGTTAACTGAAGTAGTGTGTCTTGTAATAAGGACATTGAAAGAGTAAATGTAGATTTTAATGGAAAGGGAATATTGTTAATTGAATCAATAATGGAATGGGGTAATCCTTTTTTGTGATTGGAGTTGGTAGGTAAATTTGAATTATCTTTGGAATTCAAATTTTTTTAAATTTGTTTGTTGTTTCTAACATAAATGGTCAATGTGTGTTGTATAAGTTACAGAGGTAAAGATAATATGGAATATGTAGTATCAAAAAAAAAAAAAAAAATCTATTATGTTAGTTTAAGGATATGTGTTAGGCAACATTCTTTGTTCAAGTAGAAAATTGAGATAAAAACCAGTACTATGCAAAGGACAAACCAGTACGAGCTAAGAGGAAACCAAATTATTGGATATGGCATTGTGAAAGACCAGTTATTGATATTTTTACCGAGTCTGGTGATACTGTGGTGGCATGCCTGTCTGACTTTATAGTGTTGGGATCTCGACAAGGGAAGTCCAGTAAGGTCATGCAGGTGCAGCCGCAGTCACCGGACTAGGAGGGGTAAGTAACCCATGATTTAGTAAGAGAGTAAGGGGGTAATGGCGCCATATCCTAACTGGTCCTCTTAGGATTTATGCAACGAGAGTTTTTATGCTTCGGCATAAAACCTCTCATTGGGGGGGAGGTATTGTAATGGGGCAGATTAGCCAACCCGTTTTAACCAATCAATGTACAACTTTTGGGGAACGGCCTGTAGTGGTACTAGGAACACGCTGGTACCAGCACATAAATTCGCAGACAACATGGCAAAAGAAACGAATTTCCATCTCCAGTCTACCGAAACATACGATTAAAAATAACCAATCAGAGAACGAGTTGAGGCAGCGCAGCCAACGCCTAACGCCAGGCATGTACGCAACTGAGCGCACGAGGTTCGTGCAGTTCGTCACCACTAGTCAAACAGTACAGCCGTAAATGTAAACGCAGCCTCGGAATTTCGGTAGACCGACGCAAGTACAATAGCCAAGGTCTACCGAAATATGTAAAAGTGCCGAAGAAGAACATAAGGAAGAAAAAGTGTCAGTGAAATCTAAATAATATGTAAATGTGCAGAATTAAAACAGTGTTTGATGATGAAAGTGGGAGTGAAGTGAGAAAGATGGCGGAATAGCACGTGCAGGTACAATATACAATCAGCTGCATAAAAATTAAAATTAAAAAATATCAAAAGAGCTCAGAAATCGAGGGGTGTTAACAAGTGTAAAGAGTGAGAGAGTGTGTGTGGGGAAAAAGGGAAAAATAAAACATAAAAGTACTGGTTGGTCAAGAAAGATTAGTCTATAGGGCATTTGTTTAAGTAATTTCATGTTTCTGAATTATTAAAGTAGCAGATAAAAAGAGAATAGAACATTGAATTTAAAATAAATAAGATTTGTTGTAACAGAATAAATATGTGGTAGAATAATTATTTCGCCGTGAACCATTTCCTACACTTTGTGCTGAAAAACTCGTCTAAAGAATCGGGAATTTTCTGAATTAAGGAAGGTCAGATAGCTAAATTGTCCAAGTGTTTTTTAATTAAGGGAAAGAGTGTAAAGACTAACTGCTACGGAAACTGAGTTCCGAGCTACCATCTGGAGCTTCTGCCTCGTGGCCCTGCCCAAGTAGGGCATGTGCTCTGTAGCAGGCTGTTTCTCGGCTGTTGTGCTAGCCTACACTAGCGCAGTATACACCCAGGGCGTTTCCACGAATCACCTGGACATATACGATACCTGTCAAGTTCAGCCACAAGAGGATTGTCTGGGAACCTCGCCACACGTGCATAAAATTTGCGTGCCAGCCGCCTGAAAGTGTCGTCTAAGGAGCGGACGCCAAGGCCTCTCCTTAGAAGGTGAGATGAAAAGCGACGGGGGACTTTGGCCGCTAGCCGAAGGCCCCTGTCGAGGACGCTCTGCAACTTCTTTTTATGCATTGTGGCGAGGTAACCCCAAACCGGGCAAGCGTAGGTAATGACTGGCAGCAGATACGGGCTGATGATCATCTTGCCCAATTTCCTGGTCATGGCTGAGCTGATCAGGAGTGGAAACAGTAAGCTCAGACGAGCGGATGCTCGCTTATAAACTGTCTGAGCGTGGGTATGCAAGGATCCGATGGTCAAGGTGTACTCCGAGGTACTTGACCTCGTTGGACCAGAGCAAGTACGTCCTGCCGATGCGTAACTGCCTAACAGGGTGCTTCCGTCGCTTAGAGAATTCGACGGCTACACTCTTGGTACCATTGAGAGTCACCCTCCAATTATCAGTCCAGTCCCCGAGAGAGTCGAGCTGGCACTGCAGTCGTAGGACGGTTCTTTCCACATGACGATCGGCCGTATATGCGATGTGGGTAGGCTTATTGTACCCTGACCATACTGGTTATTATTTTCAAAATTTGTGACTTTAGAAATTAACCGGAGGGTGAATCAGGGGAATCTACCATAAACTTTGGAACAGCGGCTATCCATCGAATGGGATAGTAGACCGTTTAAGGGCTTATAAATAAATTTTAGTAGGATTACTGGTGTCTTATATACCAGTAATGCCGAATGTTTTATAACGCCGAAACAAGAATGGTGTAAGCAGCGTTTACACCATAAAAATGTCAGTTCTTGTGGAAGCAATGGGCGCTACAGTCCAACATAAAAGTCAATAGAGTGTGTGGAAAGGAGCTGGCCGTTACAAGCCAGGAGCATAAATATAGCATTTATGCAAATGTGTAAATGCCTTGAACGGTTTACCCGTGAGGTTATTTACGAAATTGTAACGTGGTTGGGGGTTGGGGGGGTTATAAAAAAAAGGTGTGGTTTTAAATAATTTGCTGTACGGTATTAATCCTGTTTTGCATTTTATAAAGTTAACTGAAGTAGTGTGTCTTGTAATAAGGACATTGAAAGAGTAAATGTAGATTTTAATGGAAAGGGAATATTGTTAATTGAATCAATAATGGAATGGGGTAATCCTTTTTTGTGATTGGAGTTGGTAGGTAAATTTGAATTATCTTTGGAATTCAAATTTTTTTAAATTTGTTTGTTGTTTCTAACATAAATGGTCAATGTGTGTTGTATAAGTTACAGAGGTAAAGATAATATGGAATATGTAGTATCAAAAAAAAAAAAAATCTATTATGTTAGTTTAAGGATATGTGTTAGGCAACATTCTTTGTTCAAGTAGATAATTGAGATAAAAACCAGTACTATGCAAAGGACAAACCAGTACGAGCTAAGAGGAAACCAAATTATTGGATATGGCATTGTGAAAGACCAGTTATTGATATTTTTACCGAGTCTGGTGATACTGTGGTGGCATGCCTGTCTGACTTTATAGTGTTGGGATCTCGACAAGGGAAGTCCAGTAAGGTCATGCAGGTGCAGCCGCAGTCACCGGACTAGGAGGGGTAAGTAACCCATGATTTAGTAAGAGAGTAAGGGGGTAATGGCGCCATATCCTAACTGGTCCTCTTAGGATTTATGCAACGAGAGTTTTTATGCTTCGGTATAAAACCTCTCATTGGGGGGGGGTATTGTAATGGGGCAGATTAGCCAACCCGTTTTAACCAATAAATGTACAACTTTTGGGGAACGGCCTGTAGTGGTACTAGGAACACGCTGGTACCAGCACATAAATTCGTAGACAACATGGCAAAAGAAACGAATTTCCATCTCCAGTCTACCGAAACATACGATTAAAAATAACCAATCAGAGAACGAGTTGAGGCAGCGCAGCCAACGCCTAACGCCAGGCATGTACGCAACTGAGCGCACGAGGTTCGTGCAGTTCGTCACCACTAGTCAAACAGTACAGCCGTAAATGTAAACGCAGCCTCGGAATTTCGGTAGACCGACGCAAATACAATAGCCAAGGTCTACCGAAATATGTAAAAGTGCCGAAGAAGAACATAAGGAAGAAAAAGTGTCAGTGAAATCTAAATAATATGTAAATGTGCAGAATTAAAACAGTGTTTGATGATGAAAGTGGGAGTGAAGTGAGAAAGATGGCGGAATAGCACGTGCAGGTACAATATACAATCAGCTGCATAAAAATTAAAATTAATAAATATCAAGAGCTCAGAAATCGAGGGGTGTTAACAAGTGTAAAGAGTGAGAGAGTGTGTGTGGGGAAAAAGGGAAAAATAAAACATAAAAGTACTGGTTGGTCAAGAAAGATTAGTCTATAGGGCATTTGTTTAAGTAATTTCATGTTTCTGAATTATTAAAGTAGCAGATAAAAAGAGAATAGAACATTGAATTTAAAATAAATAAGATTTGTTGTAACAGAATAAATATGTGGTAGAATAATTATTTCGCCGTGAACCATTTCCTACACTTTGTGCTGAAAAACTCGTCTAACGAATCGGGAATTTTCTGAATTAAGGAAGGTCAGATAGCAAATTGTCCAAGTGTTTTTTAATTAAGGGAAAGAGTGTAAAGACTAACTGCTACGGAAACTGAGTTCCGAGCTACCATCTGGAGCTTCTGCCTCGTGGCCCTGCCCAAGTAGGGCATGTGCTCTGTAGCAGGCTGTTTCTCGGCTGTTGTGCTAGCCTACACTAGCGCAGTATACACCCAGGGCGTTTCCACGAATCACCTGGACATATACGATACCTGTCAAGTTCAGCCACAAGAGGATTGTCTGGGAACCTCGCCACACGTGCATAAAATTTGCGTGCCAGCCGCCTGAAAGTGTCGTCTAAGGAGCGGACGCCAAGGCCTCTCCTTAGAAGGTGAGATGAAAAGCGACGGGGGACTTTGGCCGCTAGCCGAAGGCCCCTGTCGAGGACGCTCTGCAACTTCTTTTTATGCATTGTGGCGAGGTAACCCCAAACCGGGCAAGCGTAGGTAATGACTGGCAGCAGATACGGGCTGATGATCATCTTGCCCAATTTCCTGGTCATGGCTGAGCTGATCAGGAGTGGAAACAGTAAGCTCAGACGAGCGGATGCTCGCTTATGAACTGTCTGAGCGTAGGTATGCAAGGATCCGATGGTCAAGGTGTACTCCGAGGTACTTGACCTCGTTGGACCAGAGCAAGTACGTCCTGCCGATGCGTAACTGCCTAACAGGGTGCTTCCGTCGCTTAGAGAATTCGACGGCTACACTCTTGGTACCATTGAGAGTCACCCTCCAATTATCAGTCCAGTCCCCGAGAGAGTCGAGCTGGCACTGCAGTCGTAGGACGGTTCTTTCCACATGACGATCGGCCGTATATACGATGTGGGTAGGCTTATTGTACCCTGACCATACTGGTTATTATTTTCAAAATTTGTGACTTTAGAAATTAACCGGAGGGTGAATCAGGGGAATCTACCATAAACTTTGGAACAGCGGCTATCCATCGAATGGGATAGTAGACCGTTTAAGGGCTTATAAATAAATTTTAGTAGGATTACTGGTGTCTTATATACCAGTAATGCCGAATGTTTTATAACGCCGAAACAAGAATGGTGTAAGCAGCGTTTACACCATAAAAATGTCAGTTCTTGTGGAAGCAATGGGCGCTACAGTCCAACATAAAAGTCAATAGAGTGTGTGGAAAGGAGCTGGCCGTTACAAGCCAGGAGCATAAATATAGCATTTATGCAAATGTGTAAATGCCTTGAACGGTTTACCCGTGAGGTTATTTACGAAATTGTAACGTGGTTGGGGGTTGGGGGGGTTATAAAAAAAAGCTGTGGTTTTAAATAATTTGCTGTACGGTATTAATCCTGTTTTGCATTTTATAAAGTTAACTGAAGTAGTGTGTCTTGTAATAAGGACATTGAAAGAGTAAATGTAGATTTTAATGGAAAGGGAATATTGTTAATTGAATCAATAATGGAATGGGGTAATCCTTTTTTGTGATTGGAGTTGGTAGGTAAATTTGAATTATCTTTGGAATTCAAATTTTTTTAAATTTGTTTGTTGTTTCTAACATAAATAGTCAATGTGTGTTGTATAAGTTACAGAGGTAAAGATAATATGGAATATGTAGTATCAAAAAAAAAAAAAATCTATTATGTTAGTTTAAGGATATGTGTTAGGCAACATTCTTTGTTCAAGTAGATAATTGAGATAAAAACCAGTACTATGCAAAGGACAAACCAGTACGAGCTAAGAGGAAACCAAATTATTGGATATGGCATTGTGAAAGACCAGTTATTGATATTTTTACCGAGTCTGGTGATACTGTGGTGGCATGCCTGTCTGACTTTATAGTGTTGGGATCTCGACAAGGGAAGTCCAGTAAGGTCATGCAGGTGCAGCCGCAGTCACCGGACTAGGAGGGGTAAGTAACCCATGATTTAGTAAGAGAGTAAGGGGGTAATAGCGCCATATCCTAACTGGTCCTCTTAGGATTTATGCAACGAGAGTTTTTATGCTTCGGCATAAAACCTCTCATTGGGGGGGGGGTATTGTAATGGGGCAGATTAGCCAACCCGTTTTAACCAATCAATGTACAACTTTTGGGGAACGGCCTGTAGTGGTACTAGGAACACGCTGGTACCAGCACATAAATTCGCAGACAACATGGCAAAAGAAACGAATTTCCATCTCCAGTCTACCGAAACATACGATTAAAAATAACCAATCAGAGAACGAGTTGAGGCAGCGCAGCCAACGCCTAACGCCAGGCATGTACGCAACTGAGCGCACGAGGTTCGTGCAGTTCGTCACCACTAGTCAAACAGTACAGCCGTAAATGTAAACGCAGCCTCGGAATTTCGGTAGACCGACGCAAATACAATAGCCAAGGTCTACCGAAATATGTAAAAGTGCCGAAGAAGAACATAAGGAAGAAAAAGTGTCAGTGAAATCTAAATAATATGTAAATGTGCAGAATTAAAACAGTGTTTGATGATGAAAGTGGGAGTGAAGTGAGAAAGATGGCGGAATAGCACGTGCAGGCACAATATACAATCAGCTGCATAAAAATTAAAATTAATAAATATCAAGAGCTCAGAAATCGAGGGGTGTTAACAAGTGTAAAGAGTGAGAGAGTGTGTGTGGGGAAAAAGGGAAAAATAAAACATAAAAGTACTGGTTGGTCAAGAAAGATTAGTCTATAGGGCATTTGTTTAAGTAATTTCATGTTTCTGAATTATTAAAGTAGCAGATAAAAAGAGAATAGAACATTGAATTTAAAATAAATAAGATTTGTTGTAACAGAATAAATATGTGGTAGAATAATTATTTCGCCGTGAACCATTTCCTACACTTTGTGCTGAAAAACTCGTCTAAAGAATCGGGAATTTTCTGAATTAAGGAAGGTCAGATAGCTAAATTGTCCAAGTGTTTTTTAATTAAGGGAAAGAGTGTAAAGACTAACTGCTACGGAAACTGAGTTCCGAGCTACCATCTGGAGCTTCTGCCTCGTGGCCCTGCCCAAGTAGGGCATGTGCTCTGTAGCAGGCTGTTTCTCGGCTGTTGTGCTAGCCTACACTAGCGCAGTATACACCCAGGGCGTTTCCACGAATCACCTGGACATATACGATACCTGTCAAGTTCAGCCACAAGAGGATTGTCTGGGAACCTCGTCGCCACACGTGCATAAAATTTGCGTGCCAGCCGCCTGAAAGTGTCGTCTAAGGAGCGGACGCCAAGTCCTCTCCTTAGAAGGTGAGATGAAAAGCGACGGGGGACTTTGGCCGCTAGCCGAAGACCCCTGTCGAGGACGCTCTGCAACTTCTTTTTATGCATTGTGGCGAGGTAACCCCAAACCGGGCAAGCGTAGGTAATGACTGGCAGCAGATACGGGCTGATGATCATCTTGCCCAATTTCCTGGTCATGGCTGAGCTGATCAGGAGTGGAAACAGTAAGCTCAGACGAGCGGATGCTCGCTTATGAACTGTCTGAGCGTGGGTATGCAAGGATCCGATGGTCAAGGTGTACTCCGAGGTACTTGACCTCGTTGGACCAGAGCAAGTACGTCCTGCCGATGCGTAACTGCCTAACAGGGTGCTTCCGTCGCTTAGAGAATTCGACGGCTACACTCTTGGTACCATTGAGAGTCATCCTCCAATTATCAGTCCAGTCCCCGAGAGAGTCGAGCTGGCACTGCAGTCGTAGGACGGTTCTTTCCACATGACGATCGGCCGTATATACGATGTGGGTAGGCTTATTGTACCCTGACCATACTGGTTATTATTTTCAAAATTTGTGACTTTAGAAATTAACCGGAGGGTGAATCAGGGGAATCTACCATAAACTTTGGAACAGCGGCTATCCATCGAATGGGATAGTAGACCGTTTAAGGGCTTATAAATAAATTTTAGTAGGATTACTGGTGTCTTATATACCAGTAATGCCGAATGTTTTATAACGCCGAAACAAGAATGGTGTAAGCAGCATTTACACCATAAAAATGTCAGTTCTTGTGGAAGCAATGGGCGCTACAGTCCAACATAAAAGTCAATAGAGTGTGTGGAAAGGAGCTGGCCGTTACAAGCCAGGAGCATAAATATAGCATTTATGCAAATGTGTAAATGCCTTGAACGGTTTACCCGTGAGGTTATTTACCAAATTGTAACGTGGTTGGGGGTTGGGGGGGTTATAAAAAAAAGCTGTGGTTTTAAATAATTTGCTGTACGGTATTAATCCTGTTTTGCATTTTATAAAGTTAAGTGAAGTAGTGTGTCTTGTAATAAAGACATTGAAAGAGTAAATGTAGATTTTAATGGAAAGGGAATATTGTTAATTGAATCAATAATGGAATGGGGTAATCCTTTTTTGTGATTGGAGTTGGTAGGTAAATTTGAATTATCTTTGGAATCCAAATTTTTTTAAATTTGTTTGTTGTTTCTAACATAAATGGTCAATGTGTGTTGTATAAGTTACAGAGGTAAAGATAATATGGAATATGTAGTATCAAAAAAAAAAAATCTATTATGTTAGTTTAAGGATATGTGTTAGGCAACATTCTTTGTTCAAGTAGAAAATTGAGATAAAAACCAGTACTATGCAAAGGACAAACCAGTACGAGCTAAGAGGAAACCAAATTATTGGATATGGCATTGTGAAAGACCAGTTATTGATATTTTTACCGAGTCTGGTGATACTGTGGTGGCATGCCTGTCTGACTTTATAGTGTTGGGATCTCGACAAGGGAAGTCCAGTAAGGTCATGCAGGTGCAGCCGCAGTCACCGGACTAGGAGGGGTAAGTAACCCATGATTTAGTAAGAGAGTAAGGGGGTAATGGCGCCATATCCTAACTGGTCCTCTTAGGATTTATGCAACGAGAGTTTTTATGCTTCGGCATAAAACCTCTCATTGGGGGGGGTATTGTAATGGGGCAGATTAGCCAACCCGTTTTAACCAATCAATGTACAACTTTTGGGGAACGGCCTGTAGTGGTACTAGGAACACGCTGGTACCAGCACATAAATTCGCAGACAACATGGCAAAAGAAACGAATTTCCATCTCCAGTCTACCGAAACATACGATTAAAAATAACCAATCAGAGAACGAGTTGAGGCAGAGCAGCCAACGCCTAACGCCAGGCATGTACGCAACTGAGCGCACGAGGTTCGTGCAGTTCGTCACCACTAGTCAAACAGTACAGCCGTAAATGTAAACGCAGCCTCGGAATTTCGGTAGACCGACGCAAATACAATAGCCAAGGTCTACCGAAATATGTAAAAGTGCCGAAGAAGAACATAAGGAAGAAAAAGTGTCAGTGAAATCTAAATAATATGTAAATGTGCAGAATTAAAACAGTGTTTGATGATGAAAGTGGGAGTGAAGTGAGAAAGATGGCGGAATAGCACGTGCAGGTACAATATACAATCAGCTGCATAAAAATTAAAATTAATAAATATCAAAAGAGCTCAGAAATCGAGGGGTGTTAACAAGTGTAAAGAGTGAGAGAGTGTGTGTGGGGAAAAAGGGAAAAATAAAACATAAAAGTACTGGTTGGTCAAGAAAGATTAGTCTATAGGGCATTTGTTTAAGTAATTTCATGTTTCTGAATTATTAAAGTAGCAGATAAAAAGAGAATAGAACATTGAATTTAAAATAAATAAGATTTGTTGTAACAGAATAAATATGTGGTAGAATAATTATTTCGCCGTGAACCATTTCCTACACTTTGTGCTGAAAAACTCGTCTAACGAATCGGGAATTTTCTGAATTAAGGAAGGTCAGATAGCTAAATTGTCCAAGTGTTTTTTAATTAAGGGAAAGAATGTAAAGACTAACTGCTACGGAAACTGAGTTCCGAGCTACCATCTGGAGCTTCTGCCTCGTGGCTCTGCCCAAGTAGGGCATGTGCTCTGTAGCAGGCTGTTTCTCGGCTGTTGTGCTAGCCTACACTAGCGCAGTATACACCCAGGGCGTTTCCACGAATCACCTGGACATATACGATACCTGTCAAGGTCAGCCACAAGAGGATTTTCTGGGAACCTCGCCACACGTGCATAAAATTTGCGTGCCAGCCGCCTGAAAGTGTCGTCTAAGGAGCGGACGCCAAGTCCTCTCCTTAGAAGGTGAGATGAAAAGCGACGGGGGACTTTGGCCGCTAGCCGAAGACCCCTGTCGAGGACGCTCTGCAACTTCTTTTTATGCATTGTGGCGAGGTAACCCCAAACCGGGCAAGCGTAGGTAATGACTGGCAGCAGATACGGGCTGATGATCATCTTGCCCAATTTCCTGGTCATGGCTGAGCTGATCAGGAGTGGAAACAGTAAGCTCAGACGAGCGGATGCTAGCTTATGAACTGTCTGAGCGTGGGTACGCAAGGATCCGATGGTCAAGGTGTACTCCGAGGTACTTGACCTCGTTGGACCAGAGCAAGTACGTCCTGCCGATGCGTAACTGCCTAACAGGGTGCTTCCGTCGCTTAGAGAATTCGACGGCTACACTCTTGGTACCATTGAGAGTCATCCTCCAATTATCAGTCCAGTCCCCGAGAGAGTCGAGCTGGCACTGCAGTCGTAGGACGGTTCTTTCCACATGACGATCGGCCGTATATACGATGTGGGTAGGCTTATTGTACCCTGACCATACTGGTTATTATTTTCAAAATTTGTGACTTTAGAAATTAACCGGAGGGTGAATCAGGGGAATCTACCATAAACTTTGGAACAGCGGCTATCCATCGAATGGGATAGTAGACCGTTTAAGGGCTTATAAATAAATTTTAGTAGGATTACTGGTGTCTTATATACCAGTAATGCCGAATGTTTTATAACGCCGAAACAAGAATGGTGTAAGCAGCATTTACACCATAAAAATGTCAGTTCTTGTGGAAGCAATGGGCGCTACAGGCCAACATAAAAGTCAATAGAGTGTGTGGAAAGGAGCTGGCCGTTACAAGCCAGGAGCATAAATATAGCATTTATGCAAATGTGTAAATGCCTTGAACGGTTTACCCGTGAGGTTATTTACGAAATTGTAACGTGGTTGGGGGTTGGGGGGGTTATAAAAAAAAGCTGTGGTTTTAAATAATTTGCTGTACGGTATTAATCCTGTTTTGCATTTTATAAAGTTAACTGAAGTAGTGTGTCTTGTAATAAGGACATTGAAAGAGTAAATGTAGATTTTAATGGAAAGGGAATATTGTTAATTGAATCAATAATGGAATGGGGTAATCCTTTTTTGTGATTGGAGTTGGTAGGTAAATTTGAATTATCTTTGGAATTCAAATTTTTTTAAATTTGTTTGTTGTTTCTAACATAAATGGTCAATGTGTGTTGTATAAGTTACAGAGGTAAAGATAATATGGAATATGTAGTATCAAAAAAAAAAAAATCTATTATGTTAGTTTAAGGATATGTGTTAGGCAACATTCTTTGTTCAAGTAGAAAATTGAGATAAAAACCAGTACTATGCAAAGGACAAACCAGTACGAGCTAAGAGGAAACCAAATTATTGGATATGGCATTGTGAAAGACCAGTTATTGATATTTTTACCGAGTCTGGTGATACTGTGGTGGCATGCCTGTCTGACTTTATAGTGTTGGGATCTCGACAAGGGAAGTCCAGTAAGGTCATGCAGGTGCAGCCGCAGTCACCGGACTAGGAGGGGTAAGTAACCCATGATTTAGTAAGAGAGTAAGGGGGTAATGGCGCCATATCCTAACTGGTCCTCTTAGGATTTATGCAACGAGAGTTTTTATGCTTCGGCATAAAACCTCTCATTGGGGGGGGGTATTGTAATGGGGCAGATTAGCCAACCCGTTTTAACCAATCAATGTACAACTTTTGGGGAACGGCCTGTAGTGGTACTAGGAACACGCTGGTACCAGCACATAAATTCGCAGACAACATGGCAAAAGAAACGAATTTCCATCTCCAGTCTACCGAAACATACGATTAAAAATAACCAATCAGAGAACGAGTTGAGGCAGAGCAGCCAACGCCTAACGCCAGGCATGTACGCAACTGAGCGCACGAGGTTCGTGCAGTTCGTCACCACTAGTCAAACAGTACAGCCGTAAATGTAAACGCAGCCTCGGAATTTCGGTAGACCGACGCAAATACAATAGCCAAGGTCTACCGAAATATGTAAAAGTGCCGAAGAAGAACATAAGGAAGAAAAAGTGTCAGTGAAATCTAAATAATATGTAAATGTGCAGAATTAAAACAGTGTTTGATGATGAAAGTGGGAGTGAAGTGAGAAAGATGGCGGAATAGCACGTGCAGGTACAATATACAATCAGCTGCATAAAAATTAAAATTAATAAATATCAAAAGAGCTCAGAAATCGAGGGGTGTTAACAAGTGTAAAGAGTGAGAGAGTGTGTGTGGGGAAAAAGGGAAAAATAAAACATAAAAGTACTGGTTGGTCAAGAAAGATTAGTCTATAGGGCATTTGTTTAAGTAATTTCATGTTTCTGAATTATTAAAGTAGCAGATAAAAAGAGAATAGAACATTGAATTTAAAATAAATAAGATTTGTTGTAACAGAATAAATATGTGGTAGAATAATTATTTCGCCGTGAACCATTTCCTACACTTTGTGCTGAAAAACTCGTCTAACGAATCGGGAATTTTCTGAATTAAGGAAGGTCAGATAGCTAAATTGTCCAAGTGTTTTTTAATTAAGGGAAAGAATGTAAAGACTAACTGCTACGGAAACTGAGTTCCGAGCTACCATCTGGAGCTTCTGCCTCGTGGCTCTGCCCAAGTAGGGCATGTGCTCTGTAGCAGGCTGTTTCTCGGCTGTTGTGCTAGCCTACACTAGCGCAGTATACACCCAGGGCGTTTCCACGAATCACCTGGACATATACGATACCTGTCAAGGTCAGCCACAAGAGGATTTTCTGGGAACCTCGCCACACGTGCATAAAATTTGCGTGCCAGCCGCCTGAAAGTGTCGTCTAAGGAGCGGACGCCAAGTCCTCTCCTTAGAAGGTGAGATGAAAAGCGACGGGGGACTTTGGCCGCTAGCCGAAGACCCCTGTCGAGGACGCTCTGCAACTTCTTTTTATGCATTGTGGCGAGGTAACCCCAAACCGGGCAAGCGTAGGTAATGACTGGCAGCAGATACGGGCTGATGATCATCTTGCCCAATTTCCTGGTCATGGCTGAGCTGATCAGGAGTGGAAACAGTAAGCTCAGACGAGCGGATGCTCGCTTATGAACTGTCTGAGCGTGGGTATGCAAGGATCCGATGGTCAAGGTGTACTCCGAGGTACTTGACCTCGTTGGACCAGAGCAAGTACGTCCTGCCGATGCGTAACTGCCTAACAGGGTGCTTCCGTCGCTTAGAGAATTCGACGGCTACACTCTTGGTACCATTGAGAGTCATCCTCCAATTATCAGTCCAGTCCCCGAGAGAGTCGAGCTGGCACTGCAGTCGTAGGACGGTTCTTTCCACATGACGATCGGCCGTATATACGATGTGGGTAGGCTTATTGTACCCTGACCATACTGGTTATTATTTTCAAAATTTGTGACTTTAGAAATTAACCGGAGGGTGAATCAGGGGAATCTACCATAAACTTTGGAACAGCGGCTATCCATCGAATGGGATAGTAGACCGTTTAAGGGCTTATAAATAAATTTTAGTAGGATTACTGGTGTCTTATATACCAGTAATGCCGAATGTTTTATAACGCCGAAACAAGAATGGTGTAAGCAGCATTTACACCATAAAAATGTCAGTTCTTGTGGAAGCAATGGGCGCTACAGGCCAACATAAAAGTCAATAGAGTGTGTGGAAAGGAGCTGGCCGTTACAAGCCAGGAGCATAAATATAGCATTTATGCAAATGTGTAAATGCCTTGAACGGTTTACCCGTGAGGTTATTTACGAAATTGTAACGTGGTTGGGGGTTGGGGGGGTTATAAAAAAAAGCTGTGGTTTTAAATAATTTGCTGTACGGTATTAATCCTGTTTTGCATTTTATAAAGTTAACTGAAGTAGTGTGTCTTGTAATAAGGACATTGAAAGAGTAAATGTAGATTTTAATGGAAAGGGAATATTGTTAATTGAATCAATAATGGAATGGGGTAATCCTTTTTTGTGATTGGAGTTGGTAGGTAAATTTGAATTATCTTTGGAATTCAAATTTTTTTAAATTTGTTTGTTGTTTCTAACATAAATGGTCAATGTGTGTTGTATAAGTTACAGAGGTAAAGATAATATGGAATATGTAGTATCAAAAAAAAAAAATCTATTATGTTAGTTTAAGGATATGTGTTAGGCAACATTCTTTGTTCAAGTAGAAAATTGAGATAAAAACCAGTACTATGCAAAGGACAAACCAGTACGAGCTAAGAGGAAACCAAATTATTGGATATGGCATTGTGAAAGACCAGTTATTGATATTTTTACCGAGTCTGGTGATACTGTGGTGGCATGCCTGTCTGACTTTATAGTGTTGGGATCTCGACAAGGGAAGTCCAGTAAGGTCATGCAGGTGCAGCCGCAGTCACCGGACTAGGAGGGGTAAGTAACCCATGATTTAGTAAGAGAGTAAGGGGGTAATGGCGCCATATCCTAACTGGTCCTCTTAGGATTTATGCAACGAGAGTTTTTATGCTTCGGCATAAAACCTCTCATTGGGGGGGAGGTATTGTAATGGGGCAGATTAGCCAACCCGTTTTAACCAATCAATGTACAACTTTTGGGGAACGGCCTGTAGTGGTACTAGGAACACGCTGGTACCAGCACATAAATTCGTAGACAACATGGCAAAAGAAACGAATTTCCATCTCCAGTCTACCGAAACATACGATTAAAAATAACCAATCAGAGAACGAGTTGAGGCAGCGCAGCCAACGCCTAACGCCAGGCATGTACGCAACTGAGCGCACGAGGTTCGTGCAGTTCGTCACCACTAGTCAAACAGTACAGCCGTAAATGTAAACGCAGCCTCGGAATTTCGGTAGACCGACGCAAATACAATAGCCAAGGTCTACCGAAATATGTAAAAGTGCCGAAGAAGAACATAAGGAAGAAAAAGTGTCAGTGAAATCTAAATAATATGTAAATGTGCAGAATTAAAACAGTGTTTGATGATGAAAGTGGGAGTGAAGTGAGAAAGATGGCGGAATAGCACGTGCAGGTACAATATACAATCAGCTGCATAAAAATTAAAATTAATAAATATCAAGAGCTCAGAAATCGAGGGGTGTTAACAAGTGTAAAGAGTGAGAGAGTGTGTGTGGGGAAAAAGGGAAAAATAAAACATAAAAGTACTGGTTGGTCAAGAAAGATTAGTCTATAGGGCATTTGTTTAAGTAATTTCATGTTTCTGAATTATTAAAGTAGCAGATAAAAAGAGAATAGAACATTGAATTTAAAATAAATAAGATTTGTTGTAACAGAATAAATATGTGGTAGAATAATTATTTCGCCGTGAACCATTTCCTACACTTTGTGCTGAAAAACTCGTCTAACGAATCGGGAATTTTCTGAATTAAGGAAGGTCAGATAGCAAATTGTCCAAGTGTTTTTTAATTAAGGGAAAGAGTGTAAAGACTAACTGCTACGAAAACTGAGTTCCGAGCTACCATCTGGAGCTTCTGCCTCGTGGCCCTGCCCAAGTAGGGCATGTGCTCTGTAGCAGGCTGTTTCTCGGCTGTTGTGCTAGCCTACACTAGCGCAGTATACACCCAGGGCGTTTCCACGAATCACCTGGACATATACGTTACCTGTCAAGTTCAGCCACAAGAGGATTGTCTGGGAACCTCGCCACACGTGCATAAAATTTGCGTGCCAGCCGCCTGAAAGTGTCGTCTAAGGAGCGGACGCCAAGGCCTCTCCTTAGAAGGTGAGATGAAAAGCGACGGGGGACTTTGGCCGCTAGCCGAAGGCCCCTGTCGAGGACGCTCTGCAACTTCTTTTTATGCATTGTGGCGAGGTAACCCCAAACCGGGCAAGCGTAGGTAATGACTGGCAGCAGATACGGGCTGATGATCATCTTGCCCAATTTCCTGGTCATGGCTGAGCTGATCAGGAGTGGAAACAGTAAGCTCAGACGAGCGGATGCTCGCTTATGAACTGTCTGAGCGTGGGTATGCAAGGATCCGATGGTCAAGGTGTACTCCGAGGTACTTGACCTCGTTGGACCAGAGCAAGTACGTCCTGCCGATGCGTAACTGCCTAACAGGGTGCTTCCGTCGCTTAGAGAATTCGACGGCTACACTCTTGGTACCATTGAGAGTCACCCTCCAATTATCAGTCCAGTCCCCGAGAGAGTCGAGCTGGCACTGCAGTCGTAGGACGGTTCTTTCCACATGACGATCGGCCGTATATACGATGTGGGTAGGCTTATTGTACCCTGACCATACTGGTTATTATTTTCAAAATTTGTGACTTTAGAAATTAACCGGAGGGTGAATCAGGGGAATCTACCATAAACTTTGGAACAGCGGCTATCCATCGAATGGGATAGTAGACCGTTTAAGGGCTTATAAATAAATTTTAGTAGGATTACTGGTGTCTTATATACCAGTAATGCCGAATGTTTTATAACGCCGAAACAAGAATGGTGTAAGCAGCGTTTACACCATAAAAATGTCAGTTCTTGTGGAAGCAATGGGCGCTACAGTCCAACATAAAAGTCAATAGAGTGTGTGGAAAGGAGCTGGCCGTTACAAGCCAGGAGCATAAATATAGCATTTATGCAAATGTGTAAATGCCTTGAACGGTTTACCCGTGAGGTTATTTACGAAATTGTAACGTGGTTGGGGGTTGGGGGGGTTATAAAAAAAGCTGTGGTTTTAAATAATTTGCTGTACGGTATTAATCCTGTTTTGCATTTTATAAAGTTAACTGAAGTAGTGTGTCTTGTAATAAGGACATTGAAAGAGTAAATGTAGATTTTAATGGAAAGGGAATATTGTTAATTGAATCAATAATGGAATGGGGTAATCCTTTTTTGTGATTGGAGTTGGTAGGTAAATTTGAATTATCTTTGGAATTCAAATTTTTTTAAATTTGTTTGTTGTTTCTAACATAAATGGTCAATGTGTGTTGTATAAGTTACAGAGGTAAAGATAATATGGAATATGTAGTATCAAAAAAAAAAAAAATCTATTATGTTAGTTTAAGGATATGTGTTAGGCAACATTCTTTGTTCAAGTAGATAATTGAGATAAAAACCAGTACTATGCAAAGGACAAACCAGTACGAGCTAAGAGGAAACCAAATTATTGGATATGGCATTGTGAAAGACCAGTTATTGATATTTTTACCGAGTCTGGTGATACTGTGGTGGCATGCCTGTCTGACTTTATAGTGTTGGGATCTCGACAAGGGAAGTCCAGTAAGGTCATGCAGGTGCAGCCGCAGTCACCGGACTAGGAGGGGTAAGTAACCCATGATTTAGTAAGAGAGTAAGGGGGTAATAGCGCCATATCCTAACTGGTCCTCTTAGGATTTATGCAACGAGAGTTTTTATGCTTCGGCATAAAACCTCTCATTGGGGGGGGGGTATTGTAATGGGGCAGATTAGCCAACCCGTTTTAACCAATCAATGTACAACTTTTGGGGAACGGCCTGTAGTGGTACTAGGAACACGCTGGTACCAGCACATAAATTCGCAGACAACATGGCAAAAGAAACGAATTTCCATCTCCAGTCTACCGAAACATACGATTAAAAATAACCAATCAGAGAACGAGTTGAGGCAGCGCAGCCAACGCCTAACGCCAGGCATGTACGCAACTGAGCGCACGAGGTTCGTGCAGTTCGTCACCACTAGTCAAACAGTACAGCCGTAAATGTAAACGCAGCCTCGGAATTTCGGTAGACCGACGCAAATACAATAGCCAAGGTCTACCGAAATATGTAAAAGTGCCGAAGAAGAACATAAGGAAGAAAAAGTGTCAGTGAAATCTAAATAATATGTAAATGTGCAGAATTAAAACAGTGTTTGATGATGAAAGTGGGAGTGAAGTGAGAAAGATGGCGGAATAGCACGTGCAGGTACAATATACAATCAGCTGCATAAAAATTAAAATTAATAAATATCAAGAGCTCAGAAATCGAGGGGTGTTAACAAGTGTAAAGAGTGAGAGAGTGTGTGTGGGGAAAAAGGGAAAAATAAAACATAAAAGTACTGGTTGGTCAAGAAAGATTAGTCTATAGGGCATTTGTTTAAGTAATTTCATGTTTCTGAATTATTAAAGTAGCAGATAAAAAGAGAATAGAACATTGAATTTAAAATAAATAAGATTTGTTGTAACAGAATAAATATGTGGTAGAATAATTATTTCGCCGTGAACCATTTCCTACACTTTGTGCTGAAAAACTCGTCTAAAGAATCGGGAATTTTCTGAATTAAGGAAGGTCAGATAGCTAAATTGTCCAAGTGTTTTTTAATTAAGGGAAAGAGTGTAAAGACTAACTGCTACGGAAACTGAGTTCCGAGCTACCATCTGGAGCTTCTGCCTCGTGGCCCTGCCCAAGTAGGGCATGTGCTCTGTAGCAGGCTGTTTCTCGGCTGTTGTGCTAGCCTACACTAGCGCAGTATACACCCAGGGCGTTTCCACGAATCACCTGGACATATACGATACCTGTCAAGTTCAGCCACAAGAGGATTGTCTGGGAACCTCGTCGCCACACGTGCATAAAATTTGCGTGCCAGCCGCCTGAAAGTGTCGTCTAAGGAGCGGACGCCAAGTCCTCTCCTTAGAAGGTGAGATGAAAAGCGACGGGGGACTTTGGCCGCTAGCCGAAGACCCCTGTCGAGGACGCTCTGCAACTTCTTTTTATGCATTGTGGCGAGGTAACCCCAAACCGGGCAAGCGTAGGTAATGACTGGCAGCAGATACGGGCTGATGATCATCTTGCCCAATTTCCTGGTCATGGCTGAGCTGATCAGGAGTGGAAACAGTAAGCTCAGACGAGCGGATGCTCGCTTATGAACTGTCTGAGCGTGGGTATGCAAGGATCCGATGGTCAAGGTGTACTCCGAGGTACTTGACCTCGTTGGACCAGAGCAAGTACGTCCTGCCGATGCGTAACTGCCTAACAGGGTGCTTCCGTCGCTTAGAGAATTCGACGGCTACACTCTTGGTACCATTGAGAGTCATCCTCCAATTATCAGTCCAGTCCCCGAGAGAGTCGAGCTGGCACTGCAGTCGTAGGACGGTTCTTTCCACATGACGATCGGCCGTATATACGATGTGGGTAGGCTTATTGTACCCTGACCATACTGGTTATTATTTTCAAAATTTGTGACTTTAGAAATTAACCGGAGGGTGAATCAGGGGAATCTACCATAAACTTTGGAACAGCGGCTATCCATCGAATGGGATAGTAGACCGTTTAAGGGCTTATAAATAAATTTTAGTAGGATTACTGGTGTCTTATATACCAGTAATGCCGAATGTTTTATAACGCCGAAACAAGAATGGTGTAAGCAGCATTTACACCATAAAAATGTCAGTTCTTGTGGAAGCAATGGGCGCTACAGTCCAACATAAAAGTCAATAGAGTGTGTGGAAAGGAGCTGGCCGTTACAAGCCAGGAGCATAAATATAGCATTTATGCAAATGTGTAAATGCCTTGAACGGTTTACCCGTGAGGTTATTTACCAAATTGTAACGTGGTTGGGGGTTGGGGGGGTTATAAAAAAAAGCTGTGGTTTTAAATAATTTGCTGTACGGTATTAATCCTGTTTTGCATTTTATAAAGTTAAGTGAAGTAGTGTGTCTTGTAATAAGGACATTGAAAGAGTAAATGTAGATTTTAATGGAAAGGGAATATTGTTAATTGAATCAATAATGGAATGGGGTAATCCTTTTTTGTGATTGGAGTTGGTAGGTAAATTTGAATTATCTTTGGAATTCAAATTTTTTTAAATTTGTTTGTTGTTTCTAACATAAATGGTCAATGTGTGTTGTATAAGTTACAGAGGTAAAGATAATATGGAATATGTAGTATCAAAAAAAAAAAATCTATTATGTTAGTTTAAGGATATGTGTTAGGCAACATTCTTTGTTCAAGTAGAAAATTGAGATAAAAACCAGTACTATGCAAAGGACAAACCAGTACGAGCTAAGAGGAAACCAAATTATTGGATATGGCATTGTGAAAGACCAGTTATTGATATTTTTACCGAGTCTGGTGATACTGTGGTGGCATGCCTGTCTGACTTTATAGTGTTGGGATCTCGACAAGGGAAGTCCAGTAAGGTCATGCAGGTGCAGCCGCAGTCACCGGACTAGGAGGGGTAAGTAACCCATGATTTAGTAAGAGAGTAAGGGGGTAATGGCGCCATATCCTAACTGGTCCTCTTAGGATTTATGCAACGAGAGTTTTTATGCTTCGGCATAAAACCTCTCATTGGGGGGGAGGTATTGTAATGGGGCAGATTAGCCAACCCGTTTTAACCAATCAATGTACAACTTTTGGGGAACGGCCTGTAGTGGTACTAGGAACACGCTGGTACCAGCACATAAATTCGCAGACAACATGGCAAAAGAAACGAATTTCCATCTCCAGTCTACCGAAACATACGATTAAAAATAACCAATCAGAGAACGAGTTGAGGCAGAGCAGCCAACGCCTAACGCCAGGCATGTACGCAACTGAGCGCACGAGGTTCGTGCAGTTCGTCACCACTAGTCAAACAGTACAGCCGTAAATGTAAACGCAGCCTCGGAATTTCGGTAGACCGACGCAAATACAATAGCCAAGGTCTACCGAAATATGTAAAAGTGCCGAAGAAGAACATAAGGAAGAAAAAGTGTCAGTGAAATCTAAATAATATGTAAATGTGCAGAATTAAAACAGTGTTTGATGATGAAAGTGGGAGTGAAGTGAGAAAGATGGCGGAATAGCACGTGCAGGTACAATATACAATCAGCTGCATAAAAATTAAAATTAATAAATATCAAAAGAGCTCAGAAATCGAGGGGTGTTAACAAGTGTAAAGAGTGAGAGAGTGTGTGTGGGGAAAAAGGGAAAAATAAAACATAAAAGTACTGGTTGGTCAAGAAAGATTAGTCTATAGGGCATTTGTTTAAGTAATTTCATGTTTCTGAATTATTAAAGTAGCAGATAAAAAGAGAATAGAACATTGAATTTAAAATAAATAAGATTTGTTGTAACAGAATAAATATGTGGTAGAATAATTATTTCGCCGTGAACCATTTCCTACACTTTGTGCTGAAAAACTCGTCTAACGAATCGGGAATTTTCTGAATTAAGGAAGGTCAGATAGCTAAATTGTCCAAGTGTTTTTTAATTAAGGGAAAGAGTGTAAAGACTAACTGCTACGGAAACTGAGTTCCGAGCTACCATCTGGAGCTTCTGCCTCGTGGCCCTGCCCAAGTAGGGCATGTGCTCTGTAGCAGGCTGTTTCTCGGCTGTTGTGCTAGCCTACACTAGCGCAGTATACACCCAGGGCGTTTCCACGAATCACCTGGACATATACGATACCCGCCAAGGTCAGCCACAAGAGGATTTTCTGGGAACCTCGCCACACGTGCATAAAATTTGCGTGCCAGCCGCCTGAAAGTGTCGTCTAAGGAGCGGACGCCAAGTCCTCTCCTTAGAAGGTGAGATGAAAAGCGACGGGGGACTTTGGCCGCTAGCCGAAGGCCCCTGTCGAGGACGCTCTGCAACTTCTTTTTATGCATTGTGGCGAGGTAACCCCAAACCGGGCAAGCGTAGGTAATGACTGGCAGCAGATACGGGCTGATGATCATCTTGCCCAATTTCCTGGTCATGGCTGAGCTGATCAGGAGTGGAAACAGTAAGCTCAGACGAGCGGATGCTCGCTTATGAACTGTCTGAGCGTGGGTATGCAAGGATCCGATGGTCAAGGTGTACTCCGAGGTACTTGACCTCGTTGGACCAGAGCAAGTACGTCCTGCCGATGCGTAACTGCCTAACAGGGTGCTTCCGTCGCTTAGAGAATTCGACGGCTACACTCTTGGTACCATTGAGAGTCACCCTCCAATTATCAGTCCAGTCCCCGAGAGAGTCGAGCTGGCACTGCAGTCGTAGGACGGTTCTATCCACATGACGATCGGCCGTATATACGATGTGGGTAGGCTTATTGTAACCTTACCATACTGGTTATTATTTTCAAAATTTGTGACTTTAGAAATTAACCGGAGGGTGAATCAGGGGAATCTACCATAAACTTTGGAACAGCGGCTATCCATCGAATGGGATAGTAGACCGTTTAAGGGCTTATAAATAAATTTTAGTAGGATTACTGGTGTCTTATATACCAGTAATGCCGAATGTTTTATAACGCCGAAACAAGAATGGTGTAAGCAGCGTTTACACCATAAAAATGTCAGTTCTTGTGGAAGCAATGGGCGCTACAGTCCAACATAAAAGTCAATAGAGTGTGTGGAAAGGAGCTGGCCGTTACAAGCCAGGAGCATAAATATAGCATTTATGCAAATGTGTAAATGCCTTGAACGGTTTACCCGTGAGGTTATTTACCAAATTGTAACGTGGTTGGGGGTTGGGGGGGGGTTATAAAAAAAAGCTGTGGTTTTAAATAATTTGCTGTACGGTATTAATCCTGTTTTGCATTTTATAAAGTTAACTGAAGTAGTGTGTCTTGTAATAAGGACATTGAAAGAGTAAATGTAGATTTTAATGGAAAGGGAATATTGTTAATTGAATCAATAATGGAATGGGGTAATCCTTTTTTGTGATTGGAGTTGGTAGGTAAATTTGAATTATCTTTGGAATTCAAATTTTTTTAAATTTGTTTGTTGTTTCTAACATAAATGGTCAATGTGTGTTGTATAAGTTACAGAGGTAAAGATAATATGGAATATGTAGTATCAACAAAAAAAAAATCTATTATGTTAGTTTAAGGATATGTGTTAGGCAACATTCTTTGTTCAAGTAGAAAATTGAGATAAAAACCAGTACTATGCAAAGGACAAACCAGTACGAGCTAAGAGGAAACCAAATTATTGGATATGGCATTGTGAAAGACCAGTTATTGATATTTTTACCGAGTCTGGTGATACTGTGGTGGCATGCCTGTCTGACTTTATAGTGTTGGGATCTCGACAAGGGAAGTCCAGTAAGGTCATGCAGGTGCAGCCGCAGTCACCGGACTAGGAGGGGTAAGTAACCCATGATTTAGTAAGAGAGTAAGGGGGTAATGGCGCCATATCCTAACTGGTCCTCTTAGGATTTATGCAACGAGAGTTTTTATGCTTCGGCATAAAACCTCTCATTGGGGGGGAGGTATTGTAATGGGGCAGATTAGCCAACCCGTTTTAACCAATCAATGTACAACTTTTGGGGAACGGCCTGTAGTGGTACTAGGAACACGCTGGTACCAGCACATAAATTCGCAGACAACATGGCAAAAGAAACGAATTTCCATCTCCAGTCTACCGAAACATACGATGAAAAATAACCAATCAGAGAACGAGTTGAGGCAGCGCAGCCAACGCCTAACGCCAGGCATGTACGCAACTGAGCGCACGAGGTTCGTGCAGTTCGTCACCACTAGTCAAACAGTACAGCCGTAAATGTAAACGCAGCCTCGGAATTTCGGTAGACCGACGCAAGTACAATAGCCAAGGTCTACCGAAATATGTAAAAGTGCCGAAGAAGAACATAAGGAAGAAAAAGTGTCAGTGAAATCTAAATAATATGTAAATGTGCAGAATTAAAACAGTGTTTGATGATGAAAGTGGGAGTGAAGTGAGAAAGATGGCGGAATAGCACGTGCAGGTACAATATACAATCAGCTGCATAAAAATTAAAATTAAAAAATATCAAAAGAGCTCAGAAATCGAGGGGTGTTAACAAGTGTAAAGAGTGAGAGAGTGTGTGTGGGGAAAAAGGGAAAAATAAAACATAAAAGTACTGGTTGGTCAAGAAAGATTAGTCTATAGGGCATTTGTTTAAGTAATTTCATGTTTCTGAATTATTAAAGTAGCAGATAAAAAGAGAATAGAACATTGAATTTAAAATAAATAAGATTTGTTGTAACAGAATAAATATGTGGTAGAATAATTATTTCGCCGTGAACCATTTCCTACACTTTGTGCTGAAAAACTCGTCTAAAGAATCGGGAATTTTCTGAATTAAGGAAGGTCAGATAGCTAAATTGTCCAAGTGTTTTTTAATTAAGGGAAAGAGTGTAAAGACTAACTGCTACGGAAACTGAGTTCCGAGCTACCATCTGGAGCTTCTGCCTCGTGGCCCTGCCCAAGTAGGGCATGTGCTCTGTAGCAGGCTGTTTCTCGGCTGTTGTGCTAGCCTACACTAGCGCAGTATACACCCAGGGCGTTTCCACGAATCACCTGGACATATACGATACCTGTCAAGTTCAGCCACAAGAGGATTGTCTGGGAACCTCGCCACACGTGCATAAAATTTGCGTGCCAGCCGCCTGAAAGTGTCGTCTAAGGAGCGGACGCCAAGGCCTCTCCTTAGAAGGTGAGATGAAAAGCGACGGGGGACTTTGGCCGCTAGCCGAAGGCCCCTGTCGAGGACGCTCTGCAACTTCTTTTTATGCATTGTGGCGAGGTAACCCCAAACCGGGCAAGCGTAGGTAATGACTGGCAGCAGATACGGGCTGATGATCATCTTGCCCAATTTCCTGGTCATGGCTGAGCTGATCAGGAGTGGAAACAGTAAGCTCAGACGAGCGGATGCTCGCTTATGAACTGTCTGAGCGTGGGTATGCAAGGATCCGATGGTCAAGGTGTACTCCGAGGTACTTGACCTCGTTGGACCAGAGCAAGTACGTCCTGGCGATGCGTAACTGCCTAACAGGGTGCTTCCGTCGCTTAGAGAATTCGACGGCTACACTCTTGGTACCATTGAGAGTCACCCTCCAATTATCAGTCCAGTCCCCGAGAGAGTCGAGCTGGCACTGCAGTCGTAGGACGGTTCTTTCCACATGACGATCGGCCGTATATACGATGTGGGTAGGCTTATTGTACCCTGACCATACTGGTTATTATTTTCAAAATTTGTGACTTTAGAAATTAACCGGAGGGTGAATCAGGGGAATCTACCATAAACTTTGGAACAGCGGCTATCCATCGAATGGGATAGTAGACCGTTTAAGGGCTTATAAATAAATTTTAGTAGGATTACTGGTGTCTTATATACCAGTAATGCCGAATGTTTTATAACGCCGAAACAAGAATGGTGTAAGCAGCATTTACACCATAAAAATGTCAGTTCTTGTGGAAGCAATGGGCGCTACAGTCCAACATAAAAGTCAATAGAGTGTGTGGAAAGGAGCTGGCCGTTACAAGCCAGGAGCATAAATATAGCATTTATGCAAATGTGTAAATGCCTTGAACGGTTTACCCGTGAGGTTATTTACCAAATTGTAACGTGGTTGGGGGTTGGGGGGGTTATAAAAAAAAGCTGTGGTTTTAAATAATTTGCTGTACGGTATTAATCCTGTTTTGCATTTTATAAAGTTAAGTGAAGTAGTGTGTCTTGTAATAAGGACATTGAAAGAGTAAATGTAGATTTTAATGGAAAGGGAATATTGTTAATTGAATCAATAATGGAATGGAGTAATCCTTTTTTGTGATTGGAGTTGGTAGGTAAATTTGAATTATCTTTGGAATTCAAATTTTTTTAAATTTGTTTGTTGTTTCTAACATAAATGGTCAATGTGTGTTGTATAAGTTACAGAGGTAAAGATAATATGGAATATGTAGTATCAAAAAAAAAAAAATCTATTATGTTAGTTTAAGGATATGTGTTAGGCAACATTCTTTGTTCAAGTAGAGAATTGAGATAAAAACCAGTACTATGCAAAGGACAAACCAGTACGAGCTAAGAGGAAACCAAATTATTGGATATGGCATTGTGAAAGACCAGTTATTGATATTTTTACCGAGTCTGGTGATACTGTGGTGGCATGCCTGTCTGACTTTATAGTGTTGGGATCTCGACAAGGGAAGTCCAGTAAGGTCATGCAGGTGCAGCCGCAGTCACCGGACTAGGAGGGGTAAGTAACCCATGATTTAGTAAGAGAGTAAGGGGGTAATGGCGCCATATCCTAACTGGTCCTCTTAGGATTTATGCAACGAGAGTTTTTATGCTTCGGCATAAAACCTCTCATTGGGGGGGGGGTTATTGTAATGGGGCAGATTAGCCAACCCGTTTTAACCAATCAATGTACAACTTTTGGGGAACGGCCTGTAGTGGTACTAGGAACACGCTGGTACCAGCACATAAATTCGCAGACAACATGGCAAAAGAAACGAATTTCCATCTCCAGTCTACCGAAACATACGATTAAAAATAACCAATCAGAGAACGAGTTGAGGCAGCGCAGCCAACGCCTAACGCCAGGCATGTACGCAACTGAGCGCACGAGGTTCGTGCAGTTCGTCACCACTAGTCAAACAGTACAGCCGTAAATGTAAACGCAGCCTCGGAATTTCGGTAGACCGACGCAAATACAATAGCCAAGGTCTACCGAAATATGTAAAAGTGCCGAAGAAGAACATAAGGAAGAAAAAGTGTCAGTGAAATCTAAATAATATGTAAATGTGCAGAATTAAAACAGTGTTTGATGATGAAAGTGGGAGTGAAGTGAGAAAGATGGCGGAATAGCACGTGCAGGTACAATATACAATCAGCTGCATAAAAATTAAAATTAATAAATATCAAAAGAGCTCAGAAATCGAGGGGTGTTAACAAGTGTAAAGAGTGAGAGAGTGTGTGTGGGGAAAAAGGGAAAAATAAAACATAAAAGTACTGGTTGGTCAAGAAAGATTAGTCTATAGGGCATTTGTTTAAGTAATTTCATGTTTCTGAATTATTAAAGTAGCAGATAAAAAGAGAATAGAACATTGAATTTAAAATAAATAAGATTTGTTGTAACAGAATAAATATGTGGTAGAATAATTATTTCGCCGTGAACCATTTCCTACACTTTGTGCTGAAAAACTCGTCTAACGAATCGGGAATTTTCTGAATTAAGGAAGGTCAGATAGCTAAATTGTCCAAGTGTTTTTTAATTAAGGGAAAGAGTGTAAAGACTAACTGCTACGGAAACTGAGTTCCGAGCTACCATCTGGAGCTTCTGCCTCGTGGCCCTGCCCAAGTAGGGCATGTGCTCTGTAGCAGGCTGTTTCTCGGCTGTTGTGCTAGCCTACACTAGCGCAGTATACACCCAGGGCGTTTCCACGAATCACCTGGACATATACGATACCCGCCAAGGTCAGCCACAAGAGGATTTTCTGGGAACCTCGCCACACGTGCATAAAATTTGCGTGCCAGCCGCCTGAAAGTGTCGTCTAAGGAGCGGACGCCAAGTCCTCTCCTTAGAAGGTGAGATGAAAAGCGACGGGGGACTTTGGCCGCTAGCCGAAGGCCCCTGTCGAGGACGCTCTGCAACTTCTTTTTATGCATTGTGGCGAGGTAACCCCAAACCGGGCAAGCGTAGGTAATGACTGGCAGCAGATACGGGCTGATGATCATCTTGCCCAATTTCCTGGTCATGGCTGAGCTGATCAGGAGTGGAAACAGTAAGCTCAGACGAGCGGATGCTCGCTTATAAACTGTCTGAGCGTGGGTATGCAAGGATCCGATGGTCAAGGTGTACTCCGAGGTACTTGACCTCGTTGGACCAGAGCAAGTACGTCCTGCCGATGCGTAACTGCCTAACAGGGTGCTTCCGTCGCTTAGAGAATTCGACGGCTACACTCTTGGTACCATTGAGAGTCACCCTCCAATTATCAGTCCAGTCCCCGAGAGAGTCGAGCTGGCACTGCAGTCGTAGGACGGTTCTTTCCACATGACGATCGGCCGTATATACGATGTGGGTAGGCTTATTGTACCCTGACCATACTGGTTATTATTTTCAAAATTTGTGACTTTAGAAATTAACCGGAGGGTGAATCAGGGGAATCTACCATAAACTTTGGAACAGCGGCTATCCATCGAATGGGATAGTAGACCGTTTAAGGGCTTATAAATAAATTTTAGTAGGATTACTGGTGTCTTATATACCAGTAATGCCGAATGTTTTATAACGCCGAAACAAGAATGGTGTAAGCAGCATTTACACCATAAAAATGTCAGTTCTTGTGGAAGCAATGGGCGCTACAGTCCAACATAAAAGTCAATAGAGTGTGTGGAAAGGAGCTGGCCGTTACAAGCCAGGAGCATAAATATAGCATTTATGCAAATGTGTAAATGCCTTGAACGGTTTACCCGTGAGGTTATTTACCAAATTGTAACGTGGTTGGGGGTTGGGGGGGTTATAAAAAAAAGCTGTGGTTTTAAATAATTTGCTGTACGGTATTAATCCTGTTTTGCATTTTATAAAGTTAAGTGAAGTAGTGTGTCTTGTAATAAGGACATTGAAAGAGTAAATGTAGATTTTAATGGAAAGGGAATATTGTTAATTGAATCAATAATGGAATGGGGTAATCCTTTTTTGTGATTGGAGTTGGTAGGTAAATTTGAATTATCTTTGGAATTCAAATTTTTTTGTTGTTTCTAACATAAATGGTCAATGTGTGTTGTATAAGTTACAGAGGTAAAGATAATATGGAATATGTAGTATCAAAAAAAAAAAAAATCTATTATGTTAGTTTAAGGATATGTGTTAGGCAACATTCTTTGTTCAAGTAGAAAATTGAGATAAAAACCAGTACTATGAAAAGGACAAACCAGTACGAGCTAAGAGGAAACCAAATTATTGGATATGGCATTGTGAAAGACCAGTTATTGATATTTTTACCGAGTCTGGTGATACTGTGGTGGCATGCCTGTCTGACTTTATAGTGTTGGGATCTCGACAAGGGAAGTCCAGTAAGGTCATGCAGGTGCAGCCGCAGTCACCGGACTAGGAGGGGTAAGTAACCCATGATTTAGTAAGAGAGTAAGGGGGTAATGGCGCCATATCCTAACTGGTCCTCTTAGGATTTATGCAACGAGAGTTTTTATGCTTCGGCATAAAACCTCTCATTGGGGGGGAGGTATTGTAATGGGGCAGATTAGCCAACCCGTTTTAACCAATCAATGTACAACTTTTGGGGAACGGCCTGTAGTGGTACTAGGAACACGCTGGTACCAGCACATAAATTCGCAGACAACATGGCAAAAGAAACGAATTTCCATCTCCAGTCTACCGAAACATACGATGAAAAATAACCAATCAGAGAACGAGTTGAGGCAGCGCAGCCAACGCCTAACGCCAGGCATGTACGCAACTGAGCGCACGAGGTTCGTGCAGTTCGTCACCACTAGTCAAACAGTACAGCCGTAAATGTAAACGCAGCCTCGGAATTTCGGTAGACCGACGCAAATACAATAGCCAAGGTCTACCGAAATATGTAAAAGTGCCGAAGAAGAACATAAGGAAGAAAAAGTGTCAGTGAAATCTAAATAATATGTAAATGTGCAGAATTAAAACAGTGTTTGATGATGAAAGTGGGAGTGAAGTGAGAAAGATGGCGGAATAGCACGTGCAGGTACAATATACAATCAGCTGCATAAAAATTAAAATTAATAAATATCAAAAGAGCTCAGAAATCGAGGGGTGTTAACAAGTGTAAAGAGTGAGAGAGTGTGTGTGGGGAAAAAGGGAAAAATAAAACATAAAAGTACTGGTTGGTCAAGAAAGATTAGTCTATAGGGCATTTGTTTAAGTAATTTCATGTTTCTGAATTATTAAAGTAGCAGATAAAAAGAGAATAGAACATTGAATTTAAAATAAATAAGATTTGTTGTAACAGAATAAATATGTGGTAGAATAATTATTTCGCCGTGAACCATTTCCTACACTTTGTGCTGAAAAACTCGTCTAACGAATCGGGAATTTTCTGAATTAAGGAAGGTCAGATAGCTAAATTGTCCAAGTGTTTTTTAATTAAGGGAAAGAGTGTAAAGACTAACTGCTACGGAAACTGAGTTCCGAGCTACCATCTGGAGCTTCTGCCTCGTGGCCCTGCCCAAGTAGGGCATGTGCTCTGTAGCAGGCTGTTTCTCGGCTGTTGTGCTAGCCTACACTAGCGCAGTATACACCCAGGGCGTTTCCACGAATCACCTGGACATATACGATACCTGCCAAGGTCAGCCACAAGAGGATTGTCTGGGAACCTCGCCACACGTGCATAAAATTTGCGTGCCAGCCGCCTGAAAGTGTCGTCTAAGGAGCGGACGCCAAGTCCTCTCCTTAGAAGGTGAGATGAAAAGCGACGGGGGACTTTGGCCGCTAGCCGAAGGCCCCTGTCGAGGACGCTCTGCAACTTCTTTTTATGCATTGTGGCGAGGTAACCCCAAACCGGGCAAGCGTAGGTAATGACTGGCAGCAGATACGGGCTGATGATCATCTTGCCCAATTTCCTGGTCATGGCTGAGCTGATCAGGAGTGGAAACAGTAAGCTCAGACGAGCGGATGCTCGCTTATGAACTGTCTGAGCGTGGGTATGCAAGGATCCGATGGTCAAGGTGTACTCCGAGGTACTTGACCTCGTTGGACCAGAGCAAGTACGTCCTGCTGATGCGTAACTGCCTAACAGGGTGCTTCCGTCGCTTAGAGAATTCGACGGCTACACTCTTGGTACCATTGAGAGTCACCCTCCAATTATCAGTCCAGTCCCCGAGAGAGTCGAGCTGGCACTGCAGTCGTAGGACGGTTCTTTCCACATGACGATCGGCCGTATATACGATGTGGGTAGGCTTATTGTACCCTGACCATACTGGTTATTATTTTCAAAATTTGTGACTTTAGAAATTAACCGGAGGGTGAATCAGGGGAATCTACCATAAACTTTGGAACAGCGGCTATCCATCGAATGGGATAGTAGACCGTTTAAGGGCTTATAAATAAATTTTAGTAGGATTACTGGTGTCTTATATACCAGTAATGCCGAATATTTTATAACGCCGAAACAAGAATGGTGTAAGCAGCGTTTACACCATAAAAATGTCAGTTCTTGTGGAAGCAATGGGCGCTAGAGTCCAACATAAAAGTCAATAGAGTGTGTGGAAAGGAGCTGGCCGTTACAAGCCAGGGGCATAAATATAGCATTTATACAAATGTGTAAATGCCTTGAACGGTTTACCCGTGAGGTTATTTACCAAATTGTAACGTGGTTGGGAGTTGGGGGGGTTATAAAAAAAAGCTGTGGTTTTAAATAATTTGCTGTACGGTATTAATCCTGTTTTGCATTTTATAAAGTTAAGTGAAGTAGTGTGTCTTGTAATAAGGACATTGAAAGAGTAAATGTAGATTTTAATGGAAAGGGAATATTGTTAATTGAATCAATAATGGAATGGGGTAATCCTTTTTTGTGATTGGAGTTGGTAGGTAAATTTGAATTATCTTTGGAATTCAAATTTTTTTAAATTTGTTTGTTGTTTCTAACATAAATGGTCAATGTGTGTTGTATAAGTTACAGAGGTAAAGATAATATGGAATATGTAGTATCAAAAAAAAAAAAATCTATTATGTTAGTTTAAGGATATGTGTTAGGCAACATTCTTTGTTCAAGTAGAAAATTGAGATAAAAACCAGTACTATGCAAAGGACAAACCAGTACGAGCTAAGAGGAAACCAAATTATTGGATATGGCATTGTGAAAGACCAGTTATTGATATTTTTACCGAGTCTGGTGATACTGTGGTGGCATGCCTGTCTGACTTTATAGTGTTGGGATCTCGACAAGGGAAGTCCAGTAAGGTCATGCAGGTGCAGCCGCAGTCACCGGACTAGGAGGGGTAAGTAACCCATGATTTAGTAAGAGAGTAAGGGGGTAATGGCGCCATATCCTAACTGGTCCTCTTAGGATTTATGCAACGAGAGTTTTTATGCTTCGGCATAAAACCTCTCATTGGGGGGGGGTATTGTAATGGGGCAGATTAGCCAACCCGTTTTAACCAATCAATGTACAACTTTTGGGGAACGGCCTGTAGTGGTACTAGGAACACGCTGGTACCAGCACATAAATTCGCAGACAACATGGCAAAAGAAACGAATTTCCATCTCCAGTCTACCGAAACATACGATTAAAAATAACCAATCAGAGAACGAGTTGAGGCAGCGCAGCCAACGCCTAACGCCAGGCATGTACGCAACTGAGCGCACGAGGTTCGTGCAGTTCGTCACCACTAGTCAAACAGTACAGCCGTAAATGTAAACGCAGCCTCGGAATTTCGGTAGACCGACGCAAATACAATAGCCAAGGTCTACCGAAATATGTAAAAGTGCCGAAGAAGAACATAAGGAAGAAAAAGTGTCAGTGAAATCTAAATAATATGTAAATGTGCTGAATGAAAACAGTGTTTGATGATGAAAGTTGGAGTGAAGTGAGAAAGATGGCGGAATAGCACGTGCAGGTACAATATACAATCAGCTGCATAAAAATTAAAATTAAAAAATATCAAAAGAGCTCAGAAATCGAGGGGTGTTAACAAGTGTAAAGAGTGAGAGAGTGTGTGTGGGGAAAAAGGGAAAAATAAAACATAAAAGTACTGGTTGGTCAAGAAAGATTAGTCTATAGGGCATTTGTTTAAGTAATTTCATGTTTCTGAATTATTAAAGTAGCAGATAAAAAGAGAATAGAACATTGAATTTAAAATAAATAAGATTTGTTGTAACAGAATAAATATGTGGTAGAATAATTATTTCGCCGTGAACCATTTCCTACACTTTGTGCTGAAAAACTCGTCTAACGAATCGGGAATTTTCTGAATTAAGGAAGGTCAGATAGCTAAATTGTCCAAGTGTTTTTTAATTAAGGGAAAGAGTGTAAAGACTAACTGCTACGGAAACTGAGTTCCGAGCTACCATCTGGAGCTTCTGCCTCGTGGCCCTGCCCAAGTAGGGCATGTGCTCTGTAGCAGGCTGTTTCTCGGCTGTTGTGCTAGCCTACACTAGCGCAGTATACACCCAGGGCGTTTCCACGAATCACCTGGACATATACGATACCTGCCAAGGTCAGCCACAAGAGGATTGTCTGGGAACCTCGCCACACGTGCATAAAATTTGCGTGCCAGCCGCCTGAAAGTGTCGTCTAAGGAGCGGACGCCAAGTCCTCTCCTTAGAAGGTGAGATGAAAAGCGACGGGGGACTTTGGCCGCTAGCCGAAGGCCCCTGTCGAGGACGCTCTGCAACTTCTTTTTATGCATTGTGGCGAGGTAACCCCAAACCGGGCAAGCGTAGGTAATGACTGGCAGCAGATACGGACTGATGATCATCTTGCCCAATTTCCTGGTCATGGCTGAGCTGATCAGGAGTGGAAACAGTAAGCTCAGACGAGCGGATGCTCGCTTATGAACTGTCTGAGCGTGGGTATGCAAGGATCCGATGGTCAAGGTGTACTCCGAGGTACTTGACCTCGTTGGACCAGAGCAAGTACGTCCTGCCGATGCGTAACTGCCCAACAGGGTGCTTCCGTCGCTTAGAGAATTCGACGGCTACACTCTTGGTACCATTGAGAGTCACCCTCCAATTATCAGTCCAGTCCCCGAGAGAGTCGAGCTGGCACTGCAGTCGTAGGACGGTTCTTTCCACATGACGATCGGCCGTATATACGATGTGGGTAGGCTTATTGTACCCTGACCATACTGGTTATTATTTTCAAAATTTGTGACTTTAGAAATTAACCGGAGGGTGAATCAGGGGAATCTACCATAAACTTTGGAACAGCGGCTATCCATCGAATGGGATAGTAGACCGTTTAAGGGCTTATAAATAAATTTTAGTAGGATTACTGGTGTCTTATATACCAGTAATGCCGAATATTTTATAACGCCGAAACAAGAATGGTGTAAGCAGCGTTTACACCATAAAAATGTCAGTTCTTGTGGAAGCAATGGGCGCTAGAGTCCAACATAAAAGTCAATAGAGTGTGTGGAAAGGAGCTGGCCGTTACAAGCCAGGGGCATAAATATAGCATTTATGCAAATGTGTAAATGCCTTGAACGGTTTACCCCTGAGGTTATTTACCAAATTGTAACGTGGTTGGGGGTTGGGGGGGGTTATAAAAAGAAGCTGTGGTTTTAAATAATTTGCTGTACGGTATTAATCCTGTTTTGCGTTGTATAAAGTTAACTGAAGTAGTGTGTCTTGTAATAAGGACATTGAAAGAGTAAATGTAGATTTTAATGGAAAGGGAATATTGTTAATTGAATCAATAATGGAATGGGGTAATCCTTTTTTGTGATTGGAGTTGGTAGGTAAATTTGAATTATCTTTGGAATTCAAATTTTTTTTTTGTTTCTAACATAAATGGTCAATGTGTGTTGTATAAGTTACAGAGGTAAAGATAATATGGAATATGTAGTATCAAAAAAAAAAAAAAAACTATTATGTTAGTTTAAGGATATGTGTTAGGCAACATTCTTTGTTCAACTAGAAAATTGAGATAAAAACCAGTACTATGCAAAGGACAAACCAGTACGAGCTAAGAGGAAACCAAATTATTGGATATGGCATTGTGAAAGACCAGTTATTGATATTTTTACCGAGTCTGGTGATACTGTGGTGGCATGCCTGTCTGACTTTATAGTGTTGGGATCTCGACAAGGGAAGTCCAGTAAGGTCATGCAGGTGCAGCCGCAGTCACCGGACTAGGAGGGGTAAGTAACCCATGATTTAGTAAGAGAGTAAGGGGGTAATGGCGCCATATCCTAACTGGTCCTCTTAGGATTTATGCAACGAGAGTTTTTATGCTTCGGCATAAAACCTCTCATTGGGGGGGGGGTATTGTAATGGGGCAGATTAGCCAACCCGTTTTAACCAATCAATGTACAACTTTTGGGGAACGGCCTGTAGTGGTACTAGGAACACGCTGGTACCAGCACATAAATTCGCAGACAACATGGCAAAAGAAACGAATTTCCATCTCCAGTCTACCGAAACATACGATGAAAAATAACCAATCAGAGAACGAGTTGAGGCAGCGCAGCCAACGCCTAACGCCAGGCATGTACGCAACTGAGCGCACGAGGTTCGTGCAGTTCGTCACCACTAGTCAAACAGTACAGCCGTAAATGTAAACGCAGCCTCGGAATTTCGGTAGACCGACGCAAATACAATAGCCAAGGTCTACCGAAATATGTAAAAGTGCCGAAGAAGAACATAAGGAAGAAAAAGTGTCAGTGAAATCTAAATAATATGTAAATGTGCAGAATTAAAACAGTGTTTGATGATGAAAGTGGGAGTGAAGTGAGAAAGATGGCGGAATAGCACGTGCAGGTACAATATACAATCAGCTGCATAAAAATTAAAATTAATAAATATCAAAAGAGCTCAGAAAACGAGGGGTGTTAACAAGTGTAAAGAGTGAGAGAGTGTGTGTGGGGAACAAGGGAAAAATAAAACTAAAAAGTACTGGTAGGTCAAGAAAGATTAGTCTATAGGGCATTTGTTTAAGTAATTTCATGTTTCTGAATTATTAAAGTAGCAGATAAAAAGAGAATAGAACATTGAATTTAAAATAAATAAGATTTGTTGTAACAGAATAAATATGTGGTAGAATAATTATTTCGCCGTGAACCATTTCCTACACTTTGTGCTGAAAAACTCGTCTAACGAATCGGGAATTTTCTGAATTAAGGAAGGTCAGATAGCTAAATTGTCCAAGTGTTTTTTAATTAAGGGAAAGAGTGTAAAGACTAACTGCTACGGAAACTGAGTTCCGAGCTACCATCTGGAGCTTCTGCCTCGTGGCCCTGCCCAAGTAGGGCATGTGCTCTGTAGCAGGCTGTTTCTCGGCTGTTGTGCTAGCCTACACTAGCGCAGTATACACCCAGGGCGTTTCCACGAATCACCTGGACAGATACGATACCTGCCAAGGTCAGCCACAAGAGGATTGTCTGGGAACCTCGCCACACGTGCATAAAATTTGCGTGCCAGCCGCCTGAAAGTGTCGTCTAAGGAGCGGACGCCAAGTCCTCTCCTTAGAAGGTGAGATGAAAAGCGACGGGGGACTTTGGCCGCTAGCCGAAGGCCCCTGTCGAGGACGCTCTGCAACTTCTTTTTATGCATTGTGGCGAGGTAACCCCAAACCGGGCAAGCGTAGGTAATGACTGGCAGCAGATACGGGCTGATGATCATCTTGCCCAATTTCCTGGTCATGGCTGAGCTGATCAGGAGTGGAAACAGTAAGCTCAGACGAGCGGATGCTCGCTTATGAACTGTCTGAGCGTGGGTATGCAAGGATCCGATGGTCAAGGTGTACTCCGAGGTACTTGACCTCGTTGGACCAGAGCAAGTACGTCCTGCCGATGCGTAACTGCCTAACAGGGTGCTTCCGTCGCTTAGAGAATTCGACGGCTACACTCTTGGTACCATTGAGAGTCACCCTCCAATTATCAGTCCAGTCCCCGAGAGAGTCGAGCTGGCACTGCAGTCGTAGGACGGTTCTTTCCACATGACGATCGGCCGTATATACGATGTGGGTAGGCTTATTGTACCCTGACCATACTGGTTATTATTTTCAAAATTTGTGACTTTAGAAATTAACCGGAGGGTGAATCAGGGGAATCTACCATAAACTTTGGAACAGCGGCTATCCATCGAATGGGATAGTAGACCGTTTAAGGGCTTATAAATAAATTTTAGTAGGATTACTGGTGTCTTATATACCAGTAATGCCGAATATTTTATAACGCCGAAACAAGAATGGTGTAAGCAGCGTTTACACCATAAAAATGTCAGTTCTTGTGGAAGCAATGGGCGCTAGAGTCCAACATAAAAGTCAATAGAGTGTGTGGAAAGGAGCTGGCCGTTACAAGCCAGGGGCATAAATATAGCATTTATGCAAATGTGTAAATGCCTTGAACGGTTTACCCGTGAGGTTATTTACCAAATTGTAACGTGGTTGGGGGTTGGGGGGGTTATAAAAAAAAGCTGTGGTTTTAAATAATTTGCTGTACGGTATTAATCCTGTTTTGCATTTTATAAAGTTAAGTGAAGTAGTGTGTCTTGTAATAAGGACATTGAAAGAGTAAATGTAGATTTTAATGGAAAGGGAATATTGTTAATTGAATCAATAATGGAATGGGGTAATCCTTTTTTGTGATTGGAGTTGGTAGGTAAATTTGAATTATCTTTGGAATTCAAATTTTTTTAAATTTGTTTGTTGTTTCTAACATAAATGGTCAATGTGTGTTGTATAAGTTATAGAGGTAAAGATAATATGGAATATGTAGTATCAAAAAAAAAAAATCTATTATGTTAGTTTAAGGATATGTGTTAGGCAACATTCTTTGTTCAAGTAGAAAATTGAGATAAAAACCAGTACTATGCAAAGGACAAACCAGTACGAGCTAAGAGGAAACCAAATTATTGAATATTGCATTGTGAAAGACCAGTTATTGTTATTTTTACCGAGTCTGGTGATACTGTGGTGGCACGCCTGTCTGACTTTATAGTGTTGGGATCTCGACAAGGGAAGTCCAGTAAGGTCATGCAGGTGCAGCCGCAGTCACCGGACTAGGAGGGGTAAGTAACCCATGATTTAGTAAGAGAGTAAGGGGGTAATGGCGCCATATCCTAACTGGTCCTCTTAGGATTTATGCAACGAGAGTTTTTATGCTTCGGCATAAAACCTCTCATTGGGGGGGGGGGTATTGTAATGGGGCAGATTAGCCAACCCGTTTTAACCAATCAATGTACAACTTTTGGGGAACGGCCTGTAGTGGTACTAGGAACACGCTGGTACCAGCACATAAATTCGCAGACAACATGGCAAAAGAAACGAATTTCCATCTCCAGTCTACCGAAACATACGATTAAAAATAACCAATCAGAGAACGAGTTGAGGCAGCGCAGCCAACGCCTAACGCCAGGCATGTACGCAACTGAGCGCACGAGGTTCGTGCAGTTCGTCACCACTAGTCAAACAGTACAGCCGTAAATGTAAACGCAGCCTCGGAATTTCGGTAGACCGACGCAAATACAATAGCCAAGGTCTACCGAAATATGTAAAAGTGCCGAAGAAGAACATAAGGAAGAAAAAGTGTCAGTGAAATCTAAATAATATGTAAATGTGCTGAATGAAAACAGTGTTTGATGATGAAAGTTGGAGTGAAGTGAGAAAGATGGCGGAATAGCACGTGCAGGTACAATATACAATCAGCTGCATAAAAATTAAAATTAAAAAATATCAAAAGAGCTCAGAAATCGAGGGGTGTTAACAAGTGTAAAGAGTGAGAGAGTGTGTGTGGGGAAAAAGGGAAAAATAAAACATAAAAGTACTGGTTGGTCAAGAAAGATTAGTCTATAGGGCATTTGTTTAAGTAATTTCATGTTTCTGAATTATTAAAGTAGCAGATAAAAAGAGAATAGAACATTGAATTTAAAATAAATAAGATTTGTTGTAACAGAATAAATATGTGGTAGAATAATTATTTCGCCGTGAACCATTTCCTACACTTTGTGCTGAAAAACTCGTCTAACGAATCGGGAATTTTCTGAATTAAGGAAGGTCAGATAGCTAAATTGTCCAAGTGTTTTTTAATTAAGGGAAAGAATGTAAAGACTAACTGCTACGGAAACTGAGTTCCGAGCTACCATCTGGAGCTTCTGCCTCGTGGCCCTGCCCAAGTAGGGCATGTGCTCTGTAGCAGGCTGTTTCTCGGCTGTTGTGCTAGCCTACACTAGCGCAGTATACACCCAGGGCGTTTCCACGAATCACCTGGACATATACGATACCTGCCAAGGTCAGCCACAAGAGGATTGTCTGGGAACCTCGCCACACGTGCATAAAATTTGCGTGCCAGCCGCCTGAAAGTGTCGTCTAAGGAGCGGACGCCAAGTCCTCTCCTTAGAAGGTGAGATGAAAAGCGACGGGGGACTTTGGCCGCTAGCCGAAGGCCCCTGTCGAGGACGCTCTGCAACTTCTTTTTATGCATTGTGGCGAGGTAACCCCAAACCGGGCAAGCGTAGGTAATGACTGGCAGCAGATACGGACTGATGATCATCTTGCCCAATTTCCTGGTCATGGCTGAGCTGATCCGGAGTGGAAACAGTAAGCTCAGACGAGCGGATGCTCGCTTATGAACTGTCTGAGCGTGGGTATGCAAGGATCCGATGGTCAAGGTGTACTCCGAGGTACTTGACCTCGTTGGACCAGAGCAAGTACGTCCTGCCGATGCGTAACTGCCCAACAGGGTGCTTCCGTCGCTTAGAGAATTCGACGGCTACACTCTTGGTACCATTGAGAGTCACCCTCCAATTATCAGTCCAGTCCCCGAGAGAGTCGAGCTGGCACTGCAGTCGTAGGACGGTTCTTTCCACATGACGATCGGCCGTATATACGATGTGGGTAGGCTTATTGTACCCTGACCATACTGGTTATTATTTTCAAAATTTGTGACTTTAGAAATTAACCGGAGGGTGAATCAGGGGAATCTACCATAAACTTTGGAACAGCGGCTATCCATCGAATGGGATAGTAGACCGTTTAAGGGCTTATAAATAAATTTTAGTAGGATTACTGGTGTCTTATATACCAGTAATGCCGAATATTTTATAACGCCGAAACAAGAATGGTGTAAGCAGCGTTTACACCATAAAAATGTCAGTTCTTGTGGAAGCAATGGGCGCTAGAGTCCAACATAAAAGTCAATAGAGTGTGTGGAAAGGAGCTGGCCGTTACAAGCCAGGAGCATAAATATAGCATTTATGCAAATGTGTAAATGCCTTGAACGGTTTACCCGTGAGGTTATTTACCAAATTGTAACGTGGTTGGGGGTTGGGGGGGTTATAAAAAAAAGCTGTGGTTTTAAATAATTTGCTGTACGGTATTAATCCTGTTTTGCGTTGTATAAAGTTAACTGAAGTAGTGTGTCTTGTAATAAGGACATTGAAAGAGTAAATGTAGATTTTAATGGAAAGGGAATATTGTTAATTGAATCAATAATGGAATGGGGTAATCCTTTTTTGTGATTGGAGTTGGTAGGTAAATTTGAATTATCTTTGGAATTCAAATTTTTTTTTTGTTTCTAACATAAATGGTCAATGTGTGTTGTATAAGTTACAGAGGTAAAGATAATATGGAATATGTAGTATCAAAAAAAAAAAATCTATTATGTTAGTTTAAGGATATGTGTTAGGCAACATTCTTTGTTCAAGTAGAAAATTGAGATAAAAACCAGTACTATGCAAAGGACAAACCAGTACGAGCTAAGAGGAAACCAAATTATTGAATATTGCATTGTGAAAGACCAGTTATTGATATTTTTACCGAGTCTGGTGATACTGTGGTGGCATGCCTGTCTGACTTTATAGCGTTGGGATCTCGACAAGGGAAGTCCAGTAAGGTCATGCAGGTGCAGCCGCAGTCACCGGACTAGGAGGGGTAAGTAACCCATGATTTAGTAAGAGAGTAAGGGGGTAATGGCGCCATATCCTAACTGGTCCTCTTAGGATTTATGCAACGAGAGTTTTTATGCTTCGGCATAAAACCTCTCATTGGGGGGGGGGGTATTGTAATGGGGCAGATTAGCCAACCCGTTTTAACCAATCAATGTACAACTTTTGGGGAACGGCCTGTAGTGGTACTAGGAACACGCTGGTACCAGCACATAAATTCGCAGACAACATGGCAAAAGAAACGAATTTCCATCTCCAGTCTACCGAAACATACGATGAAAAATAACCAATCAGAGAACGAGTTGAGGCAGCGCAGCCAACGCCTAACGCCAGGCATGTACGCAACTGAGCGCACGAGGTTCGTGCAGTTCGTCACCACTAGTCAAACAGTACAGCCGTAAATGTAAACGCAGCCTCGGAATTTCGGTAGACCGACGCAAATACAATAGCCAAGGTCTACCGAAATATGTAAAAGTGCCGAAGAAGAACATAAGGAAGAAAAAGTGTCAGTGAAATCTAAATAATATGTAAATGTGCTGAATGAAAACAGTGTTTGATGATGAAAGTTGGAGTGAAGTGAGAAAGATGGCGGAATAGCACGTGCAGGTACAATATACAATCAGCTGCATAAAAATTAAAATTAAAAAATATCAAAAGAGCTCAGAAATCGAGGGGTGTTAACAAGTGTAAAGAGTGAGAGAGTGTGTGTGGGGAAAAAGGGAAAAATAAAACATAAAAGTACTGGTTGGTCAAGAAAGATTAGTCTATAGGGCATTTGTTTAAGTAATTTCATGTTTCTGAATTATTAAAGTAGCAGATAAAAAGAGAATAGAACATTGAATTTAAAATAAATAAGATTTGTTGTAACAGAATAAATATGTGGTAGAATAATTATTTCGCCGTGAACCATTTCCTACACTTTGTGCTGAAAAACTCGTCTAACGAATCGGGAATTTTCTGAATTAAGGAAGGTCAGATAGCTAAATTGTCCAAGTGTTTTTTAATTAAGGGAAAGAATGTAAAGACTAACTGCTACGGAAACTGAGTTCCGAGCTACCATCTGGAGCTTCTGCCTCGTGGCCCTGCCCAAGTAGGGCATGTGCTCTGTAGCAGGCTGTTTCTCGGCTGTTGTGCTAGCCTACACTAGCGCAGTATACACCCAGGGCGTTTCCACGAATCACCTGGACATATACGATACCTGCCAAGGTCAGCCACAAGAGGATTGTCTGGGAACCTCGCCACACGTGCATAAAATTTGCGTGCCAGCCGCCTGAAAGTGTCGTCTAAGGAGCGGACGCCAAGTCCTCTCCTTAGAAGGTGAGATGAAAAGCGACGGGGGACTTTGGCCGCTAGCCGAAGGCCCCTGTCGAGGACGCTCTGCAACTTCTTTTTATGCATTGTGGCGAGGTAACCCCAAACCGGGCAAGCGTAGGTAATGACTGGCAGCAGATACGGACTGATGATCATCTTGCCCAATTTCCTGGTCATGGCTGAGCTGATCCGGAGTGGAAACAGTAAGCTCAGACGAGCGGATGCTCGCTTATGAACTGTCTGAGCGTGGGTATGCAAGGATCCGATGGTCAAGGTGTACTCCGAGGTACTTGACCTCGTTGGACCAGAGCAAGTACGTCCTGCCGATGCGTAACTGCCCAACAGGGTGCTTCCGTCGCTTAGAGAATTCGACGGCTACACTCTTGGTACCATTGAGAGTCACCCTCCAATTATCAGTCCAGTCCCCGAGAGAGTCGAGCTGGCACTGCAGTCGTAGGACGGTTCTTTCCACATGACGATCGGCCGTATATACGATGTGGGTAGGCTTATTGTACCCTGACCATACTGGTTATTATTTTCAAAATTTGTGACTTTAGAAATTAACCGGAGGGTGAATCAGAGGAATCTACCATAAACTTTGGAACAGCGGCTATCCATCGAATGGGATAGTAGACCGTTTAAGGGCTTATAAATAAATTTTAGTAGGATTACTGGTGTCTTATATACCAGTAATGCCGAATATTTTATAACGCCGAAACAAGAATGGTGTAAGCAGCGTTTACACCATAAAAATGTCAGTTCTTGTGGAAGCAATGGGCGCTAGAGTCCAACATAAAAGTCAATAGAGTGTGTGGAAAGGAGCTGGCCGTTACAAGCCAGGAGCATAAATATAGCATTTATGCAAATGTGTAAATGCCTTGAACGGTTTACCCGTGAGGTTATTTACCAAATTGTAACGTGGTTGGGGGTTGGGGGGGTTATAAAAAAAAGCTGTGGTTTTAAATAATTTGCTGTACGGTATTAATCCTGTTTTGCGTTGTATAAAGTTAACTGAAGTAGTGTGTCTTGTAATAAGGACATTGAAAGAGTAAATGTAGATTTTAATGGAAAGGGAATATTGTTAATTGAATCAATAATGGAATGGGGTAATCCTTTTTTGTGATTGGAGTTGGTAGGTAAATTTGAATTATCTTTGGAATTCAAATTTTTTTGTTGTTTCTAACATAAATGGTCAATGTGTGTTGTATAAGTTACAGAGGTAAAGATAATATGGAATATGTAGTATCAAAAAAAAAAAAAAATCTATTATGTTAGTTTAAGGATATGTGTTAGGCAACATTCTTTGTTCAAGTAGAAAATTGAGATAAAAACCAGTACTATGCAAAGGACAAACCAGTACGAGCTAAGAGGAAACCAAATTATTGGATATGGCATTGTGAAAGACCAGTTATTGATATTTTTACCGAGTCTGGTGACACTGTGGTGGCATGCCTGTCTGACTTTATAGTGTTGGGATCTCGACAAGGGAAGTCCAGTAAGGTCATGCAGGTGCAGCCGCAGTCACCGGACTAGGAGGGGTAAGTAACCCATGATTTAGTAAGAGAGTAAGGGGGTAATGGCGCCATATCCTAACTGGTCCTCTTAGGATTTATGCAACGAGAGTTTTTATGCTTCGGCATAAAACCTCTCATTGGGGGGGAGGTATTGTAATGGGGCAGATTAGCCAACCCGTTTTAACCAATCAATGTACAACTTTTGGGGAACGGCCTGTAGTGGTACTAGGAACACGCTGGTACCAGCACATAAATTCGCAGACAACATGGCAAAAGAAACGAATTTCCATCTCCAGTCTACCGAAACATACGATTAAAAATAACCAATCAGAGAACGAGTTGAGGCAGCGCAGCCAACGCCTAACGCCAGGCATGTACGCAACTGAGCGCACGAGGTTCGTGCAGTTCGTCACCACTAGTCAAACAGTACAGCCGTAAATGTAAACGCAGCCTCGGAATTTCGGTAGACCGACGCAAATACAATAGCCAAGGTCTACCGAAATATGTAAAAGTGCCGAAGAAGAACATAAGGAAGGAAAAGTGTCAGTGAAATCTAAATAATATGTAAATGTGCAGAATTAAAACAGTGTTTGATGATGAAAGTGGGAGTGAAGTGAGAAAGATGGCGGAATAGCACGTGCAGGTACAATATACAATCAGCTGCATAAAAATTAAAATTAATAAATATCAAAAGAGCTCAGAAAACGAGGGGTGTTAACAAGTGTAAAGAGTGAGAGAGTGTGTGTGGGGAACAAGGGAAAAATAAAACTAAAAAGTACTGGTAGGTCAAGAAAGATTAGTCTATAGGGCATTTGTTTAAGTAATTTCATGTTTCTGAATTATTAAAGTAGCAGATAAAAAGAGAATAGAACATTGAATTTAAAATAAATAAGATTTGTTGTAACAGAATAAATATGTGGTAGAATAATTATTTCGCCGTGAACCATTTCCTACACTTTGTGCTGAAAAACTCGTCTAAAGAATCGGGAATTTTCTGAATTAAGGAAGGTCAGATAGCTAAATTGTCCAAGTGTTTTTTAATTAAGGGAAAGAGTGTAAAGACTAACTGCTACGGAAACTGAGTTCCGAGCTACCATCTGGAGCTTCTGCCTCGTGGCCCTGCCCAAGTAGGGCATGTGCTCTGTAGCAGGCTGTTGTGCTAGCCTACACTAGCGCAGTATACACCCAGGGCGTTTCCACGAATCACCTGGACATATACGATACCTGCCAAGGTCAGCCACAAGAGGATTGTCTGGGAACCTCGCCACACGTGCATAAAATTTGCGTGCCAGCCGCCTGAAAGTGTCGTCTAAGGAGCGGACGCCAAGTCCTCTCCTTAGAAGGTGAGATGAAAAGCGACGGGGGACTTTGGCCGCTAGCCGAAGGCCCCTGTCGAGGACGCTCTGCAACTTCTTTTTATGCATTGTGGCGAGGTAACCCCAAACCGGGCAAGCGTAGGTAATGACTGGCAGCAGATACGGGCTGATGATCATCTTGCCCAATTTCCTGGTCATGGCTGAGCTGATCAGGAGTGGAAACAGTAAGCTCAGACGAGCGGATGCTCGCTTATGAACTGTCTGAGCGTGGGTATGCAAGGATCCGATGGTCAAGGTGTACTCCGAGGTACTTGACCTCGTTGGACCAGAGCAACTACGTCCTGCTGATGCGTAACTGCCTAACAGGGTGCTTCCGTCGCTTAGAGAATTCGACGGCTACACTCTTGGTACCATTGAGAGTCACCCTCCAATTATCAGTCCAGTCCCCGAGAGAGTCGAGCTGGCACTGCAGTCGTAGGACGGTTCTTTCCACATGACGATCGGCCGTATATACGATGTGGGTAGGCTTATTGTACCCTGACCATACTGGTTATTATTTTCAAAATTTGTGACTTTAGAAATTAACCGGAGGGTGAATCAGGGGAATCTACCATAAACTTTGGAACAGCGGCTATCCATCGAATGGGATAGTAGACCGTTTAAGGGCTTATAAATAAATTTTAGTAGGATTACTGGTGTCTTATATTCCAGTAATGCCGAATATTTTATAACGCCGAAACAAGAATGGTGTAAGCAGCGTTTACACCATAAAAATGTCAGTTCTTGTGGAAGCAATGGGCGCTAGAGTCCAACATAAAAGTCAATAGAGTGTGTGGAAAGGAGCTGGCCGTTACAAGCCAGGGGCATAAATATAGCATTTATACAAATGTGTAAATGCCTTGAACGGTTTACCCGTGAGGTTATTTACCAAATTGTAACGTGGTTGGGGGTTGGGGGGGTTATAAAAAAAAGCTGTGGTTTTAAATAATTTGCTGTACGGTATTAATCCTGTTTTGCATTTTATAAAGTTAAGTGAAGTAGTGTGTCTTGTAATAAGGACATTGAAAGAGTAAATGTAGATTTTAATGGAAAGGGAATATTGTTAATTGAATCAATAATGGAATGGGGTAATCCTTTTTTGTGATTGGAGTTGGTAGGTAAATTTGAATTATCTTTGGAATTCAAATTTTTTTAAATTTGTTTGTTGTTTCTAACATAAATGGTCAATGTGTGTTGTATAAGTTACAGAGGTAAAGATAATATGGAATATGTAGTATCAAAAAAAAAAAATCTATTATGTTAGTTTAAGGATATGTGTTAGGCAACATTCTTTGTTCAAGTAGAAAATTGAGATAAAAACCAGTACTATGCAAAGGACAAACCAGTACGAGCTAAGAGGAAACCAAATTATTGAATATTGCATTGTGAAAGACCAGTTATTGATACTGTGGTGGCATGCCTGTCTGACTTTATAGTGTTGGGATCTCGACAAGGGAAGTCCAGTAAGGTCATGCAGGTGCAGCCGCAGTCACCGGACTAGGAGGGGTAAGTAACCCATGATTTAGTAAGAGAGTAAGGGGGTAATGGCGCCATATCCTAACTGGTCCTCTTAGGATTTATGCAACGAGAGTTTTTATGCTTCGGCATAAAACCTCTCATTGGGGGGGGGGTATTGTAATGGGGCAGATTAGCCAACCCGTTTTAACCAATCAATGTACAACTTTTGGGGAACGGCCTGTAGTGGTACTAGGAACACGCTGGTACCAGCACATAAATTCGCAGACAACATGGCAAAAGAAACGAATTTCCATCTCCAGTCTACCGAAACATACGATTAAAAATAACCAATCAGAGAACGAGTTGAGGCAGCGCAGCCAACGCCTAACGCCAGGCATGTACGCAACTGAGCGCACGAGGTTCGTGCAGTTCGTCACCACTAGTCAAACAGTACAGCCGTAAATGTAAACGCAGCCTCGGAATTTCGGTAGACCGACGCAAATACAATAGCCAAGGTCTACCGAAATATGTATAAGTGCCGAAGAAGAACATAAGGAAGAAAAAGTGTCAGTGAAATCTAAATAATATGTAAATGTGCTGAATGAAAACAGTGTTTGATGATGAAAGTTGGAGTGAAGTGAGAAAGATGGCGGAATAGCACGTGCAGGTACAATATACAATCAGCTGCATAAAAATTAAAATTAAAAAATATCAAAAGAGCTCAGAAATCGAGGGGTGTTAACAAGTGTAAAGAGTGAGAGAGTGTGTGTGGGGAAAAAGGGAAAAATAAAACATAAAAGTACTGGTTGGTCAAGAAAGATTAGTCTATAGGGCATTTGTTTAAGTAATTTCATGTTTCTGAATTATTAAAGTAGCAGATAAAAAGAGAATAGAACATTGAATTTAAAATAAATAAGATTTGTTGTAACAGAATAAATATGTGGTAGAATAATTATTTCGCCGTGAACCATTTCCTACACTTTGTGCTGAAAAACTCGTCTAACGAATCGGGAATTTTCTGAATTAAGGAAGGTCAGATAGCTAAATTGTCCAAGTGTTTTTTAATTAAGGGAAAGAGTGTAAAGACTAACTGCTACGGAAACTGAGTTCCGAGCTACCATCTGGAGCTTCTGCCTCGTGGCCCTGCCCAAGTAGGGCATGTGCTCTGTAGCAGGCTGTTTCTCGGCTGTTGTGCTAGCCTACACTAGCGCAGTATACACCCAGGGGGTTTCCACGAATCACCTGGACATATACGATACCTGCCAAGGTCAGCCACAAGAGGATTGTCTGGGAACCTCGCCACACGTGCATAAAATTTGCGTGCCAGCCGCCTGAAAGTGTCGTCTAAGGAGCGGACGCCAAGTCCTCTCCTTAGAAGGTGAGATGAAAAGCGACGGGGGACTTTGGCCGCTAGCCGAAGGCCCCTGTCGAGGACGCTCTGCAACTTCTTTTTATGCATTGTGGCGAGGTAACCCCAAACCGGGCAAGCGTAGGTAATGACTGGCAGCAGATACGGACTGATGATCATCTTGCCCAATTTCCTGGTCATGGCTGAGCTGATCAGGAGTGGAAACAGTAAGCTCAGACGAGCGGATGCTCGCTTATGAACTGTCTGAGCGTGGGTATGCAAGGATCCGATGGTCAAGGTGTACTCCGAGGTACTTGACCTCGTTGGACCAGAGCAAGTACGTCCTGCCGATGCGTAACTGCCCAACAGGGTGCTTCCGTCGCTTAGAGAATTCGACGGCTACACTCTTGGTACCATTGAGAGTCACCCTCCAATTATCAGTCCAGTCCCCGAGAGAGTCGAGCTGGCACTGCAGTCGTAGGACGGTTCTTTCCACATGACGATCGGCCGTATATACGATGTGGGTAGGCTTATTGTACCCTGACCATACTGGTTATTATTTTCAAAATTTGTGACTTTAGAAATTAACCGGAGGGTGAATCAGGGGAATCTACCATAAACTTTGGAACAGCGGCTATCCATCGAATGGGATAGTAGACCGTTTAAGGGCTTATAAATAAATTTTAGTAGGATTACTGGTGTCTTATATACCAGTAATGCCGAATATTTTATAACGCCGAAACAAGAATGGTGTAAGCAGCGTTTACACCATAAAAATGTCAGTTCTTGTGGAAGCAATGGGCGCTAGAGTCCAACATAAAAGTCAATAGAGTGTGTGGAAAGGAGCTGGCCGTTACAAGCCAGGGGCATAAATATAGCATTTATGCAAATGTGTAAATGCCTTGAACGGTTTACCCGTGAGGTTATTTACCAAATTGTAACGTGGTTGGGGGTTGGGGGGGTTATAAAAAAAAGCTGTGGTTTTAAATAATTTGCTGTACGGTATTAATCCTGTTTTGCATTTTATAAAGTTAAGTGAAGTAGTGTGTCTTGTAATAAGGACATTGAAAGAGTAAATGTAGATTTTAATGGAAAGGGAATATTGTTAATTGAATCAATAATGGAATGGGGTAATCCTTTTTTGTGATTGGAGTTGGTAGGTAAATTTGAATTATCTTTGGAATTCAAATTTTTTTAAATTTGTTTGTTGTTTCTAACATAAATGGTCAATGTGTGTTGTATAAGTTATAGAGGTAAAGATAATATGGAATATGTAGTATCAAAAAAAAAAAAATCTATTATGTTAGTTTAAGGATATGTGTTAGGCAACATTCTTTGTTCAAGTAGAAAATTGAGATAAAAACCAGTACTATGCAAAGGACAAACCAGTACGAGCTAAGAGGAAACCAAATTATTGAATATTGCATTGTGAAAGACCAGTTATTGATATTTTTACCGAGTCTGGTGATACTGTGGTGGCATGCCTGTCTGACTTTATAGTGTTGGGATCTCGACAAGGGAAGTCCAGTAAGGTCATGCAGGTGCAGCCGCAGTCACCGGACTAGGAGGGGTAAGTAACCCATGATTTAGTAAGAGAGTAAGGGGGTAATGGCGCCATATCCTAACTGGTCCTCTTAGGATTTATGCAACGAGAGTTTTTATGCTTCGGCATAAAACCTCTCATTGGGGGGGGGGTATTGTAATGGGGCAGATTAGCCAACCCGTTTTAACCAATCAATGTACAACTTTTGGGGAACGGCCTGTAGTGGTACTAGGAACACGCTGGTACCAGCACATAAATTCGCAGACAACATGGCAAAAGAAACGAATTTCCATCTCCAGTCTACCGAAACATACGATTAAAAATAACCAATCAGAGAACGAGTTGAGGCAGCGCAGCCAACGCCTAACGCCAGGCATGTACGCAACTGAGCGCACGAGGTTCGTGCAGTTCGTCACCACTAGTCAAACAGTACAGCCGTAAATGTAAACGCAGCCTCGGAATTTCGGTAGACCGACGCAAATACAATAGCCAAGGTCTACCGAAATATGTAAAAGTGCCGAAGAAGAACATAAGGAAGAAAAAGTGTCAGTGAAATCTAAATAATATGTAAATGTGCTGAATGAAAACAGTGTTTGATGATGAAAGTTGGAGTGAAGTGAGAAAGATGGCGGAATAGCACGTGCAGGTACAATATACAATCAGCTGCATAAAAATTAAAATTAAAAAATATCAAAAGAGCTCAGAAATCGAGGGGTGTTAACAAGTGTAAAGAGTGAGAGAGTGTGTGTGGGGAAAAAGGGAAAAATAAAACATAAAAGTACTGGTTGGTCAAGAAAGATTAGTCTATAGGGCATTTGTTTAAGTAATTTCATGTTTCTGAATTATTAAAGTAGCAGATAAAAAGAGAATAGAACATTGAATTTAAAATAAATAAGATTTGTTGTAACAGAATAAATATGTGGTAGAATAATTATTTCGCCGTGAACCATTTCCTACACTTTGTGCTGAAAAACTCGTCTAACGAATCGGGAATTTTCTGAATTAAGGAAGGTCAGATAGCTAAATTGTCCAAGTGTTTTTTAATTAAGGGAAAGAATGTAAAGACTAACTGCTACGGAAACTGAGTTCCGAGCTACCATCTGGAGCTTCTGCCTCGTGGCCCTGCCCAAGTAGGGCATGTGCTCTGTAGCAGGCTGTTTCTCGGCTGTTGTGCTAGCCTACACTAGCGCAGTATACACCCAGGGCGTTTCCACGAATCACCTGCACATATACGATACCTGCCAAGGTCAGCCACAAGAGGATTGTCTGGGAACCTCGCCACACGTGCATAAAATTTGCGTGCCAGCCGCCTGAAAGTGTCGTCTAAGGAGCGGACGCCAAGTCCTCTCCTTAGAAGGTGAGATGAAAAGCGACGGGGGACTTTGGCCGCTAGCCGAAGGCCCCTGTCGAGGACGCTCTGCAACTTCTTTTTATGCATTGTGGCGAGGTAACCCCAAACCGGGCAAGCGTAGGTAATGACTGGCAGCAGATACGGACTGATGATCATCTTGCCCAATTTCCTGGTCATGGCTGAGCTGATCCGGAGTGGAAACAGTAAGCTCAGACGAGCGGATGCTCGCTTATGAACTGTCTGAGCGTGGGTATGCAAGGATCCGATGGTCAAGGTGTACTCCGAGGTACTTGACCTCGTTGGACCAGAGCAAGTACGTCCTGCCGATGCGTAACTGCCCAACAGGGTGCTTCCGTCGCTTAGAGAATTCGACGGCTACACTCTTGGTACCATTGAGAGTCACCCTCCAATTATCAGTCCAGTCCCCGAGAGAGTCGAGCTGGCACTGCAGTCGTAGGACGGTTCTTTCCACATGACGATCGGCCGTATATACGATGTGGGTAGGCTTATTGTACCCTGACCATACTGGTTATTATTTTCAAAATTTGTGACTTTAGAAATTAACCGGAGGGTGAATCAGGGGAATCTACCATAAACTTTGGAACAGCGGCTATCCATCGAATGGGATAGTAGACCGTTTAAGGGCTTATAAATAAATTTTAGTAGGATTACTGGTGTCTTATATACCAGTAATGCCGAATATTTTATAACGCCGAAACAAGAATGGTGTAAGCAGCGTTTACACCATAAAAATGTCAGTTCTTGTGGAAGCAATGGGCGCTAGAGTCCAACATAAAAGTCAATAGAGTGTGTGGAAAGGAGCTGGCCGTTACAAGCCAGGAGCATAAATATAGCATTTATGCAAATGTGTAAATGCCTTGAACGGTTTACCCGTGAGGTTATTTACCAAATTGTAACGTGGTTGGGGGTTGGGGGGGTTATAAAAAAAAGCTGTGGTTTTAAATAATTTGCTGTACGGTATTAATCCTGTTTTGCGTTGTATAAAGTTAACTGAAGTAGTGTGTCTTGTAATAAGGACATTGAAAGAGTAAATGTAGATTTTAATGGAAAGGGAATATTGTTAATTGAATCAATAATGGAATGGGGTAATCCTTTTTTGTGATTGGAGTTGGTAGGTAAATTTGAATTATCTTTGGAATTCAAATTTTGTTGTTGTTTCTAACATAAATGGTCAATGTGTGTTGTATAAGTTACAGAGGTAAAGATAATATGGAATATGTAGTATCAAAAAAAAAAAATCTATTATGTTAGTTTAAGGATATGTGTTAGGCAACATTCTTTGTTCAAGTAGAAAATTGAGATAAAAACCAGTACTATGCAAAGGACAAACCAGTACGAGCTAAGAGGAAACCAAATTATTGAATATTGCATTGTGAAAGACCAGTTATTGATATTTTTACCGAGTCTGGTGATACTGTGGTGGCATGCCTGTCTGACTTTATAGCGTTGGGATCTCGACAAGGGAAGTCCAGTAAGGTCATGCAGGTGCAGCCGCAGTCACCGGACTAGGAGGGGTAAGTAACCCATGATTTAGTAAGAGAGTAAGGCGGTAATGGCGCCATATCCTAACTGGTCCTCTTAGGATTTATGCAACGAGAGTTTTTATGCTTCGGCATAAAACCTCTCATTGGGGGGGGGGTATTGTAATGGGGCAGATTAGCCAACCCGTTTTAACCAATCAATGTACAACTTTTGGGGAACGGCCTGTAGTGGTACTAGGAACACGCTGGTACCAGCACATAAATTCGCAGACAACATGGCAAAAGAAAAGAATTTCCATCTCCAGTCTACCGAAACATACGATTAAAAATAACCAATCAGAGAACGAGTTGAGGCAGCGCAGCCAACGCCTAACGCCAGGCATGTACGCAACTGAGCGCACGAGGTTCGTGCAGTTCGTCACCACTAGTCAAACAGTACAGCCGTAAATGTAAACGCAGCCTCGGAATTTCGGTAGACCGACGCAAATACAATAGCCAAGGTCTACCGAAATATGTAAAAGTGCCGAAGAAGAACATAAGGAAGAAAAAGTGTCAGTGAAATCTAAATAATATGTAAATGTGCTGAATGAAAACAGTGTTTGATGATGAAAGTTGGAGTGAAGTGAGAAAGATGGCGGAATAGCACGTGCAGGTACAATATACAATCAGCTGCATAAAAATTAAAATTAAAAAATATCAAAAGAGCTCAGAAATCGAGGGGTGTTAACAAGTGTAAAGAGTGAGAGAGTGTGTGTGGGGAAAAAGGGAAAAATAAAACATAAAAGTACTGGTTGGTCAAGAAAGATTAGTCTATAGGGCATTTGTTTAAGTAATTTCATGTTTCTGAATTATTAAAGTAGCAGATAAAAAGAGAATAGAACATTGAATTTAAAATAAATAAGATTTGTTGTAACAGAATAAATATGTGGTAGAATAATTATTTCGCCGTGAACCATTTCCTACACTTTGTGCTGAAAAACTCGTCTAACGAATCGGGAATTTTCTGAATTAAGGAAGGTCAGATAGCTAAATTGTCCAAGTGTTTTTTAATTAAGGGAAAGAATGTAAAGACTAACTGCTACGGAAACTGAGTTCCGAGCTACCATCTGGAGCTTCTGCCTCGTGGCCCTGCCCAAGTAGGGCATGTGCTCTGTAGCAGGCTGTTTCTCGGCTGTTGTGCTAGCCTACACTAGCGCAGTATACACCCAGGGCGTTTCCACGAATCACCTGGACATATACGATACCTGCCAAGGTCAGCCACAAGAGGATTGTCTGGGAACCTCGCCACACGTGCATAAAATTTGCGTGCCAGCCGCCTGAAAGTGTCGTCTAAGGAGCGGACGCCAAGTCCTCTCCTTAGAAGGTGAGATGAAAAGCGACGGGGGACTTTGGCCGCTAGCCGAAGGCCCCTGTCGAGGACGCTCTGCAACTTCTTTTTATGCATTGTGGCGAGGTAACCCCAAACCGGGCAAGCGTAGGTAATGACTGGCAGCAGATACGGACTGATGATCATCTTGCCCAATTTCCTGGTCATGGCTGAGCTGATCCGGAGTGGAAACAGTAAGCTCAGACGAGCGGATGCTCGCTTATGAACTGTCTGAGCGTGGGTATGCAAGGATCCGATGGTCAAGGTGTACTCCGAGGTACTTGACCTCGTTGGACCAGAGCAAGTACGTCCTGCCGATGCGTAACTGCCCAACAGGGTGCTTCCGTCGCTTAGAGAATTCGACGGCTACACTCTTGGTACCATTGAGAGTCACCCTCCAATTATCAGTCCAGTCCCCGAGAGAGTCGAGCTGGCACTGCAGTCGTAGGACGGTTCTTTCCACATGACGATCGGCCGTATATACGATGTGGGTAGGCTTATTGTACCCTGACCATACTGGTTATTATTTTCAAAATTTGTGACTTTAGAAATTAACCGGAGGGTGAATCAGGGGAATCTACCATAAACTTTGGAACAGCGGCTATCCATCGAATGGGATAGTAGACCGTTTAAGGGCTTATAAATAAATTTTAGTAGGATTACTGGTGTCTTATATACCAGTAATGCCGAATATTTTATAACGCCGAAACAAGAATGGTGTAAGCAGCGTTTACACCATAAAAATGTCAGTTCTTGTGGAAGCAATGGGCGCTAGAGTCCAACATAAAAGTCAATAGAGTGTGTGGAAAGGAGCTGGCCGTTACAAGCCAGGAGCATAAATATAGCATTTATGCAAATGTGTAAATGCCTTGAACGGTTTACCCGTGAGGTTATTTACCAAATTGTAACGTGGTTGGGGGTTGGGGGGGTTATAAAAAAAAGCTGTGGTTTTAAATAATTTGCTGTACGGTATTAATCCTGTTTTGCGTTGTATAAAGTTAACTGAAGTAGTGTGTCTTGTAATAAGGACATTGAAAGAGTAAATGTAGATTTTAATGGAAAGGGAATATTGTTAATTGAATCAATAATGGAATGGGGTAATCCTTTTTTGTGATTGGAGTTGGTAGGTAAATTTGAATTATCTTTGGAATTCAAATTTTTTTTTTGTTTCTAACATAAATGGTCAATGTGTGTTGTATAAGTTACAGAGGTAAAGATAATATGGAATATGTAGTATCAAAAAAAAAAAATCTATTATGTTAGTTTAAGGATATGTGTTAGGCAACATTCTTTGTTCAAGTAGAAAATTGAGATAAAAACCAGTACTATGCAAAGGACAAACCAGTACGAGCTAAGAGGAAACCAAATTATTGAATATTGCATTGTGAAAGACCAGTTATTGATATTTTTACCGAGTCTGGTGATACTGTGGTGGCATGCCTGTCTGACTTTATAGCGTTGGGATCTCGACAAGGGAAGTCCAGTAAGGTCATGCAGGTGCAGCCGCAGTCACCGGACTAGGAGGGGTAAGTAACCCATGATTTAGTAAGAGAGTAAGGGGGTAATGGCGCCATATCCTAACTGGTCCTCTTAGGATTTATGCAACGAGAGTTTTTATGCTTCGGCATAAAACCTCTCATTGGGGGGGGGGGGTATTGTAATGGGGCAGATTAGCCAACCCGTTTTAACCAATCAATGTACAACTTTTGGGGAACGGCCTGTAGTGGTACTAGGAACACGCTGGTACCAGCACATAAATTCGCAGACAACATGGCAAAAGAAAAGAATTTCCATCTCCAGTCTAGCGAAACATACGATTAAAAATAACCAATCAGAGAACGAGTTGAGGCAGCGCAGCCAACGCCTAACGCCAGGCATGTACGCAACTGAGCGCACGAGGTTCGTGCAGTTCGTCACCACTAGTCAAACAGTACAGCCGTAAATGTAAACGCAGCCTCGGAATTTCGGTAGACCGACGCAAATACAATAGCCAAGGTCTACCGAAATATGTAAAAGTGCCGAAGAAGAACATAAGGAAGAAAAAGTGTCAGTGAAATCTAAATAATATGTAAATGTGCTGAATGAAAACAGTGTTTGATGATGAAAGTTGGAGTGAAGTGAGAAAGATGGCGGAATAGCACGTGCAGGTACAATATACAATCAGCTGCATAAAAATTAAAATTAAAAAATATCAAAAGAGCTCAGAAATCGAGGGGTGTTAACAAGTGTAAAGAGTGAGAGAGTGTGTGTGGGGAAAAAGGGAAAAATAAAACATAAAAGTACTGGTTGGTCAAGAAAGATTAGTCTATAGGGCATTTGTTTAAGTAATTTCATGTTTCTGAATTATTAAAGTAGCAGATAAAAAGAGAATAGAACATTGAATTTAAAATAAATAAGATTTGTTGTAACAGAATAAATATGTGGTAGAATAATTATTTCGCCGTGAACCATTTCCTACACTTTGTGCTGAAAAACTCGTCTAACGAATCGGGAATTTTCTGAATTAAGGAAGGTCAGATAGCTAAATTGTCCAAGTGTTTTTTAATTAAGGGAAAGAATGTAAAGACTAACTGCTACGGAAACTGAGTTCCGAGCTACCATCTGGAGCTTCTGCCTCGTGGCCCTGCCCAAGTAGGGCATGTGCTCTGTAGCAGGCTGTTTCTCGGCTGTTGTGCTAGCCTACACTAGCGCAGTATACACCCAGGGCGTTTCCACGAATCACCTGGACATATACGATACCTGCCAAGGTCAGCCACAAGAGGATTGTCTGGGAACCTCGCCACACGTGCATAAAATTTGCGTGCCAGCCGCCTGAAAGTGTCGTCTAAGGAGCGGACGCCAAGTCCTCTCCTTAGAAGGTGAGATGAAAAGCGACGGGGGACTTTGGCCGCTAGCCGAAGGCCCCTGTCGAGGACGCTCTGCAACTTCTTTTTATGCATTGTGGCGAGGTAACCCCAAACCGGGCAAGCGTAGGTAATGACTGGCAGCAGATACGGACTGATGATCATCTTGCCCAATTTCCTGGTCATGGCTGAGCTGATCCGGAGTGGAAACAGTAAGCTCAGACGAGCGGATGCTCGCTTATGAACTGTCTGAGCGTGGGTATGCAAGGATCCGATGGTCAAGGTGTACTCCGAGGTACTTGACCTCGTTGGACCAGAGCAAGTACGTCCTGCCGATGCGTAACTGCCCAACAGGGTGCTTCCGTCGCTTAGAGAATTCGACGGCTACACTCTTGGTACCATTGAGAGTCACCCTCCAATTATCAGTCCAGTCCCCGAGAGAGTCGAGCTGGCACTGCAGTCGTAGGACGGTTCTTTCCACATGACGATCGGCCGTATATACGATGTGGGTAGGCTTATTGTACCCTGACCATACTGGTTATTATTTTCAAAATTTGTGACTTTAGAAATTAACCGGAGGGTGAATCAGAGGAATCTACCATAAACTTTGGAACAGCGGCTATCCATCGAATGGGATAGTAGACCGTTTAAGGGCTTATAAATAAATTTTAGTAGGATTACTGGTGTCTTATATACCAGTAATGCCGAATATTTTATAACGCCGAAACAAGAATGGTGTAAGCAGCGTTTACACCATAAAAATGTCAGTTCTTGTGGAAGCAATGGGCGCTAGAGTCCAACATAAAAGTCAATAGAGTGTGTGGAAAGGAGCTGGCCGTTACAAGCCAGGAGCATAAATATAGCATTTATGCAAATGTGTAAATGCCTTGAACGGTTTACCCGTGAGGTTATTTACCAAATTGTAACGTGGTTGGGGGTTGGGGGGGTTATAAAAAAAAGCTGTGGTTTTAAATAATTTGCTGTACGGTATTAATCCTGTTTTGCGTTGTATAAAGTTAACTGAAGTAGTGTGTCTTGTAATAAGGACATTGAAAGAGTAAATGTAGATTTTAATGGAAAGGGAATATTGTTAATTGAATCAATAATGGAATGGGGTAATCCTTTTTTGTGATTGGAGTTGGTAGGTAAATTTGAATTATCTTTGGAATTCAAATTTTTTTGTTGTTTCTAACATAAATGGTCAATGTGTGTTGTATAAGTTACAGAGGTAAAGATAATATGGAATATGTAGTATAAAAAAAAAAAAAAAATCTATTATGTTAGTTTAAGGATATGTGTTAGGCAACATTCTTTGTTCAAGTAGAAAATTGAGATAAAAACCAGTACTATGCAAAGGACAAACCAGTACGAGCTAAGAGGAAACCAAATTATTGGATATGGCATTGTGAAAGACCAGTTATTGATATTTTTACCGAGTCTGGTGACACTGTGGTGGCATGCCTGTCTGACTTTATAGTGTTGGGATCTCGACAAGGGAAGTCCAGTAAGGTCATGCAGGTGCAGCCGCAGTCACCGGACTAGGAGGGGTAAGTAACCCATGATTTAGTAAGAGAGTAAGGGGGTAATGGCGCCATATCCTAACTGGTCCTCTTAGGATTTATGCAACGAGAGTTTTTATGCTTCGGCATAAAACCTCTCATTGGGGGGGAGGTATTGTAATGGGGCAGATTAGCCAACCCGTTTTAACCAATCAATGTACAACTTTTGGGGAACGGCCTGTAGTGGTACTAGGAACACGCTGGTACCAGCACATAAATTCGCAGACAACATGGCAAAAGAAACGAATTTCCATCTCCAGTCTACCGAAACATACGATGAAAAATAACCAATCAGAGAACGAGTTGAGGCAGCGCAGCCAACGCCTAACGCCAGGCATGTACGCAACTGAGCGCACGAGGTTCGTGCAGTTCGTCACCACTAGTCAAACAGTACAGCCGTAAATGTAAACGCAGCCTCGGAATTTCGGTAGACCGACGCAAATACAATAGCCAAGGTCTACCGAAATATGTAAAAGTGCCGAAGAAGAACATAAGGAAGGAAAAGTGTCAGTGAAATCTAAATAATATGTAAATGTGCAGAATTAAAACAGTGTTTGATGATGAAAGTGGGAGTGAAGTGAGAAAGATGGCGGAATAGCACGTGCAGGTACAATATACAATCAGCTGCATAAAAATTAAAATTAATAAATATCAAAAGAGCTCAGAAAACGAGGGGTGTTAACAAGTGTAAAGAGTGAGAGAGTGTGTGTGGGGAACAAGGGAAAAATAAAACTAAAAAGTACTGGTAGGTCAAGAAAGATTAGTCTATAGGGCATTTGTTTAAGTAATTTCATGTTTCTGAATTATTAAAGTAGCAGATAAAAAGAGAATAGAACATTGAATTTAAAATAAATAAGATTTGTTGTAACAGAATAAATATGTGGTAGAATAATTATTTCGCCGTGAACCATTTCCTACACTTTGTGCTGAAAAACTCGTCTAAAGAATCGGGAATTTTCTGAATTAAGGAAGGTCAGATAGCTAAATTGTCCAAGTGTTTTTTAATTAAGGGAAAGAGTGTAAAGACTAACTGCTACGGAAACTGAGTTCCGAGCTACCATCTGGAGCTTCTGCCTCGTGGCCCTGCCCAAGTAGGGCATGTGCTCTGTAGCAGGCTGTTGTGCTAGCCTACACTAGCGCAGTATACACCCAGGGCGTTTCCACGAATCACCTGGACATATACGATACCTGCCAAGGTCAGCCACAAGAGGATTGTCTGGGAACCTCGCCACACGTGCATAAAATTTGCGTGCCAGCCGCCTGAAAGTGTCGTCTAAGGAGCGGACGCCAAGTCCTCTCCTTAGAAGGTGAGATGAAAAGCGACGGGGGACTTTGGCCGCTAGCCGAAGGCCCCTGTCGAGGACGCTCTGCAACTTCTTTTTATGCATTGTGGCGAGGTAACCCCAAACCGGGCAAGCGTAGGTAATGACTGGCAGCAGATACGGGCTGATGATCATCTTGCCCAATTTCCTGGTCATGGCTGAGCTGATCAGGAGTGGAAACAGTAAGCTCAGACGAGCGGATGCTCGCTTATGAACTGTCTGAGCGTGGGTATGCAAGGATCCGATGGTCAAGGTGTACTCCGAGGTACTTGACCTCGTTGGACCAGAGCAACTACGTCCTGCTGATGCGTAACTGCCTAACAGGGTGCTTCCGTCGCTTAGAGAATTCGACGGCTACACTCTTGGTACCATTGAGAGTCACCCTCCAATTATCAGTCCAGTCCCCGAGAGAGTCGAGCTGGCACTGCAGTCGTAGGACGGTTCTTTCCACATGACGATCGGCCGTATATACGATGTGGGTAGGCTTATTGTACCCTGACCATACTGGTTATTATTTTCAAAATTTGTGACTTTAGAAATTAACCGGAGGGTGAATCAGGGGAATCTACCATAAACTTTGGAACAGCGGCTATCCATCGAATGGGATAGTAGACCGTTTAAGGGCTTATAAATAAATTTTAGTAGGATTACTGGTGTCTTATATTCCAGTAATGCCGAATATTTTATAACGCCGAAACAAGAATGGTGTAAGCAGCGTTTACACCATAAAAATGTCAGTTCTTGTGGAAGCAATGGGCGCTAGAGTCCAACATAAAAGTCAATAGAGTGTGTGGAAAGGAGCTGGCCGTTACAAGCCAGGGGCATAAATATAGCATTTATACAAATGTGTAAATGCCTTGAACGGTTTACCCGTGAGGTTATTTACCAAATTGTAACGTGGTTGGGGGTTGGGGGGGTTATAAAAAAAAGCTGTGGTTTTAAATAATTTGCTGTACGGTATTAATCCTGTTTTGCATTTTATAAAGTTAAGTGAAGTAGTGTGTCTTGTAATAAGGACATTGAAAGAGTAAATGTAGATTTTAATGGAAAGGGAATATTGTTAATTGAATCAATAATGGAATGGGGTAATCCTTTTTTGTGATTGGAGTTGGTAGGTAAATTTGAATTATCTTTGGAATTCAAATTTTTTTAAATTTGTTTGTTGTTTCTAACATAAATGGTCAATGTGTGTTGTATAAGTTACAGAGGTAAAGATAATATGGAATATGTAGTATCAAAAAAAAAAAATCTATTATGTTAGTTTAAGGATATGTGTTAGGCAACATTCTTTGTTCAAGTAGAAAATTGAGATAAAAACCAGTACTATGCAAAGGACAAACCAGTACGAGCTAAGAGGAAACCAAATTATTGAATATTGCATTGTGAAAGACCAGTTATTGATATTTTTACCGAGTCTGGTGATACTGTGGTGGCATGCCTGTCTGACTTTATAGTGTTGGGATCTCGACAAGGGAAGTCCAGTAAGGTCATGCAGGTGCAGCCGCAGTCACCGGACTAGGAGGGGTAAGTAACCCATGATTTAGTAAGAGAGTAAGGGGGTAATGGCGCCATATCCTAACGGGTCCTCTTAGGATTTATGCAACGAGAGTTTTTATGCTTCGGCATAAAACCTCTCATTGGGGGGGGGTATTGTAATGGGGCAGATTAGCCAACCCGTTTTAACCAATCAATGTACAACTTTTGGGGAACGGCCTGTAGTGGTACTAGGAACACGCTGGTACCAGCACATAAATTCGCAGACAACATGGCAAAAGAAACGAATTTCCATCTCCAGTCTACCGAAACATACGATTAAAAATAACCAATCAGAGAACGAGTTGAGGCAGCGCAGCCAACGCCTAACGCCAGGCATGTACGCAACTGAGCGCACGAGGTTCGTGCAGTTCGTCACCACTAGTCAAACAGTACAGCCGTAAATGTAAACGCAGCCTCGGAATTTCGGTAGACCGACGCAAATACAATAGCCAAGGTCTACCGAAATATGTATAAGTGCCGAAGAAGAACATAAGGAAGAAAAAGTGTCAGTGAAATCTAAATAATATGTAAATGTGCTGAATGAAAACAGTGTTTGATGATGAAAGTTGGAGTGAAGTGAGAAAGATGGCGGAATAGCACGTGCAGGTACAATATACAATCAGCTGCATAAAAATTAAAATTAAAAAATATCAAAAGAGCTCAGAAATCGAGGGGTGTTAACAAGTGTAAAGAGTGAGAGAGTGTGTGTGGGGAAAAAGGGAAAAATAAAACATAAAAGTACTGGTTGGTCAAGAAAGATTAGTCTATAGGGCATTTGTTTAAGTAATTTCATGTTTCTGAATTATTAAAGTAGCAGATAAAAAGAGAATAGAACATTGAATTTAAAATAAATAAGATTTGTTGTAACAGAATAAATATGTGGTAGAATAATTATTTCGCCGTGAACCATTTCCTACACTTTGTGCTGAAAAACTCGTCTAACGAATCGGGAATTTTCTGAATTAAGGAAGGTCAGATAGCTAAATTGTCCAAGTGTTTTTTAATTAAGGGAAAGAGTGTAAAGACTAACTGCTACGGAAACTGAGTTCCGAGCTACCATCTGGAGCTTCTGCCTCGTGGCCCTGCCCAAGTAGGGCATGTGCTCTGTAGCAGGCTGTTTCTCGGCTGTTGTGCTAGCCTACACTAGCGCAGTATACACCCAGGGGGTTTCCACGAATCACCTGGACATATACGATACCTGCCAAGGTCAGCCACAAGAGGATTGTCTGGGAACCTCGCCACACGTGCATAAAATTTGCGTGCCAGCCGCCTGAAAGTGTCGTCTAAGGAGCGGACGCCAAGTCCTCTCCTTAGAAGGTGAGATGAAAAGCGACGGGGGACTTTGGCCGCTAGCCGAAGGCCCCTGTCGAGGACGCTCTGCAACTTCTTTTTATGCATTGTGGCGAGGTAACCCCAAACCGGGCAAGCGTAGGTAATGACTGGCAGCAGATACGGACTGATGATCATCTTGCCCAATTTCCTGGTCATGGCTGAGCTGATCAGGAGTGGAAACAGTAAGCTCAGACGAGCGGATGCTCGCTTATGAACTGTCTGAGCGTGGGTATGCAAGGATCCGATGGTCAAGGTGTACTCCGAGGTACTTGACCTCGTTGGACCAGAGCAAGTACGTCCTGCCGATGCGTAACTGCCCAACAGGGTGCTTCCGTCGCTTAGAGAATTAGACGGCTACACTCTTGGTACCATTGAGAGTCACCCTCCAATTATCAGTCCAGTCCCCGAGAGAGTCGAGCTGGCACTGCAGTCGTAGGACGGTTCTTTCCACATGACGATCGGCCGTATATACGATGTGGGTAGGCTTATTGTACCCTGACCATACTGGTTATTATTTTCAAAATTTGTGACTTTAGAAATTAACCGGAGGGTGAATCAGGGGAATCTACCATAAACTTTGGAACAGCGGCTATCCATCGAATGGGATAGTAGACCGTTTAAGGGCTTATAAATAAATTTTAGTAGGATTACTGGTGTCTTATATACCAGTAATGCCGAATATTTTATAACGCCGAAACAAGAATGGTGTAAGCAGCGTTTACACCATAAAAATGTCAGTTCTTGTGGAAGCAATGGGCGCTAGAGTCCAACATAAAAGTCAATAGAGTGTGTGGAAAGGAGCGGGCCGTTACAAGCCAGGAGCATAAATATAGCATTTATGCAAATGTGTAAATGCCTTGAACGGTTTACCCGTGAGGTTATTTACCAAATTGTAACGTGGTTGGGGGTTGGGGGGGTTATAAAAAAAAGCTGTGGTTTTAAATAATTTGCTGTACGGTATTAATCCTGTTTTGCGTTGTATAAAGTTAACTGAAGTAGTGTGTCTTGTAATAAGGACATTGAAAGAGTAAATGTAGATTTTAATGGAAAGGGAATATTGTTAATTGAATCAATAATGGAATGGGGTAATCCTTTTTTGTGATTGGAGTTGGTAGGTAAATTTGAATTATCTTTGGAATTCAAATTTTGTTGTTGTTTCTAACATAAATGGTCAATGTGTGTTGTATAAGTTACAGAGGTAAAGATAATATGGAATATGTAGTATAAAAAAAAAAAAAAAATCTATTATGTTAGTTTAAGGATATGTGTTAGGCAACATTCTTTGTTCAAGTAGAAAATTGAGATAAAAACCAGTACTATGCAAAGGACAAACCAGTACGAGCTAAGAGGAAACCAAATTATTGGATATGGCATTGTGAAAGACCAGTTATTGATATTTTTACCGAGTCTGGTGATACTGTGGTGGCATGCCTGTCTGACTTTATAGTGTTGGGATCTCGACAAGGGAAGTCCAGTAAGGTCATGCAGGTGCAGCCGCAGTCACCGGACTAGGAGGGGTAAGTAACCCATGATTTAGTAAGAGAGTAAGGGGGTAATGGCGCCATATCCTAACTGGTCCTCTTAGGATTTATGCAACGAGAGTTTTTATGCTTCGGCATAAAACCTCTCATTGGGGGGGAGGTATTGTAATGGGGCAGATTAGCCAACCCGTTTTAACCAATCAATGTACAACTTTTGGGGAACGGCCTATAGTGGTACTAGGAACACGCTGGTACCAGCACATAAATTCGCAGACAACATGGCAAAAGAAACGAATTTCCATCTCCAGTCTAGCGAAACATACGATGAAAAATAACCAATCAGAGAACGAGTTGAGGCAGCGCAGCCAACGCCTAACGCCAGGCATGTACGCAACTGAGCGCACGAGGTTCGTGCAGTTCGTCACCACTAGTCAAACAGTACAGCCGTAAATGTAAACGCAGCCTCGGAATTTCGGTAGACCGACGCAAATACAATAGCCAAGGTCTACCGAAATATGTAAAAGTGCCGAAGAAGAACATAAGGAAGAAAAAGTGTCAGTGAAATCTAAATAATATGTAAATGTGCAGAATTAAAACAGTGTTTGATGATGAAAGTGGGAGTGAAGTGAGAAAGATGGCGGAATAGCACGTGCAGGTACAATATACAATCAGCTGCATAAAAATTAAAATTAATAAATATCAAAAGAGCTCAGAAAACGAGGGGTGTTAACAAGTGTAAAGAGTGAGAGAGTGTGTGTGGGGAACAAGGGAAAAATAAAACTAAAAAGTACTGGTAGGTCAAGAAAGATTAGTCTATAGGGCATTTGTTTAAGTAATTTCATGTTTCTGAATTATTAAAGTAGCAGATAAAAAGAGAATAGAACATTGAATTTAAAATAAATAAGATTTGTTGTAACAGAATAAATATGTGGTAGAATAATTATTTCGCCGTGAACCATTTCCTACACTTTGTGCTGAAAAACTCGTCTAAAGAATCGGGAATTTTCTGAATTAAGGAAGGTCAGATGGCTAAATTGTCCAAGTGTTTTTTAATTAAGGGAAAGAGTGTAAAGACTAACTGCTAAGGAAACTGAGTTCCGAGCTACCATCTGGAGCTTCTGCCTCGTGGCCCTGCCCAAGTAGGGCATGTGCTCTGTAGCAGGCTGTTTCTCGGCTGTTGTGCTAGCCTACACTAGCGCAGTATACACCCAGGGCGTTTCCACGAATCACCTGGACATATACGATACCTGCCAAGGTCAGCCACAAGAGGATTGTCTGGGAACCTCGCCACACGTGCATAAAATTTGCGTGCCAGCCGCCTGAAAGTGTCGTCTAAGGAGCGGACGCCAAGTCCTCTCCTTAGAAGGTGAGATGAAAAGCGACGGGGGACTTTGGCCGCTAGCCGAAGGCCCCTGTCGAGGACGCTCTGCAACTTCTTTTTATGCATTGTGGCGAGGTAACCCCAAACCGGGCAAGCGTAGGTAATGACTGGCAGCAGATACGGGCTGATGATCATCTTGCCCAATTTCCTGGTCATGGCTGAGCGTGGGTATGCAAGGATCCGATGGTCAAGGTGTACTCCGAGGTACTTGACCTCGTTGGACCAGAGCAAGTACGTCCTGCTGATGCGTAACTGCCTAACAGGGTGCTTCCGTCGCTTAGAGAATTCGACGGCTACACTCTTGGTACCATTGAGAGTCACCCTCCAATTATCAGTCCAGTCCCCGAGAGAGTCGAGCTGGCACTGCAGTCGTAGGACGGTTCTTTCCACATGACGATCGGCCGTATATACGATGTGGGTAGGCTTATTGTACCCTGACCATACTGGTTATTATTTTCAAAATTTGTGACTTTAGAAATTAACCGGAGGGTGAATCAGGGGAATCTACCATAAACTTTGGAACAGCGGCTATCCATCGAATGGGATAGTAGACCGTTTAAGGGCTTATAAATAAATTTTAGTAGGATTACTGGTGTCTTATATACCAGTAATGCCGAATATTTTATAACGCCGAAACAAGAATGGTGTAAGCAGCGTTTACACCATAAAAATGTCAGTTCTTGTGGAAGCAATGGGCGCTAGAGTCCAACATAAAAGTCAATAGAGTGTGTGGAAAGGAGCTGGCCGTTACAAGCCAGGAGCATAAATATAGCATTTATGCAAATGTGTAAATGCCTTGAACGGTTTACCCGTGAGGTTATTTACCAAATTGTAACGTGGTTGGGGGTTGGGGGGGTTATAAAAAAAAGCTGTGGTTTTAAATAATTTGCTGTACGGTATTAATCCTGTTTTGCGTTGTAGAAAGTTAACTGAAGTAGTGTGTCTTGTAATAAGGACATTGAAAGAGTAAATGTAGATTTTAATGGAAAGGGAATATTGTTAATTGAATCAATAATGGAATGGGGTAATCCTTTTTTGTGATTGGAGTTGGTAGGTAAATTTGAATTATCTTTGGAATTCAAATTTTTTTGTTGTTTCTAACATAAATGGTCAATGTGTGTTGTATAAGTTACAGAGGTAAAGATAATATGGAATATGTAGTATAAAAAAAAAAAAAAATCTATTATGTTAGTTTAAGGATATGTGTTAGGCAACATTCTTTGTTCAAGTAGAAAATTGAGATAAAAACCAGTACTATGCAAAGGACAAACCAGTACGAGCTAAGAGGAAACCAAATTATTGGATATGGCATTGTGAAAGACCAGTTATTGATATTTTTACCGAGTCTGGTGATACTGTGGTGGCATGCCTGTCTGACTTTATAGTGTTGGGATCTCGACAAGGGAAGTCCAGTAAGGTCATGCAGGTGCAGCCGCAGTCACCGGACTAGGAGGGGTAAGTAACCCATGATTTAGTAAGAGAGTAAGGGGGTAATGGCGCCATATCCTAACTGGTCCTCTTAGGATTTATGCAACGAGAGTTTTTATGCTTCGGCATAAAACCTCTCATTGGGGGGGAGGTATTGTAATGGGGCAGATTAGCCAACCCGTTTTAACCAATCAATGTACAACTTTTGGGGAACGGCCTGTAGTGGTACTAGGAACACGCTGGTACCAGCACATAAATTCGCAGACAACATGGCAAAAGAAACGAATTTCCATCTCCAGTCTACCGAAACATACGATGAAAAATAACCAATCAGAGAACGAGTTGAGGCAGCGCAGCCAACGCCTAACGCCAGGCATGTACGCAACTGAGCGCACGAGGTTCGTGCAGTTCGTCACCACTAGTCAAACAGTACAGCCGTAAATGTAAACGCAGCCTCGGAATTTCGGTAGACCGACGCAAATACAATAGCCAAGGTCTACCGAAATATGTAAAAGTGCCGAAGAAGAACATAAGGAAGGAAAAGTGTCAGTGAAATCTAAATAATATGTAAATGTGCAGAATTAAAACAGTGTTTGATGATGAAAGTGGGAGTGAAGTGAGAAAGATGGCGGAATAGCACGTGCAGGTACAATATACAATCAGCTGCATAAAAATTAAAATTAATAAATATCAAAAGAGCTCAGAAAACGAGGGGTGTTAACAAGTGTAAAGAGTGAGAGAGTGTGTGTGGGGAACAAGGGAAAAATAAAACTAAAAAGTACTGGTAGGTCAAGAAAGATTAGTCTATAGGGCATTTGTTTAAGTAATTTCATGTTTCTGAATTATTAAAGTAGCAGATAAAAAGAGAATAGAACATTGAATTTAAAATAAATAAGATTTGTTGTAACAGAATAAATATGTGGTAGAATAATTATTTCGCCGTGAACCATTTCCTACACTTTGTGCTGAAAAACTCGTCTAAAGAATCGGGAATTTTCTGAATTAAGGAAGGTCAGATAGCTAAATTGTCCAAGTGTTTTTTAATTAAGGGAAAGAGTGTAAAGACTAACTGCTACGGAAACTGAGTTCCGAGCTACCATCTGGAGCTTCTGCCTCGTGGCCCTGCCCAAGTAGGGCATGTGCTCTGTAGCAGGCTGTTGTGCTAGCCTACACTAGCGCAGTATACACCCAGGGCGTTTCCACGAATCACCTGGACATATACGATACCTGCCAAGGTCAGCCACAAGAGGATTGTCTGGGAACCTCGCCACACGTGCATAAAATTTGCGTGCCAGCCGCCTGAAAGTGTCGTCTAAGGAGCGGACGCCAAGTCCTCTCCTTAGAAGGTGAGATGAAAAGCGACGGGGGACTTTGGCCGCTAGCCGAAGGCCCCTGTCGAGGACGCTCTGCAACTTCTTTTTATGCATTGTGGCGAGGTAACCCCAAACCGGGCAAGCGTAGGTAATGACTGGCAGCAGATACGGACTGATGATCATCTTGCCCAATTTCCTGGTCATGGCTGAGCTGATCAGGAGTGGAAACAGTAAGCTCAGACGAGCGGATGCTCGCTTATGAACTGTCTGAGCGTGGGTATGCAAGGATCCGATGGTCAAGGTGTACTCCGAGGTACTTGACCTCGTTGGACCAGAGCAAGTACGTCCTGCCAATGCGTAACTGCCCAACAGGGTGCTTCCGTCGCTTAGAGAATTCGACGGCTACACTCTTGGTACCATTGAGAGTCACCCTCCAATTATCAGTCCAGTCCCCGAGAGAGTCGAGCTGGCACTGCAGTCGTAGGACGGTTCTTTCCACATGACGATCGGCCGTATATGCGATGTGGGTAGGCTTATTGTACCCTGTGTGATGGTACAATCATGGTACATTTTATAATTACCTAAAATATGGTAATGAGATAATAAATATTGTATTTTTCTATTTTTTGACATACCCAACCCAATCTCAAACACCCGATATCGAATTTACAGTGAGTGGACTATATTACAGTATTTGCCAGGATTTGAACTAATTCATGACAAAAAACGGTGTCACATCACAAAAACAGTGTGCAGTTATTGCGATAAGCAGAGCCAAGCCTTCGTTACGTCAGAGGCTGAGAATGTGTTGACAGCAACCAAACTGCGATGTCAACACGATAGACAAAGGAATGTGATGTCAGTACAGCCCACTTCCGCAGATTTCAACCAGAAATTGTCGTAATTTCATCTGCAGCTCTGATTTGAGCCGGCCGGCCAAAACTCATTCACTCAAGGGTGAATTTTTTAACTTTTGAGACCACGGTAGGTGGTTAATAAACAGTTATAATAAAAATAACAATACAGTGCGCCAACTCCAAGATGTGACCGGGAAAAAAATCGCCGAACTCGCGGTGCGCGAAGTTCGTGCAAACCGAGAACACCAGCAACACGAAATTGGTGAGAACGTTCTATTACATCTTCAATCCTTTGATTCATTCCCAGTTCCAAATTTTGAATCAATATAAATCATTTTAAATTCAATACTAAAAAATCATTTAAATTTTTCAATATATAAAGGGAGCTCCACTATGTATAATTTGTACCATGAGTATGTAAGAGTGAGTATTTGAGTGTGTGGGTTAATAAAAAATATTAAGTGTTGGGTTGTGCTAAAATTTAAATAATTATTATAATGCAGCGTATATCTTTTGTGTAGAGTAATATCATGGGGACAACGCCCATGGCGCAATATATATATCCATGTTACATTTATCATGTTTAATGTTAATAAATACTTTTTATTTATTTGAAGTTTCGTTATTTCAGGTAATGGGTTTCACTGAAATGGTACGTGTTAACCGAATTCTGGCCCTAATAATAGTAAATGTCGATCATACACAGTACAGTACAGACACTTGCACAACATGGCACCCTAGATTGTTGTACAGACAAAATACATTGTACATTGTAATCAAACAATATAAATTAATATAAGAGATTACATTTGCGCCCTTAAGAAAGGGACTAATAGATTACATTGGCGCCCGAACAGGGACTCGATATAAGACTTAATTTTATATGGAGTAATACCTACCAGGAAAGTGGAACGGTTACCTGAAGTAATTGCGTAAGTACATACACACGTGCGTAGAATAGGGTTAAATTCATAGGTTATAAACATACATGTTTTAGTAACCTAAAATAATACAACATGAATACTGATGAAGATAAAACTGAAAAAGTCAGCCTCTCTGACGAAATAGTGATAAGTGAGATGGATGTTCCATTAACCCCACTTAGTCAGGTTGGCGAGGCGAGTGCGACCGAAAATGTAGAGACTGAACAAGTAACCTCCATCTCACTTCATGAAAACAAAACAGACGAAATGTTAACACGTCTGTATAACATGATGTGTAGCAATTTTAAAGACATGAATTTTAAATTTGAGGTTCAGAATAACGAAATTAAAGAAATTCAAAATAGTTTTAACAGCCATTTCAATGAAATGAAAAATGAAATAAAAGTGAGTCACAATAAACTTATTAAGAAATGTGACCAGCTGATTACAAAATTAGATAAGTTACATGTGGTAGAAAGTAAAGTAGAAAGTCAGAAAGTACTAGATAGTAGTACCCAGCAAAATGCTGTACTGGATAACATATTTAAAACTGATAATTCCAAAAATGAATGTACTCTAGATAATTCAAATAATACAGGTAGTAAGATTGTGGTGGTAGAAGAAGATAAACATGATAATGAAAGTATAATGAATGATAATGAAATATTTGAATTTATGAAGTCAGAAAGAAAGTTGAGAGAAAGTATTTTAGTACAAGGAATGCAGGGGGTAGAATTTTCTTTTAATGTTGGATTAGGGGGTGAAGACAAGTCTTCATGTAATTGTTATAAGGATAAGAATGCCTTTAATTTATATTTGATAGACGATAGTTCTACAAATAAAGTTTCTTTTAGTTTTTGTGTACCTAAGAGGTGCAACAATTTTATGATAGGGACCCCTGCATATTTGGAGAGAGAAAGTGTATTTTGGTGTAATGGAGAGAAATGTATTAAGAGAGAAAGTATAGAGAGATATTGTGAGAGTAAGAGAGTAATAGAAGTATTTAAAGTAAACAGAAATTACAGACAACTGTTAGAAAGGTTAGGGTTAGATGTGGTATATGAAAATGATGAATACTTACCTGATAATAACAATAAATTGGAAATAACAAAAAATGAGAATAAAGACATTAGGTACTTACCTGTGGTGGAATATTATGGGGATAATTATAGTATAAACCGATTAATGACATATGATACTAAGACAAACGGAACCCTACTTGATCGTGACTGGAAATATTTGTTTAATAACCATTTCTTAAAGGAGTACGAATATAATGTCTCTAGTAATAAAATTTATTTATTAAATAAGAATTTATATAGACCTAAGATTCGTTTGTTGTTTAATGATGGTGGATAGACTGTTATATTGTGAAATGAACATTAAATAATAATGTGCAAAGTGGTTTTGAATTGGACTGTTATGGACCGATTTCGATTAATGACACAATAATGAAGTTGGAGTGTATATTTTTATTGTATTTATCCATGTATTTTGATGTGTATTATGTATTACAGGTACCCCAGTGTGTATCATTATATATTATATATATAACATGTTTAATAATATTTTAATTAATTACTAATGAATAATAATGAATGTTTAAATAAATAATTATATTTGAATTTTGAAAAGAGGTATTGTTATAAGTAGGTAGGAGAGGAATTTTATAAGAGAATTGTAAATGATTACAGTAAGTGTTTAAACAGGGATAGAGCCTGGGTATAGATAAAATGCAGGTGAGTAATGCAATTAATGTAAAGGGAGTTAGAAAGATAAGAATTTTAAGAAAATACAAAGAGAATTATTAAATATTTAGGGACACAGTAGTTAGTGATTATTTGTAAAGAAGGTGTTTAAGTAAAGGTACATACATATATTTGTTGTTGATGAATTCTGTAGTGGGGGTGAGGTGATAAAGAGTAGCCAACCAATAGTGTTGTGGCAGGTAATAGCGTAGTTAAAGGGAGTGTTTGCCGAATTATTTGGAAGGGCAAAATATTAGAGATGTATATAGCCAGTTAGGGAACACCCAACCCAGTGCAAAGACGAGCGGTGCCATATGATTTAAATGAAAGTAGTAATGGAGTATATGATTGAGATATTGGTGTCATTGATAGGTAAATTTGATGGTTAGTTAGAAGAAGGTGAGTTTATAAAAAATAGAAGTATAGTGAATATAGGAGTTATCCAGACTAAACAATGATAGAAGGTGAAAGGTTAGGTAGTTAGGTAGATAGAAAGTTCAGAGTATAGAGGTAGTAGAAAATGAATAATGAAATAATAATGTAATATGAATAGTAACAATAAGTTCAAGATGTATTTTATTATTATAAATAAATAAATTTGATGTTTAATTAATAACCGCAATGGTAAATTTTAATTTAAATACAACTTTTAAGTAAATTATACAAATTTTAATGCATATCTTGGATATGATTAAATATGATTGAGTATTTATAATGTACTAACTGTATTATTAATATATCAGTGTTAATTATTAATGTATTATGTATTTATTTGAAAACTTTTCAACATGATGTTATAATATATGTAGGAAGAGAAAAAAAATTTTTAAATGGCGCTGTTAATAATATTTATCAGCCAGATGATTAACTGTTAATAATAATAATAATAATAATACTAATAATCATAATAAAAGTTTATTTTAAGAGTTATAAATAAATAAATCAATTTATTAAATTTCTTGATTTGTTTTCTCCAAGTTTGGGAGATATATAATTATATTATATATATTTTATATTTTCAATTATATTTCATTCAATTTTAATCCTTTTTCATATTCTTTTTAATCCTTGAGATTTATTATTTTTATAATTTTTATACTTTCTCATTTTATTTAATATAATTTATAATTTATAAAGAAAGCCAACCCAGTGCTTATTGGCACAAACCAGCACTTAGCTAAGGGGAACCATATCAGTTAAGGAGGTAGTGATTCAATAAGCCACTATATTAATATTTTTTATAAATTGTTTCAGTGTTTGGGATGTGACAGCGGTCCTGAGCTGGCTAACTCGTCAGAGCAGGGGCGTTAAGAGCCTAAGTGGCCTTATGGTGTTGGGATCTCGCAGGAGAAGTCCAGTAAGGTCATGAAGGTACAGTCATTATCACCAGACCAAGGGTGAGTTATTGTTATTTTTTTTATATATAAAATTGTAAGGGGTTTGTGGCGACTTGTCCTGACTGATCCCTTTAGGAAGTATGAAAGGGTCAATGAAAGTTTGTGTGCTTTGTCACACCATCTTTCATTGAGGGGGTTTTGTGATGGTACAATCATGGTACATTTTATAATTACCTAAAATATGGTAATGAGATAATAAATATTGTATTTTTCTATTTTTTGACATACCCAACCCAATCTCAAACACCCGATATCGAATTTACAGTGAGTGGACTATATTACAGTATTTGCCAGGATTTGAACTAATTCATGACAAAAAACGGTGTCACATCACAAAAACAGTGTGCAGTTATTGCGATAAGCAGAGCCAAGCCTTCGTTACGTCAGAGGCTGAGAATGTGTTGACAGCAACCAAACTGCGATGTCAACACGATAGACAAAGGAATGTGACGTCAGTACAGCCCACTTCCGCAGATTTCAACCAGAAATTGTCGTAATTTCATCTGCAGCTCTGATTTGAGCCGGCCGGCCAAAACTCATTCACTCAAGGGTGAATTTTTTAACTTTTGAGACCACGGTAGGTGGTTAATAAACAGTTATAATAAAAATAACAATACAGTGCGCCAACTCCAAGATGTGACCGGGAAAAAAATCGCCGAACTCGCGGTGCGCGAAGTTCGTGCAAACCGAGAACACCAGCAACACGAAATTGGTGAGAACGTTCTATTACATCTTCAATCCTTTGATTCATTCCCAGTTCCAAATTTTGAATCAATATAAATCATTTTAAATTCAATACTAAAAAATCATTTAAATTTTTCAATATATAAAGGGAGCTCCACTATGTATAATTTGTACCATGAGTATGTAAGAGTGAGTATTTGAGTGTGTGGGTTAATAAAAAATATTAAGTGTTGGGTTGTGCTAAAATTTAAATAATTTACGTTTAAATAATTATTATAATGCAGCGTATATCTTTTGTGTAGAGTAATATCATGGGGACAACGCCCATGGCGCAATATATATATCCATGTAACATTTATCATGTTTAATGTTAATAAATACTTTTTATTTATTTGAAGTTTCGTTATTTCAGGTAATGGGTTTCACTGAAATGGTACGTGTTAACCGAATTCTGGCCCTAATAATAGTAAATGTCGATCATACACAGTACAGTACAGACACTTGCACAACATGGCACCCTAGATTGTTGTACAGACAAAATACATTGTACATTGTAATCAAACAATATAAATTAATATAAGAGATTACATTTGCGCCCTTAAGAAAGGGACTAATAGATTACATTGGCGCCCGAACAGGGACTCGATATAAGACTTAATTTTATATGGAGTAATACCTACCAGGAAAGTGGAACGGTTACCTGAAGTAATTGCGTAAGTACATACACACGTGCGTAGAATAGGGTTAAATTCATAGGTTATAAACATACATGTTTTAGTAACCTAAAATAATACAACATGAATACTGATGAAGATAAAACTGAAAAAGTCAGCCTCTCTGACGAAATAGTGATAAGTGAGATGGATGTTCCATTAACCCCACTTAGTCAGGTTGGCGAGGCGAGTGCGACCGAAAATGTAGAGACTGAACAAGTAACCTCCATCTCACTTCATGAAAACAAAACAGACGAAATGTTAACACGTCTGTATAACATGATGTGTAGCAATTTTAAAGACATGAATTTTAAATTTGAGGTTCAGAATAACGAAATTAAAGAAATTCAAAATAGTTTTAACAGCCATTTCAATGAAATGAAAAATGAAATAAAAGTGAGTCACAATAAACTTATTAAGAAATGTGACCAGCTGATTACAAAATTAGATAAGTTACATGTGGTAGAAAGTAAAGTAGAAAGTCAGAAAGTACTAGATAGTAGTACCCAGCAAAATGCTGTACTGGATAACATATTTAAAACTGATAATTCCAAAAATGAATGTACTCTAGATAATTCAAATAATACAGGTAGTAAGATTGTGGTGGTAGAAGAAGATAAACATGATAATGAAAGTATAATGAATGATAATGAAATATTTGAATTTATGAAGTCAGAAAGAAAGTTGAGAGAAAGTATTTTAGTACAAGGAATGCAGGGGGTAGAATTTTCTTTTAATGTTGGATTAGGGGGTGAAGACAAGTCTTCATGTAATTGTTATAAGGATAAGAATGCCTTTAATTTATATTTGATAGACGATAGTTCTACAAATAAAGTTTCTTTTAGTTTTGGTGTACCTAAGAGGTGCAACAATTTTATGATAGGGACCCCTGCATATTTGGAGAGAGAAAGTGTATTTTGGTGTAATGGAGAGAAATGTATTAAGAGAGAAAGTATAGAGAGATATTGTGAGAGTAAGAGAGTAATAGAAGTATTTAAAGTAAACAGAAATTACAGACAACTGTTAGAAAGGTTAGGGTTAGATGTGGTATATGAAAATGATGAATACTTACCTGATAATAACAATAAATTGGAAATAACAAAAAATGAGAATAAAGACATTAGGTACTTACCTGTGGTGGAATATTATGGGGATAATTATAGTATAAACCGATTAATGACATATGATACTAAGACAAACGGAACCCTACTTGATCGTGACTGGAAATATTTGTTTAATAACCATTTCTTAAAGGAGTACGAATATAATGTCTCTAGTAATAAAATTTATTTATTAAATAAGAATTTATATAGACCTAAGATTCGTTTGTTGTTTAATGATGGTGGATAGACTGTTATATTGTGAAATGAACATTAAATAATAATGTGCAAAGTGGTTTTGAATTGGACTGTTATGGACCGATTTCGATTAATGACACAATAATGAAGTTGGAGTGTATATTTTTATTGTATTTATCCATGTATTTTGATGTGTATTATGTATTACAGGTACCCCAGTGTGTATCATTATATATTATATATATAACATGTTTAATAATATTTTAATTAATTACTAATGAATAATAATGAATGTTTAAATAAATAATTATATTTGAATTTTGAAAAGAGGTATTGTTATAAGTAGGTAGGAGAGGAATTTTATAAGAGAATTGTAAATGATTACAGTAAGTGTTTAAACAGGGATAGAGCCTGGGTATAGATAAAATGCAGGTGAGTAATGCAATTAATGTAAAGGGAGTTAGAAAGATAAGAATTTTAAGAAAATACAAAGAGAATTATTAAATATTTAGGGACACAGTAGTTAGTGATTATTTGTAAAGAAGGTGTTTAAGTAAAGGTACATACATATATTTGTTGTTGATGAATTCTGTAGTGGGGGTGAGGTGATAAAGAGTAGCCAACCAATAGTGTTGTGGCAGGTAATAGCGTAGTTAAAGGGAGTGTTTGCCGAATTATTTGGAAGGGCAAAATATTAGAAATGTATATAGCCAGTTAGGGAACACCCAACCCAGTGCAAAGACGAGCGGTGCCATATGATTTAAATGAAAGTAGTAATGGAGTATATGATTGAGATATTGGTGTCATTGATAGGTAAATTTGATGGTTAGTTAGAAGAAGGTGAGTTTATAAAAAATAGAAGTATAGTGAATATAGGAGTTATCCAGACTAAACAATGATAGAAGGTGAAAGGTTAGGTAGTTAGGTAGATAGAAAGTTCAGAGTATAGAGGTAGTAGAAAATGAATAATGAAATAATAATGTAATATGAATAGTAACAATAAGTTCAAGATGGATTTTATTATTATAAATAAATAAATTTGATGTTTAATTAATAACCGCAATGGTAAATTTTAATTTAAATACAACTTTTAAGTAAATTATACAAATTTTAATGCATATCTTGGATATGATTAAATATGATTGAGTATTTATAATGTACTAACTGTATTATTAATATATCAGTGTTAATTATTAATGTATTATGTATTTATTTGAAAACTTTTCAACATGATGTTATAATATATGTAGGAAGAGAAAAAAAATTTTTAAATGGCGCTGTTAATAATATTTATCAGCCAGATGATTAACTGTTAATAATAATAATAATAATAATAATACTAATAATCATAATAAAAGTTTATTTTAAGAGTTATAAATAAATAAATCAATTTATTAAATTTCTTGATTTGTTTTCTCCAAGTTTGGGAGATATATAATTATATTATATATATTTTATATTTTCAATTATATTTCATTCAATTTTAATCCTTTTTCATATTCTTTTTAATCCTTGAGATTTATTATTTTTATAATTTTTATACTTTCTCATTTTATTTAATATAATTTATAATTTATAAAGAAAGCCAACCCAGTGCTTATTGGCACAAACCAGCACTTAGCTAAGGGGAACCATATCAGTTAAGGAGGTAGTGATTCAATAAGCCACTATATTAATATTTTTTATAAATTGTTTCAGTGTTTGGGATGTGACAGCGGTCCTGAGCTGGCTAACTCGTCAGAGCAGGGGCGTTAAGAGCCTAAGTGGCCTTATGGTGTTGGGATCTCGCAGGAGAAGTCCAGTAAGGTCATGAAGGTACAGTCATTATCACCAGACCAAGGGTGAGTTATTGTTATTTTTTTTATATATAAAATTGTAAGGGGTTTGTGGCGACTTGTCCTGACTGATCCCTTTAGGAAGTATGAAAGGGTCAATGAAAGTTTGTGTGCTTTGTCACACCATCTTTCATTGAGGGGGTTTTGTGATGGTACAATCATGGTACATTTTATAATTACCTAAAATATGGTAATGAGATAATAAATATTGTATTTTTCTATTTTTTGACATACCCAACCCAATCTCAAACACCCGATATCGAATTTACAGTGAGTGGACTATATTACAGTATTTGCCAGGATTTGAACTAATTCATGACAAAAAACGGTGTCACATCACAAAAACAGTGTGCAGTTATTGCGATAAGCAGAGCCAAGCCTTCGTTACGTCAGAGGCTGAGAATGTGTTGACAGCAACCAAACTGCGATGTCAACACGATAGACAAAGGAATGTGACGTCAGTACACCCCACTTCCGCAGATTTCAACCAGAAATTGTCGTCATTTCATCTGCAGCTCTGATTTGAGCCGGCCGGCCAAAACTCATTCACTCAAGGGTGAATTTTTTAACTTTTGAGACCATGGTAGGTGGTTAATAAACAGTTATAATAAAAATAACAATACAGTGCGCCAACTCCAAGATGTGACCGGGAAAAAATCGCCGAACTCGCGGTGCGCGAAGTTCGTGCAAACCGAGAACACCAGCAACACGAAATTGGTGAGAACGTTCTATTACATCTTCAATCCTTTGATTCATTCCCAATTCCAAATTTTGAATCAATATAAATCATTTTAAATTCAATACTAAAAAATCATTTAAATTTTTCAATATATAAAGGGAGCTCCACTATGTATAATTTGTACCATGAGTATGTAAGAGTGAGTATTTGAGTGTGTGGGTTAATAAAAAATATTAAGTGTTGGGTTGTGCTAAAATTTAAATAATTTACGTTTAAATAATTATTATAATGCAGCGTATATCTTTTGTGTAGAGTAATATCATGGGGACAACGCCCATGGCGCAATATATATATCCATGTAACATTTATCATGTTTAATGTTAATAAATACTTTTTATTTATTTGAAGTTTCGTTATTTCAGGTAATGGGTTTCACTGAAATGGTACGTGTTAACCGAATTCTGGCCCTAATAATAGTAAATGTCGATCATACACAGTACAGTACAGACACTTGCACAACATGGCACCCTAGATTGTTGTACAGACAAAATACATTGTACATTGTAATCAAACAATATAAATTAATATAAGAGATTACATTTGCGCCCTTAAGAAAGGGACTAATAGATTACACCTGACCATACTGGTTATTATTTTCAAAATTTGTGACTTTAGAAATTAACCGGAGGGTGAATCAGGGGAATCTACCATAAACTTTGGAACAGCGGCTATCCATCGAATGGGATAGTAGACCGTTTAAGGGCTTATAAATAAATTTTAGTAGGATTACTGGTGTCTTATATACCAGTAATGCCGAATATTTTATAACGCCGAAACAAGAATGGTGTAAGCAGCGTTTACACCATAAAAATGTCAGTTCTTGTGGAAGCAATGGGCGCTAGAGTCCAACATAAAAGTCAATAGAGTGTGTGGAAAGGAGCTGGCCGTTACAAGCCAGGGGCATAAATATAGCATTTATACAAATGTGTAAATGCCTTGAACGGTTTACCCGTGAGGTTATTTACCAAATTGTAACGTGGTTGGGGGTTGGGGGGGTTATAAAAAAAAGCTGTGGTTTTAAATAATCTGCTGTACGGTATTAATCCTGTTTTGCATTGTATAAAGTTAACTGAAGTAGTGTGTCTTGTAATAAGGACATTGAAAGAGTAAATGTAGATTTTAATTGAAAGGGAATATTGTTAATTGAATCAATAATGGAATGGGGTAATCCTTTTTTGTGATTGGAGTTGGTAGGTAAATTTGAATTATCTTTGGAATTCAAATTTTTTTAAATTTTGTTGTTTCTAACATAAATGGTCAATGTGTGTTGTATAAGTTACAGAGGTAAAGATAATATGGAATATGTAGTATCAAAAAAAAAAATCTATTATGTTAGTTTAAGGATATGTGTTAGGCAACATTCTTTGTTCAAGTAGAAAATTGAGATAAAAACCAGTACTATGCAAAGGACAAACCAGTACGAGCTAAGAGGAAACCAAATTATTGGATATGGCATTGTGAAAGACCAGTTATTGATATTTTTACCGAGTCTGGTGATACTGTGGTGGCATGCCTGTCTGACTTTATAGTGTTGGGATCTCGACAAGGGAAGTCCAGTAAGGTCATGCAGGTGCAGCCGCAGTCACCGGACTAGGAGGGGTAAGTAACCCATGATTTAGTAAGAGAGTAAGGGGGTAATGGCGCCATATCCTAACTGGTCCTCTTAGGATTTATGCAACGAGAGTTTTTATGCTTCGGCATAAAACCTCTCATTGGGGGGGAGGTATTGTAATGGGGCAGATTAGCCAACCCGTTTTAACCAATCAATGTACAACTTTTGGGGAACGGCCTATAGTGGTACTAGGAACACGCTGGTACCAGCACATAAATTCGCAGACAACATGGCAAAAGAAACGAATTTCCATCTCCAGTCTAGCGAAACATACGATGAAAAATAACCAATCAGAGAACGAGTTGAGGCAGCGCAGCCAACGCCTAACGCCAGGCATGTACGCAACTGAGCGCACGAGGTTCGTGCAGTTCGTCACCACTAGTCAAACAGTACAGCCGTAAATGTAAACGCAGCCTCGGAATTTCGGTAGACCGACGCAAATACAATAGCCAAGGTCTACCGAAATATGTAAAAGTGCCGAAGAAGAACATAAGGAAGAAAAAGTGTCAGTGAAATCTAAATAATATGTAAATGTGCAGAATTAAAACAGTGTTTGATGATGAAAGTGGGAGTGAAGTGAGAAAGATGGCGGAATAGCACGTGCAGGTACAATATACAATCAGCTGCATAAAAATTAAAATTAATAAATATCAAAAGAGCTCAGAAAACGAGGGGTGTTAACAAGTGTAAAGAGTGAGAGAGTGTGTGTGGGGAACAAGGGAAAAATAAAACTAAAAAGTACTGGTAGGTCAAGAAAGATTAGTCTATAGGGCATTTGTTTAAGTAATTTCATGTTTCTGAATTATTAAAGTAGCAGATAAAAAGAGAATAGAACATTGAATTTAAAATAAATAAGATTTGTTGTAACAGAATAAATATGTGGTAGAATAATTATTTCGCCGTGAACCATTTCCTACACTTTGTGCTGAAAAACTCGTCTAAAGAATCGGGAATTTTCTGAATTAAGGAAGGTCAGATGGCTAAATTGTCCAAGTGTTTTTTAATTAAGGGAAAGAGTGTAAAGACTAACTGCTAAGGAAACTGAGTTCCGAGCTACCATCTGGAGCTTCTGCCTCGTGGCCCTGCCCAAGTAGGGCATGTGCTCTGTAGCAGGCTGTTTCTCGGCTGTTGTGCTAGCCTACACTAGCGCAGTATACACCCAGGGCGTTTCCACGAATCACCTGGACATATACGATACCTGCCAAGGTCAGCCACAAGAGGATTGTCTGGGAACCTCGCCACACGTGCATAAAATTTGCGTGCCAGCCGCCTGAAAGTGTCGTCTAAGGAGCGGACGCCAAGTCCTCTCCTTAGAAGGTGAGATGAAAAGCGACGGGGGACTTTGGCCGCTAGCCGAAGGCCCCTGTCGAGGACGCTCTGCAACTTCTTTTTATGCATTGTGGCGAGGTAACCCCAAACCGGGCAAGCGTAGGTAATGACTGGCAGCAGATACGGGCTGATGATCATCTTGCCCAATTTCCTGGTCATGGCTGAGCGTGGGTATGCAAGGATCCGATGGTCAAGGTGTACTCCGAGGTACTTGACCTCGTTGGACCAGAGCAAGTACGTCCTGCTGATGCGTAACTGCCTAACAGGGTGCTTCCGTCGCTTAGAGAATTCGACGGCTACACTCTTGGTACCATTGAGAGTCACCCTCCAATTATCAGTCCAGTCCCCGAGAGAGTCGAGCTGGCACTGCAGTCGTAGGACGGTTCTTTCCACATGACGATCGGCCGTATATACGATGTGGGTAGGCTTATTGTACCCTGACCATACTGGTTATTATTTTCAAAATTTGTGACTTTAGAAATTAACCGGAGGGTGAATCAGGGGAATCTACCATAAACTTTGGAACAGCGGCTATCCATCGAATGGGATAGTAGACCGTTTAAGGGCTTATAAATAAATTTTAGTAGGATTACTGGTGTCTTATATACCAGTAATGCCGAATATTTTATAATGCCGAAACAAGAATGGTGTAAGCAGCGTTTACACCATAAAAATGTCAGTTCTTGTGGAAGCAATGGGCGCTACAGTCCAACATAAAAGTCAATAGAGTGTGTGGAAAGGAGCTGGCCGTTACAAGCCAGGAGCATAAATATAGCATTTATGCAAATGTGTAAATGCCTTGAACGGTTTACCCGTGAGGTTATTTACCAAATTGTAACGTGGTTGGGGGTTGGGGGGGTTATAAAAAAAAGCTGTGGTTTTAAATAATTTGCTGTACGGTATTAATCCTGTTTTGCGTTGTAGAAAGTTAACTGAAGTAGTGTGTCTTGTAATAAGGACATTGAAAGAGTAAATGTAGATTTTAATGGAAAGGGAATATTGTTAATTGAATCAATAATGGAATGGGGTAATCCTTTTTTGTGATTGGAGTTGGTAGGTAAATTTGAATTATCTTTGGAATTCAAATTTTGTTGTTGTTTCTAACATAAATGGTCAATGTGTGTTGTATAAGTTACAGAGGTAAAGATAATATGGAATATGTAGTATAAAAAAAAAAAAAATCTATTATGTTAGTTTAAGGATATGTGTTAGGCAACATTCTTTGTTCAAGTAGAAAATTGAGATAAAAACCAGTACTATGCAAAGGACAAACCAGTACGAGCTAAGAGGAAACCAAATTATTGGATATGGCATTGTGAAAGACCAGTTATTGATATTTTTACCGAGTCTGGTGATACTGTGGTGGCATGCCTGTCTGACTTTATAGTGTTGGGATCTCGACAAGGGAAGTCCAGTAAGGTCATGCAGGTGCAGCCGCAGTCACCGGACTAGGAGGGGTAAGTAACCCATGATTTAGTAAGAGAGTAAGGGGGTAATGGCGCCATATCCTAACTGGTCCTCTTAGGATTTATGCAACGAGAGTTTTTATGCTTCGGCATAAAACCTCTCATTGGGGGGGAGGTATTGTAATGGGGCAGATTAGCCAACCCGTTTTAACCAATCAATGTACAACTTTTGGGGAACGGCCTGTAGTGGTACTAGGAACACGCTGGTACCAGCACATAAATTCGCAGACAACATGGCAAAAGAAACGAATTTCCATCTCCAGTCTACCGAAACATACGATGAAAAATAACCAATCAGAGAACGAGTTGAGGCAGCGCAGCCAACGCCTAACGCCAGGCATGTACGCAACTGAGCGCACGAGGTTCGTGCAGTTCGTCACCACTAGTCAAACAGTACAGCCGTAAATGTAAACGCAGCCTCGGAATTTCGGTAGACCGACGCAAATACAATAGCCAAGGTCTACCGAAATATGTAAAAGTGCCGAAGAAGAACATAAGGAAGGAAAAGTGTCAGTGAAATCTAAATAATATGTAAATGTGCAGAATTAAAACAGTGTTTGATGATGAAAGTGGGAGTGAAGTGAGAAAGATGGCGGAATAGCACGTGCAGGTACAATATACAATCAGCTGCATAAAAATTAAAATTAATAAATATCAAAAGAGCTCAGAAAACGAGGGGTGTTAACAAGTGTAAAGAGTGAGAGAGTGTGTGTGGGGAACAAGGGAAAAATAAAACTAAAAAGTACTGGTAGGTCAAGAAAGATTAGTCTATAGGGCATTTGTTTAAGTAATTTCATGTTTCTGAATTATTAAAGTAGCAGATAAAAAGAGAATAGAACATTGAATTTAAAATAAATAAGATTTGTTGTAACAGAATAAATATGTGGTAGAATAATTATTTCGCCGTGAACCATTTCCTACACTTTGTGCTGAAAAACTCGTCTAAAGAATCGGGAATTTTCTGAATTAAGGAAGGTCAGATAGCTAAATTGTCCAAGTGTTTTTTAATTAAGGGAAAGAGTGTAAAGACTAACTGCTACGGAAACTGAGTTCCGAGCTACCATCTGGAGCTTCTGCCTCGTGGCCCTGCCCAAGTAGGGCATGTGCTCTGTAGCAGGCTGTTGTGCTAGCCTACACTAGCGCAGTATACACCCAGGGCGTTTCCACGAATCACCTGGACATATACGATACCTGCCAAGGTCAGCCACAAGAGGATTGTCTGGGAACCTCGCCACACGTGCATAAAATTTGCGTGCCAGCCGCCTGAAAGTGTCGTCTAAGGAGCGGACGCCAAGTCCTCTCCTTAGAAGGTGAGATGAAAAGCGACGGGGGACTTTGGCCGCTAGCCGAAGGCCCCTGTCGAGGACGCTCTGCAACTTCTTTTTATGCATTGTGGCGAGGTAACCCCAAACCGGGCAAGCGTAGGTAATGACTGGCAGCAGATACGGACTGATGATCATCTTGCCCAATTTCCTGGTCATGGCTGAGCTGATCAGGAGTGGAAACAGTAAGCTCAGACGAGCGGATGCTCGCTTATGAACTGTCTGAGCGTGGGTATGCAAGGATCCGATGGTCAAGGTGTACTCCGAGGTACTTGACCTCGTTGGACCAGAGCAAGTACGTCCTGCCAATGCGTAACTGCCCAACAGGGTGCTTCCGTCGCTTAGAGAATTCGACGGCTACACTCTTGGTACCATTGAGAGTCACCCTCCAATTATCAGTCCAGTCCCCGAGAGAGTCGAGCTGGCACTGCAGTCGTAGGACGGTTCTTTCCACATGACGATCGGCCGTATATGCGATGTGGGTAGGCTTATTGTACCCTGTGTGATGGTACAATCATGGTACATTTTATAATTACCTAAAATATGGTAATGAGATAATAAATATTGTATTTTTCTATTTTTTGACATACCCAACCCAATCTCAAACACCCGATATCGAATTTACAGTGAGTGGACTATATTACAGTATTTGCCAGGATTTGAACTAATTCATGACAAAAAACGGTGTCACATCACAAAAACAGTGTGCAGTTATTGCGATAAGCAGAGCCAAGCCTTCGTTACGTCAGAGGCTGAGAATGTGTTGACAGCAACCAAACTGCGATGTCAACACGATAGACAAAGGAATGTGATGTCAGTACAGCCCACTTCCGCAGATTTCAACCAGAAATTGTCGTAATTTCATCTGCAGCTCTGATTTGAGCCGGCCGGCCAAAACTCATTCACTCAAGGGTGAATTTTTTAACTTTTGAGACCACGGTAGGTGGTTAATAAACAGTTATAATAAAAATAACAATACAGTGCGCCAACTCCAAGATGTGACCGGGAAAAAAATCGCCGAACTCGCGGTGCGCGAAGTTCGTGCAAACCGAGAACACCAGCAACACGAAATTGGTGAGAACGTTCTATTACATCTTCAATCCTTTGATTCATTCCCAGTTCCAAATTTTGAATCAATATAAATCATTTTAAATTCAATACTAAAAAATCATTTAAATTTTTCAATATATAAAGGGAGCTCCACTATGTATAATTTGTACCATGAGTATGTAAGAGTGAGTATTTGAGTGTGTGGGTTAATAAAAAATATTAAGTGTTGGGTTGTGCTAAAATTTAAATAATTATTATAATGCAGCGTATATCTTTTGTGTAGAGTAATATCATGGGGACAACGCCCATGGCGCAATATATATATCCATGTTACATTTATCATGTTTAATGTTAATAAATACTTTTTATTTATTTGAAGTTTCGTTATTTCAGGTAATGGGTTTCACTGAAATGGTACGTGTTAACCGAATTCTGGCCCTAATAATAGTAAATGTCGATCATACACAGTACAGTACAGACACTTGCACAACATGGCACCCTAGATTGTTGTACAGACAAAATACATTGTACATTGTAATCAAACAATATAAATTAATATAAGAGATTACATTTGCGCCCTTAAGAAAGGGACTAATAGATTACATTGGCGCCCGAACAGGGACTCGATATAAGACTTAATTTTATATGGAGTAATACCTACCAGGAAAGTGGAACGGTTACCTGAAGTAATTGCGTAAGTACATACACACGTGCGTAGAATAGGGTTAAATTCATAGGTTATAAACATACATGTTTTAGTAACCTAAAATAATACAACATGAATACTGATGAAGATAAAACTGAAAAAGTCAGCCTCTCTGACGAAATAGTGATAAGTGAGATGGATGTTCCATTAACCCCACTTAGTCAGGTTGGCGAGGCGAGTGCGACCGAAAATGTAGAGACTGAACAAGTAACCTCCATCTCACTTCATGAAAACAAAACAGACGAAATGTTAACACGTCTGTATAACATGATGTGTAGCAATTTTAAAGACATGAATTTTAAATTTGAGGTTCAGAATAACGAAATTAAAGAAATTCAAAATAGTTTTAACAGCCATTTCAATGAAATGAAAAATGAAATAAAAGTGAGTCACAATAAACTTATTAAGAAATGTGACCAGCTGATTACAAAATTAGATAAGTTACATGTGGTAGAAAGTAAAGTAGAAAGTCAGAAAGTACTAGATAGTAGTACCCAGCAAAATGCTGTACTGGATAACATATTTAAAACTGATAATTCCAAAAATGAATGTACTCTAGATAATTCAAATAATACAGGTAGTAAGATTGTGGTGGTAGAAGAAGATAAACATGATAATGAAAGTATAATGAATGATAATGAAATATTTGAATTTATGAAGTCAGAAAGAAAGTTGAGAGAAAGTATTTTAGTACAAGGAATGCAGGGGGTAGAATTTTCTTTTAATGTTGGATTAGGGGGTGAAGACAAGTCTTCATGTAATTGTTATAAGGATAAGAATGCCTTTAATTTATATTTGATAGACGATAGTTCTACAAATAAAGTTTCTTTTAGTCCTTTTACACTTAACACTTAACTAAAAATGAACTTTTTTCATGTGAAAAACTTACTATTTTATCGGACGCGTTTCGGCTTAGTATCCGCCTTCTTCAGCTTTGGTACCTCCTTCTTTCTTTTAGTTTTTGTGTACCTAAGAGGTGCAACAATTTTATGATAGGGACCCCTGCATATTTGGAGAGAGAAAGTGTATTTTGGTGTAATGGAGAGAAATGTATTAAGAGAGAAAGTATAGAGAGATATTGTGAGAGTAAGAGAGTAATAGAAGTATTTAAAGTAAACAGAAATTACAGACAACTGTTAGAAAGGTTAGGGTTAGATGTGGTATATGAAAATGATGAATACTTACCTGATAATAACAATAAATTGGAAATAACAAAAAATGAGAATAAAGACATTAGGTACTTACCTGTGGTGGAATATTATGGGGATAATTATAGTATAAACCGATTAATGACATATGATACTAAGACAAACGGAACCCTACTTGATCGTGACTGGAAATATTTGTTTAATAACCATTTCTTAAAGGAGTACGAATATAATGTCTCTAGTAATAAAATTTATTTATTAAATAAGAATTTATATAGACCTAAGATTCGTTTGTTGTTTAATGATGGTGGATAGACTGTTATATTGTGAAATGAACATTAAATAATAATGTGCAAAGTGGTTTTGAATTGGACTGTTATGGACCGATTTCGATTAATGACACAATAATGAAGTTGGAGTGTATATTTTTATTGTATTTATCCATGTATTTTGATGTGTATTATGTATTACAGGTACCCCAGTGTGTATCATTATATATTATATATATAACATGTTTAATAATATTTTAATTAATTACTAATGAATAATAATGAATGTTTAAATAAATAATTATATTTGAATTTTGAAAAGAGGTATTGTTATAAGTAGGTAGGAGAGGAATTTTATAAGAGAATTGTAAATGATTACAGTAAGTGTTTAAACAGGGATAGAGCCTGGGTATAGATAAAATGCAGGTGAGTAATGCAATTAATGTAAAGGGAGTTAGAAAGATAAGAATTTTAAGAAAATACAAAGAGAATTATTAAATATTTAGGGACACAGTAGTTAGTGATTATTTGTAAAGAAGGTGTTTAAGTAAAGGTACATACATATATTTGTTGTTGATGAATTCTGTAGTGGGGGTGAGGTGATAAAGAGTAGCCAACCAATAGTGTTGTGGCAGGTAATAGCGTAGTTAAAGGGAGTGTTTGCCGAATTATTTGGAAGGGCAAAATATTAGAGATGTATATAGCCAGTTAGGGAACACCCAACCCAGTGCAAAGACGAGCGGTGCCATATGATTTAAATGAAAGTAGTAATGGAGTATATGATTGAGATATTGGTGTCATTGATAGGTAAATTTGATGGTTAGTTAGAAGAAGGTGAGTTTATAAAAAATAGAAGTATAGTGAATATAGGAGTTATCCAGACTAAACAATGATAGAAGGTGAAAGGTTAGGTAGTTAGGTAGATAGAAAGTTCAGAGTATAGAGGTAGTAGAAAATGAATAATGAAATAATAATGTAATATGAATAGTAACAATAAGTTCAAGATGTATTTTATTATTATAAATAAATAAATTTGATGTTTAATTAATAACCGCAATGGTAAATTTTAATTTAAATACAACTTTTAAGTAAATTATACAAATTTTAATGCATATCTTGGATATGATTAAATATGATTGAGTATTTATAATGTACTAACTGTATTATTAATATATCAGTGTTAATTATTAATGTATTATGTATTTATTTGAAAACTTTTCAACATGATGTTATAATATATGTAGGAAGAGAAAAAAAATTTTTAAATGGCGCTGTTAATAATATTTATCAGCCAGATGATTAACTGTTAATAATAATAATAATAATAATACTAATAATCATAATAAAAGTTTATTTTAAGAGTTATAAATAAATAAATCAATTTATTAAATTTCTTGATTTGTTTTCTCCAAGTTTGGGAGATATATAATTATATTATATATATTTTATATTTTCAATTATATTTCATTCAATTTTAATCCTTTTTCATATTCTTTTTAATCCTTGAGATTTATTATTTTTATAATTTTTATACTTTCTCATTTTATTTAATATAATTTATAATTTATAAAGAAAGCCAACCCAGTGCTTATTGGCACAAACCAGCACTTAGCTAAGGGGAACCATATCAGTTAAGGAGGTAGTGATTCAATAAGCCACTATATTAATATTTTTTATAAATTGTTTCAGTGTTTGGGATGTGACAGCGGTCCTGAGCTGGCTAACTCGTCAGAGCAGGGGCGTTAAGAGCCTAAGTGGCCTTATGGTGTTGGGATCTCGCAGGAGAAGTCCAGTAAGGTCATGAAGGTACAGTCATTATCACCAGACCAAGGGTGAGTTATTGTTATTTTTTTTATATATAAAATTGTAAGGGGTTTGTGGCGACTTGTCCTGACTGATCCCTTTAGGAAGTATGAAAGGGTCAATGAAAGTTTGTGTGCTTTGTCACACCATCTTTCATTGAGGGGGTTTTGTGATGGTACAATCATGGTACATTTTATAATTACCTAAAATATGGTAATGAGATAATAAATATTGTATTTTTCTATTTTTTGACATACCCAACCCAATCTCAAACACCCGATATCGAATTTACAGTGAGTGGACTATATTACAGTATTTGCCAGGATTTGAACTAATTCATGACAAAAAACGGTGTCACATCACAAAAACAGTGTGCAGTTATTGCGATAAGCAGAGCCAAGCCTTCGTTACGTCAGAGGCTGAGAATGTGTTGACAGCAACCAAACTGCGATGTCAACACGATAGACAAAGGAATGTGACGTCAGTACAGCCCACTTCCGCAGATTTCAACCAGAAATTGTCGTAATTTCATCTGCAGCTCTGATTTGAGCCGGCCGGCCAAAACTCATTCACTCAAGGGTGAATTTTTTAACTTTTGAGACCACGGTAGGTGGTTAATAAACAGTTATAATAAAAATAACAATACAGTGCGCCAACTCCAAGATGTGACCGGGAAAAAAATCGCCGAACTCGCGGTGCGCGAAGTTCGTGCAAACCGAGAACACCAGCAACACGAAATTGGTGAGAACGTTCTATTACATCTTCAATCCTTTGATTCATTCCCAGTTCCAAATTTTGAATCAATATAAATCATTTTAAATTCAATACTAAAAAATCATTTAAATTTTTCAATATATAAAGGGAGCTCCACTATGTATAATTTGTACCATGAGTATGTAAGAGTGAGTATTTGAGTGTGTGGGTTAATAAAAAATATTAAGTGTTGGGTTGTGCTAAAATTTAAATAATTTACGTTTAAATAATTATTATAATGCAGCGTATATCTTTTGTGTAGAGTAATATCATGGGGACAACGCCCATGGCGCAATATATATATCCATGTAACATTTATCATGTTTAATGTTAATAAATACTTTTTATTTATTTGAAGTTTCGTTATTTCAGGTAATGGGTTTCACTGAAATGGTACGTGTTAACCGAATTCTGGCCCTAATAATAGTAAATGTCGATCATACACAGTACAGTACAGACACTTGCACAACATGGCACCCTAGATTGTTGTACAGACAAAATACATTGTACATTGTAATCAAACAATATAAATTAATATAAGAGATTACATTTGCGCCCTTAAGAAAGGGACTAATAGATTACATTGGCGCCCGAACAGGGACTCGATATAAGACTTAATTTTATATGGAGTAATACCTACCAGGAAAGTGGAACGGTTACCTGAAGTAATTGCGTAAGTACATACACACGTGCGTAGAATAGGGTTAAATTCATAGGTTATAAACATACATGTTTTAGTAACCTAAAATAATACAACATGAATACTGATGAAGATAAAACTGAAAAAGTCAGCCTCTCTGACGAAATAGTGATAAGTGAGATGGATGTTCCATTAACCCCACTTAGTCAGGTTGGCGAGGCGAGTGCGACCGAAAATGTAGAGACTGAACAAGTAACCTCCATCTCACTTCATGAAAACAAAACAGACGAAATGTTAACACGTCTGTATAACATGATGTGTAGCAATTTTAAAGACATGAATTTTAAATTTGAGGTTCAGAATAACGAAATTAAAGAAATTCAAAATAGTTTTAACAGCCATTTCAATGAAATGAAAAATGAAATAAAAGTGAGTCACAATAAACTTATTAAGAAATGTGACCAGCTGATTACAAAATTAGATAAGTTACATGTGGTAGAAAGTAAAGTAGAAAGTCAGAAAGTACTAGATAGTAGTACCCAGCAAAATGCTGTACTGGATAACATATTTAAAACTGATAATTCCAAAAATGAATGTACTCTAGATAATTCAAATAATACAGGTAGTAAGATTGTGGTGGTAGAAGAAGATAAACATGATAATGAAAGTATAATGAATGATAATGAAATATTTGAATTTATGAAGTCAGAAAGAAAGTTGAGAGAAAGTATTTTAGTACAAGGAATGCAGGGGGTAGAATTTTCTTTTAATGTTGGATTAGGGGGTGAAGACAAGTCTTCATGTAATTGTTATAAGGATAAGAATGCCTTTAATTTATATTTGATAGACGATAGTTCTACAAATAAAGTTTCTTTTAGTTTTGGTGTACCTAAGAGGTGCAACAATTTTATGATAGGGACCCCTGCATATTTGGAGAGAGAAAGTGTATTTTGGTGTAATGGAGAGAAATGTATTAAGAGAGAAAGTATAGAGAGATATTGTGAGAGTAAGAGAGTAATAGAAGTATTTAAAGTAAACAGAAATTACAGACAACTGTTAGAAAGGTTAGGGTTAGATGTGGTATATGAAAATGATGAATACTTACCTGATAATAACAATAAATTGGAAATAACAAAAAATGAGAATAAAGACATTAGGTACTTACCTGTGGTGGAATATTATGGGGATAATTATAGTATAAACCGATTAATGACATATGATACTAAGACAAACGGAACCCTACTTGATCGTGACTGGAAATATTTGTTTAATAACCATTTCTTAAAGGAGTACGAATATAATGTCTCTAGTAATAAAATTTATTTATTAAATAAGAATTTATATAGACCTAAGATTCGTTTGTTGTTTAATGATGGTGGATAGACTGTTATATTGTGAAATGAACATTAAATAATAATGTGCAAAGTGGTTTTGAATTGGACTGTTATGGACCGATTTCGATTAATGACACAATAATGAAGTTGGAGTGTATATTTTTATTGTATTTATCCATGTATTTTGATGTGTATTATGTATTACAGGTACCCCAGTGTGTATCATTATATATTATATATATAACATGTTTAATAATATTTTAATTAATTACTAATGAATAATAATGAATGTTTAAATAAATAATTATATTTGAATTTTGAAAAGAGGTATTGTTATAAGTAGGTAGGAGAGGAATTTTATAAGAGAATTGTAAATGATTACAGTAAGTGTTTAAACAGGGATAGAGCCTGGGTATAGATAAAATGCAGGTGAGTAATGCAATTAATGTAAAGGGAGTTAGAAAGATAAGAATTTTAAGAAAATACAAAGAGAATTATTAAATATTTAGGGACACAGTAGTTAGTGATTATTTGTAAAGAAGGTGTTTAAGTAAAGGTACATACATATATTTGTTGTTGATGAATTCTGTAGTGGGGGTGAGGTGATAAAGAGTAGCCAACCAATAGTGTTGTGGCAGGTAATAGCGTAGTTAAAGGGAGTGTTTGCCGAATTATTTGGAAGGGCAAAATATTAGAGATGTATATAGCCAGTTAGGGAACACCCAACCCAGTGCAAAGACGAGCGGTGCCATATGATTTAAATGAAAGTAGTAATGGAGTATATGATTGAGATATTGGTGTCATTGATAGGTAAATTTGATGGTTAGTTAGAAGAAGGTGAGTTTATAAAAAATAGAAGTATAGTGAATATAGGAGTTATCCAGACTAAACAATGATAGAAGGTGAAAGGTTAGGTAGTTAGGTAGATAGAAAGTTCAGAGTATAGAGGTAGTAGAAAATGAATAATGAAATAATAATGTAATATGAATAGTAACAATAAGTTCAAGATGTATTTTATTATTATAAATAAATAAATTTGATGTTTAATTAATAACCGCAATGGTAAATTTTAATTTAAATACAACTTTTAAGTAAATTATACAAATTTTAATGCATATCTTGGATATGATTAAATATGATTGAGTATTTATAATGTACTAACTGTATTATTAATATATCAGTGTTAATTATTAATGTATTATGTATTTATTTGAAAACTTTTCAACATGATGTTATAATATATGTAGGAAGAGAAAAAAAATTTTTAAATGGCGCTGTTAATAATATTTATCAGCCAGATGATTAACTGTTAATAATAATAATAATAATAATACTAATAATCATAATAAAAGTTTATTTTAAGAGTTATAAATAAATAAATCAATTTATTAAATTTCTTGATTTGTTTTCTCCAAGTTTGGGAGATATATAATTATATTATATATATTTTATATTTTCAATTATATTTCATTCAATTTTAATCCTTTTTCATATTCTTTTTAATCCTTGAGATTTATTATTTTTATAATTTTTATACTTTCTCATTTTATTTAATATAATTTATAATTTATAAAGAAAGCCAACCCAGTGCTTATTGGCACAAACCAGCACTTAGCTAAGGGGAACCATATCAGTTAAGGAGGTAGTGATTCAATAAGCCACTATATTAATATTTTTTATAAATTGTTTCAGTGTTTGGGATGTGACAGCGGTCCTGAGCTGGCTAACTCGTCAGAGCAGGGGCGTTAAGAGCCTAAGTGGCCTTATGGTGTTGGGATCTCGCAGGAGAAGTCCAGTAAGGTCATGAAGGTACAGTCATTATCACCAGACCAAGGGTGAGTTATTGTTATTTTTTTTATATATAAAATTGTAAGGGGTTTGTGGCGACTTGTCCTGACTGATCCCTTTAGGAAGTATGAAAGGGTCAATGAAAGTTTGTGTGCTTTGTCACACCATCTTTCATTGAGGGGGTTTTGTGATGGTACAATCATGGTACATTTTATAATTACCTAAAATATGGTAATGAGATAATAAATATTGTATTTTTCTATTTTTTGACATACCCAACCCAATCTCAAACACCCGATATCGAATTTACAGTGAGTGGACTATATTACAGTATTTGCCAGGATTTGAACTAATTCATGACAAAAAACGGTGTCACATCACAAAAACAGTGTGCAGTTATTGCGATAAGCAGAGCCAAGCCTTCGTTACGTCAGAGGCTGAGAATGTGTTGACAGCAACCAAACTGCGATGTCAACACGATAGACAAAGGAATGTGACGTCAGTACAGCCCACTTCCGCAGATTTCAACCAGAAATTGTCGTAATTTCATCTGCAGCTCTGATTTGAGCCGGCCGGCCAAAACTCATTCACTCAAGGGTGAATTTTTTAACTTTTGAGACCACGGTAGGTGGTTAATAAACAGTTATAATAAAAATAACAATACAGTGCGCCAACTCCAAGATGTGACCGGGAAAAAAATCGCCGAACTCGCGGTGCGCGAAGTTCGTGCAAACCGAGAACACCAGCAACACGAAATTGGTGAGAACGTTCTATTACATCTTCAATCCTTTGATTCATTCCCAGTTCCAAATTTTGAATCAATATAAATCATTTTAAATTCAATACTAAAAAATCATTTAAATTTTTCAATATATAAAGGGAGCTCCACTATGTATAATTTGTACCATGAGTATGTAAGAGTGAGTATTTGAGTGTGTGGGTTAATAAAAAATATTAAGTGTTGGGTTGTGCTAAAATTTAAATAATTATTATAATGCAGCGTATATCTTTTGTGTAGAGTAATATCATGGGGACAACGCCCATGGCGCAATATATATATCCATGTAACATTTATCATGTTTAATGTTAATAAATACTTTTTATTTATTTGAAGTTTCGTTATTTCAGGTAATGGGTTTCACTGAAATGGTACGTGTTAACCGAATTCTGGCCCTAATAATAGTAAATGTCGATCATACACAGTACAGTACAGACACTTGCACAACATGGCACCCTAGATTGTTGTACAGACAAAATACATTGTACATTGTAATCAAACAATATAAATTAATATAAGAGATTACATTTGCGCCCTTAAGAAAGGGACTAATAGATTACATTGGCGCCCGAACAGGGACTCGATATAAGACTTAATTTTATATGGAGTAATACCTACCAGGAAAGTGGAACGGTTACCTGAAGTAATTGCGTAAGTACATACACACGTGCGTAGAATAGGGTTAAATTCATAGGTTATAAACATACATGTTTTAGTAACCTAAAATAATACAACATGAATACTGATGAAGATAAAACTGAAAAAGTCAGCCTCTCTGACGAAATAGTGATAAGTGAGATGGATGTTCCATTAACCCCACTTAGTCAGGTTGGCGAGGCGAGTGCGACCGAAAATGTAGAGACTGAACAAGTAACCTCCATCTCACTTCATGAAAACAAAACAGACGAAATGTTAACACGTCTGTATAACATGATGTGTAGCAATTTTAAAGACATGAATTTTAAATTTGAGGTTCAGAATAACGAAATTAAAGAAATTCAAAATAGTTTTAACAGCCATTTCAATGAAATGAAAAATGAAATAAAAGTGAGTCACAATAAACTTATTAAGAAATGTGACCAGCTGATTACAAAATTAGATAAGTTACATGTGGTAGAAAGTAAAGTAGAAAGTCAGAAAGTACTAGATAGTAGTACCCAGCAAAATGCTGTACTGGATAACATATTTAAAACTGATAATTCCAAAAATGAATGTACTCTAGATAATTCAAATAATACAGGTAGTAAGATTGTGGTGGTAGAAGAAGATAAACATGATAATGAAAGTATAATGAATGATAATGAAATATTTGAATTTATGAAGTCAGAAAGAAAGTTGAGAGAAAGTATTTTAGTACAAGGAATGCAGGGGGTAGAATTTTCTTTTAATGTTGGATTAGGGGGTGAAGACAAGTCTTCATGTAATTGTTATAAGGATAAGAATGCCTTTAATTTATATTTGATAGACGATAGTTCTACAAATAAAGTTTCTTTTAGTTTTGGTGTACCTAAGAGGTGCAACAATTTTATGATAGGGACCCCTGCATATTTGGAGAGAGAAAGTGTATTTTGGTGTAATGGAGAGAAATGTATTAAGAGAGAAAGTATAGAGAGATATTGTGAGAGTAAGAGAGTAATAGAAGTATTTAAAGTAAACAGAAATTACAGACAACTGTTAGAAAGGTTAGGGTTAGATGTGGTATATGAAAATGATGAATACTTACCTGATAATAACAATAAATTGGAAATAACAAAAAATGAGAATAAAGACATTAGGTACTTACCTGTGGTGGAATATTATGGGGATAATTATAGTATAAACCGATTAATGACATATGATACTAAGACAAACGGAACCCTACTTGATCGTGACTGGAAATATTTGTTTAATAACCATTTCTTAAAGGAGTACGAATATAATGTCTCTAGTAATAAAATTTATTTATTAAATAAGAATTTATATAGACCTAAGATTCGTTTGTTGTTTAATGATGGTGGATAGACTGTTATATTGTGAAATGAACATTAAATAATAATGTGCAAAGTGGTTTTGAATTGGACTGTTATGGACCGATTTCGATTAATGACACAATAATGAAGTTGGAGTGTATATTTTTATTGTATTTATCCATGTATTTTGATGTGTATTATGTATTACAGGTACCCCAGTGTGTATCATTATATATTATATATATAACATGTTTAATAATATTTTAATTAATTACTAATGAATAATAATGAATGTTTAAATAAATAATTATATTTGAATTTTGAAAAGAGGTATTGTTATAAGTAGGTAGGAGAGGAATTTTATAAGAGAATTGTAAATGATTACAGTAAGTGTTTAAACAGGGATAGAGCCTGGGTATAGATAAAATGCAGGTGAGTAATGCAATTAATGTAAAGGGAGTTAGAAAGATAAGAATTTTAAGAAAATACAAAGAGAATTATTAAATATTTAGGGACACAGTAGTTAGTGATTATTTGTAAAGAAGGTGTTTAAGTAAAGGTACATACATATATTTGTTGTTGATGAATTCTGTAGTGGGGGTGAGGTGATAAAGAGTAGCCAACCAATAGTGTTGTGGCAGGTAATAGCGTAGTTAAAGGGAGTGTTTGCCGAATTATTTGGAAGGGCAAAATATTAGAGATGTATATAGCCAGTTAGGGAACACCCAACCCAGTGCAAAGACGAGCGGTGCCATATGATTTAAATGAAAGTAGTAATGGAGTATATGATTGAGATATTGGTGTCATTGATAGGTAAATTTGATGGTTAGTTAGAAGAAGGTGAGTTTATAAAAAATAGAAGTATAGTGAATATAGGAGTTATCCAGACTAAACAATGATAGAAGGTGAAAGGTTAGGTAGTTAGGTAGATAGAAAGTTCAGAGTATAGAGGTAGTAGAAAATGAATAATGAAATAATAATGTAATATGAATAGTAACAATAAGTTCAAGATGTATTTTATTATTATAAATAAATAAATTTGATGTTTAATTAATAACCGCAATGGTAAATTTTAATTTAAATACAACTTTTAAGTAAATTATACAAATTTTAATGCATATCTTGGATATGATTAAATATGATTGAGTATTTATAATGTACTAACTGTATTATTAATATATCAGTGTTAATTATTAATGTATTATGTATTTATTTGAAAACTTTTCAACATGATGTTATAATATATGTAGGAAGAGAAAAAAAATTTTTAAATGGCGCTGTTAATAATATTTATCAGCCAGATGATTAACTGTTAATAATAATAATAATAATAATACTAATAATCATAATAAAAGTTTATTTTAAGAGTTATAAATAAATAAATCAATTTATTAAATTTCTTGATTTGTTTTCTCCAAGTTTGGGAGATATATAATTATATTATATATATTTTATATTTTCAATTATATTTCATTCAATTTTAATCCTTTTTCATATTCTTTTTAATCCTTGAGATTTATTATTTTTATAATTTTTATACTTTCTCATTTTATTTAATATAATTTATAATTTATAAAGAAAGCCAACCCAGTGCTTATTGGCACAAACCAGCACTTAGCTAAGGGGAACCATATCAGTTAAGGAGGTAGTGATTCAATAAGCCACTATATTAATATTTTTTATAAATTGTTTCAGTGTTTGGGATGTGACAGCGGTCCTGAGCTGGCTAACTCGTCAGAGCAGGGGCGTTAAGAGCCTAAGTGGCCTTATGGTGTTGGGATCTCGCAGGAGAAGTCCAGTAAGGTCATGAAGGTACAGTCATTATCACCAGACCAAGGGTGAGTTATTGTTATTTTTTTTATATATAAAATTGTAAGGGGTTTGTGGCGACTTGTCCTGACTGATCCCTTTAGGAAGTATGAAAGGGTCAATGAAAGTTTGTGTGCTTTGTCACACCATCTTTCATTGAGGGGGTTTTGTGATGGTACAATCATGGTACATTTTATAATTACCTAAAATATGGTAATGAGATAATAAATATTGTATTTTTCTATTTTTTGACATACCCAACCCAATCTCAAACACCCGATATCGAATTTACAGTGAGTGGACTATATTACAGTATTTGCCAGGATTTGAACTAATTCATGACAAAAAACGGTGTCACATCACAAAAACAGTGTGCAGTTATTGCGATAAGCAGAGCCAAGCCTTCGTTACGTCAGAGGCTGAGAATGTGTTGACAGCAACCAAACTGCGATGTCAACACGATAGACAAAGGAATGTGACGTCAGTACACCCCACTTCCGCAGATTTCAACCAGAAATTGTCGTCATTTCATCTGCAGCTCTGATTTGAGCCGGCCGGCCAAAACTCATTCACTCAAGGGTGAATTTTTTAACTTTTGAGACCATGGTAGGTGGTTAATAAACAGTTATAATAAAAATAACAATACAGTGCGCCAACTCCAAGATGTGACCGGGAAAAAATCGCCGAACTCGCGGTGCGCGAAGTTCGTGCAAACCGAGAACACCAGCAACACGAAATTGGTGAGAACGTTCTATTACATCTTCAATCCTTTGATTCATTCCCAATTCCAAATTTTGAATCAATATAAATCATTTTAAATTCAATACTAAAAAATCATTTAAATTTTTCAATATATAAAGGGAGCTCCACTATGTATAATTTGTACCATGAGTATGTAAGAGTGAGTATTTGAGTGTGTGGGTTAATAAAAAATATTAAGTGTTGGGTTGTGCTAAAATTTAAATAATTTACGTTTAAATAATTATTATAATGCAGCGTATATCTTTTGTGTAGAGTAATATCATGGGGACAACGCCCATGGCGCAATATATATATCCATGTAACATTTATCATGTTTAATGTTAATAAATACTTTTTATTTATTTGAAGTTTCGTTATTTCAGGTAATGGGTTTCACTGAAATGGTACGTGTTAACCGAATTCTGGCCCTAATAATAGTAAATGTCGATCATACACAGTACAGTACAGACACTTGCACAACATGGCACCCTAGATTGTTGTACAGACAAAATACATTGTACATTGTAATCAAACAATATAAATTAATATAAGAGATTACATTTGCGCCCTTAAGAAAGGGACTAATAGATTACACCTGACCATACTGGTTATTATTTTCAAAATTTGTGACTTTAGAAATTAACCGGAGGGTGAATCAGGGGAATCTACCATAAACTTTGGAACAGCGGCTATCCATCGAATGGGATAGTAGACCGTTTAAGGGCTTATAAATAAATTTTAGTAGGATTACTGGTGTCTTATATACCAGTAATGCCGAATATTTTATAACGCCGAAACAAGAATGGTGTAAGCAGCGTTTACACCATAAAAATGTCAGTTCTTGTGGAAGCAATGGGCGCTAGAGTCCAACATAAAAGTCAATAGAGTGTGTGGAAAGGAGCTGGCCGTTACAAGCCAGGGGCATAAATATAGCATTTATACAAATGTGTAAATGCCTTGAACGGTTTACCCGTGAGGTTATTTACCAAATTGTAACGTGGTTGGGGGTTGGGGGGGTTATAAAAAAAAGCTGTGGTTTTAAATAATCTGCTGTACGGTATTAATCCTGTTTTGCATTGTATAAAGTTAACTGAAGTAGTGTGTCTTGTAATAAGGACATTGAAAGAGTAAATGTAGATTTTAATTGAAAGGGAATATTGTTAATTGAATCAATAATGGAATGGGGTAATCCTTTTTTGTGATTGGAGTTGGTAGGTAAATTTGAATTATCTTTGGAATTCAAATTTTTTTAAATTTTGTTGTTTCTAACATAAATGGTCAATGTGTGTTGTATAAGTTACAGAGGTAAAGATAATATGGAATATGTAGTATCAAAAAAAAAAATCTATTATGTTAGTTTAAGGATATGTGTTAGGCAACATTCTTTGTTCAAGTAGAAAATTGAGATAAAAACCAGTACTATGCAAAGGACAAACCAGTACGAGCTAAGAGGAAACCAAATTATTGGATATGGCATTGTGAAAGACCAGTTATTGATATTTTTACCGAGTCTGGTGATACTGTGGTGGCATGCCTGTCTGACTTTATAGTGTTGGGATCTCGACAAGGGAAGTCCAGTAAGGTCATGCAGGTGCAGCCGCAGTCACCGGACTAGGAGGGGTAAGTAACCCATGATTTAGTAAGAGAGTAAGGGGGTAATGGCGCCATATCCTAACTGGTCCTCTTAGGATTTATGCAACGAGAGTTCTTATGCTTCGGCATAAAACCTCTCATTGGGGGGGGGGGGTATTGTAATGGGGCAGATTAGCCAACCCGTTTTAACCAATCAATGTACAACTTTTGGGGAACGGCCTGTAGTGGTACTAGGAACACGCTGGTACCAGCACATAAATTCGCAGACAACATGGCAAAAGAAACGAATTTCCATCTCCAGTCTACCGAAACATACGATGAAAAATAACCAATCAGAGAATGAGTTGAGGCAGCACAGCCAACGCCTAACGCCAGGTATGTACGCAACTGAGCGCACGAGGTTCGTGCAGTTCGTCACCACTAGTCAAACAGTACAGCCGTAAATGTAAACGCAGCCTCGGAATTTCGGTAGACCGACGCAAATACAATAGCCAAGGTCTACCGAAATATGTAAAAGTGCCGAAGAAGAACATAAGGAAGAAAAAGTGTCAGTGAAATCTCAATAATATGTAAATGTGCAGAATTAAAACAGTGTTTGATGATGAAAGTGGGAGTGAAGTGAGAAAGATGGCGGAATAGCACGTGCAGGTACAATATACAATCAGCTGCATAAAAATTAAAATTAAAAAATATCAAAAGAGCTCAGAAATCGAGGGGTGTTAACAAGTGTAAAGAGTGAGAGAGTGTGTGGGGAAAAAGGGAAAAATAAAACATAAAAGTACTGGTTGGTCAAGAAAGATTAGTCTATAGGGCATTTGTTTAAGTAATTTCATGTTTCTGAATTATTAAAGTAGCAGATAAAAAGAGAATAGAACATTGAATTTAAAATAAATAAGATTTGTTGTAACAGAATAAATATGTGGTAGAATAATTATTTCGCCGTGAACCATTTCCTACACTTTGTGCTGAAAAACTCGTCTAACGAAGCGGGAATTTTCTGAATTAAGGAAGGTCAGATAGCTAAATTGTCCAAGTGTTTTTTAATTAAGGGAAAGAGTGTAAAGACTAACTGCTACGGAAACTGAGTTCCGAGCTACCATCTGAAGCTTCTGCCTCGTGGCCCTGCCCAAGTAGGGCATGTGCTCTGTAGCAGGCTGTTGTGCTAGCCTACACTAGCGCAGTATACACCCAGGGCGTTTCCACGAATCACCTGGACATATACGATACCTGCCAAGGTCAGCCACAAGAGGATTGTCTGGGAACCTCGCCACACGTGCATAAAATTTGCGTGCCAGCCGCCTGAAAGTGTCGTCTAAGGACCGGACGCCAAGTCCTCTCCTTAGAAGGTGAGATGAAAAGCGACGGGGGACTTTGGCCGCTAGCCGAAGGCCCCTGTCGAGGACGCTCTGCAACTTCTTTTTATGCATTGTGGCGAGGTAACCCCAAACCGGGCAAGCGTAGGTAATGACTGGCAGCAGATACGGGCTGATGATCATCTTGCCCAATTTCCTGGTCATGGCTGAGCTGATCAGGAGTGGAAACAGTAAGCTCAGACGAGCGGATGCTCGCTTATGAACTGTCTGAGCGTGGGTATGCAAGGATCCGATGGTCAAGGTGTACTCCGAGGTACTTGACCTCGTTGGACCAGAGCAAGTACGTCCTGCCGATGCGTAACTGCCTAACAGGGTGCTTCCGTCGCTTAGAGAATTCGACGGCTACACTCTTGGTACCATTGAGAGTCACCCTCCAATTATCAGTCCAGTCCCCGAGAGAGTCGAACTGGCATTACAGTCGTAGGACGGTTCTTTCCACATGACGATCGGCCGTATATACGATGTGGGTAGGCTTATTGTACCCTGACCATACTGGTTATTATTTTCAAAATTTGTGACTTTAGAAATTAACCGGAGGGTGAATCAGGGGACTCTACCATAAAATTTGGAACAGCGGCTATCCATCGAATGGGATAGTAAACCGTTTAAGGGCTTATAAATAAATTTTGGTAGGATTAATGGTGTCTTATATACCAGTAATGCCGAATGTTTTATAACGCCGAAACAAGAATGGTGTAAGCAGCGTTTACACCATAAAAATGTCAGTTCTTGTGGAAGCAATGGGCGCTACAGTCCAACATAAAAGTCAATAGAGTGTGTGGAAAGGAGCTGGCCGTTACAAGCCAGGGGCATAAATATAGAATTTATGCAAATGTGTAAATGCCTTGAACGGTTTACCCGTGAGGTTATTTACCAAATTGTAACGTGGTTGGGGGTTGGGGGGGTTATAAAAAAAAGCTGTGGTTTTAAATAATTTGCTGTACGGTATTAATCCTGTTTTGCATTGTATAAAGTTAACTCAAGTAGTGTGTCTTGTAATAAGGACATTGAAAGAGTAAATGTAGATTTTAATGGAAAGGGAATATTGTTAATTGAATCAATAATGGAATGGGGTAATCCTTTTTTGTGATTGGAGTTGGTAGGTAAATTTGAATTATCTTTGGAATTCAAATTTTTTTAAATTTGTTTGTTGTTTCTAACATAAATGGTCAATGTGTGTTGTATAAGTTACAGAGGTAAAGATAATATGGAATATGTAGTATCAAAAAAAAAAAATCTATTATGTTAGTTTAAGGATATGTGTTAGGCAACATTCTTTGTTGAAGTAGATAATTGACATAAAAACCAGTACTATGCAAAGGACAAACCAGTACGAGCTAAGAGGAAACCAAATTATTGGATATGGCATTGTGAAAGACCAGTTATTGATATTTTTACCGAGTCTGGTGATACTGTGGTGGCATGCCTGTCTGACTTTATAGTGTTGGGATCTCGACAAGGGAAGTCCAGTAAGGTCATGCAAGTGCAGCCGCAGTCACCGGACTAGGAGGGGTAAGTAACCCATGATTTAGTAAGAGAGTAAGGGGGTAATGGCGCCATATCCTAGCTGGTCCTCTTAGGATTTATGCAACGAGAGTTTTTATGCTTCGGCATAAAACCTCTCATTGGGGGGGGTATTGAAAAGGGGCAGATTAGGCAACCCGTTTTAACCAATCAATGTACAACTTTTGGGGAACGGCCTGTAGTGGTACTAGGAACACGCTGGTACCAGCACATAAATTCGCAGACAACATGGCAAAAGAAACGAATTTCCATCTCCAGTCTACCGAAACATACGATGAAAAATAACCAATCAGAGAACGAGTTGAGGCAGCGCAGCCAACGCCTAACGCCAGGGATGTACGCAACTGAGCGCACGAGGTTCGTGCAGTTCGTCACCACTAGTCAAACAGTACAGCCGTAAATGTAAACGCAGCCTCGGAATTTCGGCAGACCGACGCAAATACAATAGCCAAGGTCTACCGAAATATGTAAAAGTGCCGAAGAAGAACATAAGGAAGAAAAAGTGTCAGTGAAATCTCAATAATATGTAAATGTGCAGAATTAAAACAGTGTTTGATGATGAAAGTGGGAGTGAAGTGAGAAAGATGGCGGAATAGCACGTGCAGGTACAATATACAATCAGCTGCATAAAAATTAAAATTAAAAAATATCAAAAGAGCTCAGAAATCGAGGGGTGTTAACAAGTGTAAAGAGTGAGAGAGTGTGTGGGGAAAAAGGGAAAAATAAAACATAAAAGTACTGGTTGGTCAAGAAAGATTAGTCTATAGGGCATTTGTTTAAGTAATTTCATGTTTCTGAATTATTAAAGTAGCAGATAAAAAGAGAATAGAACATTGAATTTAAAATAAATAAGATTTGTTGTAACAGAATAAATATGTGGTAGAATAATTATTTCGCCGTGAACCATTTCCTACACTTTGTGCTGAAAAACTCGTCTAACGAATCGGGAATTTTCTGAATTAAGGAAGGTCAGATAGCTAAATTGTCCAAGTGTTTTTTAATTAAGGGAAAGAGTGTAAAGACTAACTGCTACGGAAACTGAGTTCCGAGCTACCATCTGAAGCTTCTGCCTCGTGGCCCTGCCCAAGTAGGGCATGTGCTCTGTAGCAGGCTGTTGTGCTAGCCTACACTAGCGCAGTATACACCCAGGGCGTTTCCACGAATCACCTGGACATATACGATACCTGCCAAGGTCAGCCACAAGAGGATTGTCTGGGAACCTCGCCACACGTGCATAAAATTTGCGTGCCAGCCGCCTGAAAGTGTCGTCTAAGGAGCGGACGCCAAGTCCTCTCCTTAGAAGGCGAGATGAAAAGCGACAGGGGACTTTGGCCGCTAGCCGAAGGCCCCTGTCGAGGACGCTCTGCAACTTCTTTTTATGCATTGTGGCGAGGTAACCCCAAACCGGGCAAGCGTAGGTAATGACTGGCAGCAGATACGGGCTGATGATCATCTTGCCCAATTTGCTGGTCATGGCTGAGCTGATCAGGAGTGGAAACAGTAAGCTCAGACGAGCGGATGCTCGCTTATGAACTGTATGAGCGTGGGTATGCAAGGATCCGATGGTCAAGGTGTACTCTGAGGTACTTGACCTCGTTGGACCAGAGCAAGTACGTCCTGCCGATGCGTAACTGCCTAACAGGGTGCTTCCGTCGCTTAGATAATTCGACGGCTACACTCTTGGTACCATTGAGAGTCACCTCCAATTATCAGTCCAGTCCCCGAGCGAGTTGAGCTGGCACTGCAGTCGTAAGACGGTTCTTTCCACATGACGATCGGCCGTAAATACGCCCATGTCATCCGCAAAGAGGGCCACCTGGACTCCAGGCTGTCTCGGCACGTCGTCGACGTAGACTGAGACAGAAGGGGGCCAAGAACACTACCTTGAGGGATGCCAGATGTGATTCGTCTCTCGGAAGAGACTGAATAGCCAACTCTCACGCAGAAGGTACTCTCCGTCAGAAAGCTAGCATTCAGATGAAGGTAGCAGTCTGGGAGATGGACTTCCCTGAGCTTGAATAAAAGCCCATCATGCCATACGCTGTTGAAGGCTTTTTCTACATCTAAGAAACAGCCAATGGTCCGTTCTCTCTGACATCCGGCGTCCGTGATGTATTCCACCATTCTCATCAGCTGATGAGTTGAATGCCCCACACAGAAGACGAACTGTTCGGGAACCAGCACGTCAAAGTTAATTAGATGATCTCGTACACGACGCTGCATGAATCGCTCAAAAACATTGGATGTAGCGGAAAGTAGGCTGATGGGCTGGAGGTTGTCGGGGCGGGAAGCATCCTTTCCCTCCTTCGTGATCACGATGACCGTCGCCTTTCGCCATTTCTTGGGAAAATAGGCCAGTCTTAGAAACGCGTTGAACAAGTCAGTCAAGAACTGGACTTCAGGCTCCGGGAGGAGACGTAGGGCGGTGTTCGTGACACCGTCCAGGCCTGGAGCTGTTCTTGGCTGAAGTTCAGCGAGCCGATCTGAGACCTCTTCCAAAGTAATGGGTTCGGGCTCCGCCGTGATCAGAAGAGACAGACAGTCTTCCACATCCATCTCGACTTGTTCGTTGGAGTCCCAGTCCATGGGCGGGTTGGGAGTGAACTGTCGCTCGAAACACGCACCCAAGTACTCGGCCTTCTCCTCCGGGTGACCCAGGAGTTGCCCGAACGGCCCAACGATGGTGGGGAGTGGAGGTCGTCACCTCCGTCCCGTCAACGCGGAAGGTATTCTGCACGGGTGACTTTGCAGGTCCGCATAACCCGTTCGGGCCACAGCGAGTTCCCAACGGCTACATCGGAACGCCTTCAGACTGCCATGCAGTCGTCAAGTGAGCCGATTGTATGCTGCCTTATCGGCCGGATCACGGGTTCTCTGCCAACGTTTCTGGAAGTAATTCCTCTCGCAAGCGAGAAGAGAGACTTCCTCAGGGATACGTTGGTAGTCAGGCGTGAAGCCGGCTCGCATTCGTGAAGACACGTCTACTGCCGAGATGACTGCCTCTTCGATTCCCGCATCAGCTTCGTCTAGGAGGTGGACGGAATCGAGTGGGTCCGCTGGGGGCATCTACGGCAAAGAGCCGGGCCGTAGCGGTCACAATCGATTACCTTCTTCTCGTCCCGTACATTAGCATGCTGGGTAGCGATGTGGACCAAGGTGGGGATGTGGTCGGATGTCAACTTCGTAAGCGAGAATACCTCGACCGGACAAACAATTCCTTGGGTAACCGCGATATCCAGAACATCGGGAGCCGCGTTAGGCCATGTAGGAAAGGACGTGGTTTGCGCTGGACCAAACACCATCACCCGGCACGATTCAACATATCTGAGCAAGTGCTTCCCGTTCGGAGTAGTCAAGCGATTATTCCAAACGCGATGCTTGCAGTTAAGATTGCCAGCCAAAATTACTCTTTGGTGAGAATTGAAGATGCCGTCCAGGTCGCCGACAAGGAGTTCAGCGTTCAGGGGCTTGTATGCTGAAACCACGAGGACGCCGCCAAGAGGTCCGTGGACCTCAATGGCGGTGGCCTCTAATCTGCGTTCACTGTTTAGTTGATAACAAGGGCAGGCAATGGCCATGCTATTCAAACGGAGACCTTGTACTACTCGCCCGTATAAAAACATCGACTCACGCTGTCACATCGAAACTTCACTCGGCGCTTAAGTGTTATAAATTAGTATAATTGTAAACTATTGTCAGTGAGTAAAACAATCTTTATTTACTGTATTTAAGTTGATAAATATAAACGTTTCAAAAAAAAATTGTAATTTGTAGCAAGATAATTGTTCATAATTCTGTTTATGTGTCTCTTGACACATTAGGTTTTTTCCACATACTTGACCATTTCAATAATTTACAATTTTCATACCAAAATCAAAAATAATTGTTTTGTTCCAATTTACTGTAATTTTAATGGTTTTTTCTAATCACAGAAAATTATTCAGTTTTGTACATTATTGATTGCAAGAATTACAGAAAAAAATGTTTAATTTGTAACAGTTAAATGACATTATATTAAGAGAAGATTTTTGGGAAAAGATGCTGTATATTTCTAATTTGGAACTAAAAGATTTTCCCTTAAGTTATTTATATTGCTTATCTACAAAAACTAACCGATTTTACTGGAGAGAAGTCACCCCGGACATGGCACTGCCGGTAGAGGACACCTCATCGTCACTTCCACTTGACGATCCTGTAAGTTGTATTATAAAAGGGTCGATATCGTCTTGAAGGTTGTCTGCCTCCCACATGTTTTCTTCCACTTTCTCTACATGTTTACAATAATTTTTCCATTGTTGTTCTGACACGGTATCAAAAGCGTTTACAATAAATGGAGTCATGAGATTGTTCTTAAATTTAGTATTATGCATCCCCACATGCCTCTTCACTTGACTCCAAACAAGTTCTATGGGGTTTAGTTCACAGTGATACGGAGGGAGATGCAACACTGTGAACCCATGGTCTTTGGCTTTTTCGTCTACAATGTAGGACACATATAAGTGTTTAACTTTCAAAACTTCTTCTAATAGTTCCTTCTTCAGGCTGTCTTCCGGGAAATCTATATTTTTTTCTCGTAGCCAATTTTTTATATCGTCTTTTAACGACTTAGAGTTTGGGATTATTTCCTATTTTCTACTGTGATACGGGGCATTATCCATTACTATCACAGTTTGAGGTTCAAGGTTTGGCAATAGATTCTCTTCAAACCAATTTTCAAAACGGGCACTATCCATTTCATCGTGATAATCTTGTGCCTTTCTTTGCTAAAAATACCATTTTTCCATCTATAACAAAACCTCTTTCACCTCCAGCATGGACAATAACGAAGCGCGGTCCCCTTTCAGTAGGTTCTTTTAACCCTGTAGTAAATCCAGCCATAAAAGCATCTATTGGTGTATTTATAGTTGTATCCTGCCATACTTTACTTGTCGTTAGGCCAACGTTAACCCAAGTTTCATCAAGAAAAACTATTGGTTTCTTTTCTCTCCTAAACTTTCTCATTTTCCGTAGGTATGAATGCTGCCACAAAATAATGTCGTTTCTTTCCAAAAGAAGAGCTTTTTTTCTTTTTTCAAAAGCAAAATCCGTTTTCTGTGAGAATTTTCCACAGTGTTGTCCTTTTCAAATCTGGAAGCGTCGGGTCCTCATTGATCTTGGCCAAAATCGCTGTCAGCGTTGGAGGGATATTTTCCGAAAAGAAGGAATGGACAATTCTTCTAATAGCAGTGATGACGAATCCCTGTCGTCTACTGGTCTTGTATTCTATTTTTTTCAAATCTTTTGTGGTGTCTTAATGTTTCCAGTTAGTCCTTCTTTTCTTATCCTGTATATAGAACATTCACTTGTACCGGTGGCCTCCTTAGTTTAGTTAACTAAAAATCGCACACTTTCATTTGGGTAACACTTTTTAAAATATTCGTAAACTTTCAACACAGTTACCCTATCACCACTATATAGGTTTGCCTTTCTTGCGAGAGTTCATAGTTTCAACTTAGAAAAACAATTAGAAAAACGTAGTTAACTGTGTAGAAAGTATACTTCAAACTAACACCAATAATATTTATATTTAATAATCATATTAAATCTGTTAATTCAAAGACTGTGTACTTCAAAATATACTATGTACCTCAGTATGTCTTGTAACAAAGTATGTCTGTAACTCAAAACTTGAAATAACAAATAAACACTAAACTAAAACAATATACTAAACACTACGGTACTAAGTAATGAAAGTCACATAAAACGCAACGAATACAACAGAAACGAACAGGTTGACTTTCCGCCAGAAACTGAGCAATGAGCATTAACAATGTTTTGTTATGGTATGAACGGTGAGGAAATACCGAAATAGCAAGGCACAGGTGGTGACCGGACACGATGATTCAGCACCAGCCAGGTCAACAACCTTGACGTTTTATCACCCTCATACTGAGGTTGCAACTTTTAAAAATGTTTGCTATAAGAGAACTCTCCTATGCTTAAAGTAAAATCCAATTATTACATCAATTACAAAGGTTGTAACAATATGTTTTGACACATGACATTATCACATAATAACCATAAGTGGTTCCAGCAAACTGGCACAAACCTTCAACCATTACCGTATTATTTAAACGATACATGTGCAAAATTCCACCAAACACCTATTTCAAGACTTTTTTGGCCACCATATTGGAACGGAGAAAGATAATTTAATTTTTCTTTCGGCAAACTATTTAGGGGTCAAGACTTGTAAAATGATACACAACATGACTTATGTTTACACTTGAATTTTTCCAAAATCGGTAATAGGACCCATGGTTTCTGGAACACCCTGTATTTAAAAACCCATAAAAATACAGTTATGAGATTCTGCATGGTTGATATGTGGGAAATCATTTCAAATCAATGCTGTAGGTATAACAGTTGGTCCCTTATAACTACCGAAGTGTAATCTAATATAACATGGTCTGGTTAAAAAAATAAGTCTATATGTTCTCATTTTTTCTGTAACACACTTTTTTATGGAAATAAGCTTTATGCCATATCATTTGGCACCCTTCGGGCTCTAACGTATGCAATTTTAACCAAAATCGAAAGGTTTTAAGCCTTTTTAATGGGTTTTGGGTAAATAAGTGTTAAAAATCAAAAATTCAAACATTGCTCTGTGGACGTAACCACAGACACACACATATAGACAGACAGACAACTTGACGGGACCAGTACTATTGACTTGAATTTCAGTAAAAACATACCAATATAAATTAATGCAACTTAAGATAAAGCTTATTTTATTTTAGTTCATATGCATTTTATTTTAATAATAAGGCTTTGCTACATATGATTTAGTAACATCAATGAAGCATTAGAGAGTGACGATGAACGTTAGTCGATGTAGTTAGGGCAGGTAGTAGCGCGACGACCCCTCATAAGGCCCGTGCTATCAACATAACAGTGAACGGAGAGTAGGTGAGTACGCTGCGGCAAAACGACACGATGGTGACCTTTAGAGGTCCTCACCGCAATCGCCGTGCCGCCTCCTTGTCGGCCAACTCGGTCATCCCGATAGACCACATAAGTAGGTAATCGAAACCGGTTCATCAGGGTCAGGTGGGTCTCTGAAAGGAGAAGTACGTAGGATTTGAACCGAGCCAGGAACTCCATAAGATCGGAATGCTTGGAACCGATGGAATTAGCATTCCAGGCTACAAGCAAGAGGTCTCGTTTTAGGGCTTGGTTCGTAGAAGATCTATGACTGCAAGCTTCCACTAAGAGCATAAACCTCTCAGTTGGGTCAGCAGTTTCCAGGCGGTCACGGATGGACCTGAAGGTGGATACGACTTTCTTGAGGTCGTTGCTGGACAGAAAGTCGCGGACGAACTGTGGGTCATCGGAAGTGACATACTGGGCGGTTTGGCTGGAAACTGTGGCCGCATATGAGCGACCAGGTTTTACAGCAGATCGGGTCATAATGGAAGCTACAGGACCAGGGGCAGACGAAGTTGAAGGAAAAGTACGCTGCTGCGCATCGTCAGACCGGGAAGCAGGACTTTTCTTGGGCTGTGGGCAGACAGGAGCTCGGGTCCAAGCATCCGGTGTGGTTATCCCTTGTCTTTTGGATTTAGTTTTGCCTGGTTGCGGATATCGCGGAGGTGGCAGTGATGGCGAGGCTGCCTCTGGCTCAGAGGCGGGAGTCTGGATATCTGCGGAGGTGGAGGGTTGATTTTCCGGCTCCATAACCGAGATAGTAGCTACAGGGCTTGTCTCTGCTACGGAAGGCGACGCGGATCGTTTTTGTGCCTTTGTAGGGGCTGGAGGTGGAGCCAGAGAGGGCTCGCGCCGTGCCGGTGTGCTTTTGGGGTCGGCTTAGCTTGAACTTTCGGCTTTTTCTGTGCTGGGGGCTGTGTGACTGGCTGCCTCGGCTTTGGGAGGGGCCTCTGCGGCTTTTGCTTAAGGAGCTCCGCCTTATACACAGGGCAGCTGCTGTTATTCGCTGCATGGCCTTGGTCGCAATTTATGCAAGGATATTTGCTTTTGAATGCCACAGTGGAGGACTGCGTCAAATGTCCAGGTGAACAACGAAGGCAGGCCAGAGCACTGCGACAGATGTCGGTACGGTGGCCGAACCTCTGGCACCGGTCGCACTGCGACAGTTTGCCCGGGGTTGACTGGATTCCACCCTTACGTGGGAACCAAACAGCCGCGTCAGGTGGAAGATTTTGTCTGCAGCCTCGCCCTTCTCTAGGTGGAGATGATCAATAGGGAAAGGTACCCGGGTTTCAGAGTTAGTGAACAGGCGGAAAACTGCCTGCACCGTGAAAACCCATGTTGCGGAGTTCCATAAGGATCTCCTGAGAATCGGTGTGCGTGTCGAGCCCACGCAGGATCACTGACAAGGGCTTGACGCGACGAGGAGAAAAGGTGTGGTATTCCAGGTTGTTAGCCTGCAAGAAGGCCTTGATCATGTGATGATCCTCGAGCCGTCTAACGATAGCCTTAACCTGTATCACTGCCAAGCAGCTTCAGGTCAAGCTTGTCGGCAGACAGTCCGTGGGCTGCGATAAGCCGCCGGTATAAGGCAGCGACATTGGTTACTCCATGAACAAACAGGCGAGGCGTGCGACCAACAGCAGAGGGAGCCGGACCTACCTCCGAAGTAGTCGGCACTGCGGCCTGTTGGTCCTGAGAAGGACCGATGTCCATGGCCGAGGTCCGAGAAGAAGCGGATTCAGTGGATGGGTTCATCCTAGGCTTCTTAGCCGGGCATCTACGTGGACCAACGGTCACGTATTCGTCCAGCTCTTCCACCGGGAGGGGAGGCAACGGATGAGGGAGCTCATCCGTCTCCAGCGCTCGAGGCGATTCAGGCGAGTCGCCCGCGTGGGTCAAGGCGGAAGCGAGCAACTCGACACGTGCCGTCGCCCGTAGTGGGCATGCTGGCCAGCATGTGTGGTTGCCAGGCAGAGACTGCAGGGCAGTTTCCGCCAGACGCCAGGGATCTTGGGTCCGGCTGAAGCTGAGTGACCCTTGCGGCTATCCTGCTCACAGCGACGAAGGAGGAGCTGGGCTAACGACCAGCTTCGTTGAATACCAGTCCTTATCTAGACTGGTGTCCACTGGTTCCTTTACCCCGGTGCTGTCTCAAGCGGTGCTTACCACTGGTGGGTGCCCGCAAGGATCAGCCGGGGCAGCGCTACCTAACAGCCATGAGCAGTTAGGAGAAAGCACTGATGTACGGCACTCACCAAAAGCCCAGAGCAGTCCTCTTCTCTCCTGGCCGGTGTGATGTTTGCTGGCGTCAGGTGGTCCTGATAAGGTCTTCTGCCAGCTGCTTCTTCTACCAGCTACTTCGTTCACCGGCAGCAGCTGGCTCCTGAGTTTTCTTTCCTGAAGAAGGTAGTATATCCTCTCCTTTGCAGAGAGGTGAGCGACTACAGCAAGCAGTGGTGATAGCGTCCACTAGAGCTTAGTGAGCGTCCAAGAAAGCATCTGTTCAGTCCAAAGTCTGGAAGCAGAATCGTCTTTGTCTCAATATTAAAGGGCAAGTGAGCAGGACGATTATATATATTGTGACGGCATTGAGGTAAAAACATCTGCTCCCCGGTACTAGCCACGAACACCTGGCGGCGCCTGACACCTGATGAATACGCAGCGAGCCAATCAGATATCAGCATCCGAGATGTGACACCTGACGTGTTCGGAGCGAGCAAATCAGCGATCCCGGTCAGGGCATAAAAAGAGAGCTGCTAGAATTTTTTGGCACTTTTACGTCATGAAATGCAGGCCTACCGGAGACACTGTTGGAAACTCGCCGTGGCCCAAGCCGGGGACGGATTGGACGAAAGTAGCCCTTACAGGTTACCTTCGGCTTTGGTAGGGAAGAGGTGCCGACCTCGCATCCCAGCTATTGCTGGACCATTTGGTCAAGTCCTGGGATGCCTGGAGGCGAAGGCCGAGTACTTGGGTGCGTGTTTCGAGCGCCAGTTCGCTCCGAGCCCGCCCATGGACTGGGACTTCGATGAAGAAGTCAAGAACGAAGTGGAAGACTTTCTGTCTCTTCCGATCACTGCGGAGCCCGAACCCATTACTAGGGATGAGGTCTCAGATTGGCTCGTTGAACTCGTACCAAGAAAAGCTCCTAGCCCGGACGGCGTCTCGAACGCTGCTCTAATTCGACTTCCGGAGCAAGGAATACTTTTCTTGGTTGAGCTGTTCAATGCGTGTCTACGACTGGCCTATTTTCCCAAGAAATGGCGAAAGGCGACGGTCATAGTGATCCCGAAGCAGGGAAAGGACGCTTCCCGTCCCGACTACCTCCGGCCCATTAGTCTACTGTCTGCCACGTCAAAGGTCCTAGAATGTCTTGTACAATGGAGAGTCCTAAACCATCTAAGAAACTTCGATGTACTGGTCCCTGAACAGTTCGGTTTCCATGTGGGGCATTCCACCACTCATCAGCTGATGAGACTGGTGAAATACATCACGGGCGCCAGCTGTCGGAAAGAGCAGACTATCGCCTCTTTCCTAGATGCGGAAAAGGCCTTTGATACTGTCTGTCACGACAGGCTCTTGTTCAAGCTCAGGGAAATCCAGCTCCCAGATTGCTAATTTCATCTGATTGCTAGCTTTCTGATGGATAGATGACCATGCTAGCGCGAGAATAGATGACCATGTCCCTTCCGAGAGACGCGTTACAGCCGGGGTACCTCAAGGTAGCATCCTAGGGCCTCTCCTGTTTTCCGTCTACGTCAACGACGTACCCAGAGAGCCTGGAGTCCAGATCGCCCTGTTTACCGATGACACGGCGGTATGCTGACAGCGCCATCATACAACTCCAGCGCACTCGATGCGTATATAACACACAGTGGGGCCAAATGCCAAAAAGCTGGTCAAAATATGAAGGCATTTATAAATCAATTTAGAATTTAGTACTATTAGGGTTTTGGGGTCGCTGAATCCAAATATAAAATCCAAATTTCAAAAAACAAAATGGCGGATCCAATATGACGGACAAAAATAGTAAAATATCATATTTCTCCCCCCAAAAGGATTGCTTATAGGTTTTTAAGGTCGCTGATTCAACGGACAAAATTTGAAAAAATTAATTGTTTATTGATTTTGTGGTCACTAAATACTAAATAATCAAAAAATTCAAAGCAATGTTAAAAATGTATTTTGAATGATTGAAAATTACAAACATAAAATGTTATTTTAAAATTATTTATAATTCTACGCTACTCTTCATCGTCAGTAGAATCATCGGAGTCATCAGTTGAGGATACAGATGAGGAACCAACATCAATAACACCTGGAATTTTGGATGGCCACTGGAAGCAAGGCCACTGCTTCGGTTGATTGGCATTTCATTTTTTTTTTTGTTAGAAATATTTCGCAGACTCGAAACAAATGGGTCTGAATGTACTGACATATGCGAAAATATGTCTTCCAAATAATGTATTGGCGGTTGGAAAAGTTAAAAAATTTTAATATTAATAAAATCAAATTTTGTCGTTGTTGATTATTGCTGATTACGACTTAAATTCGCAAATGAAAAAATATGATTAAAAATTTGTTTTACAAAAGCACAGTCAAGAAAGAAATGTTGGTCAAGAATTTTTAAGGTGATTAATTAAAAATATATAATGTCACTGTTATTTTAAACATTTACCATTTGAGACACAGAATATATACAGATATAAAATTTATTATTAAATATTAAAAATTAACATAATTAATTAATAAGGGAGAATATATAATTATTGTTTAATAATTAATATTGCAATTGAGCATAGACTTACGGAGTTAGATAAGTAGCCTATTCAAAAGTAAATGTAGTAATGAAGAACAAGAAGAAGGATTATTGTATGAAAGAATAGGATGGTGTGTTTTAGAAAAAAATTATTACTCAAAATATTCTAAGTTAATTAATAAAATCACTAACACAAAAATGCTGCTAAGTAATTGTATTATGTGCATGTGTAAATGAAGCTCCTTCTAGATTTGAAAACACACACACACACACACACACACACACACACACACACACACACACACACACACACACCATTTATGTGCTACATTCAATAAGGAATATATTATATTGTTGTTACTCTAAGATCTCCAAGTTCCTTCAATTACAAGTACTTCTCCAAGTCCTCAATCAATTTCTGAAACAAATTTGGAAGCCAAATTATAACAAAACACAACAAATTATATTTTTCCAAAAAAAAAAAAAAAACAATTTTAGTCTTCAGCTTTTTTGTAATTACATGTTTTCCACGTAGTTACAAAGCATTTAGTTTTGCATAGAACTGTATACTACAATTATCACACACACACACAGAGAATCTTTTTGAGGAAATAACAAAAATTATTTTGTTCACTTTCACTTCCACATTCTGCAGGAAGTAAAAATACAATGACATCAAAAAATCAAGTTCAAGATAATTGCAGATTTGTAAGCAATTACATTCAGAAAGTTATAAAGTGGTTTTTAATTTTGTGTGTGTGTGTGTGTGTGGCAATTGCATAGGAATAGCTGGGTCAATTTTAATTAATCTTCTTTTATTTTTTAAAGCATATAATTCCACGATGATCTCATTGCATTTAAAGTTGGATTGGTACAAGGCCAGTAGAAGTATGGTCATTTTTATTTTAGAAACGGCTAAACTGATTTTGGTAAATCTTTTTTCATTTGAAAGGACATGATTCCATGAGGGTCTCGTAGGATTTCCAAGTGGTACTGGGCCAGTATAAGGCCAATACTATTGGAATATTGTATTTCACATTTGTACTAAACTCACAGATTATAGTTCTTATAATCTTTGCATTTCTTTGAATGCTTTTATATTACGTTATTCCTTCAGTAATTTAATAGGGTTCATATCGCAGTGCAATACCATCCAATATTTTTACTCAACTAGGAGCAACATAAACTTGTCCTTTTGCAAAATTTCTTTTTTCCAAATCTATTACAGTTTTAATAATTTTCTTCACACAGCACATGGAACATCAGTCAATTCTTTTTTTGATTACATAAAATTATCTTTATTAATATGATTATGTTGTCTATAATTTTCACCCATGTTTTCTAAGTGTTGTGATCTTTGCTTGTTTTATTTTGTCATTCTAACTATGTTCATGTACTGCTGTAAACCTTTCATTTTGTTCATGAAGAAACTCATCATCCAGTCACTGGTGTATCAAAAGAAGGTGCTGCTGTGCTGTTCATCTGACTCATGATCCAACCAATCAGGAATCAGGAGTAGTCTGTGCTTATACTGATCACTTGATTCATTTGCTCAAAAGTTCACAGATATAATTCAGACCACCTGCTTCTGCAGCAGGCAACCTTTGAGATAATCTAGAAAGCATAAAAATCTCTCAATGCAATAAACTAGCCTGTCAAACAGCATCCTGAGAACGTGATTTGGCATTTCAATGAACATTGTTTAATAAATAATTTTTTTCTATTTTTTAGATTCCTTAGCCCGTTATTTTCTCACATGATTCACCTTTCATTCATCTGCCCATAATTTAAAATATTTATTTTACTAGATACCAATTTTATTTATGAAAAAATAATTTAACCTATGTAAGCAAAATTATCAAGTTAATACTAAAAATTTAAAAATAAAAAAATTTTTGAAAAAAATTAAAGCAAGTTTTTAAAAGCTAGAAAAGTATTTTAATACACCTGAAATTATTTTATATAAAGCTGTAAAAAATGAAAAATAATTTATACATTCAATGCTATGAAATATGGAAATTATAAAGTTTCATAAAAAACTGTGTACCACAACATTTATTATGAATCTAAGTACTTAGTATCTTATGCTATGTGGCTGGAAACACAGTCTTTCACATAACTTTATCCCAATACACTTTTCGAAGTTGGTGCCAAAATCACCTTTTTTAGCTTTACTAGCTCATCAAACGTAACACCAAATAACGTTTTACACAATTTAAAGCCAAGTCAGTTATGTTAGAAACTGCTAGGAGTCATATACATCGCATACAGTGTGAATATTGTTAGCGAGAAGAGAGGTCACGCAGCCTCAAGAGAATAATACATACATGAGCAAAACCAGAAGGCTCATATATGAGTGCTCGTGTATATAGCTTCTCAAGCCAGTACATATATGAGAAGATACAAATGTTCAATAATCGTTTCTACCTTATGTTTAAGGTAATGTATGTGACGGTGAAATATTGTAACACTCATGAATCAATTGGTTTATAACTGTATCAATTAAAATTAACTGTTAAAGTTTCTGAATGTTACCACAGTTAGAGCTAACATACTGTCTTAAATCTACCTTCCTGAATTATTTGATCCTATTTTGAAATTTATCGAGCAAACTAACAACCATTGAACTTTACATTAACGTGCTACAGGCTATGTTTAACTGTATTCAGCTCTTCATAAAAGATTGGCTTCTTGTGGTACTGTAATTAACCTGTATATAGAAAATGTTGCCATCTTTTTAGAAACGGAGTGGTGAGACTACTATAATACCCCCAGTTCTGCAAACTCAGAGTTATGCGGTTCTTCATCTTCCTTCCCACTTCATCCCCAACCACTGCTCGGATCATTCCACTGTCATTTGTCACTGTTGTTCACAGTACAGGACTTGAATAAGCACAGACGTGTTTCGTACTAAATCTATACATGATTACGACCTCTACAATAGACAAAACTTAGTATTGTTTCCTGTTACATTTACGTATTACAGTTACATGTTGTGTTTATTACATGTTGTATTTGTTATGTTTATGTGTGTGTGTGTGTGTGTGTGTGTGTGTGACATTTAAAAAATAACTGTCATCTAAACAAAGTAAACTGATTCTCCTGCACCTAGTAAGAAAAGGGAAGCATTAACCCTAGAATGTAAACATAACATTATTAAGAATTTTGATGTCCAAATGGAAATTTGTGAATAAAGAAGTTTTATATACCGGAATCCACAGTAAGAACAAACATAAAAGATAAAGAAAGAATTCTCGCAGCTGTGAAAAATGCTCACTCCTTGAACTCAAGCATAATTCATAAGTGTCGTGGTATTATTGCTGAGATGGAAAAAATGCTGAAATTATTGTGTGACAATCAAGTAAAAGTGAAGAATTGTCCAGTCAATCAGAACACTGTGTGTTATCTAGCTAAACTGATTTTTGAGAGGTCCAGGCTTTTAGATTTTAAAGACCAATTAAGAGTAATGATTGGTGGGAATGCAGCTGGTGAGTGCAAATTAAAACCCCTCTTAGTTTATCGCTTCAAAAATCCAAGAGCTTTAAAAAATAAATCTAAAGCGGCTTGCCATTGATTTGGAAGTCAAATCTTAAAGCTTGGGTGATAGCTCCCGTTTTGAGGACTGGTTTGGTCACCACTTCATACCTGAAGTCGAACGTTAGTGTCAGTCTAAACAAATTCCATTTAAAGTGATGCTTCTTATCGACAATGCACCCAGTCACTCTCCTGCCACTCTAATTGATTTCGACCCACGTGTGAAAGTTGCTTTTTTACTTTTAAACACAACCTGCTTGCTTCAGCTGATGGAGACCAAGGTGTTATCAAAACATTCAAGGCTTACTACACGAGACGTTCGTTTGCATATCTGAATGATGCTAAGCACGCTCTTCGTCAGTCCCACCGTTTTGTAACTCCAGGGTATTAACGTTCGCCCCAACTTACCCAAAATTACTACTTACCCTGACTCTGTTAAACTTACCTTTTATAAAACCCCCCAGAAGATTCCAAACACATTTAAAGGTCGCCACGATGTCTTGAGGTGAACATCGAAACCATAATACACTTACCATTACATAATTTAGATGCTTTAATGCCCTTAAGTAACTTATTCCCAGGTTCGTTTAGACGAATCTTTAATGCAGACTCAGGTTGTGGGTGTGGCATAATAAATATTCTAACACATTTTTCTGCTAAACCAATCTCATTTTGTTTAAACTCAATATTTACAGTCATTGTACTGGTATCCGCGTCACAATTATTATAATTAATAATATAATTATTAATTATAATAATTGTGACGCGGATACCAGTACAATGACTTTAAAATTGGAAGCTAATCAAGCAAAAATGGTATACAAATTCATAAACATTAAAAGTAAATTATCAAAGACCAACTTGCACATCAAGTTCAATAAAAACTGTTTGAAATTGAACGTTATACCTAGATACTGCACAGTACGCATTAATAACACAACGAAAGCTGCCACAAAAGTTAAACATATAGCAGAGATAACATGGATAAAAGAAGAGATCAAACAATTATATATTAAAAAGAATAGACTAAACTCACTATTATATAAAGCACATTTAACATTGTTACAAGAGATACACTCAATACTTTTGCCCAACATATTACAATTCATTAATCAGCAGGTTACGAAGTCCACTTTACCGATCATACACAAACATGATAAGAAATTAAATATGTTAACTACAAGACAACACCACGACAGATTCACTGGATGTAAACATACATTTTATACCCGAGTCTCTAATTTAACTGATATTAAATTCGACGCACAAGAGATGAATATACTTAATAAAGGTTTCAAGTACAATTTACCAGATTTAAATAAGAATCACGTAACTAAAGAATTGATTATAACCGAAGCAGCCATAAAAAGTGTAACAGATTCACAGACACAAAACGAGTTGAGAGTTACAATCAACAGAAAAATAGACAGACATATACGAACACATGGCAACAACTTTAAACCATTATCTGACAGTTTAAAAAAGAAAGACGCAAGTGAAATGAAAACCATTAAACAAATTAAACATAAACTAAACGAACATAAGGCCTTAGCCACTAAATCAGACAAGGGCAACACTATGGTTATTTTACCGATAGACATGCATCAACAAAAAGTATATGAATTTATCCATAGCAACAACATAAGAGCCATAGATTCCGATCCCACAACGAAGTATGTAAAATATATCAACCAAACGATTAATAAATGCACACACCTTTTCGATGAAACCACACGCCGCCAGTTGAAACCCATAATCGCACATGCACCCATGTTCAACGGTTTACCTAAGATCCATAAACCAGGTACTGTATACCGATAAGACCTCTCGTTAATTACACAACAGCCCCGGGTTATAAATTATCCAAGAAATTGGTCCAATTAATAAAAAATAACATAACCATAGACAACAATCATTCTATAAAAAATAGCATTGAATTAATAAAACTAACTAAAGACCTTAACATTAATAGTCAGCATAAGTTAATCTCCTTTGACATAGTAAACCTCTATACAAGCGTACCAGTACAGACAACCTTGGACATTCTAAAAGACAATTTAATAAGAACAGGAAAGTTAAATCTACAAGAAGTAACAGAATTGTTACTTTTACTAGACGTAATATTGAAACAAAATTATTTCACATTCAATAACAATTTCTATTCAAGAGGAGGGTCTTGCAATGGGTTCACCCTTATCCGGTTTGTTGGCTGACATTTTCCTGAATAACTTCGAAAATACATATTTGCTATTACCACATAATAAATGGCAACGTAACATTACATTTTATAAAAGATATGTAGATGACACATTTGTTATCTTCGACGGGACAACGAGACAGGCAAACATGCTGTTACATTACATGAATAACATCACCGAAAACATACAGTTCACACTCGAAATAGAGTCAAACAACGCAATAAATTTTTTGGATTTAACTTTTATGAAACACAATAATAAATTTCAATACAGGATATACAGAAAACCCACCACAACTGATGGTGTCATACATGCCGATTCGTTCCACCCGCACTCACAAAAAATGGCCGCGTTCAACAGTCTGATACACAGACTATACAATGTACCTTTAGATCCAACAAACCACAAGGAAGAAATAGATATAATTAAACACATTGCCATTGCAAACGGTTACCGCAGCTCATTAGTTGAACAATTGATGCTTAGACACAAACGCAGAACTGACAACCCTCACCGTGTCACGATGGACGTAATATATAGGGCAGTTGATTATACTAATAACTTCTCAATGCTCATTAGAAATACATTTAAAAAACATAACATCCATATCACATTTAGAACAAATAACAATATCCAAAAAATGTTAAATAATGCCACACGAACATCAATTGAAAAAAGAACGGGTGTATACAAGATGATATGTGATGACTGCGACATGCATTACATTGGTCAGACTGGCAGGGGTTTTTTCGAAAGATATACAGAACACTTACCCACGAGCATTTCAAATATGAATAAATCAAATTACGCTAAACGTCTCGTTTCATTAAATCATAATTACACAAATTTTGAGGCTAATTGCAAACCCTTACACATTTGCAAAAAGGGAAGATATATGGATACAGTAGAAGAGTTTGAGATTTACCGGGCCTTCAGAAATAATCCTAATAATATACTAAACGAACAGTTGGCATTTAAATCACATACACTATATGATAAGATTATAGATAACATAACCACAGAGTACACGCCCCAACACAACAATAGATAACATGATAACGCAAATAAACTGTGCAGTACGTCGTCAACCGGTGTCGAGTGCGCACTCACATCCGCGTACGTCCCTGTGTTTGTACAACATATACATACATGTACTTTAGTGTCTTTTAATGTTTTAACGAAGTCATAACTGATGGATTTTTTACTCTGATGATGGATTAAGTTTAATCCGAAACGCGTTAGAAGACAGAAACCAAGCGGTCACAGTGACGGATTAAGGTAAAATAATTTAATTATATCAATATTTACTTCTTTCTCCTTCTTTCTTTCTTTCTTTACGTTATTCTAATGATTATAAAATATGATGTAAACAAATTTTATAAACTAATCGTTCTCTACAAACCAGTACTTTTACTTTTTATTTTCCCCTTTTTCCCACACACACTCTCTCATGCTCTTTGCATTTCGTTTTAAAACCCCTTTTATTGAATGAGCTCGTTAATTATTGTTTTCGCCAAATAAACTTGTGTCAGCACTATACTTAGCTGTACAAGGTCCCCGGTATTGCGAACTATGTTGGCCATTCCGTCTTCAACAAAACATCACAAACTTCACATTTTAAAGAAAACTGTTCTTACAATTGGAAAAACTGTTACTGTTGTATCACTGTTCTCTGTATTTTCACGTACTCTTTGGTAGACCTACTTTTACATATTCGGTCTACCAAAAAAACTCGCCCGAGGCTACGTTTAAGTTTTACGTCTGAACTGGTTGAAATTGTCTCGTCAACTGGAGCGAATTGAGCTGCCTTGGTGACGCTCTTCGTGCTCTCGCCACATTGTCACCAACCGGATTTCTTCTTCATACTCGCTCTCCCATTGGCTGATCAAATCGAATGTTCCAGAATACGGAAGTCATAAAGTCGTTCACATTGCCATGTGGTGGTTTCTCCGTCGCACAAATACGCGCTTTTCTGATGAATCACAGCTATCCTTTGTTTCAATTCCTAACTCATACCTAACACAGCCTGGTACCACCGTATTACATAAATGGTTTATTATTTAAAATGATTAACAAAATTTGGTTTTACATATTTTGCCCCGTTACAAGGGTATTAATGTAAACTGTGACAGCTGTTATATAAATTTTCTATTAAAATTTTCTTTATATCTCTTGACTGTTAAATAAAGAAATTTGAATTTCTGTTTAATTTCTATCTATTTTTGTTTAAGTTCGACATGAAGATACAAATTTGAAATTAAACAGTGATTAAACTACCAATACAAAAAAAAACTAATAACCATAGGTGACTGGATCTCAGCAGTAGAGGAATAGAAAGTGCAAGGTGGCCTAAATTCAAGTAGCCATAGAAATAGGTGTTAAAGGAACCAAGGATTTTAAGCAGATGACAACATCCACCAACTTCTGGATTGGTGATGCAATTAGTATCAGATGTCCCTCTTACATTTTCTTAAAGTCCTCCATACCGTCTAAATGGCTTGTTGAAGTACGTTAGGCTGTCAGAAGTTTATTAATGTCTCAGTAATTGTTGGACGTGATTTCACAATGCAGTTATTTGCTTATTCTAAAATATAATAATTAGTACCAAGATATTTTCTGCTGTAATGAATTATTTTTAGATTTGGTAGACAAAACGAAACAAACAAACAAAATAAATAAATGCTTTAAGTTTATAAGGCTATACCAAATTTATGAACAGTATTGTCTGTTATCCAGCATATTATTAAGTAATATGCAAAAGGTAGAATATTTTATATGATTTTTTTTAAGGCAGTGTAAAACCTGTCTTCAATTAGATCTGTGTTCAGTTTCCTGAAATTATAATCCACATAAATATAATAATATGGGAATAATAATGGCATCATAAAAAGAGCATATCTAAAAATCTGTAAATAAGGCATTACACTACAGTAGTGAAGCCAGAATGCCTATATGCAAGTGAATGTCTAGCACTGAATTATAATTTAGACAAACTAGAAATATTGGAAAGATGAGTTATTAGGAAAATATTAGGCCCACGAAAAACTTCAGAAGGTTGGAAATTAAGAAGTAATGATGAAATATATCACAGTATAAAAAATATATATCAGAAACAATGAGAAAAAGAAGACTATTATTTTTTTGGACATTTATATAGAATGGACAACAATAGGTTAACAAAGCAGATCTTCAAATATCTGTGGGGGAAGAAGTCAACATCAAGTTGGATTAAAGAAGTCCAAAAGGATTTAGAAAAAAATAATAAAAATGCAGAAGAAGCAATTGAAAGAGACGTTTTTTGGCCAAAAGTGTTAAAAATGGAACGAGCCCAGGGTAGGAGAGAGAAAACGCAAGTTCAAAGTAGACTGAAGACAGGAAGAAGAGACACAGTGAAAAGATGAAAGAATATTGGCAAAAAAGAAAAGAACAAAGAATAAAAAATTGAAATTGGCATGTGGTCCTTAGATGGCTGATACAAAAAAATGGCATTAAACCTATACAAACCTGAGCATCCTAACTGAACAACTCACAACAATTCGGGGCACAAAATTAACCAATACGGCATGAATTTTTGTAAACTTTCAACAAATTTATCAGTAATTTAAACTGTACCACCAAATTTAGACACAGCCCAAGTTATCACAATAAGAATTATTAAAAAATTACCCACTGAATGGTTGATAAAGAAAACTCAAAATATATTTTATATACTACAGTTACATTAACTTTTCACACAATCACCACCCATTCCTACATTCCTTCCCTGTAGTGTTACACCCTGTACTCAGCCTTGACCTGCCCTAATCTTCTCCTCCAATATTCTCAACCTCCAGCTGTCACTTACGAGTTTCTCACCTCCAGAAGGGTCTCAGCGTCTCTCCAAATCCTGTTCCCATCGCCACTGTCCTGTCAGCATGTTCTTGGTCATCACCTTTGGTACTCAGCATCTGTCCCTTCATTATTTTTTTGGGTACTCATGTATGACTTATTCTCTGTATCCACCATGTCCTACTCACCATCTCTACTCATTCATAACCTACCAATCTTAGGCAATGTAGCCCAAAGTAATTTACAATGCCTGAGTCTTTGTATACTTGTTGCAGTTTGTAATCTGGACCTGATGCCATACATTGTTTCCCCTTCATGGGGCATGATTTTCTCAGTAATTGGCACTTAAATATGCCCAGAATTTCTTCCATGAGGCATTAAGTAATAGATAATAACCCTATCAACTAGTGATAGGGACTCAACAAAATATTAATAACAAACGTTCATATAATTTAGTCAAAAGATAAAATAAGCTAAATTTTTTAATCCACATGTCTTTTTTTACTTATTTCTTTACATGTATTAGTTTATAATTAACCTGAAGACAGCTGCTGATTGTTTAGGTGGCCAGCTGTTGACTGTTTGGGTGACTGAAACAGCGCATTTACATTTTTCTGTAGTGGCAAAAGTCCATCAGTTAAATTCAAATTCAAAATACTATATCTTCTCCTTCGAGTATAGTATACATTTCATAGTTGTTCCTCATCCTCCAGATTTCATCTTCTTTTATAGGGTCACAAATTTTCCTTATTATTTGCTGTTCAAACACTTTTAAAGTGGAGACATCTGCTGTTGTAAGCGTTCTAGCTTCTGATCTATGTTAACACTGGCCTGAGAGTTCTATACAGATTTGTTTAGTAGCTCTGGAGATTATCTTGGATTTGAAAAGGTCTAGTTATTTTTAATCTGAAAGCTTAAAATTGGTATGTGGTAACTGATCACTCTCCTCACTATTCAGTCACATTGTAACGGTACAGAATTGTGTGCTCCCATAGTTTCAATGTAATTCAGTTTTAATTTTTAATTGTTAGCATTCACCTGTGAGGTGACTCAGTGCAACATACAATGTTAGCATAAACAATGATGTCTAGACAGCCAGACATAATACGTAATAGCCCCAGCAGCAGTCTTTGTGAATCACAGTATGCAGATTGTCATCAGAGTATTAACAACAGACAGTAAAGAGTAGCATACAGTTCGCTAATCTAAAACAGTGGCCTCAGGCGTGCAAGATAGGCCTAAAGTAAAAAGGGCCTATCTAATAAAAAATGCAAAAAGTGTTCACCTGTAACTTATGTTGCGCGTTCAAATAATTAAAAACGTAAGAGCTCGAGCAACGGTTTAAACCGACAAAAAAGTTCGCAAAAGTGTAAAGAAATCGTAAACCATGGTAAATTAAATAAGACGGAGTATGTCGCGGTAGTGCGAAAGTTCATGAACTGTGGAAATAACATTTGTGACCAGAAACAGCCAACAACACGAGGTGGTGATGGAACTTATTAACACCGTGGATTGTTAAGTACTCTACATAACACTATCAGAACTATTCCATAAATACAGAAATTAAATATAAACACAGAATTCTAATCACGGGGTTTTAAAAGAAAAAACAAAAGAGTATGAGTGAGAGAGCGTTGTAAAGTGCTGGTTAAGTTATTTTTATATTGCGTTATCGCTAAGTCATTTTTATATGAGTTTAGATCAATTGATTAAGTATTCATGCCTTATTGTTTTTTTTTTGTATTGGAAGTGTAATGTAAAGATAAAGTGAAAGCAATTATTGCATTAAAGAAAGCTAGTTGTTTTAGAACACAAAAATTGGTGTTAGCGCAATTATTTTGAAACTTCAACCCAAATAACCTTGTCTGCAGCTGATTTTCGTCTGTACGACCTTGGAAGAGAACCCGAAGGTAAGATAAGACATTATAAATATTAATTCAAATAAATTGAGTAGTTTCACTGGCACCCGAACAGGGATGGCGAGTGTAATTTTTTATTACATTCGCCAGACCTAATTAAGCTGCAGAACGGGTTATTTGGAAGTAAGGTTAGAAATGTTTTTAGATTGTAACTAGAAAGTAAAAGTGACAAATTTTAATAACTGTGTATGCAATCGATAATCATTTAATTAAAAAATAATTTCATAATGGAAAACACAGAGAATAAAATAAATGAGATTGACGTAAGTGTCAGCGATGAAGCCGAGAATAAATTGATATTACAAAGTAAAGAAAATGTGTTAACTGAGCCGGCTAACAGAAGCGACTCAGGAATTCAAACAAATGAAATGATAAGTGAAATTAATGTTCATGAATCAAAAATAATGAATGAAGTCGAAATCCATTCAACATCTATTTCAAGTAATCAAAATAAGAAATCCGATGACGATAATATGTTAAAACAGTTGTATAGTATGATGTGTAGTAATTTTAGTGAACTAAGAGGGGACTTGAATGAATTGAAAGATCGTTTTGATAGTAATAAAAAAAAATTAATGAAATAAAAGGGGACCTTATTGCAAAATTTGAGGTACAGAATAGTCATTTTAATGATAAATTCAATGAACAAAATGTTAAATTTAACGAAATTAAGGGGGAAATAAATGAAATAAACGTTAAAGTAATACAACAGCTAGATAAGCTTGGGAGAAATATTGAGAACAAGGTGAGTAATAATGTTAGTCATGATGACGTAAACAAGAGTGAAATATTATTGAATAAAATAAATGGTGATATGTTGAGTAATAGTTGTAGTGATAATGAGAGTAGAAAGTTAGTTGACGTTAGTAATGAAGTAGTAATAAGTACTGATGAGGTGGAGAAAGAATGGAGAGATAGTTTAAATGTAGAGTATGAACAAAGGACGAATTTTTCGTGTAGTATAGGTGAAGAAAAAGCTTCACCAATGTTGTATGAGGACAGAGTTTCCTCCGGTAGTTGTGTGGAAGATGAGGTGTCTTCAAATGGTCCCTTTATTTTTTGTGATGGTCTTGGAAGTGCCAAGACGAATAGTAAGTTTGTGTTGGCTTCTGTGTGGAGTGAGAATATGAAATGGTGTGGTATTGTAAGTGATCATAAAGAGCGAGATAGAGTAATAGAGTTGTTCAGATTAAGTAGAGATTATGAAAGTTTAGTAGTGGGAATAAATATTGAAAGAAATGATTATATTAAAAATAGTAGAGACTTACCTTGTTTGATAAACAATGATTATATTGATGATAATAATATACACTTACCTGTAGTGAGGGTCAGCGTATTAGTAACAGCTGACGTCTATTGTGATAAAATTTTCAATGATGTGATTGTAATAACAAATACTGACGGAGACTTGACAAAGAATAATAATGTAGACATGATTTATGATAACGTAATCAAGGGGGTAACCCTATGTATTATTATTTTGGCACAATGGAAAAAATAAAATTTCATGGTTATTATAAAAAAGATAGCCATATGATGTGTACAAATAAAAATGAACAATGTTATGTGAAGAAAATACTAATTTTTGATGATGGGGGTTGAGAAATATTGAATGAACATTTAATCATGTGAGATAACGGTAATTACTTGGCTGATTTAGGTGATGAAGTGTGGTAAATGATAAATTATGACGGAAATTTGTAAATAAATGTGTTAATGTTAAATGTATTGTGTCAGGGTATATTGGTAAATTGTATACAGTTGTTTATGTAACAATGTTTGTAGTATGTGATAATAATATTTTATTTTGTCAAATAATGAACAAGAGGTAAAAAATTAATTTTATTTTGAATGGTGTATTTAAATTAAAAAAGTGTTTTCAACAATGTAACTAAAGCCAAATTATTTTGAGTGGAGGTGGAATTAAAGTAATTTAAAATTATATTTGATCTGAATTATAATAAATAGTAATTGATAAATATGTTAACGTTAAAAGATTTATAGAAGCTGAGAATTGAAGGAGGTGATAGGGTGGTGATGTAATCAGAAATGTTGAGACTGAGTTGGTGTTTATAAAACAAGTCTTGCAGACCATTGTTGATGTAAACAGGTGTGTTGTCTGTTGTCACTAAAGGTTTACAGTCATGTGTTGTAGTTGAAAACAACAAGAATGTTGTATTTTTATGAATCAGTACCATGAGCAGATTCTATTACGAAACAAAAGATATGCAAGATGTGATGAAAGGGAGGTAGCTTGTTTAAGAAAATGACAATGTTTTGGTTGTAATTAAAAATAAATTAAATTCGTATTTAATTTATTGAAAAGGTGAAGTTTAATAATGAATTTAAATCTATTTTGATTTGAATTTAACTGTAATGATAAATTAAATAATAATAGATGAAAACAATGATTAAAATACTCATTTAAAATTGAAAACTGAAGGAAATGTGTGGGCTAGGATAGTGTTTGGAAAATAAGATGTGCATATAACTGTTCATGTAAACCTTTATCAATGTCAATCTATGTTTATGTTTTAACTGTAGATTCCCCACCTAAGTCCGGCCATGACCCCACCGGATCATGACCGTGAAAGTAGTTAATTGTGACAAATCATAAATTTTACTTGATATAACCGGCTGGTAGTTTGTTTTGTTTTGTTAACCCGGTGGTTTGTTAGACTTAGTAGGGGGGTAGTAGAAAAAAACTATATATATATGAGTAAGGATAATGATTGGTTGGTATTCCGTATAAGCAATGTGTTATTTTGGAGGGGTAATAATGTTGTGAACCTTATTCCATTTGTATGAAATTTATATGATTGAACTGTAAGTAAACAGTAAGTTTATATTATCAATTTTAAACTAAACTAGCACTTTGTATAAGAAGAACCAGTACTTTGCAAAGAATGAGCCGGTATGGCTAATAGGAAACGAATCAGTTGTGGGATATGGAGTGATGGAAGGCCGTTTGTTAATCTTTTAATTGAATGTTACAGAGTCAGGTGATACTGTGGCGGGTATCTGTTTGAGCTTATGGTGTTGGGATCTCGAGCAGAGAAGTCCAGTAAGATCAGATGGGTGCTGCCACAGTTGCTAGACTAGGGGGGTAAGTACCCATGATTTTAGTAGAGAGTTCAGGGGGGTTGCAGCGCCATATCCTCACTGATCCTCTTAGGTTTTAGGCAATGAGAGTTTGTATGCTTCGGCATCCAACCTCTCATTGGGGGGGGGGGTATTGTAACAGTACAGAAGTGTGTGCTCCCATAGTTTCAATGTAATTCAGTTTTAATTTTTAATTGTTAGCATTCACCTGTGAGGTGACCCAGTGCAACATACAATGTTAGCATAAACAATGATGTCTAGACAGCCAGACTAGACGTATTACGTAATAGCCCCAGCAGCAGTCTTTGTGAATCACGGTATGCAGATTGACATCAGAGTATTAACAACAGACAGTAAAGAGTAGCATACAGTTCACTAATCTAAAAGGGCCTATCTAATAAAAAATGCAAAAAGTGTTCACCTGTAACTTATGTTGCGCGTTCAAATAATTAAAAACGTAAGAGCTCGAGCAACGGTTTAAACCGACAAAAAAGTTCGCAAAAGTGTAAAGAAATCGTAAACCATGGTAAATTAAATAAGACGGAGTATGTCGCGGTAGTGCGAAAGTTCATGAACTGTGGAAATAACATTTGTGACCAGAAACAGCCAACAACACGAGGTGGTGATGGAACTTATTAACGCCGTGGATTGTTAAGTACTCTACATAACACTATCAGAACTATTCCATAAATACAGAAATTAAATATAAACACAGAATTTTAATCACGGGGTTTCAAAAGAAAAAACAAATAAAAGAGTATGAGTGAGAGAGCGTTGCAAAGTGCTGGTTAAGTTATTTTTATATTGCGTTATCGCTAAGTCATTTTTATATGAGTTTAGATCAACTGATTAAGTATTCATGCCTTACTGTTTTTTTTTTTTTTTGTATTGGAAGTGTAATGTAAAGATAAAGTGAAAGCAAATATTGCATTAAAGAAAGCTAGTTGTTTTGGAATACAAAAATTGGTGTTAGCGCAATTATTTTGAAACTTCAACCCAAATAACCTTGTCTGCAGCTGATTTTCGTCTGTACGACCTTGGAAGAGAACCCGAAGGTAAGATAAGACATTATAAATATTAATTCAAATAAATTGAGTAGTTTCAACATATATACCTTAAAATCAACCCCCACCACCACCACCCGTTGTTAGGTGAACCATCTGAGTATATAGTGGGTTATAGTTAGATAACACTGAAATAAATTAAATCATGATAGCACATTATTATATCTCTTATTATGACACTATTCACACATAAACGTAATGCATACAAATGAATACAAGACTTTCAATTTAAACTCAAAATTTCAGTTAATTCGTCTTTAAATATGTCTTAAGTTTATTAATAACCTTTGATATTAATAGTATTGAACATTCAAACTATAGAAAAAACTGAAATGCAGACAATGTAAATAACATACAGTTGTAATGCAAAACATTTCCAACATTATTTCATTTTTTTAAAAATAACCCCCCCCTCTGACAAGTATGTTTAAAATTTACAAAACATATTGACTGACAAATATTTATCAATTGCAAATTTTGTTCATAACCTGGTAGACCTTTTCAAACTTAAATTAAATTTTACTAAACTTTTGAAGTGACACTTAAAAGTTAAACTAAGTAAACTAAAATAGTCAAATAAAATTTATGGAGTAAATTACAGAAATTTCTAATAATGATCAATACACAGTTGACCCCAACCCAGTGTTGCACGATAGTGCTTAATTGTTATGTATATAACAATGTTAGTGTATAATTGTTATGTATTGTTAGTGTGAATAGTTTTAATCAAATAGAACAAATTTAAAATTAGAATAACTAATAAAATAACTAACCATCAAGACAAATATTACAGCATACAAAATCAAATTAATTCAGCACTTTTTATTTGTATCGGGTATATATTATAACTACCCTCAGAATGCAGCATATTCTTTAAAATACTGATTAATTTTGTTATACAATTTAATTCATGAAGATTTTGCACTATCGTTTTTTCTTTTTGCACAGTTCTTTGTACGAGATCTGACATTTAAGTTTGCGAACTTGCCACTGTTTAACACTGAGGTCAGCACTATACAAGCAGCTCTGTAAGATTTCCTAACCTTGGTATTTTAATGTCTCATAGCAGTGTTCGTGTTGACATGTGACGTGCATTGTTGTTTGTGCTTGTGTGTATATGTGCTGTTGTGAAAATGTCTGAGCTGGAATTACAGCAATGAACAAACATCAAATTTCTGATGAAACTGGGCAAGAGTAGAAGTGAAACAAGGGAAATGTTAGTGCAGGTGTATGGCGAGAATGCCACAAAGAAAACAGTGGTGTGCAAATGGATTAAACGGTTTTCTGAGGGGAGGGAACAAGTGACTGATGAAGAAAGGGTAGGGTGGCTAATAACTAGCTGAACAAACAAAAATATTGCCAAAATTCATGAAATTATCGGTGCAAATCGGTGACTGACCGTGAGATCAATAGCAGGTCTTTAAATTGATAGGGAACATTGGATAGGGAAACTGTGTGGAAAGTTTTAACTGAAGTCCTTGGCATGCGCAAGGTGTGTGCCAAAATGGTCCCAAAGGAATTTTGCTTTACTGATGACTTAAACTCAGTTTTTCCCTTTGTTCAGGGAATAAACCTTTCTGTTTTTTTTTTACTGGTAGTGCCATGTGTAAACGTTGTTCATGGTTACCAATATTTCACTGCTTGTTCAAAACTGTGATACATATTTCTGATAGCAACGTGGCATGCATATGTACTGTGCATCATGTACTATGTACTAAATGAGGATCACCTACCACAATAGTGTGACAGTGAGGAAGGCCCCAGTACCTCCCGTACAAGCCCAGAAAGTGTAGGAAACCAAAAACCTGGTCGCCACTCATGATTTTTAAAAGCAGCACATGAGAACTGATTTATAATTCCCATTAAAACAACCTGAAACACTACCTTCCTTAATGATATCCCTCAAGTCCATTAGATGAACCTGTCGAGCACAGGTTAATTTAAGGTACGGTAACTCCTAAAATAACTCATATTCATTTTATAGTTATACTTTTATTTGTAAACCTATTCTAATTATGTTTACTACAAATATACAATTGTCATCTGCTTTGTTGTATTATTTGATTGCACCATGACCATTATTTAAATTGAACACTGATTGTCAGACGTTGAAATTATATGTTGAGGAATAAGACTGTTAAAATTACATCAGAAAAGAGAAAAAACTTTGGTAAAAATATAGTCATCCAATTATTACAAAACAAAATATTTTCAAGACTTTACGTTCAACAAAATATTTATTGACCCATCATAAGGTAATGTACACAGGTTCAACCATCTTATATTGAATTATTTAAAATATTACTTAATTGAAAAACTATTTGATTGCACAATATTCTACTAGATTTAAACCATCATCATCAACGCAAAATCAGTACTTTGTTACATTCGCACTCTTTCAAAACACTCTCTCACTCTCTCTCTCTCACACACACACACACACACACACACACACACACACACACACACACACACACACACACACACACACAGAGTTTATGGCCACCAAAATCTTCTTTTATTATAGTTTTTGTTATGTATCTGTTACAGGATATTATTAGAATCGTTGCCATGTGATGTGGCCTTGCCTGATTTCATATTCCTGATTTCTTTGTTCACTGATTATACAACACGTGGTCACGATTTCCGTTGTTACCACACTCACCATTCAATTTTTCTTAGTTTTTAGTTGTGTCTTACAAATTCATTAATAATGAACCACAATGTGTTGGTAATTATCAACTGGACAATGCTAGGTTTATTTGGGCACACCCTATTCAACCTGAACAACGTGGTTGTTAGGTAAGAAACTGTTCACTATAATTCACTCATTTTAATTAACAAGTTGTTTGAAATATTTTGTTTGTTACCAATAAATTAATCTATTGTTGCCGTTACATCACCAAAAGTTGTTTAACTACAACTAATACTTCTTGATCACATTTTTAACCACAATCACGAGTCATACTGCCTTCTTTTGATGTGTTCTGCTTGGCAGCCACACATACTGAACTAAGAGCAAGTTTGAGGAGTGCTTAGCTTGGCCTTGTTTCAGCTGGTTCTCCATGCACAGTTGTTAGAATCTTTCTAGGCACACTCCACATAATTAAAGCAATTTTAGTGTTCATTGTGTATGTGCTGCATTCCAATGACAGTATTCACACTCAGGGCCATGTTTTCTGAGCTGCTTCTCATTGGAATTCTCCACTTTGTATATATAAAAAAAAAACTTTTGGTGGCCTTTGTTTTTGAATACATTGAATAAAAAAAAAAATTTTTTTGCACTTCTCCATATTGAATATAATGAAAAACTTTTAATTTCTTACACAAAAATCCCATTCATATGAAATGTTCAATTTAAGACCTCCCTCCATTAAATGAGAGGTTTTATGTCCAGAAACATAAAACTCTCATTGCCCTAAATTACAGGAGAGCTTCAGTCTGGTCTTTTCCACCCATCTTCAGCAATTCTAACGGATTTCATCTTTCCAAGGGGCTTTATGTTCTTCAGCTTACAGTCTATTTCTCACTTCATGCAGTGTGAAGAGGTAGGTATATTATCAGCCATGCTGCATGCAAGTATTGACTCTAGTTTCTGTAGGTGATTCTATTCTCTCTATTTAGCAGCTTTTCAAAGTACCTTTTCATTATTTTATCTTGTATCTTGATTTGTAAAAATCTTTCTGTCTCTGGTTTTACCTGCTACTTTTCTCAGTTTGTAGCAACTTTGAGTGTCATATTTTTTCACAAAGTTTTCTCTTCCCCCTTACATTAAACACTGTAACGGGGCAAAAAGTGGGGCTTATTATTTTATTAACTTTGGGTTTCATTTTATTAAATTTCACAATTCATTTCATCTGTGGGGACAGCCACGTGTTATAAAAGCTTAGTTCGAACAAAGAAACGGTGATGAAACAATTCCAAAGGAATGTGCGGGTTGACGGTGACACAATTCGTGGAACTTTGCGATTGTGTGACACACACGCACAAACGCGCCACATCCAGCAGGTGCGCAGACGACGCCAAGTTAATAAAACAACATGGCTTGGAGGAGAATTTTGTCTTACACGTGGTCCAAGCTGGCGGATACAAGTTTAAGTCCAGCCTACATTTGTGACGTCGACCAGTGCACACTGAATATCGTCAACATCTAAAACACGAAAATCCCATGTGTTGGCTGCACAGTAACTATGACTACCAAGTACCAGGCATTGCTTTCCGCCTTGTCCGGCCAAAATTTTGTAAGAGGGGATTTAGAGATGCTACCGGCAGTGGATTACCGACTCTAGCCTGCGCAGGCTGCCCGTCCAACAGGGCTCAACAATAACATTTTAACATCAAATAAAAGTGAGTGTCGTTTTGGTAAATATGCGGTAGTGAGTGGTTATCAGAAGAAGATGACATTAGGAATTGTTTGCGGACATACCGATCAAAATTGTGAGTGATGCAACACGAAGTCGGGGAGACTCCACGTGGCCGGCAGGGGTATATGTATCAATTTTAATTAAAATGGGGCTTATTTATCTTTAAAGGGGTTTTAAAATTGAATGTATGTGTGCGCGAGCAGGCTGGGCAGCTTTCATGAATATAATATGTTTATGTTAATTTGTATGTATATTTTAATATTATGGTTTTGCTAATAATCAAGTAAATAGTTTGTACCCTTGTTAAAATATGGAAAGAAATGATTAATTATGTTTATATTTTGGTGGGATTATGTTTATAAAATTATAAATGGGAAAGAGATTTTAATTCGATTCTATAACTGCGCCTCATGGCAAATGGCAATGTGCTTTGTTTCCAAATAGGATAGCATGCAACTATGTGGGGTGTAACTGTGAGTAACGATAATTAGAAAATATTAAACAAAAGTTTTCTTTTCACTATATATGTCGTTAGAGTATTTATTTCGTACCCCCACACTGTTTCTGACCTCGCTTATGAACGAACTCTGGGACCCTAGAAGAGAAGTAATAGTGGTAAGTACACAAGTATGAAACATTATTATTAATAACTAATAAAGGTAAATAATGTGTTTTTATACAAATGACAGCCCGAACTAAGGACTTTATATAAAATTTTTATATAAAATAAGCCAGAAATCAGAAACAGAGTGGGTATCGAAAGAGTATATAAGATGTAAAAATAAGGTTATGTTGTGACTACATGTGGTAGAGTAAATAGTTTAAATAGAATATTTTATATATATAATAAGGTTGTGTAATATTTATTACACGATAAAATTTTGAAAGAAATATATTTAAACAAAATTTTTTTCTCAATAATGGCAGACAATATGGAAAATGTCAGCATCACTGACAGTGCAAATGATAGCCAGACAAGCATGACTGAGTCACAAATCATGAGTGAAGGAATTATTCACTCAACGCCAGTCCCGACTAACAGGGCTGAAGATAATGAAATAATGAAAATGATGCAAATGCTTTTTAATCAAAAATTTAGTAAACTTGATGAAAAATTTAACAAACAGAAAAGTGAAATTAGAGAAGTCCAAAATAATTTAAACGTAAAATTCGATGAAGTGAAAAAAGAAATTAAAGAACAAAGCTGTAATTATGATAAAAGATTAAGTGAAATAGAGACACGGTTAGACAAAATAGAATTAGAAAATAAGAAAGTAATAGACAAATCAAAATCGAACAAAGGTGACAAGGTAAGTAGTAGTGGAAATGATGATTTAAATAATGGGTTTACAAGTGATAAAAATGATAATAGAAGTAAAAATATGATGTTAGAAAATGAGTGTGTAGATGTTGATAGTGATAACGATATTGAAAGTGAGAGAAAGAGAGAAATAGAGATATTTAAAGTAAAGAGAAATTATGAAGAATTCGTAGAAAGGTTAGGCGGAGAGAGAAGTAATAATAATAATAATAATAATAATAATAATAATGAGTACTTACCTTATAGTGAAGTTGAGATAGCAGCAGATGATGTTAAAGATGATAATATAACTTACCTGATTTTAACAGAATATACTAAAGGCGACAGGACTATACTCGAGCGTGACCAGGTACATGATAGAATAATATGGAATAATCATATTAATTCAAATGACACTGTGGAAGAATATGACAATATAGATAATCATTATGTTGATAATCATGAGGTAATGTATTCAATAATAAATGAATGGTATAATCATAAGATTAGACTGTTATTCGACGATGGAGGGTGATTGTTTATTGTTTATGAACATTTAATTATGTGAATAGTGTGGTTTTGAAATGGATTCTCTTATGAAACGATTTGTGGTTGATGATAACAAATAATAAGTTGGACTGTATATTCTTTTATGTGTTGATGTCATTATGTTAAATGTATTTGTGTACTACATTATGGTGTACTATGTGTTATGTAAACAATGTGTATATGTAGGAGAAATTGATAACATTAATTATCAATTAAATTAAATTTTCAATTAATTAGTTGAAAGTAAAATATAAATATAATAAAATATAATATTCATTATAAAATTTACAGACTAAATAAGCGATGAAAGTAATTGTGAACTTTTCAATAATTGAATTAAATCATTGAAAATTAATTACTTAATTAAGGTTGTACAAAAGAAAGTTTGATAATGAAGTTAAATGATTTTATGAAATTAAGATTCTATAATGATTAGTAGGTGATTAAACAGATAATATGGTCAGATTGAGGTATATTATTATAAGGGGAGAAGTGATCAATTTTCTAGTGTTATATCAAGGTGAAATGTTGTAAAAAGGGTTTGGGTGATAATGAAATAAGGCAGGTGAGTTAAGCAGAATTAAAGTTAATGGGAGTTAGAGAGAATAAGAATTTTGAAATACAGGTAACACACAAAAATAGTGTTAGATATTTAGAGACACAGTGGTTAGCGATTATATGTGGAGAGATGAGTAAAGTGAATGGTAAATATATTTGTTCATGGCGATATTTTGTAGTAAGGGTAGTGGTGTAAGGAGTGATCAGCGTGCGGCGTGGCGAGAGACCAGCGTGCGGCGTTGTGGCAAGTGATAGAGTAGTTTAAGGGAGTGTTTGCCGATATTTTGGAGGGCAAATGGTTAGGTATGTATATGGCCAGGTTGGGAACACACGTCCTAGTACAAAGACGAGCAGTGCCAGAGGTAAGTGGAATTAGTGAAGGTGTTTATAATTGAGAGATTGGTGTCATAATTTGTAAATCTGGTTGTTAGTAGGAAGAAAGGGAGTAAGATTATAAATGTCTATTCAATTGAAAGCATAGAGAATACAGGTGTCACCCAGACTAATCAATAATCAAAATGTGAAGGGTTAAGTAGAAAATTCATAGTAGAAAGGTAATACGAGATGAAATATAATGTAAAATGAATGTTAATAATAAATTTGAATCTTATAGAATCAGATGATAAATATATAAATGCCAAGTTGATACAATCAAGTTATTATGAATAATTAAATCACCCAACCTAATGGAGAGTGAGAATATTAAAGAAAGAGAGTCATAGTAAAAATATAGAATTTTAATTGAAACAAGTGACAATTTTAATAGAATTTGAGAATAAAGTAAAGTTGTAAAAGGTGTAAATTTGAGTAACTTAAATGTCAATTTTATTGTTAATTGTAATAATACTATGTTAATTTTAAATATCTTATTTGATCATGTTTTATTGTGTTTGAAGATAAAAAGTTTAAAGATGTTTAATGTATGTTCTGAGGTAGCCTATGTATAACCTGTGTGGGTCAAGGTTGTGGACTTGACCCAGTTTGATCAGCTGATGGGTGATGTTGTAAACTAGACCCGATTTGGCAATGAAGTAATGTCAATTACTATTTAATTACTATGTTAATTACTATTTGCTATTTAATTGATTTAAATAATTAAAAATTTTTTTTTTAATATAGAGATAAGTATATTTTAATAAATTTCAAAATTTTTTTGAAAAAAAAACTTGATTTCTGTGCCTGCCATCTAATTGATGTTTTGAATTTTGATTGTAGTGTTGTTTATGTGTATTACTGGGGTTTTGTTGAATTATATTGTTTAGTATATATGTATAATCACATGTTAGGATAAATGAATTCATGTTTTAAGTGGATGTTCAATTTGTTTGTTTTTCTGAGTATTAATAGTAGTGACGAAAATTGATAAATGTAGATAAAAGATCTTTTTGGGTTTTGATGAAAATAATAATAATATAACAATCTGATTTTGAACTTAAAAGAATTGTGAATTTAAAGACAAATATTTTGTGACTTTTAAATGATAAGTTTGTTTATAAGATATTATCAGAGTATGTACAAGCCCAGTAACTGCTAAAGGCAGCCCAGTGTGCATGGTAAGGGGAACATATTGGTTGAGGATCTGGCATGGTATAAGACCAGGGGTTTGGATTTTGGGGCGGCATGTTAGAGGGTTAGGTGCGCTGTGGTGCGTGTCTGTTCGATTTTATGGTGTTGGGATCTCGTATAGACAAGTCCAGTGATCTCGTTCAGATGCGGTCATAGTCGCCGAGCCAGGGGGGTAGTTTACCCATGATGTATAAGAGCTAAAGGGGTTGTTGGCACCATATCCTCACCGATCCTCTTAGGGGTTTAACAATGAGATTTCTTCTGTTTCGACAGAAGACCTCTCATTGGGGGGGGGGTATTGTAACGGGGCAAAAAGTGGGGCTTATTATTTTATTAACTTTGGGTTTCATTTTATTAAATTTCACAATTCATTTCATCTGTGGGGACAGCCACGTGTTATAAAAGCTTAGTTCGAACAAAGAAACGGTGATGAAACAATTCCAAAGGAATGTGCGGGTTGACGGTGACACAATTCGTGGAACTTTGCGATTGTGTGACACACACGCACAACGCGCCACATCCAGCAGGTGCGCAGACGACGCCAAGTTAGTAAAACAACATGGCTTGGAGGAGAATTTTGTCTTACACATGGTCCGAGCTGGCGGATATAAGTTTAAGTCCAGCCTACATTTGTGACGTCGACCAGTGCACACTGAATATCGTCAACATCTAAAACACGAAAATCCCATGTGTTGGCTGCACAGTAACTATGACTACCAAGTACCAGGCATTGCTTTCCGCCTTGTCCGGCCAAAATTTTGTAAGAGGGGATTTAGAGACGCTACCGGCAGTGGATTACCGACTCTAGCCTGCGCAGGCTGCCCGTCCAACAGGGCTCAACAATAACATTTTAACATCAAATAAAAGTGAGTGTCGTTTTGGTAAATATGCGGTAGTGAGTGGTTATCAGAAGAAGATGACATTAGGAATTGTTTGCGGACATACCGATCAAAATTGTGAGTGATGCAACACGAAGTCGGGGAGACTCCACGTGGCCGGCAGGGGTATATGTATCAATTTTAATTAAAATGGGGCTTATTTATCTTTAAAGGGGTTTTAAAATTGAATGTATGTGTGCGCGAGCAGGCTGGGCAGCTTTCATGAATATAATATGTTTATGTTAATTTGTATGTATATTTTAATATTATGGTTTTGCTAATAATCAAGTAAATAGTTTGTACCCTTGTTAAAATATGGAAAGAAATGATTAATTATGTTTATATTTTGGTGGGATTATGTTTATAAAATTATAAATGGGAAAGAGATTTTAATTCGATTCTATAACTGCGCCTCATGGCAAATGGCAATGTGCTTTGTTTCCAACTAGGATAGCATGCAACTATGTGGGGTGTAACTGTGAGTAACGATAATTTAGAAAATATTAAACAAAAGTTTTCTTTTCACTATATATGTCGTTAGAGTATTTATTTCGTACCCCCACACTGTTTCTGACCTCGCTTATGAACAAACTCTGGGACCCTAGAAGAGAAGTAATAGTGGTAAGTACACAAGTATGAAACATTATTATTAATAACTAATAAAGGTAAATAATGTGTTTTTATACAACACCTACAGCATTTCTGTTACCTGTTTTTCTAGTGTCTCATTTTTCCATTTACATTATTGTCATGCTTCCCTCCTCAACTTTTTATACTCTTCTTGTTTCATTGAGTGAGTCTTTACAGCAGTTTCATTCTTGGCATATTTCTTGTGTTCATTGCATCCCCACAGTCTTTAGATTTATTCTTGCTTTGGTATCCTAATGTCCCTTCTATGACCCTGTGCAGTCTGTTTCTTATTGTTCCCCTGTTCCCCACATATTGTCTACCATAACCAGACCTACCATTGTTATGGTGATGATCTAACATACATTCCATTCCTGAGGTGGCTATTTCTCCCTGACAGGTCCTCAAGTCTGTTATATTTGTAAATGACTGCTATCTATTATTATACAACCAATTTGATTCACTATATTCCCATCACGAGAGTACTGCGTGTCCTTGTGGATATATTTTACGAGGGAAAACAGTACTTCTAATTCATAGATTTCTACTTGCTGCAAACTGTATCAGCTCTTCAACATTCTTTTTGGAATTGGTAATGTAGTTTATGGTTTCTAGTAATGTCAAGATATTCTTTCTCTTTAGCTACATATCCAAATACTGTCATAATGTTATTTTTCGGAATCCTATCTGGTTTGTTTTCTAATAATGAACAGAACTCCTATACAGTGGCGTAGCTAGGCTTCTTGACGCCTGGGGCAAGGAGATCGACAGCCCCCTCGCCTTCACAGTTAAAAGGGGACAAAAGAGCAAAAATGAAGTCCATTCAGTGAACAAAGTACTTAATAAATGCAAATGTGTAGATTTTTGTATGAAAGCATGTCCAGCAAACGTCTTAAGAATATATTTGTCGTCCAGCAAACGTTAAGTCAAAATTAAGAAATTACATATTATAATATTACTGGTATTCAGTTTGTATACATTTATTAGTAACAAATGTAGACTATAAAAAAATGTAGTAATATACAAAATTTATAACATAAAAATGTTTTAATAAACATGCAAATTCCTTATAGGTCTAAAGCACATCGTCAAAACAATATCCTAAAGCACCATAAAGTTAAACAAAGAACAACATTGGTTCCGTCTTCTATTAATAAACGCTTAATATTTATTTTTAATATTTAGTAAACATGTAAATCAAGACATTTTAAAATGTAACTTTCCTGGTCTTAATTACTGCAAAGTCGGTTATTAAATCACTGATCTAAAGACGAAGCAATGTCGTTTTCAATTGAAAGTATCGTGAGATTTGAAACCCTGTCATGAAATATTGTTGATCAATTTAAGTTATAATTTAATCAATTTAAGTGTACTAAACAAACTTTCCCAAGAAGACACAGACACTGGTAATGTAAGAAAAGTGTTTAAAGCGTTTTGTAGGCTCATTCCATTTGCTTTTGAACTACACCTGTAATCACAATGTCCTTTTAGAGTAATATTTACGAAGTCTTTAAGAACACTCCATCTATGAGTGGAACAGGAAAAGAAAGTGAATAAGACGTTCTACTGTCCAAACAAATGTCACTGCCTGAACATTTACATGAGCTGCATGAACTCCAACAAAGTTAAGTGAATGGTTGTCACAGGGAACAAACTCAGCTAGTGGATTCAAATTTAACATTCTCTTCTGAACTCCTGAATGGATACCAGCCGTTGTTGCTTGATTGTTCATACGACTGACTTCTGCAATCGCTAAGATTCAATCCATCTCTCTCAAGTTTATACGTAATAGCTTCTGTGATCCCCTCCACTGTTTTCACTTCTAAAGGATTAAAATCTGTGAAGGCTTTCTTGATATCAACAAAATTGCATTTAAATTCAACAAATCTTATAATCTGAGATATTTGTTATACATGTACAGCATCTGGTGTTGTGTCAAATAAAATACTAATGTACTTCACCTTCTTACATGCAGTAATAATATATTTGCATACTCTTTCTCCTAACAGGTTCATTATTTGATTTTGAATAGTTGGTGAAAGATACAATATACACCCAGATTTACGAGAGACTGAACCCAAATGAGAACTCATGACAGGGTCGATTTAGCCAAGTATTTTAACAAAGCCAGAAAGTTTCCAGTATTTGGGTCGTTAGTAATTGACTCTCAATGTCCTCTCAGTGCCAGATTTTGTTGTGCAAGAGTTTGTACTGTAACAATGACACGTTCAAGAATTTGTTTCCATGTCTTAGCTGCTACACTCATTTGTTTCTGAAGTAGATCATCAATAAGTCCCCCTCTGTTTAAAGAACATTCCAATTCCTTCCATTCCAAAAAACGCAGAGCGATGAGCAGAACTATTTTCATGATCTTGAATATAAGGATTTAACTTCTGCCACGACAAAAATCCATTTTCACTGTTGAAATTGCTTCTTTGATAGTTTTTTTTGTGGAAATAAAGTGCAACAAAAGCAAAATAGACCTTTTTTAGTTGGATAAAAGCACTTCTATGTGCGATTTACCTTTTCGCCATTTTGCACGGTTTTATCAAACCAATACTTGTTTAAGGATCGTCCAGCTTCATCTTCAGGAAAATGGCTATCTTTCTTCTGCAACTGACATGTTTCTCTACTCACCATTATGTCTCGGAAGATCTGATATATCTCGCTTGGCCAAGCATAAACCAGACAAGCTGGCTGGTTATGCTTCTTTTACGAAAGGTATAATCATATCAAAGAAACAAGTTGTTTGTAGTTTTATAAATTGAAAACAATTTTGCTGCCCTCCTGGCTATGACACCCGGGGTGCCTGCCCCCTGGCCCCCCCTAGCTATGCCTCTGCTCCTATATATCTTCTTCCTTATTCTCTTTAATTGGTTCATAGCATGATATAACCTATGTTTTGAAACTCATTTGAAACCGCATTCAACAGAGGCATTATGTTTAAGGTCTGTGATGTTAGCTCGCATCTTGTAACAGGACAGATCAGGGGTTTAAATAATTGTTAGAAGTTTCAAAGCAGTCAGTGTTCACCTTTACTGATAAGTGATGAGCATAAAAGTATTCGGATTTTTGCCGTTTATTCTCGGAGTGTAGTGATCAACGGGGCCTGGACCATGGGACGAAGTCTACATTAAGGATGAGTACCAATATATCAAACTTTCTAACTTAAAACTATCAACAGTATGAAAATCCGTGCACAGAACTTAGTAACTCATTAATGAGATCTCAATTTTAAGGGGTTTAAATATACAATGGTAAAAGAGTGAGAGAGTGAATGAAATAAAAATAAAAGAAAAGTACTGGTTGAGTAATCATACAGATCATTTTGTTGTAGTCTTATAAGAGTTGTTTTTTTTTCAATTCTATACGTCTAATTTTGTGTTTGAGATAAATGTAGTAATGTACAAGAAAGGATAAGAATTTGTGTAATTGTCATACAAGGGGAGAACATAACAATTTTATTTAATAAAAGAAATAATATGATTGTGTGGATTTTATTGTTTAACGAGCTCCTCTCGGAGTGATGGTCTGAGGATGGGCCACATGGCCTGAAACACGTAACCATTAAAATTACGCTCGACGTCACTGGACGGAAATTACAAGGTAAATTATATTATATATAATAAAAGAAAAATAATTGGTTTTAGTCAGCATAAACTGTGTTAACATACTTATTTCGCAACTCAACCTAAATAATCCCTCAGCAACTGTTTCGTCTGTAGAGCCCTGGAACGAACCCGAAGGTAAGAAAATATGTAAATTTTTATAAACTTGGAAGAATTCATTAAATCATGAAATTTGTACAACAACAATTGGCCCCCGAACTGGGACGGTGTGTATAATTTACTAATTATACAAACCAGACCTCATTTGAGTTGCAGAAAAGGATTATTTGGGAGTGAGGGCGGTTGTGTAGGTTAGAAAGCATAGTTGTATACGGAATAATAATAATAATAAAACATGGAAAATACTGAGAGTAAAATAAATAAAACTGACGTAACCGTCAGCGATGAATCTGAAAATAAGTCAATGAGCGTAAATAAAGAAAATATGTCAACCGAGTTAGCTGACACAAGTGACTCAGGAATTCAAACAGCTTTAATGCTAACAAATGAAACTAATGTAATCGAATCAAAAATAATGGATGAAGTTGAAATTCATTCAACGCCAATTTCAATTAGTCAAAATAAGAAAACTGATGACAGTGGTATGCTAAACGATTTGTATAGTATAATATGTAGTATGAAAGAAAATTCTGAAAAGCAACACAGTGTTAAACAATAAGTTTGATGACAAGTTTAATGAACAGAATAAGAAATTTGATGCCTTAAATAACCGTTTGGACAATAGTGATGAAAAATTCGATACCAAATTTAATGAACAAAATAATAAGTTTGATACTAAATTTAATGAATTAAAGGGGGAAATTAATGTAGTAAATGAAAAAGTGACCAAATTACAAAATAATATCGATGATAAATTAAATTAAATGAATACTAAATTGATACAACAGTTAGGTAAGCTGGGGAGGAATATTAAAAATAATGAAGGTACAAACAATAAGGTAAGTGATGACTGTAAAACAAGTGGTAATTATGATGGGGAAATCATTACGAATAATAATGGTGGTAGTTTAAAGGTGAAACAGGTGACAATAGACAAGGTGAGTAACACTGTTAATGAGGTTAATGAAGATGTTAACCAAGTATTTGAAGAGGCTGTATCTGAGAATGATATGGTAAATAGTGGTGATAATGAGAATAGAATGAGAGTTGAGGTTAATCATGGATTGTTAGTGTTTATGAGTTAGAAAGGGAGTACGAAGATAATTTAAAAGAAAAGTGGGAACAGAGGGCAAATTTTTCCCGTAATGTCGGTGAAGCAGAGACTTCATTAGTGTTTTTGGAGGACGAGTTCCTCGATAGTGTTTGTAGAAGATAAAAGATCTTAAAAATGTCCCTTGGTTTTTAGTGTATCTGGTAAGGCCAGATGGTGTTCTGATAATGTGGTATTGCCCTCTGAGTGTAGTGAGAATGTGAAATTGGGTTGGGAAAGCGATCATGAAGAGAGAGATAGAGTGATACAGTTTTTTAAGGTAAAGAGAGCCTATAAAGAGTTAGTGGAGATTTTAATCAGAAAGGGTGGGGATATAATTAACTTACCTAGTAAGGAGACTGAGGTAACTGATAATGATAACAATGATGATATTGATGACTTACCTTGTAATAAGATCGAAGCAATTAGCACAGTAGTAGATGATTATGGAGACAATAATAAAAACTTACCTGTTGTGAGAGTTAGCGTATTAGTAATAGCTGAGGACTGTAGTAATGAAAATATAAACTATTTAAATGTGACAGAAAATATTAATGGAGACGGGACCAAAAATACTGATGTAGACATGGCATATGATAAAATAATAATGGGGGATAACCATGGGAATTATTATTATGGTATAATGGAAAAAACAAATTTTTATGGTTATTATATTAACAATAGTAATATAATGAATTTAAATAAAAATGAATTGTGTGGTAATAACATAAGACTAATTTGCGATGACGGTGGTTAGATAAATAGTGAATGAACATTTAATTATTTGAGTTAATGGTATAATTACTTGGCTGATTTATGTAATGAGGTGTGGTAAATAATAACTGGATATGACGAAAATTTGTAAATAAATGTGTATTGGTGTTAAATGTATTGTGTCAAGGTTATATTTTTGGAATGTATACAATAGTTTACGTAACAAATGTTTGTAGTAAGGATTGATGTTATAATAATAATAATATTTTATTTTACCAAATAATTAACAGGAGGTAATAATGAATTTTATGAATTGAAAGTGTTTATTTAAATCAAAAGTGTTTTGAATAATGTAATTAAAGTTAAATTGTTTTGATTGGAGTTGGAATTAAAATGTGAATTTTAGTAATGAATTTAAATATACTGTGATTGGAATTGTAAAATAAATGGTAACTGATTAAAACGTAAAGACTAAAATATTTATTTAAAGTGAAAATTGAAGGAAATGTTTGTGTTGATGTGATTAGGAATGTTTATGCTGAGTTAGTGTTTGTAAAACAAGTTGTGTATTCAACTGATGACGTAAACAGGGAAAGATAACAAACCTGTGTTATCTGTTTAACTGTAGATTCCCCGTGTAAATGCAGTCACAGCCTCACCAAACCGTGACCGTGGAGTTAGTTAATTTATAGCAAGCCATGAATAAATTGTTGTAACCGGATTACGGTTTGTTTTTGTCAACCTGGTGTATTGTGAATGTTAATTGGGGGGTAGTTTAGGGGAATCTACTAAACAATTTTTTTATATCCAAGGCTAAGCACCGAAAGAGGTGATAGACCGCCCAAGGGCTCATTAATAATTACTGAAGTAGGATTACTGGTACTAAATAGACCAGCCATACCGAATTTTATTGTAATGCCGAAGCAATGACAGGGTGAAATAAAAGAAAAAATGTTCACCCCTTCCACCTCAGTCCTTGTGGAGGCAACTGGGCGCTACAGTCCAGAGGGGGGTAATAGTGTGAGTGGAAGGGTGCTGGCCATGTTACTGCCAGGGCATAAAATGAAATGTTTATGCAACCCTGTTAATACCAAAACCGGCGAGGGTTGTGAGGTAACTTGCACAATTGTAACAGGGGTATCAGGGGTTATGTAAAAAGGGGGGTTGGGGGTATATATATAAAAAAAAACATTTTTTGTATAGAAGATGGAATTTTGCCATTGTAAGTGGTAACAATGAAGGGTTGTGTAGGTAACATGTATTTGGTAGCAAGGTGATTATTATTTACTTGTATTTTATGTAATCAATTTGTAATTTTGGAGGGAAATAGTTTTGTCAGGGGAGAAAATTACCAGTAAATAAGCAGCCAGTACTTTGTTAACAGTCAACCAGTACTTTGTTAATGACATATCGGTACGACTAAGAGGAAACGAATCAGTTGGGGATATGGAATAATGGAAGGCTGGTTATTGATATTTTAATTGAATGTTTCAGAGTCAGGTGATACTGTGGTGACGTGCCTGTCTGATTTTATGGTGTTGGTATTTCGAGCGAGAAGTCCAGTAAGGTCGGATAGGTGCAGCCACAGCCACCAGACTAGGGGGGTAAGTAACCCTTGATTTTAGTAAGGATTTAAGGGGGGTTGCAGTGCTATATCCTCACTGATCCTCTTAGGGTTTAGGCAATGAGAGTTTTGATGCTTCGGCATAAGACCTCTCATTGGGGGGGGGGGTTATTGTAACGGGACAGATCAGGGGTTTAAATAATTATTAGAAGTTTCAAAGCAGTCAGTGTTCACCTTTGGGGTACCTCGTTTTAACCAACGACACATACAATGTTATTACAAAACACCCGTCTGTGTTTTGTCTCTGGAGTCAGCTAGTCCAGACATATTATGCAATCAACTACAGTTTGTGCCATCCGTGAATCACGGAAAACGCCAGTTTCAACAGGCAGCAAAAATTATAAGGATTCCCGGGCTGAGCGTCGGGACATTCCGGCCAATCAGAGAAGGCGAAATCAAAAATGCATACGTTGGCGGGCAGCTGGGCCAACGCCTAACACCTTAGTAGTTGACTAACAGTAGAGCTGAATAGCAGTCTTCCAACAGAGCGGTCGCAAGTCAACGGTGGCCTCGGGCGTGTAAGATGGGCCGAAAACACTATAATCGGCCTATCTACTAAAGTGGGCGAGTAATTAGCAGTCAACTCGTATTTTTCAGACCGCGTGGTCATAAAAATCAAACTAGTGTGCGAGCAAGTCACGTTGGCTGACACCATTAATGAGTTAAATGTTACAAAACAGTTATAAAATATATCATAAAGACAACAAGTGACGAGCGTAAAAGTATTCGAATTTTTGCCGTTTATTCTCGGAGTGTAGTGATCAATGGGGCCTGGACCATGGGACGAAGTCTACATTAAGGATGAGTACCAATATAACAAACTTTCTAACATAAAACTATCAACAGTATGAAAATACGTGCACAGAACTTAGTAACTCATTAACGAGATCTCAATTTTAAGGGGTTTAAATATACAATGGTAAAAGAGTGAGAGAGTGAATGAAATAAAAATAAAAGAAAAGTACTGGTTGAGTAATCATACAGATCATTTTGTTGTAGTCTTATAAGAGTTGTTTTTTTTTTCAATTCTATACGTCTAATTTTGTGTTTGAGATAAATGTAGTAATGTACAAGAAAGGATAAGAATTTGTGTAATTGTCATACAAGGGGAGAACATAACATAATTTTATTTAATAAAAGAAAAATAATTGGTTTTAGTCAGCATAAACTGTGTTAACATACTTATTTCGCAACTCAACCTAAATAATCCCTCAGCAACTGTTTCGTCTGTAGAGCCCTGGAACGAACCCGAAGGTAAGAAAATAAGTAAATTTTTATAAACTTGGAAGAATTCATTAAATCATGAAATTCGTACAACAATCTTCTGTTTTTTCCATGGATCCAAAATCAAACTCATGCATGTTATTGTGTCCTCTACTACTAAATCTTCCTTTTCAGAGAGATCCCATCTCTGATCAGCTAACGTCATGTAGAGCAGTGAATACTTGACGATGTCTGATAGCAAAATATCTGGTAGTTTCAGGTCAGGGAGCCTGCCTGATATAAGGTTTTGATGTTCCATGTGCCTATTTTAAAATCATTTTCTTTATTTCGTAGCCATGTCTGTTTCCACAAGATTGTCACAGGCTTTAGTTCTGACTGTGTAGTAACTTTTACTTCCAGGATGGGGGCTGTTGCTAACCCTACACCCAACCTTTAACGTTGAGGGCCAGAAACTCTGAGATCTGGCTGGTCTTTTCCTAGAGACTTACCTTCACCTTGGCTAGTGATTGGTCTCTGCCCAGTCACAGTAGGCTATATAACTCAGCCCTTATATGCAGCCACTGGCCTAATTGAGTCTGCTTCATCTCCACTCTAAATGTCCATCCTGCTGCTGATGTGCACTATCCTGCCAGAACAAGACCGAGGTTACACTTGGGCTTCCCTAACATGCCCCTATTCTTGCCTGCTTACCAACCCACTCCACTGTGGGGATTGGTTATCCCACACAATCTGAAGTGATATTGTCACTGAGAAAAGCATGTTTAATATAATTAGAATGAAACTTAATCTTCTTGAGAACTTACTTAACGCTCAATAATTTGTAATATTATATTGATACTGATGTACAGAATATGTGTATAAAAAAAATTCTAGCATTAATTTGAATCCACTAAGTATAAATAATGTGACATTAACAATATCATATAAAATATTCAATATTTATAAAAATACTGTTGCCTACTTTCAGATCAAATCTAAACCTCCATTTACTTTCAAATAGATGGTTTCTCCATTGACAATGCTCCAACATGTCCAGGGACCTACTTGTACAAATTAATTATATTATAATTTTAACATAATCATCTCATAAGCTCCCCCCATTATTCCCACTATTGTAATACAACAATTATTAATTAGAACACATAAGCCAGCATTCTGAATCACATTTTTATCAACACACACACACACACACACACACATACACACACACATTTATACAGTAACAGCAACATGTACAATTATATTACAATATCTGAATTGCACATACTATTAGAAAAAGGCCAATTAGGTTGGAGTAAATGTAAACAATGATACAGAATGTTAGGATGGAGCAATTTATCCCGTATTAACAATTACAACAGCTCATGCTTGATGCTGTTCTTCACAAATGTGGTTACTGGACTGCTCTCTGTTAGTGTACGACTGTGAAATTATAACAGGTACAATTTGATAAAATGAAACTATCAAGATTGAAACATGTATATTATAACGCCACTCCCTATTATCTTATCTCTGTCAGTGTATTTTGTAGATGTACTATAATGTTATATTATTAGATGTAATCTAACTTGAATACTGTGTGTTGTTAAGTTGATAGGTTTTCAACTTGAATTGTTCAATAAAGGCCTCACATTGTTTTGCACCAATTCTATAATACTCCCTCTTTATTACGTACCTTCTTGTTGGACCTTGGTATTGTGGTTTAAATGTAATATTTGTAATAGAATAAATAATATTATGTGTCGATATACTTTTGGTTCGGCAATCAAATTGTGATTTAATATTTATTACCAATACTGGAAGTTATTTATTGGTAGATTTTTAATTAAAATGGAAACTTATATTAATATTCCATAAAGTTATTGTTTGGTATCTCACTGTGTAATTATCTGTGCAAGAAATACCTTACATGGTTGAAACCGATTGGTAACCTAATGTAAACTGGTTATTATGGTAATTGTTTATTTTTATGTTGATTCACTTATCTGGTTGAATAATTTAAATAGCACGTGGCGCACAAAATTTTAGGTACTGTATACCCAACTTAATCCTTACAGTGGGTTTAAAACGCTAACCTTCGTAAATTGGGAAAAAATTATCGATTATTAAAATAATAATTCATACTAAATTGATTTCATTTCTAATTCCTTTATTCTTACTTTAACTGTTGTTCTTCTCTTCTGAATTTAAATAAATAAGATTTGTTTTAATAATAATTTGACCAGGCTTACTATAATTTTCGCTCAGTGGTTGGCAACACCTCAAGCTTAATACTAATTATTTTAATTTAATCTCAGTTCGTGAATTCTTTTGACTACAATAATCTTTAACGAAAATGACTGTTACAAAGTACAAAGCTTCACAATAATAATTTGATTACAGTATACCCAACGAATCTCTTATATCTAACAATAACAAAAGTTTGTAAATGCCGAACAGTGGCTAATTTGAGGTTATCCAAATCTGGATATATTATACAGTTTCAAACATGAAACTCAAAGAAATAATTGTTAAAAGGTTAACAATTACTATGGTGTTAGTGTTCTTGTGCAGTGATATATAGTTCATAAGTGTACATAAAGTTTGTTAGGTTATTTCAATATGATTATTTAAGATTCATTTTAAATAATTTTTTAAGTATTCACTCTATATTTTCCTTCACTTATACACTCGTTCTTATTCACAGTTAATTTTATATTTCACTATATTGCCCTTATGATTTTATAACGAATTCACAACACTTTGGTTCCTTCTTGGTTATGTTATTATTGTCACTCAGCACATAACCTATCTTCAGTTCAATTGGGACTATGCTTTCGCGAATATAAGTGCCGCACAGAAGCTATTCTTTACACTCCAGATTCCAACGCAAGACTCCTGGCGTGGCGTCTATTTTTTTGCTTGTTGGTGTCTGTTTTTGGAGTTGAGACACATGCCTTTGGGTCCATACACACAAAATATAAAAATTCTGATTGGTTGATAGCTAATACATTGTCGACTGAGAGCGTCAGTCTTTGGGGTCGAGACACATTTGTTTTTTGATATCATAATTAACAAAATTCTTAAAATGAACATAATTTTCTTATGCTAATTACAATTGTCAATATATTATTACCATTGCATTGCTTGCTTTCTTCTGATCAATTCAAGACCTCACATGATATGTTTCCATACATTAACAATAAAATGAACAATTTTAATTGTTGGCCTATGCTAATACATTAGTTTTAAAAGTGATATCTTTATTACATGTTTTGTTTTCTCATTTGTATATGTTTTATGCTATTAAACAACCATTTAATAATATTAATCATAATTATAAACCTTAACTTTCTATAAAACTCTGGGCTTATAGAATAGGCCTAAAATGTTTTGTGTACCTAGGACTATTCTTTTCTTCTTACAATAAAATGACTTAACTATAATACAATGTAACACTTGGTATTTAATTCTAATAGACAATATGATCTTTTACTATACATATTGTTATTTAAAACATGCTTTGTATCTTGTAATGTCCCTGTCTATTTTCTACAGTGTATGTAGGGTTTTTGGTCCAAGTAGACATCTTGTTAATTACATTCTTATTAACAGATTACAAACATTTAAGATTTCATATTCTTTGATCTAGTAACATATACCATTTCTTCACATATTGGTCATTGTCTATTATTATTTTTATACATGATATATTGTCTCTTTTCATCTATCAAGTAGATGTAGGTTTTGGTTTAACATTTCTTTGTTACTAATTATATCCTTAAATTTGTAGTGACCGTCAATCAATGAATTTTTCAGTGGATGGTTAGTGAGGATCGGTCAAAAATAACACAAATTTTTAACTTATTTGCGTCGACGTTTCAACAATGTTTATTGTCATCATCAGGAAACATGTTTCACTCACTACTGGTAATAAAAAACAATCATAATTTAGAAACATACAATTTACACAATAACTGTAGAACTTTACGAGATAGTTGACGTAAGGTTACAAACAAAAGTTTCTGGTAAATTTTACTAACAAGTAAACTTGGATAATAATTGTAATCATATTGTAAATTATAGTCAAGAGTACTATAGAATATTGTAATTTATGTATATGTCCACAATCACACCTTCCCTCTCACCCCACATTCTCCCCCTACCAATCCTTCTCACAGCCTCTTACTCTAACCAGAAATCGCTCTATCCCTCCCACTCACTTATCTCTCTCTCTCACTTGTCTTTGTCCACAATTGGCACTCTAAAACACTCACCATTTTTATTACACTGTCGTCTCCACATAAAATAGAGAATTATCCACACGATAACAGTATAGATGTACCAACTTGCATTGAAGGGTTACAAACTATTATAACACAACATTATAGATAACAGATCTATTATATGAAAATGGTTATTACTTAATATTTACATTTTGTACAACGCTATTTACCTGGAACTTGGTCTATACAGAGTACCATAGTCTCATGTAGTTCATATATATGTCGGTCATAATCTCTCTCTCTCTCTCTCTCTCGTCTCTTTCTAGACTCATACAACACCTTCTCACTCACATTAACACTCGAGCGCTCTGTCTTTCTCTCACTCGCAATCTAAACAGATATATACCATCAATCTTACACACAGACGTGTACATACCCACACGCTAGCACAAGATAAGCACATACACACAAACACACCACACAAGCCAACTACACATTCAAGCATCAATACATAAGTATTGTAACGGTACAGAATTGGGAGGCAGAGAATGATAATAAAGTGTTGTCAATTCATACACTATACCACCTATTGGGAACCCCTCCTTTTACAAAACTGCACAATGTTATTGCAGACTGTTATGTCTAGACAGCCCGGCTAGACGTATTACGTAACCGCTGGCAAGCCAGTCTCTCTGTGAATTACAGAAACACGAAATTGCCAAGCCGGTTTTCATCAGGAGGTCATAGGCAGTAGTTGACTCACAGTAGAGTTGAATAGCAGTCGGCAAACAGAACGGACATAAAACTAACCGTAGCTTCGGACAATTTTTTGGTAGACCGAAAAGTTCTAAATAGGTCTAACAAAATGTGAATTTAAACCGTATAACAGCAAACAGTTTATAATACCGCCGGCAAAAGTGTTCAGAAAGTGAATGCGGATAGTTCTGTGAAGAAGACGAAAACGATATCGTGGACCGTAGTTTAAACCATGTGCTTCTAAAAACAAGGAGGAGATAAAGTTACAAGTGCGTTTATTTTTGGCCAGAAGTGTGTCGGTAAAGAGAAGGGGTAATGAGCTCGATAAACGAGGTTTAAAAACAAAGTGTAAAAAGAATGAGAGAGTGAGTGATGTAATAAAGGGGGAGAAAGAAAACATTAAGGAGAGTACTGGTTCTATATATATATATATATATATATATATATATATATATATTGCGACAGTACAAATAAGTGATGTACTGAGCATGAAATATAAAAATTTAAATTTACTTAATAAACTGTAAATAATTAATAATATATTAGAAATAAGCATGTTATGGATTGCAAGCTTGACTCAGACAAAAATATGAACAGGTGTTTCGACCTGAATCAACGTGCACACACACACAAATGTAACTGAAAGCGTGTACACCAGTATTTTGCTAGTGTGTGTGAACGCAGGTCTCTGCAGGCAAGTTTGCCACCCCAGTATGAATAATTGCACAATAACTGTTTTTCCGTAATTATTCATAAACTAGAATTAAGAATTAAAATCCAAAAGCACCATAAAATGTAAATAAATTTAATAAATACTGTGTGCGAAAACCACGCGAAAGTGACATGCCGTACAAGTGCTATAGTGAAATAACTATGTACAAATCAAAAGGGTTAAGTTGCAATGTCCAAAATTACAATGAACATGTGTTGTAAAATTAGTTATAAGATAAGTATAAAAAAATACTTACAGGACTCTGCAATTCGCAGAAATATAAAAAATAGTGAATTTGACAAAGAGTGGGGGAACTGACGCCAAAGACAGTTTCTAACATGTCGATTTTGTATCACTGAAGGGTGTCGACCAAGACATGGGTATAAATAGGACACGCAAGCTTCAGTGGTTCTCTTTCTTGAATCATCCACGATGCAGCGGGAGCTTATGCCCGTCAGCACGGCATATTTATTAATATTTTTATAAACAGTTTAAATTGCCAGTTATGTACAAATACGTAACCAAGCTATAAGACAAACATTGTAATTAATAACAGCACTACTGAAGAAGTCTATAGCGATACGATGCTGGACAAGAGAAGAAGTTCCATAGCGATACGACGCTGGACAAGAGAAGCAGTACGAGAGAGTGAGAGACAGCAGACGCTGGACAAGAGGAGAAGAGAGACAGCCGACGCTGGACAAGAGGAAGATGAACACCGATGGAACAAAAATGATCGAGTATGATTGACGACAATAAGGTGATAGACAACTTATTCATATCTTAATCATACACAGTATACAAAGACAGTTAAAGACATTAATATTTTATTTAAAAATAAGAGTAATATTTCTTGTATAGTAGAGTTAAAAATCATAGATGTTTTAGAAATACGATTAACGTAACAAGAGCTCAAATTAATATGATATAAAATGATTACAAAGAATATAAATAAAAACAATTAGTATTTGAGAAAACAGTACTGAGAAGTAATAACTATTAATCTTTTGAGTACGTACCATATATAGAAAAAAGATTTAAAAATTGATTTTGAAACATATTAATAGACTGAGTAGTCTAAAAATCAGATTTTTCTTTTATATACTATTTAGTAGCATAGAATGTTTAGTTAGTAAGGATGTATATATCTTAAGCCTTACGGCATTATAACAAATAATAACTAATGTTTTTTTAAATCGAAGTCAGTGCCATGTGCACATATTTTTTTTTTATAGTATCAAATAAATTTTAATTACTGTTTCAAGTTCCGTAGAGTTCTTATTGCAGATACACCTGACCCCCTATTTAAATGTTATATGTTTAAAGAATTTGTCAATCTTGAACGTGAGACCGTTCACACCTATTTATGTATATGTAACGTTGTTTAAATTTGGTGCTCCAAGATCGAAGGACTCCACAAATTTAAATTAAATTAAATTTGCCAAATTGTCACGTTATATAAATTTGTCGCCCTGGACGTGAGGCATGAGATGCCTAAATTTACGTACAAAAATTTGTACACATACCATATAATATTATGCAACTTTTCCAAGGTTGTAATGTTGCATAAAATGTCGCCCTGCACGTGGGGCCCAACATGCCTAAATTTATGTACAAAAAAAAAATTTGTGACATAAATTGTAGATCATGAATGTATGACCCGATACCCATCATTTGACTATTAAAATTTTTTTATGTAGCTAAATGGTTGCTCTAAAATATATAAAGAGTGTTAAATGAAAAATGTATAATATGTAATTATTATTTGTAGTAAACAGTAACTGAATGTAATGTTAATTGTTGTGTAATCACACAGCTGGCGCCCACCACAAATAATATTGTTGTCTATGTAACAGGTGTAACTGTAATGAGTATTAATAATAACTATTAATAAAAATACAGAAATAAATAAATAAGTAGGGAACGGTTATCAATAATAATTTTTAAAGAATTACTATTAAATAAATATTTTAATAATACTTCAACATGACGACTCCAGGAAATTTAGACGTCGAGGCATTCCAAATGATGATGCGTGCCTGGGTCGATGAAATAAGTACAAAACAAACGGAAAATTTAAATGCTAAATTAGACGAATTAAAAGAATCTAATAAGAAACAAACAGAAAGCTTAGAAAATAAATTAGCAAAACAAACAGAAAGTTTAGAAAATAAATTAGAGCTACAGTCCGAAAATTTTAGACAGGACACCATAAAAATTACAGAGAGTCTAGAAGAGTTAAAGATTGATACTCTTGAAATAAAACAAAGTATAATTGACAGTAATGCGCAGTTAACCGAAAAAATTGTTAATACAAACAGACGTATTGACACGATCGCAGAAAATGTCTGTGGAATAATTAATAAACAAACGGAGCTAATATGTGAAAAGATAGTATGTGAAGAATTCATACAAATTGAAAATACATGTGTAATTACTAATGATAATTATAAAAAAGTAATTAACATTACGGAGGAGAAGCAAATAAAGGTTAATAAAACATACCTTATTAATAGCGATATTCCAAGTGTGAGGCACACACACAATAGTAAATCACACAAGATGACACATTTGAAACACATAAAACACCACACTTACGGAGATAAATATCACTGTAGGCCTAACAAGAAACGTAGTAAGTTATCTAGACGAAACACTACGCAAAATTGTGGTAAATATGATGTTAGATATACGCACAATAATTATAATAACGATAATTATAACTGTAAGTATGAAAACTACAGAGGTTATTATAAACGACGAATGAAAAAACCGTCGACAGCTATTCACGTCAGTTCACTCAACCAAACTAGGGACGAGAGAAGTGAGAAAGAGAGACTTATGGAATGTGACCGTTACGAGAGAAAGAGAGGCAAGATGAAAACATTGCTCAATGAACAGGTGACTTCTACGATAAACACAAACGTCGAAGCTATGCAACGGAAAGGTAACGAGGGGATAATACAATGGAACGCGGATGTTGTTTATACGAGGGTGAGAATAATAGTAAACGCGGCGACTACGCTACAAAGGAACAATATACGTCCGGTAGACTATGGACAATGCAATTGTTATAAAGAGGGGTGTAAGTTCTAACTACACACTGAACTCAATACCCGAATGAAAATAAATAATTATTTTAAATGAGAAAAATAATATAACTATTAATTATTTTTAAATGAGAAATAATATGTGTAATAATATAAGAGAGTATAATTAAGAAATGTTATAAGGAATATTATTTGAAAGGGTTAATTAAGAAATGTATTATTGAAGGTAAGGAATGCTATTGTAGAGAAATATTTAAGAAAGTAAGGAATGTTATTATTGTTGTTATTAATATGAAGAAAGGGTTAGGAACGGCAATAATTGCCATAATTATTAGAACGGCTGATCAAGCGAACACTTATCGAAGATACAAGGACACAGAAGAAAGCGAGAGTGAAAAGTCATAAGGGCAGAGACTACTTAGGATTAAGGACTTCGAGAAAAATATCGTTGTTTTCCAAGACAGTTCCTCTGTAACCGATCATGCGACACACTACGAGGTAAAAGAGTATTCTGTTATTGAAGTGTATTTCAAGAAAGTTGTAGCGATCAGAAAGGTAATGTTAAAGAAATGTATTATAAGGTAATGAATGTTAATGTAGTGTATAAGTAATGTATTAGATAAAGTAATGTCATGTTAAGAAAAGAGCTAAGGAAGTTTAGAAGCGAAGGTAAGAATGTATGAGTAAGTTAATGTAAAATTAAGGACCGAATTTACACACATATGTAGGAATGCAGAGTATACAGAAGGAAAACAAAGGAGAGCTAATTGCAGTGGATTTTCTGGGACCATTACCACGATCAAGTCGAGGTGTGAAGCACATATTGGTATGTATCGATGTGTTTTCCAAGGCAGTCCGACTGTACCCAATTATGCGACCCACAACCAAAGTTGTTCTAAAGATACTACTGCAAAAATATATTCTGTTATATGGAAAAATGAAGAAGATACTCAGTGATCAAGGTGTGCAATTCCAAAGTAAAAAATGGGAGAGGACGTTAAGGGAAAATGGAATACAACCAGTACTCACATCCATAAGACATCCTCAAGGAAACCTTGCTGAGAGAGTTAACAAAGAATTAGGTAAATATTTACGAATATATTGCCATAATCAACACAATAAATGGGCAGAATATTTACCATTTATTGAAAAAGCCATTAACGAAAATTATAGTGAAGCAACAGGATACACTCCAATGGAATTAGAAGAAGATAAGAAGCCAACCAGATTTTGGACTAAATATATAAACAAACCTAATAACCAAAATGTACCTGTACCAATAAGTGTGAAAATGGAATATGCAAAGCAACGAATAAGAGAGGTAACAAGAGAATAGAGAGATTTAATCTAACTCACAAGTTACAACAATTCAACGTGGGAGAAAGTATACTACTCAAAGCAAATCCAGTGGGAAAAAGGAGTGATAATACGGCGAAGAAATTCTTCAGACTTTATAATGGACCGTATACGTTAAGACAGCGAGTGGGACAGAACACTTTCATTGTATATGATGAGATACAGAAGAAAGAAATTGGTAAATTCCACGCAACGTCATTTAAGAAGTTCTACACATAAAACAGAGGTCATTGAAACCAGTCAAATCAGCTGTTTGTAAAGCCACCCTAATTCAAGGTCGCGAGCAGTGAACGTACGAAAGAGGGGAGGTAAGACATTTGTATACACTCCTATTAAGGGTGAAATGACAAATATTATTCTTTATTATTTGTTATATTTTTTTTTGCAAATAATAATAATAAATAAATAGATAAAAAAAAATTTATAATAAATAAATTTATTAAAATTTTTTGTTACCAAGCAGAGGAATAATGCGACAGTACAAATAAGTGATGTACTGAGCATGAAATATAAAAATTTAAATTTACTTAATAAACTGTAAATAATTAATAATATATTAGAAATAAGCATGTTATGGATTGCAAGCTTGACTCAGACAAAAATATGAACAGGTGTTTCGACCTGAATCAACGTGCACACACACACAAATGTAACTGAAAGTGTGTACACCAGTATTTTGCTAGTGTGTGTGAACGCAGGTCTCTGCAGGCAAGTTTGCCACCCCAGTATGAATAATTGCACAATAACTGTTTTTCCGTAATTATTCATAAACTAGAATTAAGAATTAAAATCCAAAAGCACCATAAAATGTAAATAAATTTAATAAATACTGTGTGCGAAAACCACGCGAAAGTGACATGCCGTACAAGTGCAATAGTGAAATAACTATGTACAAATCAAAAGGGTTAAGTTTCAATGTCCAAAATTACAATGAACATGTGTTGTAAAATTAGTTATAAGATAAGTATAAAAAAATACTTACAGGACTCTGCAATTCGCAGAAATATAAAAAATAGTGAATTTGACAAAGAGTGGGGGAACTGACACCAAAGACAGTTTCTAACATGTCGATTTTGTATCACTGAAGGGTGTCGACCAAGACATGGGTATAAATAGGACACGCAAGCTTCAGTGGTTCTCTTTCTTGAATCATCCACGATGCAGCGGGAGCTTATGCCCGTCAGCACGGCATATTTATTAATATTTTTATAAACAGTTTAAATTGCCAGTTATGTACAAATACGTAACCAAGCTATAAGACAAACATTGTAATTAATAACAGCACTACTGAAGAAGTCTATAGCGATACGACGCTGGACAAGAGAAGAAGTTCCATAGCGATACGACGCTGGACAAGAGAAGCAGTACGAGAGAGTGAGAGACAGCAGACGCTGGACAAGAGGAGAAGAGAGACAGCCGATGCTGGACAAGAGGAAGATGAACACCGATGGAACAAAAATGATCGAGTATGATTGACGACAATAAGGTGATAGACAACTTATTCATATCTTAATCATACACAGTATACAAAGACAGTTAAAGACATTAATATTTTATTTAAAAATAAGAGTAATATTTCTTGTATAGTAGAGTTAAAAATCATAGATGTTTTAGAAATACGATTAACGTAACAAGAGCTCAAATTAATATGATATAAAATGATTACAAAGAATATAAATAAAAACAATTAGTATTTGAGAAAACAGTACTGAGAAGTAATAACTATTAATCTTTTGAGTACGTACCATATATAGAAAAAAGATTTAAAAATTGATTTTGAAACATATTAATAGACTGAGTAGTCTAAAAATCAGATTTTTCTTTTATATACTATTTAGTAGCATAGAATGTTTAGTTAGTAAGGATGTATATATCTTAAGCCTTACGGCATTATAACAAATAATAACTAATGTTTTTTTAAATCTAAGTCAGTGCCATGTGCACATATTTTTTTTTATAGTATCAAATAAATTTTAATTACTGTTTCAAGTTCCGTAGAGTTCTTATTGCAGATACACCTGACCCCCTATTTAAATGTTATATGTTTAAAGAATTTGTCAATCTTGAACGTGAGACCGTTCACACCTATTTATGTATATGTAACGTTGTTTAAATTTGGTGCTCCAAGATCGAAGGACTCCACAAATTTAAATTAAATTAAATTTGCCAAATTGTCACGTTGCAACATATATATATATATTGTAACGATACAATTAAGCCAAATCTCGTACCAGTAATCAAAAAGATAATTCTTAATATAAAAGCTACTTCATATGAAATAAAATGTGTAAAAAATGATTAAAATGTAAATACTTTGACATGATTAAGCTGACAACCCAAACATACTTAAGAAAATGTGATAGACAAAACAATGATGGACACAGAACTAAAGGAGAACCAGAAGAAGAGGACAGATCGATACAAGTAAACAGAATTTAAACATGAAGTGAAGAAGATGAAGAATGAAAATGAAGATTATTGAAGAAGAAGAAGAGGAAGAAGAAGAAGAGGAAGAATGAAGAGGAGACAGATAAAACCCAAAGGGAAACTAACACACATATATAAAAGGGAAAGATTGTATGATAAAGATAGAATACGGTCAATAAACCTTAAATAATTATATATTAATAAAACCAATGTTATTATTATTATTGATTTAACATATGTAACCATTTTTGAGACAATACAATTATAAAGCAAAGTAGTGTAGGAAGAGTACACTAACCCTGTCAGAAAGGTTAGATTCAACCAAAACTCAACTAGCCCAATGTTGTTTATAGTAAACATAATACTAGAACAAAATAGTGAGAAATGGTAGGAGTAGATATAGGGGTTACCCATTAAATAACACTAAGTACAAAACAGTGAACCAAAGTGAAGTGTTTTAGTGAAGTGAATGCCCTAAATAAAAATAGTGAAAGTGAATGTGAAACATTCAAGTTAGAATGCTAAGGAAATGGACACTCTTTAAAACATTGATAAACCACCAATGATTAGAGTGGAATTATAATTGATTGGATACCTAGAAGTAATTAAAGATAGTATTTAAAATTAATATAAGGAAAGCAAGTGACATATCAGGGAGAAAGCCCAGTACCATAACTTGTGTTAACATGGCATGATAGGATAGAAGTAAAGTTTGTTATTAAAGATTACATTTATAAAGAATACAACATCCCATGTTGAAAGGGGAATCAACCTTAATAATATTAGAGAAAGTGACAATGTTTACCACCATACTTTATAAGACAAGATAGAAATCAATGTTAGTATTAAGAATAATTTATAATTTGCAAAGAATACCGGTAGTTGATTCAATGTTAAAGAAGGAATATGACTGAAAAGGGACTTACAGTCCATAAACCTAACTATTATATGTTAAATGAAAAGTAATAAAAATTTATGTTGAATAATAATTAAAACACAAACAAATAAATGAAGCCCATCAGGCTGAATTCAGAAGGTAATTTAAAAAGGAGATACACAAAAAAAACAATCATGGCTGTTTGTAACTATGAAAACAGTTAACTGCCAAGAACTTTCAGATACAAATCGTATCAATTTCACAAAAAATCTTACTAATCTAAGAACAGTGAAGGGACAGTATTAATATATCAGTTATTTTAAAACAGAAATAATATTGTAATAATTTAATTCAAGAAAGATATGTTATTTATTAAATGTCAAATAATTAGACTATAGTTAAAGTGTAACAAAATATGACCTTATGAGGTATCATTGTAAACTTTGAAAGGAAAGAAAAATAATAGTGATGTCATTTAATATCCCAAGGGAATTATAAGGGAGTAAAATCATTGGGAAAATACTTAATAAATTTGAATAAAAATTCAAATATCTCTAACAATGTATGTAATGAGAAATTAAACCAGCATTGAATTATTAGTTACTATGACAACGAGTCATTTGAGGCTTATTTTTCCGTTAAATTATATAGACGCCAAGAAACGAAGCGTGGGTACGCCACACAAGAAATTGGATAAACTAAACTTTAATTTAAACAGTGATAACAAATTGAAATAGTGAATTCAGATGATCCAATATGAAGAGACGTCGATCTATACAGAATTAATGATGACCAAGAACGAAATTAAAGGAATTAATTAACGAAAAAACTCAGACCAGTTTGAAGAAGATGCTGGAAGCCTTCAACCAGACCAAATACGAAAAATAAACGCCTATACTGATGACGACCTTTCAACGTGAAACGAACTGATAAGTACCGAATAATTTCTTACTCCTAAAACCCCAAATCACTGAAATTATTTGTAAATGATGAAATTTCTCACTATTTAAAAAATAGTATTTTCTTTCAAGGGTAAAGGCATAAGTTACTTACTTATATTAAAAAACATTTATCAAGATAACCTTATTTGTGAACATAACTACTGTAACAGAAACACGACACTGCAGAACAAATTGTACAAACACATTATAAATCCTAAGTACCTATAAGGTATAATAGTGTACTTTCTTTTCACGTAATCAACATTTATGTCTATTTTCATGATCAAAAGAATCCCAGGTTTTAAAAACATAGTAATTTTGTTAAAAGTAAATGAACAATAATTTTTTTAAAACCATTTTGCCAACCTTGAGATATTTGTGTTTCAAGCTCTAAGCCGGAGCGTAATATTATAAATTTGTTTATTATTCAATTGTCATGTTTATTAATAATTAAATGTGTATTAAAAAGCGCAGTACAGAACAATACTATCTTGTTATTTCATAGGATTTTTTGTTGTAAATGTATGTGTGTTAGCGAAGATTAAGTCATAGCCAACTAGCGCTTGTCACGAGTGGCCGAGTCGACAACCTGTGTAGCAGCGGGAATAATTTGAACGCCACAGCTGTCCATGCTAATACCACATATTACTTTAAAAACTAGATGTTTTAATTGTTTTAACAAAAACAATTTGGCGCCACCCGGGAATCGTAATCCCTATGAATTGACAGGTAGGTTGTACTGGTGACATTGACAACGCTACGGACTCCAGTAGTGACGTCGATTTATGTAACAACCAGTGTGAGGCAAACACACTACAATCACACTAATACACCATATAAACAAGTGTGATACATTTTAAACAAGGCGGACGTCTTTTTATTGTTACAATATATATATATATAATTTGCATATTTTGATATTGTAACCTTATTAACAAAATTATAGATAAAGTAAGGAAGTAAAAGAAAGAAGTCAATTTTTATGGTAAATAAAATAGTATTTGAATTATCATGAATAAGTGTTAGAGTAAGTTATTACGCAATTACCATTTCCTATTCTGTGCTGAAAACCTCGTCTAACATTCCGGGGAATTTTCTGAAGTAAGGGGAAGTCAGATAGCGGGATTATTAAATTTTTTATAAGGGCAAGAGTGTTTAAGTTTACATATTCATCTATAAAATATGTTGGCGACCTGGGCAGTTTAAAAGTTAAGTTCGAAGTAACAGGATTATGACAGGAAGTAATATTCTGGCAGCAGTGTTTTATTATTATTATTATTATTGTATTATTATTTTATATTGGTAAAAGGTTAATACAGCTACAGTATAACACTATTTTATTCTCTTCTTTTTGTCACCTAAGTGTAAATTATGCATAACGGAGATGACCACTGTATTGAGTTTAAAACTGATCGAATATGTGTCTATAAGAATTGTTATATGTTACTTAGCTAATGCTAAATAATATGATCAGTGAGTCACTTAAAATTGTTGCTGACACCAAACACACAACTATAAATTTGCCCGGACCAACACCCTATTTATAAAACAGAACAGAGACCCTTGTACATTTGAAGGAAATGAAAGTAACATGTGTTAGGAAGGCAGTTGAGAAAAGATTTGCACTACGAAGGGGAGTGACACTAATTAATATCTGACAAGGAGCTGGCCTAAAAAAATGACCAACACATCCTGTAGGGAGACTACTGATTATTTATTCTATGTTTGTAATTTTTTGTCATACATTTCCTTAAGGTTAGGTTGCCAGTTACTGGTCATACTTTGTTCACAATACTTTATATTTTTCTTATTGTTTGCACTGTGTCATTTGCACAGTTTAATTGTCATTATTTATCATTTTCTCTTTTTAATACATATAATTATGTTCATAATTATCTAGTTTTTATTATAACTCTATTCTTATGATAGTTACAAAGGCAGTCTTAGGTCTGAGACCTAGCTTAACTGTTACGCTTGTTACATAACTGATTTTTCTTAACCTTAAATTACATTTTTTGCTTATATACTAAACGTTATTTTTTCCAATATTATATTAAGATAGATTCACTCATCTCCTAATCTATTAAGTAATTTATTATGTCAAAGATATAGTCTAGTCTAGTCATTTTAGATGTCTGTCAAGTTATTTATGATGTTAGTTTACAAGGCTAATTTATGTTTTGCATCTACTCATGCATCTGTAACAATTATTCATTCTTTATTCATTGTTTATTGAATTAGTTAATATAATTCTTCCTTTATATAATTATTTGTTTATTTGATCAAGTTCCCTAACTATTTTGATAATTCAGTTGAGTTTATTAGTTGGTATCATCTTGTGATGCTACAATATGTTTTGTTATATAAAATAAATGAATGATAATTTAGTGTTAATTTTGGTTGGATTTAGCTACGATATTATTAAATAGTGTAATGGGGTGAATATGAGGGGTTTTTATTTTTGTTAAATTTTATTAAATTTTTATTTGTAAAACTTCACACTTCATTTCCATATGTGTGGCCAGTCCCCGGTTGAATCTAAAGTGTAGTTTCTAACAAAGGAACTGTGGTGAAACAATTGGAAAGGAATGTGCGGTTGACAAAATTCTTAGAACTTTGCGCCTGTGTGACATCTACGCCCAGATGCGCCGCATCCAACGGGGCGCGGACTGACGCCAAAAAGCGAACTCAAGATGGCTTGGCGATGAATTTTGTCTTACACATGGTCCTAGCTGGCGGATGTAAGTTTAAGTCCAGCCTACTTTTGTGACGTCGACCAGTGCTCACTGAATATCGTCGACGTCCCACACTCAAAAAAATCCTATGTGTCATGTCTACAGCCACTAAAACTTTGACAACACAGGCTGCGAATGACGAAGAAATTTGATTGCAGCCAAGGCAGTAATGTCCGGCATCATGTATGGGCAGTCCACGAGAAACCACAACACCTAACGGACGCATATAGTGACGCGTGGACCCGGTCGGCCTGAACTTTATAAAACATGAAGAACTAAGCCTAATACAGCTTTCATACCGGCCGGGACCCAAGAAAATAACGGGCTTACAAAATTAGAATGTACGAAGTGAAGTTATCATCGAACAAAGTTAGTTAATGTGCATTAAACTGGCGAACTAAGAAACACATGGCCGGCAGGGGTGTATATATATATATCAAGGTTAATTAAAATGGGGTTTTGAAATTAAAGGGGTTTTAAAATTAGTGTGAATGTGTGTGAGAGCAGACTGGGCTGTCTGTATATAATAAGGTAAGATGTATTAAATAAGTTTAATGGTATAATATAATGTTTCAATTATTTCAAGGAAGTTGTATTCAATTTAAAAGTTGACTAGAAGTACTAGATTGTTTTTTAAAGATACAGAAATGAATAAAGAATAATTTGATATAGAACATTTTAAATAAAAAAATAAAATTTAATTAATTTCTCTTCATAAAAAGCGAGTTGCGTAAGTTATTCACATAACCTGTAAACCACTCTTGCATCTTGACGTTCGTGTGACGGATTCTGGGATGAGGGCAAAAGAAAAAAAATAAGGTAGGTGAAAAATAATTTTGTTTACTTATATTTGTATTGTAATTAGATTATTACAATGGCGTCCGAACAGGGACGAATTTGAATAATTAAAATTCCACACCTACGATAGATGCAAGTTTGATTTAAGGATCAAGTAACTACGTAAAAATTACGCAGCACATATAAACTAGTACATCAATGTTCAGAGTTTAAGAGTTAAGTGGTAGATGTTTTTATGTAAGAAAATCTAGATTAATAAACTTATAGATATGGCAGGAAATAATGAAAACTATATCAGTGAGATAACTAGTGTCGAAAGTTTTGATGAATCAAACATTATGAGTAATTTTGAGGTACATTCGACTCCAAGTGTGAGTCAAGATAAAATAGAAATAAATGTAACAGATCAAAGCAATGTAACTGAAGATTAGGGGATTCAAGTAACCCCAAAATCGAGTAGGGAAGGTAAAACTAATGATAATGAAGTCAGCTTCACTGACAATAAAACAGAAAGTCAGTCGACACCGGTCCAAAGTAAAAAAATCTGACGATAGTTATGAAATGTTCAAAATGATACAAACAATGTTAGATATGAAATTCAATGAACAGAATAGTAAATTTGATAGTCGTTTTGACAATAACGATATAAAATTGAATAAAATTAAAAGTGAATTTAACTGTAAATTTGAAGTGCAGAATAATAATTTCAACGATAAATTTGATGAATTAAAAAATGATATTCAAGAGATTAGTAGACGTTGTGAAGATACCCATGAAATGTTTAAAAATAGTTTGAATAAATTAGAACAGAGTATTGAGAGAATGGGAATGGATGTGATAAATATAGATAAGAGTAAAACAAATGAAAATTATAATGAGATGTATAAAAATGTGGTATTAGAAAATAAGGTAACAAATGATAAAAATAATATTGAGAATGGTAATGTAATTGAAAAGGTAGTGTCAGAGAGTGATACGTTGAAAACAGTGAGTGAGAGTGAGAGAGTAATAGGTTGTAACGGAGTAGTAATTAGTGTTGATGAATTAGAAAAAGAGTGGAAAGAGAGAATAGATGAGTATGTAGGGCAGAGGGTGAATTTTCCCCATATTTATGATGAACCAGAGTGTTCACAAGTATTGTTGAAGGGCAAGAGTCCCGTGTTAGTGGAAGATTTGAGTTGTTTCCCCTTTTTGTATAAGTTTGTACCCTCTGTGTGGAATGGTGTTGAAAGTGAGAGATGGTGTTACGATGAGAGAGATTTAGATGGAGAGTTGTGTGTGGGTAGAGAGATAGAATTATATAAATTGAAGAGAGATTATAATAAGTGGAAAGAGATGTTAGAAGTGTGTTTAAACAATAATAATTTAATTTATGATGAAAAAATAACTGACCCGATATTGAATATAATTACTAATGGAGACTGGACAGAAATAAATAATGTTGACTTATATGATTATTATGGTAAAATGAATGAACTAAAATTTTACGGTTATTACACACAGGATAGCCATATGAGGTATGTAAATAAAATTGAAAACTGTTATGTGAAACCCAGACTAATTTTTGACGATGGAGGCTGAACATAAATTCATAAATGGACAATTTTAAGTATTTTGTTTTATGGTTCTGACCTGGCAGACTTGGACAATGAAGTGTGATATAACTGAATAATTAATGGTGAAGAATTGTAAATAATTTATAGTGAAATTAATTGTGTGTATTGTAAAATGTTAGGTAAACAATGTGTGTATGTAGTAGAAATTGTTGCGATAATAATAATAATACTTTACAGTTTAAATAAATAGCAAGAATAATTTGGAAGAGGATAACTAATGAGTTGTAATTATTGTAATTGGTGAAAGTAATTAAAATGTTGTGTTTTCAATAATTAATTTAATTAAACTAATTTGAAATGTTTAAATATTTTTGATTGATTTAAATGTTATATAATTGAATTTTCTAATAAGTTAAAACTATTTTAGGAGATGTGAATTTGATAGTAATAAATAAATAAATGTGAAATTGTTTGTTATGAAATAACACTGTTGTTAAATGTTTCAGAGGTTACGTGGAGGTAATGGTGTGTGTGGTGTGTATATTTTGTATTTATGTCACTAGGTGAATAATATACTGTAAGTATAAAATTTATAATACCAATTAGATAGAATAAAATGTTTACAGGTGTGAAAAGATTTTGACTCAATAGTTAAAATAATTTGAGATAATTGTACTAAATAGAAACTCATTAAAAAATAATAATAACTGAAAGGTGAGGTAAATTAATTGTTAATAATGAATTTGAAATTTTGAGGAATCTAATTCCAGACAGGGATGAATAATGAAAGGATGATATATATAAAAGAGTTAATGAAAAATTTCAAGTAGTAATGTTTATAAGATTCTATACAAATTATTTGAAAGAGAACTTTTTGTTTAATGATCAAGGTAAATGTCTAGTTGTTTATTATGTTATGTAATGTATTATACAAGAAATGTGGGTAATTTAGGGGGGTAGATTGGTGTTTATAGAAGTGATATAATAATGGAATGTAGGGACTGCTATTGTAGAAAGTTTTAGTTTAGTTATTAGTGTGCTATCGCTGTGGTAGCATGTGCCACAGTAGATAGCGGAAAGTGTTGGTGGTAATAGAGAGTGTTACCTCCATCGGAGGCGAAAATGCACGGCACACCCCTTTTTACAATTTTATATTGTATACTGATAAATAGACGTGCCATGCAGATTAGCCGTGCTGTGCAGATTAATGACGATTGTAACATGCCTGAAAGTAAAGATGATTTCCCCGACTTTTCAGGCGATTACTGCCTTACCAGCACTAATCGTGGTTTTGGCTAGCGGTCAGCTATGGCCATAAATTAAGACCCTTGACCATAGCTGGCTTGAAATTGGTTTATATTAGAAACTGATGGGGGGTGAAACTAGGGGAAATCCCGGAAACTATGGAACAGCGGCTGCCACTCTGTTCGAGGAGGAACAGCAAAGCCAGGTGGTAGACCCGCATTAAGGGTGTGTAATTATGTAACAAAAGATATGTTGATATCTAAATCTTTCAAATGTAAAGCTGAAGCAAGGACACGGAGATGTGAAATTCCTCCACCTATGCCGTCCTTGTGGAGGCAAATGGGCGCCACAGTCCAACAGAGAAAAACAATAGTGTGTGTGGCTGGGGGGTTGCTCAGGTGAGCAACAAATTAAAAATTTGTAACCTAAAGATGATAACTCGCTATTACACTAATTAAATAATTGTATTATGATTTGATAAATAGGTGTTCGTATGCTTATTATGCTGTGTTTATTCTGTCTCATAAATGTATTACTTTATTGTGTTAGAGGTAACTGTTGATAAAATGTGTGATTTATATAATTTTGAAATGTGATTATAACAAAGTAAATACCTAGACCGACCGGCAGGTGGTTTACCGAATTGTACCAGAATCAGAAAAGGGGGAAACAATGAAGCGATGTAGATGGGTACTAATTATGTGTAGTATGTTAGATATAAGGATTGTCAAAATATGTATTTCAGAAAATTGTAGAATGCATCTGTAGTAAGGTTATTCACCTTGCTAAGGAAATCAGCTGATCCGCTGTAGAATGTCACGTATAAATTGTTTGTAAATTTCCTAGGTAACTGATGCTTGAATATAATAATTTGAATGTGTTAAAGATTTTATTTGAATGATAGACTGATTTGATATTTAAGAATTTTAAATGATTTGTGAAAGATAGTAAAAGATAGATTTTGGGTGATTAATATTTTGTTGGGACATGTAGATCAGTCCATGTTAAGTTTAAAGTGGTAATAGAGAGAATAAAATTGTTTAATGTTATGTAGAATTGGAGATGTAATAGTGACACAGTAGATATGGGGAATATATGTAGAGTATTGGTTGATATATTGATGTAATAAGTAAATGATGATATTTTGTTGTAATTGAAGTGATGTAATGAGAATGGTAATTAGTTGATGGGAATTTTGTAAGGGGGGATGGGGTGGTAGGAGTCCGCAACAAAAGGGTTGGGACGGGAAGGGACTGTTTGGCGCCGGAAAGGGCCGCCTAGGTAGAATCCAGGGGCCAAATAAGGGAATGAGCTTTGGGAGGGAAACACATCCTGAGTACAAAGGGGTATAGAGTATTTTTTTTATATAAGAGTAGAATGATGCGAATTGAGTTGAGTAGTAAGTTGGGTTTAGAGGGTTTGATAGATGTATTTGATAGAGATGGGTGTCATGTTAGTTAAAGCTGTTAGTGATATTAGAGTCAAAGAGGTAAAGATTATAAATGTATACATATCAAGTTGTAAATCAAGTTAGTATAAATAATTAAATCAACCAAATTAATGGAGATTGAGAATATTAAAGAGAGTCATAGTAAAAATATATAATTTTAATGGAAACAAGTGACAAACTTTAAGAGAATTTGAGAATAAAGTATAGTGGTAAAATGTGTAATTTTGGATTAATTTAAATATCACTTTTATTGTTAATTATAATAATATTTTGTTATTTTTAAATGTCTTATTTTATTATGTTTTTGTGTTTAAAGATAGAATTTTAAAGATGTTCAATGCATTTTCTGATGTAGCTTATGTATGACTTGTGTAGGTCAAGGTTGTGGACTAGACCCAATTTGATAAGCTGAGGGGTGGTGTTATATACTAGACCTGTTTTGGCAATGAAGTAATGCCAATTTTGCTGTTTAATTGATGCAAATAATTTTAATTTTTCTACAATATTTAGAAAAATAATATTTTAATAAATTTAAATTAAAAAAAAAAAAAATTTTTTTTTGATTTTTGTGCCTGCCATCTAATTGGTGTTTTGAATTCTGATTATGTTATTGTTTAGGTGTATTAATAGTGTTTTTTATTGAATTGTATTGTTTAGGATGTCTAATCAAATGTTAGGATAAGGAAGTGCATGTTTTAATTAAATGTTCCATTTATTTGTTTTCTAAGTATCAATAGTAACGAAGAGAATTAATCAATTCAGATAAAAGAATTTTATTTATTTTTTTTTTTTTGATGTTGAAGAAAGTAATTTCAACTTAAATAAACTTTGAATGTAAAAATGAAAATTTTGCTAGGAAGTAGTTATAAGTGTGTGTACAAGCCCAGTAACTGCTAAAGGTAGCCCAGTGTGCATGAAAAGGGGGAACATATTGGTTGAGGATCTGGCATGGTATAAGACCAGGGGTTTGGATTTTGGGGTAGCATGTTAGACGGTTAGGTGCGCTGAGGTGCGTGTCTGTTCGATTTTATGGTGTTGGGATCTCGTATAGAGAAGTCCAGTGATCTCATTCAGATGCGGCCATAGTCGCCGAGCCAGGGGGGTTGTTTACCCATGATGTATAAGAGCTAAAGGGAGTTGTTGGCACCATATCCTCACCGGTCCTCTTAGGGGTTTTAACAATGAGATTTCTTCTGTTTCGACAGAAGACCTCTCATTGGGGGGGGGGGGGTTGTAATGGGGTGAATGTGAGGGGCTTTTATTTTTGTTAAATTTTATTAAATTTTTATTTGTAAAACTTCACACTTCATTTCCATATGTGTGGCCAGTCCCCGGTTGAATCTAAAGCGTAGTTTCTAACAAAGGAACTGTGGTGAAACAATTGGAAAGGAATGTGCGGTTGACAAAATTCTTAGAACTTTGTGCCTGTGTGACATCTACGCCCAGACGCGCCGCATCCAGCGGGGCGCGGACTGACGCCAAAAAGCGAACTCAAGATGGCTTGGCGATGAATTTTGTCTTACACATGGTCCTAGCTGGCGGATGTAAGTTTAAGTCCAGCCTACTTTTGTGACGTCGACCAGTGCTCACTGAATATCGTCGACGTCCCACACTCAAAAAATCCTATGTGTCATGTGTACAGCCACTAAAACTTTGACAACAAAGGCTGCGAACGACGAAGAAAATTTGATTGCAGCCAAGACAGTAATGTCCGGCATCATGTATGGGCAGTCCACGAGAAACCACAACACCTAACGGACGCATATAGTGACGCGTGGACCCGGTCGGCCTGAACTTTATAAAACATGAAGAACTAAGTCTAATACAGCTTTCATACCAGCCGGGATCCAAGAAAATAACGGGCTTACAAAATTAGAACATACGAAGTGAAGTTATCATCGAACAAAGTTAGTTAATGTACATTAAACTGGCGAACTAAGAAACACGTGGCCGGCAGGGGTATATATATATATATATATATATCAAGGTTAATTAAAATGGGGTTTTGAAATTAAAGGGGTTTTAAAATTAGTGTGAATGTGTGTGAGAGCAGACTGGGCTGTCTGTATATAATAAGGTAAGATGTATTAAATAAGTTTAATGGTATAATATAATGTTTCAATTATTTCAAGGAAGTTGTATTCAATTTAAAAGTTGACTAGAAGTACTAGATTGTTTTTTAAAGATACAGAAATGAATAAAGAATAATTTGATATAGAACATTTTAAATAAAAAAATAAAATTTAATTAATTTCTCTTCATAAAAAGCGAGTTGCGTAAGTTATTCACATAACCTGTAAACCACTCTTGCATCTTGACGTTCGTGTGACGGATTCTGGGATGAGGGCAAAAGAAAAAAAATAAGGTAGGTGAAAAATAATTTTGTTTATTTATATTTGTATTGTAATTAGATTATTACAATAAAGTATTACTTGTTTACACTTACTCCAAAGTTATATGGGCCAAAGCATACCTCCAGTATTTATTAAATGAAATTCATGTTACTTACATGAGGTGCAGTTGTTGGGCTATATCTCTGCACTGGGTTACCTTCCTTGTCAACTAGGAACTTGGTAAAATTCCACTTTATGGCACTAAAATATGATGCAAACAATTATCGAATTCAAAGTAATAATTTCTTAATATCATTTAGCATATTAGAAACATTATAGACAGCTGTTAATACATTTACTGACGTAAGCTTAAATACCAGATTTGGCATTACCACAACATTATGTACAGACAACATTGTTAAAGCTTTCATCCTGATTACTAAATAAAATGAATTAAATAGAATAGTTATGTCCATTGTTCATTATGCCTACCAAAAACAGTGGCAATATAGCCCCCCCTCTACATTATAAGAATTTTTTATTAAAAAATTTCAAGTTGATACTGAACATATTGTTTGTTATGCATTTTTCAAATTTCTAATGAGCAGATTAGTTTTTCTAATTCAATTTTTTTTCTGCCTATTAGGAACTGGCCCACCCTACTTTTTAAAGTTTAATCATGCTTAATTAAAACACAATAATTATTACTGTTATTTTCCTTCTACTAAGGTGTCTCCCTTCCCCCCCCCCACATATTACAAACCCTAGAATCACACTGATCATAACAGTACATATGCCTATGAACTTTCCAGTTCAAATTTTTTAATACTTTTTTATACTTTATTATATGTTTAATTGGTGTATAGTACATCAAATAATGTTTAATTAATAAATTTAAATAATTACATACTCTCCAAAAGTTCCTCCACATTTATGTTTTAGGAAATTCCATAAGGGATGTGTATCTTTTCCATTAACACAAACTTTTTCAAACAAGTCAAATTTAGCATTCTGTTTTTTAGCAAAGCAAACTATGTCTTCCGATGATCCAGGTTCCTGAAAGTAAAAAAAATAATAATAATAATAATTTACACACACACAGTAAACAAAGTCATTGACAGATACAGGCAAGAATGATGAGTCCTGCATCACAAACAAGGAAAATAATTTTCATATATTCTATACAATATTTTATATATGATATGTAATTATACTTTTTTCTTTATCTAACACTTCACTTAAAATGATACTTGAGTTGTTTTAGTGTTGTAGGTGTTGCACTGCTTCTACTCTTGTTTCCCCCTTCCATAAATCTTGTTCACCCGTCTTGTACAATCAACTCTATCTCTTTGATCTCTTTTTTCTTTGTTTCTTTGCTTCTTCTCTTACCTCATTTATGCCATGCTCTTCTTAGTTTGTAAGTTTCACCTAATTGGTCCACTGGCCTTACCTTATATGCTATTCTTGACTGTTTCCTATTCAATTCTACTCACATAGATAAACTATCACAATTGTCCCTCCATCAATACCTTTTGTTTGATTCTCTGTCTATAAGTATTATTTCTTATCCTGTCGACTTCGTTTTATCTTCAGCATTTCTTAAATATTTCATTTCTATTGCTATATTTTTTCTTTCTTTTTCAATCATGTTCACAGTTTTGAACCATATATTAATGTCAGATGTAACCATTTCCATACATATTACCTATCTTGTTTCTTATGGAACATTACTTACTTAAAGTAAAGTACCTGATATACCCTAAAGTAATTGGTAATTGGAATTACCATTTCAACCCCTTTTTTTAATCCTGAAGGCAATTACTCAGCACTACTCTTAGTTCTCTCTCTTATTTGTTCATCTACGCTCCCATCTTGCTCCAAGAGTTGTTAAGGCTTCACATTTTGCTCCTATTTTCTTTATTTATTTCTTCATACTAGCATGATTTTTATTTAAGCCTATATTAATAATTTCACATTTATTTTTTCAATGACCTTCTTATATACATCCTAATTTTTGTTCAATGTATTGTCATATTTAGCTAACAAAGAAAATTGCCTCCACAACCCATATTTTTTTTTTACTATTCTCTCAAATTATTGACTTCATGCTATATCACCCCCCCCTTGTTTGTTTTCTTATTTCATCTAATACAATTCGAAATGGGTGTATGGCCAAATTACATCCCCGTATAACTCTTGTGTGTTAAAAAAAACTGTCACAGATAATTCTTACATACTTTACTGTATTATAACACTGACTCTGTACAGCTCTCAAATCAACTTCAACAGTTCCACTTGCCCTTAATATACTCAAAATATAATTCAAATTTATTTCAAAAAGCCCCCTGCAGGTCTATATGGAGCAGTACATATTTCTGTCTTCCCTAATAGTTTTTCCATTATTGGCCTCAATTTTAAAATGAAATGCTACTGGACCCTGTCTGAATCTTACCCGGAATTTTTCACCACATTTTCAGCTTTACATAAATCTACTCTCAGTTATTCTTGTGACCATTGTTGCCTCATTGCTGAGCAGTGCAATTTCTTTATAATTCTTACATTTTCTTTTTTCAAAAATCACTGTTCTTATCATTATGTCCTCAGGAATTCTACCCTGCATTATTGGTGCATTCTCCTTTATACTGTTTATGAAAAACTGTATCTTTTGTGTTCAGATTTTTTTCAACTCATCAATTTTATTAAATGGCAACTCAATTTTTTCTGTACAGTGTGATTTTTTCAAACACTTCTATTAATTATTTGTGCTATTCCACAGCTTTTTTTTAGTCACAAAATTTCTTCCTTGAAGATTTTGTGTATATCTCCAACCTTCTATATTCCTACCTTTTCTATTTCATTATAATTCTGAAAGTTTATTCTTTTTGAGAAACTGTTTTTCTCTGGGCTTTTTTTGTTGACAGTTATTTTTATCTTAGTCTTATTTTCCTTTTAGTCTTAATTGACGTAAGTAGTAGTTCGTACTTATTTCTATTCCTGTTTTCACTTTTACATTATGCATTTACTTCCACATTTATTTCCTAAATAAATAAATACTAAACTATGTTACGTTCTATTACTTTACCTTACCCATTTCCACCATGTGACTTCTACTTACTGTGTGCGATCTTCTTACGCACCTGCCCTTATTACACTTTACACTGACTTACCAAAACAGAAGACTCCAAATTACTCATAGGTCGGCACCAATATCTTTTAAGGACAGATATGGAGACCTTAAAACACTTTCACTTACTTACCAGGTTCGTTAGGTGAAATTTTCTATACGGGATAGGTGATGTTAATTTGGCGTAATAATTGACTTAACGCATGGTTACGCTATTAATCCATTTTATTCATTTTAAAAGTTATTTATTCTCTGCATGTAATTCTTTTTTATAAAATACTAGTATGACTTCTCTTTTATATAGTCTTCCAAATTTAAACAGATTTGAACATTAAAAACATGACTACTACCGACAAAATTTAGCATTCATTTTTCTTTGACCTTCATTAATTACCATTACATACAACTGGTTAATTAAACTACAAGTTATTAATTACTTAGATTATGTAAGGACAACCCAGTACTTATGCATACGCTCATTCACACAATATTTAAATTTTCCCCCTAATATACAGATCTCTTTATATTAAAATTTATATAACGTTACGTGGCCGTCGGCGTCTCCTCCAATCACATGTCCCCCTTCGGGTGTTTTGTCTGTTCACCACGTTTTGTCACAGTCGAATTATTCACATTTAACGGTTAACTTTTGTGTTGTAAGTTAGTTAGATCACTTCCAATTATACTTTTAACTCATTTTTACGAATTTTAAAAGGTTTTCGGCTCGCGAGCCTATATACAGAACCTCGCAGCAGCCGCCGCTACGTAACAAAAAAAACTTCTATTTTCACATTTTGTTTGCGGGCGAGATGAAAAATGTGCCTGGCCGGCGACGCTCACCACTGCTCACGTCCGTTACGTTCAGATGTTATTTGCCGACTGTCTTTGTTCTCTCCACACGGGCGAGAAATAATGTATTCATACGTGACCAAAAGCCTGAGAACCTTGGCCGCTTGAGCGCGCACTTGGAGGCGCGTATGCACTCTCGTTGAAAGTCTGCATTCCAATACTACAACGCGACAGTCTCGACGCTAAAGTCACAATTCCCAATGCGTACCCTGTACTGACTGTTACTGAACACTACCAAGACTGGTTCATTGTTTTAAAATGATTAAAAATTGTTTTACCCCTTTTTAGCCCATTACAATAACCCCCCCCCCCAATGAGAGGTTTTCTGCCGAAACAGAAAAACTCTCATTGCTAAACCCTAAGAGGATCGGTGAGGATATGGCACCAACAACCCCCCTTTAATTCTTAATACATCATGGGTAAACTACCCCCCTAGCTCGGCGACTATGGCTACACCTGAACGAGATTACTGGACTTCTCTGGGTGAGATCCCAACACCATAAAATCGGACAGGTACTCACCACAGTACCACCTTACCTTGTAACATTCTGAATAAAATTCCAAAACTGGCCTTATACCATACCAGATCCTCAACCGATATATCTCCCCTTACATACATACTGGGTTGCCTTTAGCAAGTACTGGGTGCATACACATATTCATTACTACATTACACACTATCTGCACATTAATTATTATAATATAAAATTCAAATTTGGTTCAAACAGTTAAATAAATATAAGTACCCTATCAAAAATTTACTTGATGTTACTTTACATTATTTGGTTCAATTAATTTAAACATAACTACTACTCTCCAGCACTACAGCCCATGGTGAGCCTTGACTTCCGCTACGACTCGTCTCCACTCATCTCTGTCCATTGCCTTCAGTCTCCAGTTCCTAATGCCCATCTTTCTCAGATCTTCTTCCACATCCTGCTGCCATCTTCTTTGAGGCCTGCCTCTTCTTCTTTTGCCCAGTATCGTTCCACTTAATATAGTTTTGGGCATCCTCGTAACATTCATACGGGATACGTGTCCCAGCCATCTAATTCTAGCTGATTTTATGTGCCTCACCAGGTCTTGTCCACCAATCAACTCATTTATTTCACCATTATTTCGGACCCTATACATATTCCCCTCCTTCACCAGTCCAAATATCTGTCTCAAAATTCTTTCAAAAATTCTTAGAGCGCTTATATCCTTATTTACGATAGTCAATGTCTCGGATGCATAAGTAGCAACAGGTCTGATCAGTGTTTTATATAACATCAATTTGGTTCTTGGAGTTAGAAGCTTTGATTTCAGTAATGATTGGTTTGCATAGTAGGCTCTATTGTCGGTTATGATTCTATTTACTATTTCGCTGCTCACTCGGTTTTCTTTATTCAGAATAACACCTAGGTACTTAAATTCTGTAACTCCTTGGAAACAGTAATGGCCTGTGTGAAGGTCTAGCAGTTCTCTATTTTCCTTCGCAGACACTTTCATGTATTTTGTTTTAGCCTCATTGACTTCCAAACCAATTTTGCTTACTTCCCTCTCCATTTCAATAAAGGTATCTTTTAATACATTTTTGTTCCTGGCTACCAGCACAATATCATCCGCATATGCTCCTAGTTGCCTCGTCCTTTTGAAGATGTGTCCTCTGAAGTCTATCTTGTTTATAGCATAATGTAGTGCCAAGTTAAAGAGGGTCGCAGATATTGCATCACCCTGCTTTACTCCAGTACCAACCGTAAAATCTCGGCTTTTGTTTCTTCCCAGAACTACTTTTCCCTTGAAATCGTTCAGACTGAGCAGTACCAGTCTCACAATCTTTTGAGGTACTCCCAATTCTTCCAATGCTATTCGCAACATTATTCGATTTACACTATCGAAGGCTTGCCTGAAATCTATAAACAGTATATGGATGTCAATACAATATTCGAAACATCTTTCGAGTGACTGCCTCATGACGAAAATTTAATCGATTGTGCTCCGGTCGGCTCTAAATCCACTTTGATGTTCACTTAGGATTTCCTCTGCATATACATTTAGCCTATCAAGGAGAATCATGGACAATATCTTATAGACACAGCTTAGCAGTGTTATGCCCCTATAATTGCTGCATACAGTTTTATCTCCTTTTTTAAAAACTGGGCATATTACTCCAGTCTTCCAGTCGTTTGGCATTGTCTCTTCCTCCCATACACTACATACTATATCATGAATTTGTGTAGTTAGTGCTTCACCACCTTTTTTGATCAGTTCAGGGCTAAGCTGATCTTCGCCAGGCGCTTTCCCGTTCTTTAGTCGATTAATTGCTCTTCTCACTTCCTCAACTGAGGGAATTTCTACATATGGTTCTGGACCTATTCTTACATTCTCTTCTACAGTCTCCATTGTGTCAGGCTTATTTAATATTTCTTCAAAATATTCAGCCCATCTGTTGAGGATCAGCCTGTCTTCTGCTATTAGTTTTCCATCTTTGTCTTTGCAGATATTTAGTTTTGGTTGGTAACTTCTGTTTATACTTCTTACCTCATTATACAGGTTTTTTGTTTTCTTCTGTTCTGATAATTCCTCTATTTTGCGCACCTTCTCCTTCATGTATTCTCTTTTCTTCTTACATAAATGGTTTGCCTCGCGTCTGCTAGCTCTATATCGGTCACTATTCTGTCTAGTGTTTCTCTCCAACATTTTCCTTCTATATTTATTCTTTTTTTGTATAGCTTCTCTGCACTCGTCATCAAACCATTCAGACTGTTTTCTCCTTTTCATACCTACTATCTCTCTAGCCACCTCTATAACAGCTTCTTTCATGTTTGTCCACTTTTCTTCAATATTATTGATTTCCTCATCAAGTTTGTTAGCTATCATTAGTTGGTATTGACCACAACATTGACCATCTTTAAGTTTATCGACATCCCATTTCATTCTTGTCTCTCCTTTATCTTTTTGGATTATAGCTAGCTTTTCTCTGACCACTGCTCTCACCAGATAGTGATCAGTATCACAGTTTGGACCTCTCATTGCTCTAGTGTCTACTACAGAGGTTGCATGTCTTTTGCTAACAAGGACATGTTCAATTTGATTCATTAGATCAGTCCCAGGGGCTCTCCATGTCCCTAAGTGGATTCTTTTATGATCAAAACTGGTGCTTTTTATAATCATTCCGCACACTGTAGCGAACTCTGCAAGCATTCTTCCATTGTCACTGGATTCATTGTGCAGGGAGAATTTCCCAGCAACGCCCTTCAGAAAATTCTCTTTTCCAATCTTAGCATTAAAGTCCCCCAGAATGATAACTAAGTCGTATTTTGGGACTGCTCCGTACACTCTAGTTAATTTTCCATAAAATTCCTCCTTCTCTTCATCTGATTTATCCTCAGTTGGTGTATGTACTGATATGAGTGTTATATTTCTGAAATGGCCTTTCATTCTTAGCTTGCATATTCTATCAGATATTGGTTCAATTCCAATTACCCTGTCAGATATTTTCTTGTTCATTATGAACCCAGTCCCAAACTGACCTGTCCTTGCTGTAGGTCCACTGTAAATGAACTTGAAATCTCTTTTCTCGATCACTCCTTGTCGTTGCCATCTAATCTCTTGTAAGACTATTAATATCCAAATGAAATCTGTTCATTTCATCAGCAACTTCTCATCTTTCCTGGTTGCAGCATGGTCTGTACGTTCCACGTTCCGATGATCAATTTATGCTTCAATTTGTCATCTTTTTTTCTTATCTTAATCCAATGATTCGTGATGTGTGCTTCTCCTAATACTGTCCCACCCCGGAGATCCAAATGGGGGACTGTTTTACCTCCGGATATATTTTGAGCATTAGGATCATTCATGATGTTTTCCTTCAACTTCTTCTTTCCCACTGACAAGTCATTGGGTTTCTCTACAGTTATATTTTATGGTGTTGGTCGTAAGCTCCACGACCAACCCCCATCCTGGAGGACCAGGGACACTTCTGTTGGGGTTACCATACCATAGCTGGTCTGTTCCAGTTAATTATTTCCGGCGCTGGAAACTCGCCCTTCATCCTCTCTCATGTTTGCTACATGTCGCACAAACAGGCACACCATGCACCCAGGGGTCACGTGACTACAATTAGTCTTCAAGGACGTGAGAGTAGGATTTGTTGGCAGAGCTGAGTTCATCTAGAATCTCTGACTCTTTCGTCAGAAAACAGTGGGCCTTTCTCAGAGTTTTGTTGCTATCTGGGCAAATTAATTTAAACATAATTTTCAAGCGCACAAACAGGCACACCATGCACCCAGGGGTCACGTGACTACAATTAGTCTTCAAGGACGTGAGAGTAGGATTTGTTGGCAGAGCTGAGTTCATCTAGAATCTCTGACTCTTTCGTCAGAAAACAGTGGGCCTTTCTCAGAGTTTTGTTGCTATCTGGGCAAATTAATTTAAACATAATTTTCAAAACTCAAAGTCTTTATGCATTTATTTTTTTTCTTTACAATTCCTCTTAATTTACCTGTTAACAATCCTGTTCCACAAAATAAAATAAACAACTTGTCCCTATCCACTATTCAAACACAATTACACATGATTATAAAATATACTTAAATATATATAAAATATATATAAACATCATATATCAGCTGACACCTTCTCTACCTATAGTGAACATAAAAAATTAAATAGAATTCTTTATGGCAAAGAACAAATTTTTTTTTCAAACAAATTTAATTTCCAAAAAGAATTACTTTGTCAATAAAAATTATTATTCTATCGTTTAGTTAAATTGATTAACAAAAGAATCTACAAATCAATTATAAGGAACATACTACATCTCTAACACCAGTCATCAGCTGATGTCTCATAGTCAGGTGAATGACCTTACCCTAGACACACTACACAAAATAATACAATGTAAAGTACATAACACATGTTTATAATTACCACACTCTAATATAGCACAACATAATAAACATAATAAATTCCTTCTCTCTTAGAATTAATCTTTTCAAAATCAGTAAAGTCGTCTATAAAATTATCATACAGAGCATAACATATTTAAATCAATTACTTCTGAACAATTTATCTGGTGTAAAATGTTAATCATCTGCCTTTAGCATAGTATCTCTTGACTCAAAATAAAATAATTTAATCAGCTCATCCACCTCATTCAGTTTACGTCAGTTTCAATTCGTTACTCCCCTGAGTAACCTCCTTACCACACACACTATGGCCCCCCCTGGACTGTAGCGCCCAGTTGCTTCCACAAGAACGGAAGTTTTTTTGGGGTAGACGCTGCCTACCCCGTTCTTGCTTCGGCCTTACAAAACATTCGGTATTACTGATGTCCGAGGACACCAGTAATCCTACTAAACTTAGGTATATGCCCTTAAACGGTCTACCATCCCATTCAATGGATAGCCGCTGTTCCATAGTTCTGGTGACTCCCCTGATTTACCCTCCCGGTTAATTTCTAAATTCACCTCTTACAACGATAACAACTATGGCCAGTTTAGGCAGAACGTGACGCAATGAGCCCCGACCATAGCTGTCAAAGCTGAGCCAATTCCACGGTTAGGGTTCGGTTAGGCCGTGACCGCCCGAAAATGGGGAATCACTTTAAAAAACAACATATAATTCATGTTTAAGATTCCTACACACTAATATAATACATAATAATATACAACATAATTGACACTCAAATTGACCATTAACATCATTACATTAATATAAACAATTGACCTTTAAATTTGCATATAAAATTATAAACATTACAACTTAAACCTTCTATTAACTCCTTTTATATCAACCTTTGATTATTTATCATTTATTATGCCATTAAATTCTCCAAAATTCAAATTTATTATAACATTCAATTTACATCACATCTCATTTGTTATTATATCTCAACTATGAATTTTTTATTTCACATTTTCATCATCAATTAGTTTGGGTGATTCTCAGTCATTCACAACTATCTAATTTATTGAATGGGCATTTATATATAACTTTTTTTTTTTTAAATTGGCAGCTATCCTTACTATTTCTTTTATGAATTTGCTAACTGGTATAATTTTTATTGTTCAACTAAGCTTTTCGTCATCACTGACATCTTCAGGTCTTAAACAACATCTATCAACTGTATGTTGTACGCTTTTATACTTTAAGCCCCTCCCCTTATGTCATCGCCCCTCCTATTGGTTCTAGCTGCTACCGCTCTTCACGGGAACTTTGTCTACATTTTTCCGTTAGGCATTTTTCTAACGTACGTCAAATTGTTTTAAGAATCTCCCGTTCATTTCTTCATTCTTGACTTATAATTTTTTTGTAACCTGTTACATTTCGTCATTTTTAGTGTGTTATTCTTATTATTTTAATTTATTTTTGTTTATTGTTTAATATATAATAAAATACTTCTTCATTTGTAAAATCCACTTTTATATTCATTAATTTATTTTTATCTTCTTTTTTAACTTTAAGTATTTCTAGTTCTTCTATTAATTTTCTTTTTTGCGGATTGTTTTCTATTTTGATTATTTCCATATTTTCATTTGGATTTATGAATTTATGGCCTGATTCATTGAAATGTCTTGCATATAGTGAGTTTGTTACTCTAACCCCTTCTCCTTTTGCGTGTTCATTCATTCTAATTTTAAATTTTCTTCCAGTTTCGCCCAGATATATCTTATTACATTCCCCACATTTTAATTTGTATACGCCGCTTTTTTCTGTTAATGGAATTTCTTCTGTTTTAGCATTTTTTATATATTCGAATACATTTTTCGTTTTCTTTATTCCTATCTGTATTTCATATTTTTCGAAGAATTTTTGTAACATTTTTGTTTGATATCCTATGTATGTTATTGCTCCTTTATATTTCTTTTCTTCATTTGTTTTTTCTTTTTTGTTCTTTTCCATTTCTTTATTTTCCTCTATTTTCTTAACTATTCTATTAATTATTTTAGTGTTGTAATTATTATTTTTTGCTATTTGTTGTATTTTCTTTAATTCTTTTTGTTTGAGTTCTTCATTTTCTAGATAATTTATAGCTCTATAGCAAAATGAATTTAATGCTGCCATTTTATAATTGACTGGATGATATGATTCTTGTGGAATTATTAAATCTGAGTATGTTTCTTTCCTATATATATCGAATTTGAGTTTGTTATCTTCAATTTTTATATTGATATCCAGGAAATTAATTTCTAATCCTCCAATTTCTTCTTGAAATTTTATTGTTTTTTCTATGTTATTTAGTTCTTCCGTAAATTTTTTAAATTCATTTACTTCACCTTCCCAAACTATTAGTATGTCATTGGCCGCCTGAGCGCGCACTTGGAGGCGCGTACGCACCCTCGTTGAAATTCTGCATTCCAATACCACAACGCGACAGTCTCGACGCTAAAGTCACAATTCCCAATGCGTACCCTGTACTGACTGTTACTGAACAGTACCAAGACTGGTTCATTGTTTTAAAATGATTAAAAATTGTTTTACCCCTTTTTGCCCCGTTACAACTAAATTTGTTAATATTAATTAATTACTAAAAAAATTAATCACTTACAGATTTCTTCTTTTTGTTTGAGGCTCCCTCTTTTTTATATTCATATAAGTGGGTAAAATAAGTGTTTCTTATTTAACTTTTTTTTTTTTAATAAATTCGATTACTTTATTGGTATACATGGCTTCCTATATACTCTTGCACCCCTCATTCCTGTTGCCTGCTCTCTGGTTCAAGTCCCCCAACAATTACCACTCTGTTCTATTTGTCTACTTCTGACTGCAGTTCATCAATAACTGTCATCTTCTTCTTTGTTCCATATGGCTACACTACCATATAATATAACCAACCTACTTCTCTAATGTTCATTGTCATTATTTTATTTTCAAAAATTTTATCTTTTCTTCTTTTAGTAATATTTCTACTCCTTCTTGCATGTTTTTGTTTCCATTTTACTTGACCAATATATCCCATATCCATTGACACTGATTCATTACTTTATTTTTCCTTTTCCAGTTATTTCTATCAAACCTTTGTTTAAGTTCTTCCACTAACATTTTTTTTATTGATTAACTGGTTGACGTTCCATAAAACAGTTTTTATGTTTTGCCTGTGATTTCTAAAGATCCCATATTTAATGTGTGTTTTCTCCTATGTGTTGTATTACTGTCTTATCATTTCCCTTTCCTTGCACTGTTTATGCCCTGGGATTTATTTAAAATTTCATGTACCATTAGTACTTACAGTACGGATTCTTGTACCCTTCATTAGAAGACTGTTCCTGTCCTATCCTATTTACTATCATAGTAATAAATCCCATTTATTCTCATCTCCATCTACACTTAATTTAATTTATATCAACTTTAACTGTTTTTGTTAGTTCTGAAGGCAACTTTACTGTTTTATTTATTATTTTAGGTATTTTATTTTCTTATTTTATATCCACTGTGGATATATGTTGCACATTCTTCAATATTTTAGATTGCTGTTGTCTTCAGGATGTCAAACTCTCTTATTTTACTAAATGGAAGATTCGTGAATCAAATAGAGAAGGGCATAACCTTCTCCAAAACTAATTAGCTTAATTAATTAATTAGAACTGAAAACTGAAACTGAAAAGACTGGAGATAGAGGAATTGTTGAATGAATTGTTTTAACATCAAGAAGAATAACCATCAAAGTGTAAGAACTTGTGGAATAACATAAGACACATGAGGAAATGTCACATTGTAAAATTAAATTTTTCAGCCCAGAGAAGAATTGAATTATGATTCAATGCAGTGATACAAGAACTTAAAGGCACCCTAAAATGCCTCTGTGTTGCTGTAATTGAATTACTTTCAATGAAAAATTGATACATGTGGCAAAATGTTGTGTACTCAATCTTGATGACTGACTAATATGGTTATAAATAACACCCATGCCTTTGATTTTTCCCCACTACTTTACAATTTGTCCTAACAATGTTAGTAAAATTATACCAGAAGGAAATGTGTAAGCATGTTATAATTAACCCAGTACTAATTAAAGCTTTTCCAACTGAATCATATTTAATGTTTATTCTCTATCTATTTTTATGAGTGCATTGGTGCCTAGCTGCTGAGCTACTGTGTAGTCATTCATTCAGGTTTTGTATACTCACAATTAACTTCAGAAAAAGAATCTTTGCCTTCAGCATTACAGCCCAATGTGAGCCCCGGCCTCCAACACCAATCTTCCCCAAAGTCTTCTGTCCATTGTCATCTCAGTGTAACCCCACACATCCATTCTTCTGAAATCTTCTAGCACATCATCCAACCATCTTATCCTTGGTCGGCCCCTCTTTCTGCTTTTATAGACCTGCACTCTCAGAATTTTCGTTGCCATATGCTGATCATATCTGCTGATCACCATCTGCTCTAGGTGTATTCGTTCCTATCAACCATTGTATTTGTTGACCCTTTATGAATCTTATAATGTCTTCATGATTCAATAGCTACTCTATCTCCTGGTTATTTCTGATTCCCCATTCCTTATCTTGTTTAACCGAGCCATAAACACATCTTAAGATCTTTATTGCCAATCTTGGTTAGTGTGTACAGTTTCTTTGTAGACATGGACTTTTGATTCGAAGAAGAACCACTCTCACTCAATATTTAGTTTACCTCAAGAGTAGGAAAATAAAATTATCAAGTTTCGTCGATTTATTGTACAAACAAGGTAGACGAACAATTCTGATTTATCTCAAATTGGGAATGCAGATCTGTGTCATATCTGTGTCCTTTCGGATATGCCAATGGACATGAGTATTGATGAAAAAGGTGTAAACTCTGTGCCAGTCAGATTAACAGGACATAACAAACAAAGATGCATGATTATGATTTTGATTACAGCTGATGGATACAAGTAACCTCCATATGTGGTTCTAAAGAGAAAAACTTTGCCTAAAGAAAAGCTTGTTTTAGAATGGACTGATTAAGTTTGGAACCGAAGGCCTGGTGCTCTCATAAAGAAGAAAAGCTTGTTAGTTTTGGACAGCTTCAAACTGTATTTGACAGACCAAGTAAAAGCAAGGCTTCAAGAAACAAAAACATAGTTTTGGCAGTGGTTCCATGTGGATTAACATTAGTAATTCAGCCTTTAGACGTATCTGTTTAATAAACCTTTTAAGGTCAATTTTAGAAAACTTTATACACAATGGATGTGCGACGGTGACAATACATACACACCGTCAGGAAAATTGAAAAGACCTCCAGTTTCAGTCGTATTAGAATGGATCATAAATGCCTGGAAATCAGTAAAATGTGAAACACCTGTAAAAGTTTTAAGAAATGTGATACTTTGAACAAGCTGGATGGTAACGTAGACTGTGCTCTGTGGGATAACAGTACATAAGAAGAATCAGAAGATGAGAGTAATGCAATAATGTCTTCTTCAGAAACAGATGAGGAAAATCAATAAGAGCAAGTGTTATGTGACAGTGAAAAACTAAAAACATATCAAACTAAACAAAAACTATGACTTCTGTAAGTTTTCAGTTGTTTTAAATCTTATATGATTTTAATAATTCTGGGTAATCATTTATTTGTTTACAAATAAATACCCAATTTTCTACTAATAAATGGTAAATACATTTTTTCTATTATTTTGTATAAAACACTTTTTCTGCACAGTATATTTAATATTCAAACAATATATATTTTTCTATGTCCTAATAAATTTGTTTAAACTGCTTTTCATAAAAAAATACAGATGCGCTTTATACACAAATTACACTTTTTTCTGTGAAATATTTCCATAAAATTTTCATGAAATAATTCCATAATATTTCCATAACACAAGGATGCATTATACACACACAAATATGGTACTATATGGATTACTCCAAAACCTGGTACCTACTGCACAAATTGGTATTAAAAAAAATAAGTATATAAATTTCTATATATTTTAAACAAAACACATAACAAGCAAAACACGAACACATTTATATAGAATAAAAATGTGAATTATAATGAATTGAAACGTTCAACAATTTTTGGGACCTAGTGTTTCAACAGTTTACATGTCATACAAATCTAGATGTACAGTTTATGCAAATTAGTGAGTCACTAACAAACACAATGACTATCACCTATCACAGTGTTTTTGTGAACCATTTGTAATTCAAATTATGTGTATGTTCGCTGACTTTATGGTGCCTTATATAACTTTTTTGTAACTTGTTCTTGTATGCCTAATAAGTAAAACCTACGGCTATGAATTGTATTTATTGATTCAATGTTGTGAACTGATTACAGATGCTTAGTATGTACACATACTAATAAGCTTGTATGTTAAACAAGAATAGTTAAATGGCATTGTTTTTTTTAATTATCGGATGATTTATACATCAAAAAGTAATAGATTAGTACTTAAGTAATCGAGTAGTAATAGCATTTAAATTAAAACCAAGATCTATATATAAAAATTGGGCTGTATTTTAGACATTAAATATATCTCTCACTTCATTAGCAAACTGATTGCATGGGAAAGCAAGTATCCTAAGACCTCTTTCCTTGAACTTGTCATCTAATTCAACTAACTCTTTGTAGTTTGTTGCTGTCAGTCCACAAAGTGATGCAACATTAACAATAATTAGTGGGTGGCCTCTGGAAAATAAAAATAAAATTTGTCAGTAATATTCTTACTTTTATTATATATGAAATATCACACACACACACACACACACACACACACACACACACACACACACACACACACACACACACACACACGCACGCACGCACGCACGCACGCACGCACGCACGCACGCACGCACACACACACACACACACACACACACACACACACACACACACTGCAAAGGATCAGTTAATTGATTAAAATGTCGACTGAGGTATCTGCAAAAATGAAATATAAATAATACATATTTCACGATCACACTATATTATATATTTCATGATATATTTTAACATGTGCATATCTATCTATCTACCTATCTATATACGGTTATGACGGTTGCAAGGATCGTCATATTGTACGGTAGAAACAGACCAACTGACACCAATGAAGTCACTAATTACAAACTTTAATTAGACACATAAAACAGTTAGAAATCAACAAAGGCACTCTTGTACAATAATTCAAGTTAATTTTACCACCACACAACAATAAATGTCACCTTCTTATAGTTATGCACTAATTAACACAAAAATCACTTTCCACTAAATTGTAAGAATCACTTCACTCTGTGCTAGTAATATCACCAGGTGTAAATGAACTCTGATGCTTCAAAATCCACTATTTATACTTTGGTCGCCTAGCAGTAGTGACACAGCAGGCCTGGATGCCAGTAGAGTAGTCCACAAATGAGCATCTTAAATTATCTCGAACATTACATAATTCTGCCAAGCAAAATATCTCCAAATGGCATCATGAGTTGCAGCATGTTAAGAGTCACAAAGGCACTTTTGTTACTTTTCAGCTGAATTAGCAGTGCCCCCCTCCTTAAACCTGTTCATTGGTAATTGGCAAACTGCCTCTGCAGTAATATTTTTCCAGGCGGTCTAGGCTGTCCTTGATGTATCTTATAAACATTACTGATTCTATCAAATATATTGGAACTTACCGTCTGCGGCTTTCCAGAAACAGCATCTTTATAAATTTACATGTTTCGGGACCCTTGTCCCATCATCAGAATTTAAAAAGTAATTGTGTATCGTTTAAATATGATACACTTGTCAAACACTTAAAATATTAAAATCTAATATAAAATAACTTAATATAACATATTATAATATTTACAACGAGTACGAAGGTTACCGATGTACATCGGATGAAAACCGACCGCGCACTAAACTATGTCTCGCTCCCACCACGACAGTAGCGCAAGGCAGTGTTGTACAATACATTTGATTTGAAGACCAATTTATCATTTAAAACATGCGGCTTGGTACCAATATTATTGTGTGATTTATAAATTTCGTATTCTTCAAGAGCGTTCAAATATCGCCCTTTCTTACATATGTGAAGGGGTTTAAAATTAGTTTTAAAATTTGTGTAGCTGTGATTTTCGGAAATGAGGTGTTCTGCAAATTTTGACTTGACACTGTCCAAACTGTGAAAATGTGTAGGCGGCCTATGTTCTAAAAATCTTTTTAAAAAACCACGTCCTGTCTGGCCCACATAAAAAGCGTCGCAATCGTCACATATTAATTTGTACAGTGTTTGTTTGGACAGTGTCAAGTCAAAATTTGCAGAACACCTCATTTCCGAAAATCACAGCTACACAAATTTTAAAACTAATTTGAAACCCCTTCACATATGTAAGAAAGGGCGATATTTGAACGCTCTTGAAGAATACGAAATTTATAAATCACACAATAATATTGGTACCAAGCCGCATGTTTTAAATGATAAATTGGTCTTCAAATCAAATGTATTGTACAACACTGCCTTGCGCTACTGTCGTGGTGGGAGCGAGACATAGTTTAGTGCGCGGTCGGTTTTCATCCGATGTACATCGGTAACCTTCGTACTCGTTGTAAATATTATAATATGTTATATTAAGTTATTTTATATTAGATTTTAATATTTTAAGTGTTTGACAAGTGTATCATATTTAAACGATACACAATTACTTTTTAAATTCTGATGATGGGACAAGGGTCCCGAAACATGTAAATTTATAAAGACGCTGTTTCTGGAAAGCCGCAGACGGTAAGTTCCAATATATTTGATTGAACAACACGTGGCTTGGTACTAAACATTTGGGATTTATTCCTTTTAAACATTACTGATTCTCTTTTTAACAGTGTAAGGGCCTCCCCAGTTAGTTTTAAGTTTCAGAGAGTGACCATGACAGCGCTTTGGGTTTTACAATGAAACCTGGTCGCCTTCTTTGAAATCCACACTATTGCTGTGAATGTCATACCATGTTTTTATTTTGTCACTGGATATCTTCAGCTGTCCTCTTATGAAACGATTCATTTCTCACAGTTGGTTCTCTAATTGTGCAGAATAATTCTGTGGCTCTTGGAAATGAGTCTTGGGTGATTTGAACATAAAGTCCCTAGGAAGACAAACATCTCGCCCAAACACTAGTTTTGTGGAATCATGCTGGTTGTGTCATGTACTAATGACCTATATGGCATTAGGAATAAAAGTGTACTGTTCCCAGTTGTCTGGTTCTCATCAACAACCTTTGACAGAGGCTGCTCGAGTGTTCTATTAAACCTCTCAACCATTCCATCAGACTGTGATCTGGGTGTTTCGAATACCAAGTATACAAAATAATTCTTTAAAAACTCCCAGCTCACAATTCCTCTCTTGACTGGTATTTTCCTAGGGACTGCATAACAACAACAGAAGCCGTGAACTAATGGTATTGCCACAGTGGTCACCTCCTGATTTAGAATTGCATAAGCTTCTCCCCACTTGGTAAAATAGTCACCTATAAACATGATGTACCGGTTCCCATCATCAGCAACTGGGAAAGGTCAAGGAATGTTTATGGCAATTCTCTTGAATAGCAGTAATTATTTTATTGGCACCAAGATAACCACCAGATGCTCCATCATGCATGTCCTTCCAAACAGAGTGCACTTACCTCTGGGAACTATCAGCTGCACGATCATGTCTCATCCATCTACACTTTCCCCAAGACCTTTTCAGCAATCTGTTCTGAAAGTTTAGAGATTCCCACTATGCCCAATAGCTCTTCAGAACTTCACAAACATGGGAGGACCATCTTGCCAATCACAGTGGTGACAACCCTCCTCTTTTGCCATCGAGACTGGTCTTGCTGGAAATCTTATGTTGTCCAACCACCTGCCAAGAAATCTATTATGATGGTTTGAACTTGTTCATTCGCATTCTGTTCTTCCTTTCTGCGACAATGTCAGAAATCTTCCAAGCATGGTCTTTGAGATAAACCATCTGCATTTCCATGCAGACACCCCCAACGATGTACCTTGAAGTTGTATTCTTGCAAACGTTCAAGCCACCTTGCTAACCGCCCTTCCAAAATTTTAAACCTCAAGAGCCATGCAAGTGTGGCATGGTTGGTACACAGTGAAAACTCCTTCCCATACAGATATTTATCTGTATCAAGAGTATCACAAATGAAAGCAATACTGGACTAGGTGCACTTTTGTCTCAAGTGGAAAACGGTGAAGAATGAGTGAGTAATATGGCATGTGTACTATGTATGTAATCTGAACTACATGTACAAAAAAAAATTATTGTTAAGGAGAAAGAATATCTTGCATAAGGACAGTTTATATTTTAATATATACTAAATTGAGTGTGGAATGGTTCTATCATGTTTTTTATTATTACCGACTCAGTTTTCTGGCTAATTTATTAAAAGATTCCAAAATATGAAGAATTAAAATACTGTTACTACTGTGTTCATTTTGTAGACTTATCTAATACTTCAACTCCATCGGTTGAGTTTTTCAAGTCACGTAATAGTAGCAAACGTAAAACCCATAAGTGAAATGTATTTCCCTATCTCGCCCATTGTTTCATCCGACTGTGGAACCAAGAATAGGTAGTTTACAAGGTAAGTTTTCGATACTAACAACTCTTAGTATATTTCTACCAAGGTTTTTGTAAATTATGGAAATACTGTTGTATTTTTAATAAAAAGGAAAAGTTAAATTTTACTATTACTTTATGATAACTGCAATAATTTGGTTTCTGCTGGCAACTGATTACTTTTGTTAGATTATGCATTAAGAAAATCTTGCCCCCCCTAATTTTCACAGAAATTGGTTTCAGTAATCTAGCAATTATTCGCATGTATCTACAATTTGCACAGTCTTAAAACAAATGTTCAACTCAATAATTGTAACTGATTTTTAACATTTAGCACTTCACCACAGTGTTTTATTACTTTGTAATTATTTTATTATTGAAGTAATTAAAAAATAATTAATTTACTCTTTTATTTATACGCTGATTTGCATAATCGCTAGTCTATGTACAGGAAAAATAATGTCCTACCTGTTGGTATAATTAGTTTTTGAATTGCCCTGTCAGTTTTCCTCATTTCATGTTAAACATACAGTTTTGCAAGTGTCAAATTTCCTGTCAGTGCAGGTTTCATGCACATATATGAATACACTGTATACACTGCCACAGCTCCAGTTCATCCCTCATAACATTAAATCAGGTGACACACACACTTGCTCAAGCTGCTGTTTAAGTTTCTCAGGGTTGCTCAGTTTTTTATACTGTTTTTATTGACATAAATTTACATATTCTTATTTATCCATTATCCATACAATTTTGTACTATTGCAATACACACACACATACACAATTTCATTATTATATTTACTATAAATGTTTTTGTAATAATATAATTATTTTCTTGGATTTTGTTCTCCATGGCGTGTCCGTTACTTAACTAAATATAATTATTTCACTTCGACTCGGAACACAAAATTTTTATGGGTAAAAACGTAAAAGTTTTACCTTACAACCTGAACTGGTTTTCATTTTTAAAAAGCTTCTTCAGAGGTTCAGAAGAAGCTTTTTAAAAGTGATAACCGGTTCAGGTTGTAAGGTAAAACGTTTACGTTTTTACCCATAAAAAGTTTTGTGTTCCGAGTCGAAGTGAAATAATTATATTTAATATAATTACGATAAAACAAGAATTTTATATTTATTTATTTATTTGTTCTCCTGGTTTTCTGTTAAAGTAAAACTCCTGTTGTAAATTATATAACATAGAAGCATTTTACAAAATTTAGTAAGACACAATATTATATTAACCTCTTTAAGTTATCATTTATAAATATAATGTTCCTAAATTAAGTAACAATCAGTAAATTTTACATGCTATTTAAACCTACTTGTATTTTTCCAGTGATATATCTTCCCCTTGAATTGTCTTTGCATGGAAATCATACACAGTATTTGCTGCTTTCCAATCATCATTGGCCATTTCTAAGAACAGAGTTACATATTCCTTTATTAAATTTATGTACTTTCAGGAACAACATTTCTGCATGACAAAAAATTTATAATTTGGCATATATGGATCATCTGTGTTGTGACAGTACAAAAGGGGGACATAATTATTTCAGGCACTTTCACTTGTGAAAAACTTACTTTTTGTTATTTCCTCAAACGTCGTTTCGGAGTGGTTTTCTCCTTCCTCAGTGAGGTTTAAATGCGGAATGCCTAAGTTTTTCATAAGTGAAAGTGCCTTAAATATTAATTGTTAAAGTGCTGTGAAAGAAGTGATGAACATTCAAAATAATATAATTATTTCATATGGTGTAATAATCAGATCTGGGTAAAACTAAATAAAATATGACTTTCGAGATTGGAATGGAATGAATCAGACCGTGTGACATAGTCATTGACGTCACAGAATATATAAACCTAACCATATATGGGCACGAATTTTTAGCAATTCAATTGACATCACAAGATGAACACGTGTTTTTAATATGGAAACGAAATCCTAGCTTGGATGATGTTCTAGAACATTTCGATATGACATCGACAGCAAGGAGTGGGTACCACGTGACCAGCCTTTATATAGTACAAACACGAGTCGCCATCTTACTGTTCGATCAACATCTCCGAGACGTGCGGATGTTTAACCCAACTCCACGGACAAGGTCGGTTTAGGCCAACAAACGGGTAAAAAATGTATTTAAAACCAGCATAAGTGAACCCCTACAAGTATAAAAGCAAGTATCAAACTTAATAATCCTGTTCGAACAAAATATTCAACCCGTATGGATGTGTTAACCCAAGTCCACGGACAAAACCAATTAAGGCTGTTAAACAGTAAAACATGTATATAGAACAGTGTGAAATAAGTTACTTCAAGTATCAAAAGTAATCGTCCAAATTTAGCTAACAGTTAACAGTTTAGTGAGTGTTGAAAAAGGTGAACTACAAGAGCGATATAACATGACCAAAGGTACAGAGAACAAAAATAATAATTGAGTGTAACTAATGATAAAACAGCATATAAGAAAAGTATTCTCAATATTAACTATGACAATGAGGAACCATGACTTACGAAGAAATAATATCCAGAAGGGAAGATCAAGTGACAGACAAACATGTAAATAACAATAAATTAATAGAGTTAAAATGTACAAATGTTAAACGTAGTTAATAAGTAAAAGACATTTGTTAGGTCACAAGCAATAGAGTAAAACTATGAGGTGGTATGTGTACCTCAGACAGTTATTTTGTAGTATTGAATCACCGACGGTGAATGATATAATTTTTACATACATAATATTATCAAATTATGATTACCAAAGTTATGTTGTGTAATGGTGATAGAAAGTGAGAAAAACTGTGATTAACGATAAAAAGAAAAAAAAAGTGTCTAGTGTATCAACCCAACTATAATGAACATCGTGGAAACATATAATTTATATGAGAATACTATATAGCTCGTGTGATATGAACAAACAAAGTGTAAATAACTAAAAAGAGAGGAATCTTACACGAACTCACAATATCTTCTAGTGACGAAGATAAAATAAAATACAAGGGAATAATATTACTTATAAAATGTAAAATCGAACCTGAGACCCAAAAATATGATCCAAGACTTTAACTTAATAAATTAGAGTTTTGGGTAAAAAAGAATTATTGTTGGAAAAAATTGAAAAGAACCAGGAGAACATATTAAGTTTACTACTGAATGTATATTAAAATTAATGACTGATGAAGGATGAATAATCCAGAAAAACCTAGAAGAATACTAGTTTAATTCAAGTTCAAAAGAAAATCTGATGTACTGAAGTAAAAAATCAAGAAGGAAGTTCTCAAGAAAACTACAGATTGGTGAGATCATTCCAATAGACTAAGCCAGATATTTTAACAAACATTATCACGTTTTAAAAAGAGAGTCACAGTGAACAATTATAAAACAAACAATATAAACAATTTAATAATTAATTTTATTAGTAAACTTTAATTATTAGTATTAAGAGTTCAGTTTTAGTTATCTTTTTGTATGATCCAAAGGACCTACTACCACTATTCAACATACATTAACAACATACAGTACAATCACAAAACACTCATTATAAATAATATGTTTTATGTTATGTTATGACTTGAACAATACTTTAACATGAATTTTATTTTAACCCTGAGATTATAAGAGTTGTCATGTTCTACTATTGAATGAATTACCAATAAATGAAGAGACATTGAATGTCAACACGATTAAAAAAATGTCAGAGGAATAATAAATTTATTTGAATTTCAGAAGAAAAAAATATAAGAAAAGGAGTTATTTATTTTATTTTAACAATAATAAGGTAATTAACCAAACCAAATTAAATTATATTTATATTATTTTACATCACAAATTGACACCAGCAACTTTGGGAAAATAAAAACACATACACGACAAATCCCGTCTACTTACAGCGATAATTCCACATGTGGATTAATGTATCCAGATAAGTACTTAAATCGACCAGACAGCTAGCAACAACCATATACCCAGTATTAAACAATAAATTCAGAATGCAACGAGAGCTCGAAACTAAAAGGGGATTTTACGAGAGTGAGTGAGAGCGTGAAAGAAGTACTGGTTTGCTTTTATAGATTTAAGGAATGTAATCTTGTCTAGTTAATGATCATGGATGTTCCATGTTGGATGATTTAATAATCACCTTATATATCAGGGTAAAGCCCGTTGGAATTTCAAAGAAAAAATGAAAATAAAAGGTAATTTCTGTTTCACAATGAACACGCGTTATTTGTAATTATTGCACTGTAACCTTAATCTATTTCCAAAAAGTGTTAAAATAGTCGAGCGTTTTTTTTCAAGGGGCAGAGTGTCACGGTTTACATATTAACCTAAATATATGTTGGCGATCCTGAAAGTGCTATTGAAAAAAGGTGAGTTGGTAAGAAAGATCGCAAGGTAGGTAAAATTCTGGCAGTTATTTATTAAATTTGTTTATACCTTTACAGTGTGTGTGTGTGTGTGTGTGTGTGTGTTTTAGAACATGTTTATCATGTGAAACATGTAAAACTGATACACAAAAAATTAAGTAGAACTAATTATTTTGTATTAATTTTCCTGTATAAACTTAACACTATATTTTCTCTTAAGTGCTTATTTAATTAAATAATTGAAACTTTTGACTTGGGTGGTGATAAATGACAAACACATTATTCATGACAATAAACAGACACAGATGCACAAATGGACATGAATGAGCACGTGCATCACGTCCATGCCTACGCACACATGCATACACATACAAATAGTTAAAATATTGGACCAATCTATTCCAATATATCTTTAAATTATAGAAGTCTTAAGGTTCGGGCAGACAGAACGCGGTCTGTCACGGCAGACAATGATCGCGTGATCTGGCTATGCCACACAGGATATGACAACTCTTAAGTGGTCTAGTGCCAGTGCAGTGTGTTCCTCTCTTGTGAAGAGATCGATTCTGCCCCATTCCATCTGCTCGAGTTTTCTCAAGTTAATAAATTCTCAAAGCATGTCTAGTGATGAGGAGACACTGCTTTTTCTGTTTGCACTAAGCAACAGAACTAAGGTGCTGGGTTCACGATATCAACAAAAAGAGAGAACGCTTTGGTGAATACCACCGCCTTTGCCGAGAATACCACATGAAAAGCGAATAACAAAAAATATTTCCAAACATACTTGGTAATTCATACCAAAATTAATTTTCTTTCATCCAAATGAATATTTCCGTTTATCATATACAGCCACTCGTTTCTGGTAATTTTAACACTTGTCAACTGAAAGGAATATAATTAAACTTATCTCATCATGTAATGATATTTGCCTTGGTGTTCATTAAGTTTTACTTGCTTTAATACTTATATTAGGGATACAACAAGGATTTTTTTCTAAGGGAGGGTTTCTGGTGAGGTTTTAGTTTTTTGTGAATAAACCTACAAAAATTAAAACGAAAAGAACTCCTTACTTGCTATTTCCTTTGTGTAATCAAGAAGGTAAGTGCAGAAACATAAGGATTGCATTAATAGACATTTAACAAACTTATGAAACAATAAAGATGACATCTTACATTACAATATAAATAATATACATGATACTAGAAAGCTGGCACCATTTTTTTCATCTTCTGCAGATGATAGTGTTAGAGGTTTTATAATTTTTTTTTTTTAACTTATCCTTAATGAGCATCTGGAAATATTTAGAGCAAATGGAATTAAACCAGTCTATTCATTTTGCCACAGAAATTAACCAAAGATTTTCATAAAATGGACACTACAGGATCTCAAAATATACATTTCAAAACCACAGTACAGGCTGTGCAAAAACATTGTTGCCTGCAAATTTTGTTGATGGTAGTATATAAATCAGTTTACCAGTTGAGGGTATAGAGCACTTGTATTGGTGTTTAGAATGGTGCATTCTATCTTAGGCGTATGTATGTACGGAAAAATGGACAAATTTATAAGTTTACTTGTCGATTTGTTTTCAAAATAGTAATAAAGCACTGAATAAAAAAAAACTCAACAAATTTATTGACTTTAATCAACCATGTACAACAATAGGCACATCTGTAAAAGATTTGAATACCATACAAAAAACGTTTTAACATAGAAAGTTTTAAAATGCTCTAGAATAAATTACTGTTCTACAACTGTCATAAACTGAGTTAGATATCCTGTGGGGTGAATAAACATTCAAAGGCTGCATCTTTCCTGCCTGCTAAGAAGACAACCTCAAAAACTAAGATAAAAATTTGAACCACTCCTCAACCACCAGACGACTAACAATGTTTATATTAAGTGACCTCGTACTTGCAGGCAGCTACAGCAGTACCACAGTTACAAGTGGCTCATACTCACATACCTAATAAGCCTACATTTTTTCTCAGCTTCTGACATTTCCTTTTCCTGTATCCCTCTGGGAGGGGGTTTTAACCCTAAAACACCTCACTTCGCTGCTGACTTCTATTAATTATTTTTAACACACTATTTCTTATCGAAATCATATTCTGGACAATCAACCAGAGAATGTCCTGAGATATGACAACCAGAGGTTGTTTAAGACCTGAAGATGTCAGACGAAAAGCTTAGTCGAACAATAAAAATTATAGCAGTTAGCAAAATCATAAAAAGAAAAAAAAAAATCAACCAGAGAGTAGAGTGGAAGCAGATTTTATCAAATGTGTCCTTGCATGTTTCTAATTCTACTATTAGCTTACAATCTGTCGCCTGAATAATCACTGGTGTATGGCGCATAAACATTTTGGTGAAGCTGAGAAGGAACCAAGTATTTCTGTTTTAAAATCTAGTGGAAAATCACTTTTAAAGTGAAATATAAATATGATTAACTATTTTTTTATTATTATTATTTATGGTTACACTTTCACTAACTGTTACTCTTCAGTTTTAATTTGTTCTATAACTGTCTCTTCTATAACAACTGACTTATTGACACTGATTCTTCCAAATTTGAGACAGATTTTTCCATTACAGGTAATTTTATCTTTTCTCCCACTCGAATCACCATATTATTTACCCAAATCATTTTTTAGGAGTACCATTTCTGGAATGGTTCTGTATCTGTCACTGCTGTTAGGTGAATGCTTTAATATCTTCTGCATTACATTTATATTCCTCTATTTCCAGATGACATTCTGCTTTCTGATGTCCCTTGATTTAATCAACAGTGCTCTCTGTCACCAACAGTGCTTTCTGCCACACATCTTTCTTTTGTTGTTTTTCTGCTTCTGCAGTTTCCTTCTCTTCTTGCTTATATTCTTCTTTTGTCACAGCTTGAAAGCTTCCAATATAGATATCTGTCTGATATTCACTTTTTTTTTAAATCACTTCCCTATGTCAAAGTATTCGCAATAAAATTTTGGATCTTTTCCTTTTAGTGGCAGCATGCAGTGAGCAATTACTCAATGTAGCAATCACCAGTGGCAATGAATTTTACAACCACTTCATGGCGACAGCACACTCTGTACAGTGGAATGGTCAACGTACTATGTTCTGTATGCCACAGTCGCAAGTCTAGTATCATGAATTTCCTACGGTAAACACCGTGAATTCCAGACAAAGATTCATGTGGGCTAAGTGGAAAAAATGTAAAAAGCATGTGGGCTAAGGCCAAAATGAGAAACAAAAGGCAATGGGGTACTTCCCAACTGATGTTGGATTCTTACACTACACGGCTGAATTTATGTGGCAGCAAAGGTATTGAGATACTGATAATTTTGAAACAAAAATATTGATAAATTTATGCCTCCCAATTAACCAATATTATGTTACTTGCAGCTGTAATAAATTATGAAACTTATAGTTGTAGTTATAAATGAAATTTGTAATTATAATTAATTTGTAGTTGATAGTGATGTAGAAAATTGATTGTAAATAAAACGTAATCTAAAATAAATTGTAACTAGAATGTAAATTACAAGTAAAATGAAAATTAAAAAAAAATAGTAAATAAAATGTATAATATAAAAATATGATAGATAAATTATGAAAATAAAAAATTTCATTTAAATTGTTGCTGGTGATCATCACGTGTGGAGGGAACAAATGTGTGATGTATACATTGAGTGGCTGATGATTGCTATATAGAGTAATTGCATACTACATGCTGCCACAAAATGGAAAAGATCCATTTTTATGATATGGCCTCTCTCTGATTTCTACTGTGAAAGATCTATATGGCACTTTTGAACATCGTTGCTCTGAGGATTGCGTGGACCATGAATTAAGCAGTAGAATAAGTTATTGAATCCCAGAGAAATCAATATTTACTGCATTAATACTGTTATGTAATACGGAACGTTCTAAAAGTATCTCAGCTTGCCCAGCAGAGCCCAGCTGTAATGTGTGTGCGTACATACTGCTGCTACTTTGAGATGAAAGACAATTACGTGACATTACCACGCGTCAACAACCGAGGCTGTGTGTTCAAGGCCAGACATGACACTATTTCTAGTGGTTTCGAGAGCGCCCATAAGAGGCAATTGTTTAACACAGTGGTGTTTATCAAGTGGTGTGTTAGTGAAAAGTGATTATAGTGTGGAATTCCTTATAGTTGACATTGTTATTTGTGCGGACAGATTAACATGAATTATTGTAAGAGTATAATCTTGTTGAATAACTTGTTGATTTCAACTGTTAATTGAGATAATTAAAGCTGGTTTTTAGTGACATAATTCGTGTCTTGTATTTTGTTTTCTACTGTACCATACGACAATATACTATGTGAGGTTTATTCCACTTTTACAAAATCTCAATACATAAATATATAAGAACATAAATTTTATTTCCACCTACCTGCAAAGATTCTTTTATCTGGGTCCAGAAATCCAATTCACACGAACGTCAGACGCAAACCTGTGTTACGGGTTTTTGTAATAATTAACTCTACTCATTCTTTGAAGAGAATTAATATTTTTATTTTCGAAAATGCATTTAAATTCCAATAAATTTTCTCACATTGCTTTTAAATTTTCATACCTCTTGTTCGTACAGCTTATATTGGCATACTTAAATTACTTAAATTAGATTACTTATGCCTATGAAGGTTGCCCAGCCTGCATTACACACCCACTCACATACATTATTTAAAAAAACTTAACATTTTAAACACAAAATACCCTTAACATTTTGTAATAAAACACCCATCCCTGCCGGCACGCGGTTTTAGTTCGAACTATTAATTTCGCATTTTTTGTATTTAGTTATGTCCGAAATAGACTTTGGCATTTTCTGGTCTAGTACTCACTCCACGGTCACATTATGGTTAGTTTATAAATCACTTTTTACTGGTAAATTACAACAACTTTTAAATAGTCGCCCCGTGGGGTTGTACCGGCTGGTACGGTCTATGTCCGACTGCGCAGAACGGCTTAGCAGGCGCCGCTAACTTGAGTGCGTCTTTGGTTGTGGAAACCAATGCCTTGTAGTTGTTCGTCGTAGTTTCGTCCTATTCAATCCATGTAAGTTTTTGTGTGCAGATCACATACGATATTTGCTAGGCCCTGGCTGACGTCACGAGATGGGTGGACCTTGAAGTTATACATCTGTCACCTTAGTAAAGGAGGTGAACAGAAAATGTTCACTTGGCCATCTTTGCGGTTCCCTACCGCGTGGGTCCGCGCCTGGTTGTGCAATGCGTATGGGCGCGCTGTCACACTCTTACAAAATTCGTGGAAATGAAGGCTGGGTGAATTCTTGGTTACCGATTGCACAATGTGATATTGCGTCGCCTTTGTTAAAAACTGTTCTTACAACACGTGGTCTGGTCACCGTTGAAATTAGACTTCACAAATATTTTTATAAATCCCCGAAAAATGCAATAAAATAAAATAACCCATAATTTTGGCCCGTTACAATACCCCCTCAATGAGAGGTCTTCTGTCAAAACAGAAGAAATCTCATTGCTAAAACCCCTAAGAGGATCGGTGAGGAACTGGTGCCAATAACCCCCTTTTGTTCTTACACTTCATGGGTAAACGACCCCCCTGGCTCGGCGACTATGGACGCATCTGAACGAGATCACTGGACGTCTCTGTAAGAGATCCCAACACCGAAAAATCGACCAGATACGCACCACAGCGCACCTCACCTTCTATCATGCTACCCCAAAAATCCAACTCCCTGGCTTAGATCATGCCAGATCCTCAACCGATATGTTTCCCCTTTTTCTGCAAACTGGGCTGCCTTTAGCAGATACTGGGCTCACACACACACCTATTCTACATATTGTAGAATTAAAATATTCTTCAAAAATTAATTAAGCGAAAATCATTAGCTGTTTTCCTTGAAAATCAAAACACAAATTTTGTATCTATACTGAATAATTCTCTTCATTAGCTTTTTGTTATTAATAATAAACCAATTGAACATTTCTTAAACATAGGAACATCCTTAACCTAACATGTGATTACACCGAGAGTCTAACCATACACTTCAATAAAATAATTCAATAATAATAAACACGATTAGTACACAAACAATAAAATAATCAGAGTTCCAAGCTATCAATTAAATGGCAGGCGGGAAATCAAGATTTTTTTTTTTTTCAAAAAACATTTTCAAACAAAAATTTTTAATTCAACAAATTTAAATTTCTTAAAATATTTTCTTTTCATATTGGAATTTATTTAAAATTTGTTCAAATCAATTCAAAGCAAAATTGGCTTTACTTCCTTGCTAAACATGCCTAGTATATGACCTCACCCATCAGCTGATCAAAACTGGGTCAAGTCAAGAACCTTGACCTACATACGTTACACACAAGTTACATCTGAAAACACATTAAACATCTGTAAAATTCTATCTTGAAACACAAAAATATAATAAAATAAAACATTTAAAAGAACAAAATATTATTATAAATAACACTCAAATCGATATTTAAATTATTCAAAATACACTTTATAGCTTTACATTATTTTCAAATTCTATCAAAATTTTGTCACTGGTTTCAATCAAATTTTATATTTTTATTATAAATCTCTTTCTTTATTATTCTCATTTTCTCTTACTTTGGGTGATCTAATTATTTATACCAACTTCTTTGACTCTAATACTCACTAACAACTGTAACTAATATGACACCCATCTCTATTAAAACATCTATCAAACAATCTCTAAACCCAACTTACCGTTAATCTCAATCTACATCATTCTCTCGATATATATATACAAAAATAATCTCTAACCCTTTGTACTCAGGATAAGTGTTCCCCCCCCCCAAAAAGCTCATTCCCTTAAGTTGGTTCCTGGATTCTACCTAAGGTAACCCTTTCCGGCGCCAAACGGTCCCTTCCCGTCCCAACCCTTTTGTTGCGGACTCCCACATTACACTATCCCCTCTTACAAAATTGCCATCCCCAAATCTCATCCTTATAACCTCACTTCAACTATAACAAAATAACATCATCATAAACATCAATATATCACTCATTACTCTACATATATTCCCCATATCTACTGTGTCAACATCAATACTTCTCAAATTCTATTACATTACCTCACAACAACATTACATTACTTCAAAACAATATTATTCTCTCTAGTACCATTTTAACTTTAACTTGGACTTGGAATGATCTATATGTCCCAACAAAATATTCGTCACCCAAAATCTATCTTTTATTAAATCTAACAATTCATTTAAAATCTTACTACATTAAATTACTTTTCTCATTATTTGAAACAAGATCTTTAGCACATTAAAACATTATACTTGACATTAAATACCTTGAACATCAATAAACAAATTAACAGTGACATTTTACTACAGATCAGCTGATATTCCTAACAAAGTGAAAACACATTTCAAAATTGTGCAACTTACATGAAATACATATGATTATCAATCCTTACTTCTACCATACTACACCTTATAAAGAATTCTTACTTGGGGTGGTTAAACAAGTAATAAATTAATAATTAAAAAATCACTTACTGCCAAAATGTTTCAATTTCCCGGGCGCCACCTCATATCTACAAGGATGTGGATATAAAGGATTCATTTGCCAAACACACAACAACAATATTATGTCTAATGCTTATTAAATTAATTAAGTTGTAGCAAATTACAAATATAACACTCTGTATGGATATTTCCTTAAGTAGAATCACTTCTCTTATCTTAACAATGAGTATCTCTGAAATCGCGATTAATTAACACTTATAATTGTAAATTATAATCTACAATTGTATTTGGCAAATTTAGATTACTGTTTAGATATGATTTTTTAAGAATTTACTAATTGACGTTTTATTTCGCTTCAGTCGAATGCAGAGCACTGAGAGGCAGTTCTCAAGGTTAATTAATTATTAGTGTGAGTTCTTTGACTTGAATGAATTGAGTTTATTGACTTAACTCTAAAGTACCATTAGTTTGAGAGCATTGATTATTCGTAGTTCATACTCTCGGTGACATCATGTGGTCCTCTGTATTTAGTAGTTGCTGGTCTCCATAGTCGTTGTAGATTATGTATCCTTTCGCGGTCACTGCACCTCACGATCACTGTTTAATTATTGAAGAATTCTCGAACTGTTCACTTTTCACGGCACTCGTATTGTGTTGAATATGAGTGTCCTTAATTGATGTTGGTAAAGTTCATGTATAATGTTTTTTAAAGTAGTTGTTTAGATTGCTGATTTTATGTCTAATGTCTCTGTTGTAGAATATGCACTGAGTCTCTCTGTTGATGTGTTCTGTATTATATAAAAGCTGCTGTAATGTTTATAGTTTCTTGTGAATTATTTGTAATTGTAGAATGTCTGTTAATTGAATTTGTCTTCACTTAGTATTGTACTGTGTATCCGTATTCTCCGACACTTTGTTTAAATTACGGTGAAGTTAATTAATTGTAAAGTCTGTTTTAAATGTTGACTTCGCGTGATATTACTTTATACTAATAGTCTGTCGAACGCGATTAACTGTTCAACTCTCTTGCTATGAGTTTAGAATTTAGTGAGAATTATAACAACGAGTTTCGTACGATTTGTCGTATTCACTTCATTGTTCACTTTGAGAAATTGAATGTTCGCACTGAAGTAACCGTTCTCAAGACTCTAGATATGCGCACTTCTGAAATTGTGTCGAACGCTTGTAGTTGTTCACGCTTATGTAATGAATCGATGACTAAACATTGTTACCGAGTTAAGATGACTCGTGGTGATCACTTTGTAGATGAGTACTAGACTGCCGTTTTTCTGTTCTGAGATCTACCAAGTAAACTCTCCTCCCGCCTACCTCTGCTGAATCTTCCATCTGCTTGGATACTCTTATTGGTTCTTTAGCCAGTGTGACAAATTGTATATTCGTCATTGGTTTTCGAGTATCTCTGCTTTACACGTGATTCTCTTGTCGAACTACCATTCGTCCTGATTGTTCCTACAGCCGTTTTCTCTATTTACTAGGAATCTCATTCAATCACTCCAGAATTCGTGAGTTTCACTTTCCCCTTGTACATCAGGCGACATTTCTTTGTCTCTCGTGGCCGTCTCCTAGTGTCCAATTTCTGTTACGCTTTGACATAGATACAATACTGGTATTGTTCGATCTGCTGCACCATTGTTTATCTTCAAGTTGCACTCTGGCTTTGTTTTGAGTCTGGAACGAATCTTCCTTTGTAATCACGACTTTCGTCAAATTTCTACGTTGCAATTGTTCTGGCATCTAATGTTGTACCGTATCGAATTGACAAACTCTTTGCTTTCAGTCTGTGTCAAAGTTTTTTAAAAAGGGTAGATTGGTTTATTGGGGGTTATGCCTTTCTTCACTCAGAGCAGCTGCCTGATGCGAAATACAACGTCTCACATACATCTAGTAAGTGTCACTCTTTTTGTCAAACAATTAACTTTACAGCCGTAACACATCAAGCTGTCTGTAGGTTACAATGCCAAAAGGACAGTCTTACAAACTTTCCCTTCACACACCCTCACATACTTCTTTGTCAAATATAACTGCTAGTACACATTATTTTTAGCTATTATTTACTACTTGTAAAATTTTATAAATATTTTCAAAAATACACGTTACATTGTCCTTAAATTTTTTATTAATTGATGGCGTGTAACAAAATCAAATAATAAAATTTGTGCCCTTTTTTTAATTAATTATGTAAATTTTAATTAATTAAGTATAAATATCTAATGAGTTACATTTATTGCTAGTGATGTAATCCCTTTAACGGGTTCGAGTACGTTCAACTTGGTTTGTTTACGTTCGAAACTGTCTACAGTGTACCCTTGTGTCTGGGCTGAGATTTATGACCTCTCCCATTCATCCCCTGTCACTCTCTCATTCACACCTTGTTACTTGGCAAAGGGTCCTACTAGCGGTTTCACTTTTTCTGTTTGCTATTCTAATCTATACAATTGTTTACAATCCTACGCACTACCATCCATTCAGACCACTTATCTTCCTAACATATCATAATATAGAATTAACAACTATCTAATTCATTATGTACATCTGTTTACATATAATTATTCACCTAGATACTATTACTGTTCTTTCTTACTTTCTATTAGTTAAATATCCACTTATATATATTTTTCATCTGTCAATAATTTTCTACTTGCAAATGCATACAACAAAAAAAACAAATTCATAATATCATATTAATTATCACTTAGTTCTTATCATTACTTTCATTGTTAGTCATTGTTCAATGTCTTTGTTTTGTTTTTCTTAGATATACTTTTATTCTTATACATAATATACAAAATATAAATCTTTACTCTGATATACATTGTCAGTTGATAACCTTACTTCGATTATTACTTTAAAATTTTACAATTATTATACATAACTTTATTATATGAGTGCTACAATTTGCTTACTCACGTAACCGATCGTTACTAACGCATTATTTCCTTTTACTGCTCTTCTTGTCAGGTAATATATTGCTTTAGCTGTCGGACATTGAAATTTCCTCTTGTTCCTTTCTTCTCGTCCAAATATTCTAACGTATAAGTAGCTTTACTTATTTGCTTCGCAACCCTATATGGTCCTTCGTACAGGTCGCAAAATTTCGCTATTATCTTATTCATTGCATCGGATATTGGACATGTTTTAACTAATACCAGGTCACCGATGGCGAATGTTGTTAGTTCTCTTTGGTTCATCTTATTTGCATGTCGCTCTCTCTTTTCTTTAATCCTTAAATAAATGTCTTCCGGCTTATAAGTAGTTGGTTCGGAAATCACACTTCTGTCAATAAATTTGGTCCACTCTCTGGTTGGTTTCTTTCCAAAGTGTGCCTCGATTGGACTCATCTCAATGGTACTATGGTATGTCTCATTTAAACAAATTTCAATGGCTTGGATATACTTGGCCCAATTTGAGTGTTTCTCTTTGACAAATACTCGAAATAAGTTGCCTAGTTGTCTGTTAGTTCTCTCTGCTATATTTGTACAAGGGTTCTGAATAGCGGTAAACTTCGGTTTAATTCCTAGTTCTCGTAAACTCCTTGTCCATATATTAGTAGTGAATTGGGTCCCATTATCAGTAACAATTGATAACGGTTTTCCCCATGACGCTATATATTGTTTGAGTCTATTTATGGTAGCACGAGTTGTAGCTCTTTTCAACGCATAAAGTTTGACGTACTTTGTGAAATTATCGATGATAACAAGAATGTATTTAACACCTCCAGTCGATGTAATTAGGGGTCCATAGTAGTCCATACTGATTAACTCCCCTTTCTTCTTTGGCAGCATCGGTATGGTTTCTCCTACATTATTCTTATGATCATCCTTACATCGCTGACATGTATTGCACTTAGTAATGATTTGATGTATCGTTTTGTTTATTCTGTCTCCAGTAAAGTACTCTCGAAAAAGTCTTTCGGTTTTTTGTATGCTGCAGTGTCCGTATACAACGTGTAATTCTTGAATTAAATTTTCTTTCATGTTATTCGGTACATATATTTTCCATGACTTCTTGTCTTGTCGGTATAGGATTTTTTTAACATATTGATATTTATTACTTAATTTAGAGTCTTCCTTACTTTCTAATTCACAAATAATTTTGTTCAATTTAGGATCTTGGCGCTGCAATTTCTCAATATTTTTTATATCCTTCATTATTTTCTTATCCAATTTCAAGGTAATTCGATTAATTTCCATCTCTTCACTAAAACTGACATCACTGCTGTCCATAGCGTCCTCTAGGTTTCGGCTTAGTATGTCGGCTACAATATTTTCTTTGCCTTTACAATGCACAATGTCGAAATCGTATTCTTGGATGCACAGTATCCAGCGGGTAATTCTAGCATTTGATAGGTGACATTTGTGTAGGAATGTGAGAGCTTTATTATCTGTTATGATTGTGAATCTATGTCCTAATAAGTATATCCAAAAGTTCTTCAAACAATGTATGATACTCAGCAGTTCCTTCTCGGTTGTGTGATAGTTTAATTCAGCACCTTTGAAAGTTCTGCTAGTAAAAGCTACGACGGCGATGCGTCCTTCGTCATCATATTGAAACAATTGCCCTCCTAGTGCGTAGTTGCTGGCATCCGTTTGTAAATAATATTGCTTCTTGAGATCTGGGTGTTTTAAAATTACAGTATCTATAAATAATTCTTTGACTAATTTAAATTGTCGGTCGTGCTGCTCCGTCCACTTGAAGTTGCGCTCCTTCTTTAACAATTGTATTAATAAAGATGTTGTTTCAGCATATCAACTGGTAAATCTTTTATAAAAATTTGTAAGTCCTAAAAACCCTTTTAGTTGCTTTTGATTTCTTGGACGTGGAAAATTTTGGATTGCCTTTATCTTGTCTGGCATAGGACTAAGGCCTTCTACTGATAAACAGTAACCAAGATAATTAATTTCTCTACGGAAAAACTGTGATTTTTTGAAGTTCACTGTGATGTTTGCTTCGTATAAATTGGTCAATAATAGATCTAAATGTGTGAGGTGTTCCTCCAGACTGTTAGATAGACATAGGCAGTCGTCTACATATATTATCGTAAATTTCTTGACTGCATCTGACAACACAGTATCCAATCCTCTCGTCAGGCTGGCCAGACGTGTCTTTAATCCAAACGGTGTGACTGTGAAGCGGTAGGTCTTTCCTTTATATAGAAACCCGGTGAAGTCCCTGCATTCTTGCTTAAGTGGTACCTGCCAGAAGCTGGAGCATAGATCGATCGATGACATATATTTTACTCCTCTGCAATTAGCAATGAGCTCGTTGATTGGTTGTGCCCCTTCGAAGTCAGATATCATCACCTTGTTTAACTTCCTGGCGTCCAAACACAATCTTACGCTCTGGTCCTTTTTTATAACTGTCACCATGGGATTGATATATTGGCTGCTCGCTCGCTCGATCACTCCGTATCTTAACATTTTCTGGATCTCCTCTTCAACTTTGTCTTGATAGGCAATTGGTATAGGCCATCCCTTTTGGAAGAAGGGGGTGTTGTCCGTGATACGTAGTTCATGTTCATATCCATGAATTCGGCCTGGTTCTTCTCGGAATAGATTTCTATTTTTCATTAATATTTTAGTTAATTTTTTCTTCGTTTCTGTATTTATATTAGTTAACTCTTCGACAGCTTCTTGAAAGTTAATAGATTCCTCATCGGCCGTTTCTTTATCCAAAGCGATCTGATGTATATGTACAATTTCATTAGGATCCTCTACATTTTTCTTATAATTTCTATTTTTAATATGCATTACATTTTGCTGGAAATCTATAGTACACTCACCTTCCTTCAACATATTTATTCCTAGTATACAGTCTTTATTCAGTCCAGGGATGATAAAAAATACTAAGTCAAATTATAGTAAAAAATAAAACCATAAAATAGTTTTTGTGATTTCCACTCGTCAATTTATTAAAAATTATAAAACCATGACAGCTGTTTCAGCAACACAGTGCCTTCATCAGATGGTATAAGCTGACTAATTTTCGTACAAACGATACAGAATATAAAATATAATACAAGTGCTGTTGTATAGAGAGCGATAGTAATCTCGTGTCAATAAGATTTATACACATTACACAAACATATAACATAACATATACCAAGTCTATTTATACAAATTAAGCAGAGGCGAGCTATTTAGATCTAACTGATCATTTAATAATACATTTAAATATTTGTGTTTATTAATTTCAAGGGTTTCTAATAAATCAAGCTTTGGACCTTTATCAGATAAATGTAAAATTTCAAAATTGTCATTATAACTATGGTCTTTTTCTAACAAGTGATTTGCATAATTTGATTTGCCATCATTATATCTAAAACTATAATTGTGACCATACATTCTTTTTTCGAAAGATCTACCTGTCTGTCCGATATACACTTTATTACAAGACCCACAGGATAATTTGTAAACACCAGACTTTTGCAGTTTATCTGTTTTACTCTTATTATTTTTAATATATTTTCCCAAAGAAGACTGCGTCTTAAAAGCTATATTTACATTCCTTTGTGTGAAATATTTACCAATATTATCAGAAGCAGAACCTATGTAGGTGAGAGTGTGATATCTTTTAATCTGTGTTGAGGGAGGGTAAACTAGTTTTAAAGCTTGTGAATAAAATTTTTTGTTTAACAAGTGATCTATGAGGCTAGGTTGGTAACCATTGTTGACAGCTATTTGTTTAATAATGTTAAGTTCTGATTGGAAATTTGAGTCTGATAACGGAATACTAACTAGTCTGTGGATAAAACTGTGAAAAGCAGCCAATTTATGTGAGTATGGATGTGTGGAAGTAATGTGTATTGTCATATCTGTATGTGTAGGCTTATGAAAAATACCAAAGTCTAATTTATTATTGCATTTTGTTATTGTAAGGTCTAAAAAATTGATACTATTGTTATCTTCTAATTCTAAGGTAAAGCTAATATTTTTGTGTAAATTGTTAATAAAATTAAGAAAGATCTGTAATTGTCTACATGTACCTAGAAAAATTGCTAAAATATCGTCCACATATCTATACCAAAAAATAAACAATTTGAAATAAGGGTGTGCTCTAATTTTAGTTTCTATGTAGTCCATAAAGATTTCAGCTGCCAAAGGGCTAAGTGGATTTCCCATTGCAAGCGCTTCTTTGCCAATATAGATCTTTCCATTAAATTCAAAGTAGTTTTGATTAAGGCAAACCTTCAGTAAATTCAAGATATCCTCTCTCATAAAGGGGTTATTACAATTTTCAATTAATAATTTTTCTACAATATCTATTACATCAGTCGGTGGAATACTCGGAAACAAATTTTTCACATCAAATGATAATAAAACAGCTTTGTCTGGTATATGTGAATCCTTAATTCTGTTAATTAAGTCTAGTGAATTTTTAATACTATGTGTTGATTGAAATTTGCATTGTGTTTGTATAATCTTAATTAGTCTTTTAGATAATTTAACAGAAGGAGCAGTTACATATGATACCACTGGTCTAATTGGATGGTTATCCTTATGCAATTTAATTAAAGAGTAAAGCTTTGGTGGCTGAGGATTCATTACCGATAAAAAATCCAAATCTCGATTATCAAAGAAAGAACAATTCTTTATAGCCTGTTTAACATCTATTTGAAATTTAAAAGTCGGGTTAATATCAATGGGTTCAAAAGAGTTCAAACATTCAAGTGTCTTATTTACATATTCGCCTTTGTCGATAGCAATAACAGTATTGCCCTTGTCAGCGCGGGTAAATATTATATTATTAACTACAGATTTTCTCTTAATTGAATTAATAGTTAGTCTATTTTTATTGTTAAATGGTAGAGTCTTAATTTGTTTAGCATAAAGAGAAGTTAATTTATCCGCTACAATGTATTTGTTCAATGGTATAGATTCGGAATTTTCATGAAATTTATTGTACTTATTACAAGCTAACTCACAATCCACACCTAAAATTTCAAACTCCTTTTTATAATTTGACGGTTGTATATTATATTTGAAACCCTTTGAAACCCTAATGGAAAGATCTATATTGGCAAAGAAGGGCTTGCAATGGGAAATCTACTTAGCCCTTTGGCAGCTGAAATCTTTATGGACTACATAGAAACTAAAATTAGAGCACACCCTTATTTCAAATTGTTTATTTTTTGGTATAGATATGTGGACGATATTTTAGCAATTTTTCTAGGTACACGTAGACAATTACATATCTTTCTTAATTTTATTAACAATTTACACAAAAATATTAGCTTTACCTTAGAATTAGAAGATAACAATAGTATCAATTTTTTAGACCTTACAATAACAAAATGCAATAATAAATTAGACTTTGGTATTTTTCATAAGCCTACACATACAGATATGACAATACACATTACTTCCACACATCCATACTCACATAAATTGGCTGCTTTTCACAGTTTTATCCACAGACTAGTTAGTATTCCGTTATCAGACTCAAATTTCCAATCAGAACTTAACATTATTAAACAAATAGCTGTCAACAATGGTTACCAACCTAGCCTCATAGATCACTTGTTAAACAAAAAATTTTATTCACAAGCTTTAAAACTAGTTTACCCTCCCTCAACACAGATTAAAAGATATCACACTCTCACCTACATAGGTTCTGCTTCTGATAATATTGGTAAATATTTCACACAAAGGAATGTAAATATAGCTTTTAAGACGCAGTCTTCTTTGGGAAAATATATTAAAAATAATAAGAGTAAAACAGATAAACTGCAAAAGTCTGGTGTTTACAAATTATCCTGTGGGTCTTGTAATAAAGTGTATATCGGACAGACAGGTAGATCTTTCGAAAAAAGAATGTATGGTCACAATTATAGTTTTAGATATAATGATGGCAAATCAAATTATGCAAATCACTTGTTAGAAAAAGACCATAGTTATAATGACAATTTTGAAATTTTACATTTATCTGATAAAGGTCCAAAGCTTGATTTATTAGAAACCCTTGAAATTAATAAACACAAATATTTAAATGTATTATTAAATGATCAGTTAGATCTAAATAGCTCGCCTCTGCTTAATTTGTATAAATAGACTTGGTATATGTTATGTTATATGTTTGTGTAATGTGTATAAATCTTATTGACACGAGATTACTATCGCTCTCTATACAACAGCACTTGTATTATATTTTATATTCTGTATCGTTTGTATGAAAATTAGTCAGCTTATACCATCTGATGAAGGCACTGTGTTGCCGAAACAGCTGTCATGGTTTTATAATTTTTAATAAATTGACGAGTGGAAATCACAAAAACTATTTTATGGTTTTATTTTTTACTATAATTTACAATGGATTTTCACCAAGTAAAGGCATCAAGCATTAATTACTAAGTCAAATTTATAATTATCAATCTCAGCTTCAAAAAGTACTTGTTTTCGTATTAATTTTGATTTATGTCCGAATGCACCTTTTATATTGGTATTCGATAAGTTTAATAGCTCAATTCTACCTAATTTATCTTTATTATGGTTGAACCACGGTTCGGCAATGCCGTTTAATTGACTCCCCGAATCAATTAGTGCAGTTACTTCTACATTATTTAATTTCATTTTTATTTCCGGACATTTATTGTACGGGAAATTAGTGGTTTCTTCTTCTTCATCCATTTTATCCAATTCTTCACGAATATCAATATAATCTAATGCTACGTCTAACTGGTTATTTATTTTTCTACTAGCTAAGTATTGTTGCCGCGACAGTGGGTTGGCTGGTCGTTTTTTGTACGTGATTCTTGTGAAGGGCCAGGTTGTTGATGATCAATTGTTACTGTGTTGACAATGGGCTGTTTTGTTCCCCTATCCTCTGTACCGAACGTTTGTTTATTGCGCCACCCAGGTCTGTGACCCTCGTGTTCAGTCTCCACTTTCATACCCTTCATTTTTTGATAGCCATTGTTAATATGTCTTCCACCGTTGTCAACCGTTGTCTGTTGTGGCTGCCGATACGATCCTCTCATTTCTCGTTGCTGAATGGTAGCAAACTCGTTTAATAAGCTTTCAAATTGATCTACTTGTTGGACGCCTCTAGTTATGATGGCAACTTCTATTTACTTACCATAGTGGCGTGCAAGTTTGCGAATTAGATGCTGGTCCGAGATTGGTGGGATCAGTTGTCTGCACTGTAGAATTTTATTCTCGAGGTATTGCACCATAATGAGTTTACCATTCGGATAATAACATCCGTACTCCAAGCTGTCCCGGATGTTTTCTTGAATTTGTTGACTCCAGAATTTCTTGGTAAATGCCTCCTCGAATTGTTCAAACGTATGTATTTGGGATTGTACGATTCTCCTCCATACTGTTGGTTCACCCTCTAGATGCCTGCTAATCCATTTAATACCTCCGCTGGGGTAATATATTTCTTTTACCTCTTTTAATTCTTTTAGAAATTCCATGGGGTAGGCGTCTCGTCCGTTGTACCGTACCTCCTTTAACTGTTCTTGGTTAGCCACAATAGTATTTTGGTTGTTTACCATTGGTCTTGACTCCAACTCTGTTAATTTTCTTTTAATTGCTCTTGATCTTCTTTCATCTCGTCGATGCGTCGACCCTTTTCTTCAGCTAATTTTCTTAATTGTTCTTCTTTGTTTACGGTAGAAATATTTCTGACTTCTTCTCGGACAACTTCTTTCGTTGTTTTTATTTCTCTTCTCACTTCCTGATTGATTCGATTTAAATTTTCACTCAAGTTTTTAGTAGTTTTTTGTATTTCACACTTAAATTTTTCACTTTGTTGCTGTACCACCTCGCCAAAATTATGCTCAGTCTTATTCAATTCTTCATGCCATGTTCTATTCACTATTTGAATATCACCAACTAATTTGTCATGCAACGTGTTCATATCGTTTTTTATCTCCTCTCTAAACTTAGTGTGCTTTACTGTAATATCCTTAATAGCTACTTCTAATTTATTCTGATTTACTTCAACTTTTTCTTCTGATTTACTTTAACATCTTGAATGTCTTCTCGTATCTTCTTATTGTCTTCTTGTAATTTATTCAGACTTATTTCTAATTTATTCTGTAATTTCTTGTTATCTTCTTTCATCAATTCGTATAGCATTTGCAGCTCACTTTTTGGCTGTGGTCCTTCTGCCCTTATTTGTTCCTTCTCCGTCTGTGGTACTGTCGCACTTACTTGTTCAACTTCTGCGCGTGGTCCTTCTGCCCTTACATTTTCAATATCCATTCTGATTTCTTCCTCCATCATTGCTATGACTTGAGGATCTCCCATTTGGTTATATATCTCCATCTCTTCGCTCTCTTCAGCTCTCCTTGGTGCTTGTGTTTCTTCTTCACTGGCCATTGTCGTATAAGGTGTTTCTTTTTCCATTTTGCGTGCCTTACTTCGCGTCAACATATACCGTATATATTCGAACCGTGACTAAGCAACTGTAGTTACAATTACTAGCCCTATGTTCTTAATGTCTACTCTATTTATTAATACTTTTATTTTATTTCTTCTCAGTTTAGTTAACTTATTTAACTCAATTCATTCATCTGCCTTTTTGACAAATCTAAATTTAGATTTTGCCACGCGAGTTGTGCGACAAATATAAAGAATTCTTACTTGGGGTGGTTAAACAAGTAATAAATTAATAATTAAAAAATCACTTACTGCCAAAATGTTTCAATTTCCCGGGCGCCACCTCATATCTACAAGGATGTGGATATAAAGGATTCATTTGCCAAACACACAACAACAATATTATGTCTAATGCTTATTTAATTAATTAAGTTGTAGCAAATTACAAATATAACACTCTGTATGGATATTTCCTTAAGTAGAATCACTTCTCTTATCTTAACAATGAGTATCTCTGAAATCGCGATTAATTAACATTTAATAATTTTCTAACACTTATAATTGTAAATTATAATCTACAATTGTATTTGGCAAATTTAGATTACTGTTTAGATATGATTTTTTAAGAATTTACTAATTGACGTTTTATTTCGCTTCAGTCGAATGCAGAGCACTGAGAGGCAGTTCTCAAGGTTAATTAATTATTAGTGTGAGTTCTTTGACTTGAATGAATTGAGTTTATTGACTTAACTCTAAAGTACCATTAGTTTGAGAGCGTTGATTATTCGTAGTTCATACTCTCGGTGACATCATGTGGTCCTCTGTATTTAGTAGTTGCTGGTCTCCGTAGTCGTTGTAGATTATGTATCCTTTCGCGGTCACTGCACCTCACGATCACTGTTTAATTATTGAAGAATTCTCGAACTGTTCACTTTTCACGGCACTCGTATTGTGTTGAATATGAGTGTCCTTAATTGATGTTGGTAAAGTTCATGTATAATGTTTTTTAAAGTAGTTGTTTAGATTGCTGATTTTATGTCTAATGTCTCTGTTGTAGAATATGCACTGAGTCTCTCTGTTGATGTGTTCTGTATTATATAAAAGCTGCTGTAATGTTTATAGTTTCTTGTGAATTATTTGTAATTGTAGAATGTCTGTTAATTGAATTTGTCTTCACTTAGTATTGTACTGTGTATCCGTATTCTCCGACACTTTGTTTAAATTACGGTGAAGTTAATTAATTGTAAAGTCTGTTTTAAATGTTGACTTCGCGTGATATTACTTTATACTAATAGTCTGTCGAACGCGATTAACTGTTCAACTCTCTTGCTATGAGTTTAGAATTTAGTGAGAATTATAACAACGAGTTTCGTACGATTTGTCGTATTCACTTCGTTGTTCACTTTGAGAAATTGAATGTTCGCACTGAAGTAACCGTTCTCAAGACTCTAGATATGCGCACTTCTGAAATTGTGTCGAACGCTTGTAGTTGTTCACGCTTATGTAATGAATCGATGACTAAACATTGTTACCGAGTTAAGATGACTCGTGGTGATCACTTTGTAGATGAGTACTAGACTGCCGTTTTTCTGTTCTGAGATCTACCAAGTAAACTCTCCTCCCGCCTACCTCTACTGAATCTTCCATCTGCTTGGATACTCTTATTGGCTCTTTAGCCAGTGTGACAAATTGTATATTCGTCATTGGTTTTCGAGTATCTCTGCTTTACACGTGATTCTCTTGTCGAACTACCATTCGTCCTGATTGTTCCTACAGCCGTTTTCTCTATTTACTAGGAATCTCATTCAATCACTCCAGAATTCGTGAGTTTCACTTTCCCCTTGTACATCAGGCGACATTTCTTTGTCTCTCGTGGCCGTCTCCTAGTGTCCAATTTCTGTTACGCTTTGACATAGATACAATACTGGTATTGTTCGATCTGCTGCACCATTGTTTATCTTCAAGTTGCACTCTGGCTTTGTTTTGAGTCTGGAACGAATCTTCCTTTGTAATCACGACTTTCGTCAAATTTCTACGTTGCAATTGTTCTGGCATCTAATGTTGTACCGTATCGAATTGACAAACTCTTTGCTTTCAGTCTGTGTCAAAGTTTTTTAAAAAGGGTAGATTGGTTTATTGGGGGTTATGCCTTTCTTCACTCAGAGCAGCTGCCTGATGTGAAATACAACGTCTCACATACATCTAGTAAGTGTCACTCTTTTTGTCAAACAATTAACTTTACAGCCGTAACACATCAAGCTGTCTGTAGGTTACAATGCCAAAAGGACAGTCTTACAAACTTTCCCTTCACACACCCTCACATACTTCTTTGTCAAATATAACTGCTAGTACACATTATTTTTAGCTATTATTTACTACTTGTACAATTTTATAAATATATTCAAAAATACACGTTACATTGTCCTTAAATTTTTTATTAATTGATGGCGTGTAACAAAATCAAATAATAAAATTTGTGCCCTTTTTTTAATTAATTATGTAAATTTTAAATAATTATGTAAATTTTAATTTATTAAGTATAAATATCTAATGAGTTACATTTATTGCTAGTGATGTAATCCCTTTAATGGGTTCGAGTACGTTCAACTTGGTTTGTTTACGTTCGAAACTGTCTACAGTGTACCCTTGTGTCTGGGCTGAGATTTATGACCTCTCCCATTCATCCCCTGTCACTCTCTCATTCACACCTTGTTACTTGGCAAAGGGTCCTACTAGCGGTTTCACTTTTTCTGTTTGCTATTCTAATCTATACAATTGTTTACAATCCTACGCACTACCATCCATTCAGACCACTTATCTTCCTAACATATCATAATATAGAATTAACAACTATCTAATTCATTATGTACATCTGTTTACATGTAATTATTCACCTAGATACTATTACTGTTCTTTCTTACTTTCTATTAGTTAAATATCCACTTATATATATTTTTCATTTGTCAATAATTTTCTACTTGCAAATGCATACAACAAAAAAAACAAATTCATAATATCATATTAATTATCACTTAGTTCTTATCATTACTTTCATTGTTAGTCATTGTTCAATGTCTTTGTTTTGTTTTTCTTAGATATACTTTTATTCTTATACATAATATACAAAATATAAATCTTTACTCTGATATACATCGTCAGTTGATAACCTTACTTCGATTATTACTTTAAAATTTTACAATTATTATACATAACTTTATTATATCATATTTATTATATGAGTGCTACAATTTGCTTACTCACGTAACCGATCGTTACTAACGCATTATTTCCTTTTACTGCTCTTCTTGTCAGGTAATATATTGCTTTAGCTGTCGGACATTGAAATTTCCTCTTGTTCCTTTCTTCTCGTCCAAATATTCTAACGTATAAGTAGCTTTACTTATTTGCTTCGCAACCCTATATGGTCCTTCGTACAGGTCGCAAAATTTTGCTATTATCTTATTCATTGCATCGGATATTGGACATGTTTTAACTAATACCAGGTCACCGATGGCGAATGTTGTTAGTTCTCTTTGGTTCATCTTATTTGCATGTCGCTCTCTCTTTTCTTTAATCCTTAAATAAATGTCTTCCGGCTTATAAGTAGTTGGTTCGGAAATCACACTTCTGTCAATAAATTTGGTCCACTCTCTGGTTGGTTTCTTTCCAAAGTGTGCCTCGATTGGACTCATCTCAATGGTACTATGGTATGTCTCATTTAAACAAATTTCAATGGCTTGGATATACTTGGCCCAATTTGAGTGTTTCTCTTTGACAAATACTCGAAATAAGTTGCCTAGTTGTCTGTTAGTTCTCTCTGCTATATTTGTACAAGGGTTCCGAATAGCGGTAAACTTCGGTTTAATTCCTAGTTCTCGTAAACTCCTTGTCCATATATTAGTAGTGAATTGGGTCCCATTATCAGTAACAATTGATAACGGTTTTCCCCATGACGCTATATATTGTTTGAGTCTATTTATGGTAGCACGAGTTGTAGCTCTTTTCAACGCATAAAGTTTGACGTACTTTGTGAAATTATCGATGATAACAAGAATGTATTTAATACCTCCAGTCGATGTAATTAGGGGTCCATAGTAGTCCATACTGATTAACTCCCCTTTCTTCTTTGGCAGCATCGGTATGGTTTCTCCTACATTATTCTTATGATCATCCTTACATCGCTGACATGTATCGCACTTAGTAATGATCTGATGTATCGTTTTGTTTATTCTGTCTCCAGTAAAGTACTCTCGAAAAAGTCTTTCGGTTTTTTGTATGCTGCAGTGTCCGTATACAACGTGTAATTCTTGAATTAAATTTTCTTTCATGTTATTCGGTACATATATTTTCCATGACTTCTTGTCTTGTCGGTATAGGATTTTTTTAACATATTGATATTTATTACTTAATTTAGAGTCTTCCTTACTTTCTAATTCACAAATAATTTTGTTCAATTTAGGATCTTGGCGCTGCAATTTCTCAATATTTTTTATATCCTTCATTATTTTCTTATCCAATTTCAAGGTAATACGATTAATTTCCATCTCTTCACTAAAACTGACATCACTGCTGTCCATAGCGTCCTCTAGGTTTCGGCTTAGTATGTCGGCTACAATATTTTCTTTGCCTTTACAATGCACAATGTCGAAATCGTATTCTTGGATGCACAGTATCCAGCGGGTAATTCTAGCATTTGATAGGTGACATTTGTGTAGGAATGTGAGAGCTTTATTATCTGTTATGATTGTGAATCTATGTCCTAATAAGTATATCCAAAAGTTCTTCAAACAATGTATGATACTCAGCAGTTCCTTCTCGGTTGTGTGATAGTTTAATTCAGCACCTTTGAAAGTTCTGCTAGTAAAAGCTACGACGGCGATGCGTCCTTCGTCATCATATTGAAACAATTGCCCTCCTAGTGCGTAGTTGCTGGCATCCGTTTGTAAATAATATTGCTTCTTGAGATCTGGGTGTTTTAAAATTACAGTATCTATAAATAATTCTTTGACTAATTTAAATTGTCGGTCGTGCTGCTCCGTCCACTTGAAGTTGCGCTCCTTCTTTAACAATTGTATTAATAAAGATGTTGTTTCAGCATATCAACTGGTAAATCTTTTATAAAAATTTGTAAGTCCTAAAAACCCTTTTAGTTGCTTTTGATTTCTTGGACGTGGAAAATTTTGGATTGCCTTTATCTTGTCTGGCATAGGACTAAGGCCTTCTACTGATAAACAGTAACCAAGATAATTAATTTCTCTACGGAAAAACTGTGATTTTTTGAAGTTCACTGTGATGTTTGCTTCGTATAAATTGGTCAATAATAGATCTAAATGTGTGAGGTGTTCCTCCAGACTGTTAGATAGACATAGGCAGTCGTCTACATATATTATCGTAAATTTCTTGACTGCATCTGACAACACAGTATCCAATCCTCTCGTCAGGCTGGCCAGACGTGTCTTTAATCCAAACGGTGTGACTGTGAAGCGGTAGGTCTTTCCTTTATATAGAAACCCGGTGAAGTCCCTGCATTCTTGCTTAAGTGGTACCTGCCAGAAGCTGGAGCATAGATCGATCGATGACATATATTTTACTCCTCTGCAATTAGCAATGAGCTCGTTGATTGGTTGTGCCCCTTCGAAGTCAGATATCATCACCTTGTTTAACTTCCTGGCGTCCAAACACAATCTTACGCTCTGGTCCTTTTTTATAACTGTCACCATGGGATTGATATATTGGCTGCTCGCTCGCTCGATCACTCCGTATCTTAACATTTTCTGGATCTCCTCTTCAACTTTGTCTTGATAGGCAATTGGTATAGGCCATCCCTTTTGGAAGAAGGGGGTGTTGTCCGTGATACGTAGTTCATGTTCATATCCATGAATTCGGCCTGGTTCTTCTCGGAATAGATTTCTATTTTTCATTAATATTTTAGTTAATTTTTTCTTCGTTTCTGTATTTATATTAGTTAACTCTTCGACAGCTTCTTGAAAGTTAATAGATTCCTCATCGGCCGTTTCTTTATCCAAAGCGATCTGATGTATATGTACAATTTCATTAGGATCCTCTACATTTTTCTTATAATTTCTATTTTTAATATGCATTACATTTTGCTGGAAATCTATAGTACACTCACCTTCCTTCAACATATTTATTCCTAGTATACAGTCTTTATTCAGTCCAGGGATGATAAAAAATACTAAGTCAAATTTATAATTATCAATCTCAGCTTCTAAAAGTACTTGTTTTCGTATTAATTTTGATTTATGTCCGAATGCACCTTTTATATTGGTATTCGATAAGTTTAATAGCTCAATTCTACCTAATTTATCTTTATTATGGTTGAACCACGTTTCGGCAATGCCGTTTAATTGACTCCCCGAATCAATTAGTGCAGTTACTTCTACATTATTTAATTTCATTTTTATTTCCGGACATTTATTGTACGGGAAATTAGTGGTTTCTTCTTCTTCATCCATTTTATCCAATTCTTCACGAATATCAATATAATCTAATGCTACGTCTAACTGGTTATTTATTTTTCTACTAGCTAAGTATTGTTGCCGCGACAGTGGGTTGGCTGGTCGTTTTTTGTACGTGATTCTTGTGAAGGGCCAGGTTGTTGACGATCAATTGTTACTGTGTTGACAATGGGCTGTTTTGTTCCCCTATCCTCTGTACCGAACGTTTGTTTATTGCGCCACCCAGGTCTGTGACCCTCGTGTTCAGTCTCCACTTTCATACCCTTCGTTTTTTGATAGCCATTGTTAATATGTCTTCCACCGTTGTCAACCGTTGTCTGTTGTGGCTGCCGATACGATCCTCTCATTTCTCGTTGCTGAATGGTAGCAAACTCGTTTAATAAGCTTTCAAATTGATCTACTTGTTGGACGCCTCTAGTTATGATGGCAACTTCTATTTACTTACCATAGTGGCGTGCAAGTTTGCGAATTAGATGCTGGTCCGAGATTGGTGGGATCAGTTGTCTGCACTGTAGAATTTTATTCTCGAGGTATTGCACCATAATGAGTTTACCATTCGGATAATAACATCCGTACTCCAAGCTGTCCCGGATGTTTTCTTGAATTTGTTGACTCCAGAATTTCTTGGTAAACGCCTCCTCGAATTGTTCAAACGTATGTATTTGGGATTGTACGATTCTCCTCCATACTGTTGGTTCACCCTCTAGATGCCTGCTAATCCATTTAATACCTCCGCTGGGGTAATATATTTCTTTTACCTCTTTTAATTCTTTTAGAAATTCCATGGGGTAGGCGTCTCGTCCGTTGTACCGTACCTCCTTTAACTGTTCTTGGTTAGCCACAATAGTATTTTGGTTGTTTACCATTGGTCTTGACTCCAACTCTGTTAATTTTCTTTTAATTGCTCTTGATCTTCTTTCATCTCGTCGATGCGTCGACCCTTTTCTTCAGCTAATTTTCTTAATTGTTCTTCTTTGTTTACGGTAGAAATATTTCTGACTTCTTCTCGGACAACTTCTTTCGTTGTTTTTATTTCTCTTCTCACTTCCTGATTGATTCGATTTAAATTTTCACTCAAGTTTTTAGTAGTTTTTTGTATTTCACACTTAAATTTTTCACTTTGTTGCTGTACCACCTCGCCAAAATTATGCTCAGTCTTATTCAATTCTTCACGCCATGTTCTATTCACTATTTGAATATCACCAACTAATTTGTCATGCAACGTGTTCATATCGTTTTTTATCTCCTCTCTAAACTTAGTGTGCTTTACTGTAATATCCTTAATAGCTACTTCTAATTTATTCTGATTTACTTCAACTTTTTCTTCTGATTTACTTTAACATCTTGAATGTCTTCTCGTATCTTCTTATTGTCTTCTTGTAATTTATTCAGACTTATTTCTAATTTATTCTGTAATTTCTTGTTATCTTCTTTCATCAATTCGTATAGCATTTGCAGCTCACTTTTTGGCTGTGGTCCTTCTGCCCTTATTTGTTCCTTCTCCGTCTGTGGTACTGTCGCACTTACTTGTTCAACTTCTGCGCGTGGTCCTTCTGCCCTTACATTTTCAATATCCATTCTGATTTCTTCCTCCATCATTGCTATGACTTGAGGATCTCCCATTTGGTTATATATCTCCATCTCTTCGCTCTCTTCAGCTCTCCTTGGTGCTTGTGTTTCTTCTTCACTGGCCATTGTCGTATAAGGTGTTTCTTTTTCCATTTTGCGTGCCTTACTTCGCGTCAACATATACCGTATATATTCGAACCGTGACTAAGCAACTGTAGTTACAATTACTAGCCCTATGTTCTTAATGTCTACTCTATTTATTAATACTTTTATTTTATTTCTTCTCAGTTTAGTTAACTTATTTAACTCAATTCATTCATCTGCCTTTTTGACAAATCTAAATTTAGATTTTGCCACGCGAGTTGTGCGACAAATATAAAGAATTCTTACTTGGGGTGGTTAAACAAGTAATAAATTAATAATTAAAAAATCACTTACTGCCAAAATGTTTCAATTTCCCGGGCGCCACCTTATACCTACAAGGATGTGGATATAAAGGATTCATTTGCCAAACACACAACAACAATATTATGTCTAATGCTTATTTAATTAATTAAGTTGTAGCAAATTACAAATATAACACTCTGTATGGATATTTCCTTAAGTAGAATCACTTCTCTTATCTTAACAATGAGTATCTCTGAAATCGCGATTAATTAACATTTAATAATTTTCTAACACTTATAATTGTAAATTATAATCTACAATTGTATTTGGCAAATTTAGATTACTGTTTAGATATGATTTTTTAAGAATTTACTAATTGACGTTTTATTTCGCTTCAGTCGAATGCAGAGCACTGAGAGGCAGTTCTCAAGGTTAATTAATTATTAGTGTGAGTTCTTTGACTTGAATGAATTGAGTTTATTGACTTAACTCTAAAGTACCATTAGTTTGAGAGCGTTGATTATTCGTAGTTCATACTCTCGGTGACATCATGTGGTCCTCTGTATTTAGTAGTTGCTGGTCTCCGTAGTCGTTGTAGATTACGTATCCTTTCGCGGTCACTGCACCTCACGATCACTGTTTAATTATTGAAGAATTCTCGAACTGTTCACTTTTCACGGCACTCGTATTGTGTTGAATATGAGTGTCCTTAATTGATGTTGGTAAAGTTCATGTATAATGTTTTTTAAAGTAGTTGTTTAGATTGCTGATTTTATGTCTAATGTCTCTGTTGTAGAATATGCACTGAGTCTCTCTGTTGATGTGTTCTGTATTACATAAAAGCTGCTGTAATGTTTATAGTTTCTTGTGAATTATTTGTAATTGTAGAATGTCTGTTAATTGAATTTGTCTTCACTTAGTATTGTACTGTGTATCCGTATTCTCCGACACTTTGTTTAAATTACGGTGAAGTTAATTAATTGTAAAGTCTGTTTTAAATGTTGACTTCGCGTGATATTACTTTATACTAATAGTCTGTCGAACGCGATTAACTGTTCAACTCTCTTGCTATGAGTTTAGAATTTAGTGAGAATTATAACAACGAGTTTCGTACGATTTGTCGTATTCACTTCATTGTTCACTTTGAGAAATTGAATGTTCGCACTGAAGTAACCGTTCTCAAGACTCTAGATATGCGCACTTCTGAAATTGTGTCGAACGCTTGTAGTTGTTCACGCTTATGTAATGAATCGATGACTAAACATTGTTACCGAGTTAAGATGACTCGTGGTGATCACTTTGTAGATGAGTACTAGACTGCCGTTTTTCTGTTCTGAGATCTACCAAGTAAACTCTCCTCCCGCCTACCTCTGCTGAATCTTCCATCTGCTTGGATACTCTTATTGGTGCTTTAGCCAGTGTGACAAATTGTATATTCGTCATTGGTTTTCGAATATCTCTGCTTTACACGTGATTCTCTTGTCGAACTACCATTCGTCCTGATTGTTCCTACAGCCGTTTTCTCTATTTACTAGGAATCTCATTCAAGCACTCCAGAATTCGTGAGTTTCACTTTCCCCTTGTACATCAGGCGACATTTCTTTGTCTCTCGTGGCCGTCTCCTAGTGTCCAATTTCTGTTACGCTTTGACATAGATACAATACAGGTATTGTTCGATCTGCTGCACCATTGTTTATCTTCAAGTTGCACTCTGGCTTTGTTTTGAGTCTGGAACGAATCTTCCTTTGTAATCACGACTTTCGTCAAATTTCTACGTTGCAATTGTTCTGGCATCTAATGTTGTACAGTATCGAATTGACAAACTCTTTGCTTTCAGTCTGTGTCAAAGTTTTTTTAAAAAGGGTAGATTGGTTTATTGGGGGTTATGCCTTTCTTCACTCAGAGCAGCTGCCTGATGCGAAATACAACGTCTCACATACATCTAGTAAGTGTCACTCTTTTTGTCAAACAATTAACTTTACAGCCGTAACACATCAAGCTGTCTGTAGGTTACAATGCCAAAAGGACAGTCTTACAAACTTTCCCTTCACACACCCTCACATACTTCTTTGTCAAATATAACTGCTAGTACACATTATTTTTAGCTATTATTTACTACTTGTACAATTTTATAAATATTTTCAAAAATACACATTACAACCTCAGTGTTTCCCCTCTCTCTGACTCTGGTATTATTTGGGTAAACCGCCTGCCAGTCGGTTTAGTTATTTACTTAGTTTCAAAAATACACAAATTATATAAAACACATATTTCAATTCTTACCTATAACACAATAAAATCATACATTGAACATAATAAAATATAGAATGAACACAGTATACTGAATGTATGAAACCCTATTTATCTAAGCGGAATACAAGCATTTTTATTAGAGTAAAATTTAGTTATCATTTTGAATTTACAAAATTTAAACACGTTGCTCATCTGAGCAACCCCCTGATCCACACACACTATTGTAATTTATGTAGGGCTGTAGCGCCCTTTTGCTTTCATAAAGACTGCATATTTGGAGGAATTGGACATCTCCGTGTCTTTGCTTCGGCTTGACATTTTAACGATTGTGGATATCGACATATCCTTGTTATATATTGAAAAGCCCTTAAGACGGGTCTACCACCTGGCTATGCTGTCCCCACGCGGACAGAGTGGCAGCCGCTGTTCCATAGTTCCTGGATTTCCCCTAGTTTCACCCCCATTTAATTTCTATTATCAACCAATTTCAAGTCAGCTATGGTCAAGGGACTTGATATGGCCATAGCTGACCGCTAGCCAAAGCCACGATTAGTGCTGGTAAGGCAGTAATCGCCCGAAAAGTCGGGGAAATCTAACTTTCATTTCAAAGTCTGTTCTACATCATCATTGTTATGTACGGCACGAGCGTCTATCATGGTACAATTGTACAAAAAAAATGTGCCGCACATTTTCGCCCGGTTGGCCTCCGATGGAGGTAACACTCACTGCTACCCCCAACCCATTCCACTATCTACTGGGGCACAGGCCACCCCAGCAATAGCGCCTTAATAACTAAATAATAAAATTTTTATATACAACATTCTAATGTGACATTTTCATCAATCATTAATCATTTAATTCATTCATCACCTTAAAATTTTCAAATTTTTTATTAATAATTATTATATATCATCTTTCAGTTATTATTAAAATTTTTAATTATCATTTTTATTTAACACAATTATTTCAAATCATCTCATTATTGAATTAAAATATTTTCATCTGAGTTGCAACTGTAAATATTTTTATTATACTTGATTCGTACTATAAAATTTTTATACTTACAGTCCATTTAAACTGACATACACAAAATATATACACCATACACCAATACTTTCACGTAACCTCTGAAACATTTAACAAGATGTTATTTCATATTCAACAATTTAACAATCAATTACCAAATTCACCTCTCCTAAAATAATTTAGATTCATTAGAAAATTTAATTATATAACATTTTAAATCAATCAAAATATTTACAACATCTCAAATTGTTTTAATTAAATTCATTATTAAAATACAAATTTCATTGTTACCAAAAAAATTACAATTCACCAATTACTGTTTTCAAAATTAATTCGGTTATTTATTTAAATTGCAAAATATTATTATTGTTATTATCACAACCATCTACATACACACTGTTTACTTAACATTCTACCATACACACAAATAAATTCACTACACTCATTTATTTACAAACCTTCCTCATTATTTATTCAGTTATATCACACTTCAATGTCCAAGGTTGCGAGGTCAAAACCATAAAACAAAAATATTTATAATTGTCCATTAATTGTTTATAGTTTAGCCTCCATCGTCAAAAATTAATCTTTGTTTTATATAGCACTTTTCAATTTTATTAACACACATACTATTGTCTTGTGTGTCATAACCAAACAATTTCAATTTATTCGTTATATCATAATAATCATGCACCAAGTCTACATTAAGTATTTCTGTTAAGTCTCCAGTAGTAATTTTGTTCATTGTCGGGTTAGTTACTTTTGTATTATCAATTAAATCATTCTTATTTAAATACACTTCTAACATTTCTTTCCACTCATCATAATCTCTATTTACTTCATACAATTCTGTCTCTTTATCGACATACAATTCTCTATCTAATTCTCTCTCATCATAACACCATATCACACTCTCAATATTACTCCAGACAGAGGGTACAAAATTATACAACAAAAATAAACAACTCAAATCTTTTACTAACACGGGACTCTTGCCCTTCAAAAACAACACTTGTGAACACTCTGGTTCATTACAAATAAGGGGAAAATTTACCCTCTGCCCCCATTCTACCACTATACTATCTTTCCACTTTCTCTCTACCTCATAAACACACATTAACATTTCATTATCACATTCCACAACTTCATCAGTACTTTCATTATTTATTTTCAACATATCACTCTCTGATACTACCTTTTCAAATACCTTGCTATTCTCAATATTACTTTTATTATTTTCGACATTATCATCATCATTTGTTAACTCATTTTCTAGTACCACATTTTTACCTATGTCATTATAATTTTCATTTGTTTTACTTTTGTCTGTGTTCATCACACTCACTCCCATTCTCTCAATACTAAGTTCTAATTTATTCAAACTAGTTCTTATTATTTCATTATTATTTTCAAAACATTTATTCATTTCTTGAATCTCATTTTTTAATTCATCAAAACTATTGTTTTGAGCATCGAATTTCTCATTAAAATCCCTATTTTGTCTGTCAAATTTGTCATCAAGTCTAGCATTTATTTCATTATATTTAATATCTGAATCACTCTTTATTTCGTTAAATTTCTCCTCAAATTTAGCATTCTGTATATTAAAAAGTGTTTGCATTATTTTTACTACATCATTCTCGTCAGTCCTTTTAGTCGGGACTGGCGTTGAGTGAACACTCTCACTCATAATTTGCGATTCAGTTACACTCGTCTGGCTTTCATTTGTGCTGTCAGTTAAGCTGACTTCGTTATTATCTGCCATCTCTTATTTTATTTTTGATACTTAGAATACTTTAATTACTTTGATTTTTTGTAATACCCTTTCTATTTCATATTAATTTTGCGTAAATGACGCACTTTTATTTTATTACGCTAACCTTAAACACATGTTTGCATCCTTGTAGGTGTGGATTTTATTTTAAAAAATTTTTTAATTTATAAAATCGTCCCTGTATCGGAAGCCATTGTGAGGTTTATTCCACTTTTACAAAATCTCAATACATCTATACAAATAAATAAAATTGAAGTGTCTGTTTGTAATGTCAAAATAACAGCTTTTTACTATATGCATATGAAAGTATATAAGGTACTTATAACAAAAAAAAAATTTAAAAAATTTTTGTCTGCCTGTCTGTTTGTTCCGGCTAATCTCTGAAACGGCTGGACCGATTTTGATGGGCTTTTCACTGGCAGACAGCTGATGTTATAAGGAGTAACTTAGGCTACTTTTATTTTGGAAAAAAAAAGAAAAAAAGAAAAGAAAAAAGTCGAGCAACACGTGCCCCACGCGCACGCCGCTGCCGTCGTCGGACCGAAAGGCGCCACTCACCGCTTCCCCCTCCAACTTCCTCCTCCGACTTAATATAACAAAGGTTGCCTGTCGCGGGCTGTTGCAGATGGTTGTGTCTCAACGCGCGCCTTAAAAAATTGTTTTCTAGCAGTGAGAAAACAATATTAAGTTTTAAGTTATATTGTTAAACGTAGCCACAACCTCCCAAAATCGTCTCTGTACCGTAATTATGTGCGATAAATGTAAACTAATTTCTGTACTTCCAATAAATACACCCTTTTAATGTACACTAACAACGTAAATTTTATTTAAGTTACATTGTCGTACATAACCTCCATAAGCTGGCATTAGTTACTTGTGAAGAAAACAGTTGGTGTACACATCGGACACCGAAATGTAGTACACGCGCGGCGACGGAAGTTACATTTTGCCGCTGACTATTCCCTAAGACCCGCGATAATTTCTGTTTGTTTGTTTAAAAATATTTATCTTTACACAACAATTTTTAATTATCTTTACAATTTTTACATTACTTTTAATGCTTTCGACTCTTGCTTGGAATGAGAACGTTCCAAGTATGTGATACAGATGGGACAGAAATGTACTAGATGACGGTGCCATGGCGGTTGGCGTTGTCTTTACTAATTTACGTGGTTAATGAGGTTCAGTTTAAGAGTGCAGTTTAGTTTGGTTTGTATAATGTGAATGTGTTGGTTAATGAGGTTCAGTTTAAGAGTGCAGTTTAGTTTGGTTTGTATAATGTGAATGTGAATGTGTTGCCAGTGCGTGTACTATTGACTAAATTATTTATTTTGAGGTTTTCGAGTACGTGTTTCCATTTACGATAATGTATCAGAATATTGTAACCACGCGGTTTGGATTCGGGTTATGAGGCGTCATTAAAATATTTTTAAATTCGTTATGCTTGCTGATCATTATTATGTATTAATATGATAGCTTTATTTGTGTATGTTAAATAAGCTACAAATAAATAAAAGGCTAATCTTCGAAACGGCTGGACCGATTTTGACGGGTTAATATAACAAAGGTTGCCTGTCGCGCGGGCTCAGAACGCGCGAGCGGGCTGTTGCAGATGGTTGTGTCTCAACGTGCGCCTTAAAAACTTGTTTTCTAGCAGTGAGACTTTTACGTTATAATATAATAATATAATTAGAGATAAATGTTTAACGTCATTTGGTTTTCTTTCATGAAAATTCGTTCGTATTAAATAGTTAGGTTTTTTTATTTACTTGATAAATTTATTTAGTTAAGTACGTAGGTAGTTGTTTTTAAAATAAATATTTCTAAATTAGGTTTTTAGTTTTCTAATTTAAAAAGTGCACTTACAATCATTAGTCATGCCTAAAAGAAAATCAAATCTCTCTAAAAACACGAGAAAGGCTCAAAATCAAAGATTGCAACGTGAAAATGAATCTCAACAGGATAGAGAAAGTCGTCTTAGAAATTGTAGATTAAGGCAATCCATGTCTAGGTCCATTGAAAGTAGTTCTAAGAGAAACGAACGATTACAGTTAGATAGAACCCGTCATTCATTGTTAAGGAGTCAAGAATCTCAGGAGTCTAGAGAACAGCGTCTAGAAAACGATCGTATTCGACACGCTGTCTCGCGATATCTAGAATCAGATGATTCTAGAGAGCAGCGATTGGAAAGTGATCGTTGTCATCACCAAAATCAACGTGAATTTGAAAGTCAAGAACAACATGACATCCGTGTCACAGAACAATGTGATCGATATCATGAGTCACAAGGACAGAGAATCGAGTGCTTAGCACAGCTCCGTGAAAGAGTGAGTACCATTCGTCAGTCAGAAACGAATTTTGATCGAGAAAGGCGACTGGTCACTGCCAGACAAACGACAAATGCTATGCGGGATATTGAAAGTGAAGAGAAATGGCGACAACGATTGAATAATGACCAAGTAAGAAGAACTAAGAGACGTAATATTGCATGGCGAGAAAAACATAACAGTGGGTTCAATTATGATGCCCAAATAAATTATTCTGCTGCATCAGAGATAGGCCCTATGAATGTGTGTTGCAACTACTGTAAAGCTTTAAGGTGGAAAAATGAGTCAAAAGGAATTTGTTGTTCTTCTGGAAAAGTGCACTTGGACTCTATTCAGCAGCCACCTGAGCCACTTAAGTCTTTGTTATGTGGCGAACATGAACAATCTCAACATTTCCTAAATAATATTAGACGTTATAATTCGGCTTTTCAAATGACTTCTTTTGGAGCAAAAGAAGTTCACGAAGGGAATTATATGCCCACGTTTAAAATACAGGGGCAGGTGTATCATTTAATTGGTTCCCTTCTTCCTGTAGATAATGCGAGAGAATCATTTTTACAAATATATTTCATGAGCGATTATGTACTACAAAGGGATGCAAGATTACAATGTTTTCCAAATCTAAACCCTTTGTTAGTAGAAAGCTTACAAAGTATGCTTATTGAAATAAACAGTTACATTCGTGATTTCAAAACTGCTCTTCAATCTTTCCCACCAAATTCAAACGAAAATGACTATAAAATAGTTATAAATGCTGACCGACGACCTTCAGCAGAGCATAGAGGTCGCCATAATGAACCGACAACAAACGAAGTATCTGTGTTACTGGTAAATCAAGATTGTGATAAACGAGACATAGTGCTTCGCAGACATGATAGTAGATTGCAGAGAATCGCCGAAACTCACAGATCATATGATGCTCTACAGTATCCTCTCATGTTTGTTTATGGGGAAGACGGATATAACTTTGCGGTCTATCAAGTCGAACCCAACACAGGCCAACCAAATTTCCAAAAAAAAGTTTCCGCACTACAATACTATTGTTACCGATTAATGATTAGAAAGAATGAGTACAATCATTTGCATAATTACAAACAATTATTTAATCAATACTTAGTTGACGTATACGCTAAAATCGAAACAGAGAGACTCATTTTTATACGAACTAATCAAAAAAACCTTCGAGTTGAAAATTATATTCACCTCCAAGACGCAATCAATCACAATGAGAATGTAGAGGACTTGGGTCAAATAATTAATGCTTGATACCTTTACTTGGTGAAAAACCATTGTAAATTATAGTAAAAAAATAAAACCATAAAATAGTTTTAGTGATTTCGTCGTCGGTTTAGTGAGTCGTCGTCACTCGTCGTGACGAGTGGAAATCACTAAAACTATTTTATGGTTTTATTTTTTACTATAATTGGACTTGGGTCAGTTAGTTATTCTACCTTCATCGTTTACGGGAGGACCTAGATATATGCACCAACGCACACAGGATGCGTTTTGTTATGTTAGGAAATAAGGACGTCCCGATCTTTTTATAACGTTCACGACCAACCCTAAATGGGATGAGATTACAAACGACCTTTTTACAGGGCAGTTGGCTTCTGATCGGCATGATGTTGTATCAAGAGTTTTTAAACAAAAACTAAAAAAAATGATGGATCTCCTGGTGAAAGGAAAAATTATCGGTTCCGTTCGCTGTTTTATGTATAGTGTAGAATGGCAGAAGCATGGTTTGCCCCATGCCCACATTTTGATATGGTTAGAAACGAAAATAAGAGCTGAGCAAATTAATGATGTTATTCGAGCAGAATTGCCAGACCAAGAAGTTGATTCAGAGCTATTTGATGTTGTAAAAACCCACATGGTACACGGTCCATGTGGCCCTTACAATCCTCAATCGCCGTGTATGAAGAACGGTATTTGTAGTAAAAGATTTCCTAAATCTTTTAGTACAGAAACTGTTACAGGTGAGGATGGTTATCCATTTTACAGATGTCGTTCACCTGAAAACGGTGGTATACGAACCACAATCCGATCACGAACTAACTCTATTGATATCGACAATCGCTGGATTGTTCCATTTTCACCGGTACTGTCGCGCACTTTTAAAGCACATATCAACGTTGAACTTTGTAGCAGTGTGAAATCAATAAAATATATTTGCAAGTATGTCAACAAAGGTTCAGACTTGGCGGTATTTGGTGTGCAAAATGCTAACGATGAAGTGACATCATATCAAAATGGAAGATATATTAGTACTTCTGAAGCAGTCTGGCGCATATTATCATTTCCGATTCACGAACGTTTCCCCGCAGTAACACATTTGGACATCCATTTAGAAAATGGTCAGAGAATTTATTTTGATCCAAACAATGTCCGTGGAGTGGTAGAAAATCCGAGAAATACGACATTGATGGCGTTTTTCGATCTGTGCCATAACGACGAATTCGCAGCCACTTTATTGTATGAAGAAGTACCAGGTTATTACACATTTAATAAACAAAATGGAACATTTCAACGGCGACGCCGAGGTACTCCTGTGGAGGGTCATCCCGGCATATTTTACGAGCATACTCTTGGTAGAATTTATACAATTCATCCTAATAATCGGGAATGTTATCATCTAAGGATGTTGTTAAATGTTGTCAAGGGACCAACTTCTTTCGAAAGTCTCAAAAGAGTGAATGGTATTTTACATCCTACATATCAAGCAGCATGCCTTGCACTTGGTTTACTAGAAGGCGATAATCACTGGTGCGACACATTAACAGATGCCAGTATAAGCAGCAGCGCATCTAAATTGCGAGAGCTATTCGCCATTATATTGGTATTCTGCAATGTTTCTAATCCCTCAGAGTTATGGGACAAGTTTAAGGATCATTTCATGGAAGATTATGTAAGAGAATTCCAACGACATCACCCAGATGCAGACATAAATGCTCATTTAGAAAACTTTACTAATCGTGCTCTGTTTACGTTACAAGACATTCTTCTTTCCATAGGCGGCAATACTCTCCCTCATTATGGTTTACCATCTCCACAAGCAACCGATGGGATTGTTGATAATTTGAACAGAGAATATATTGAACACATAAATTCTGACCCAGTTGAACTTCAACATACGATAAATCAGAATGAACCAAGATTAAACAACGAACAAAATCAAGTTTACCGACTCCTCATTGACAGTGTGAATGCTGCTAACGCTGGTGGTGTATATTTTTTAGACGCTCCAGGTGGTACCGGCAAGACATTTTTGATAAATCTTTTACTGGCCAAAATACGTTCAGAAAAAAAGATTGCCATAGCAGTCGCATCTTCAGGAATAGCTGCAACTTTACTTCCTGGGGGGAAAACAGCACATTCCATGTTTAAAATACCAATACAAGCAGAGCATATAGAAAATCCAGTCTGCAGTGTATCAAAAAATAGTCATAAAGCCAAAGTATTACAAGATTGTGTCTTTGTAGTCTGGGACGAATGCACTATGGCAAACAAAATTTCAATCGAAGCCGTGAACAGAACAATGCAAGACCTAAGAGGTAATACTCAATTATTTGGAGGAGTAACATTTTTATTCGCTGGAGATTGTAGGCAAATATTACCAGTTGTGACTAAAGGTACGCGAGCGGATGAAATTAACGCCTGTTTAAAACGTTCAGTACTTTGGAGACATTGTAAAAAACTTAATTTAAAAGAAAACATGAGAGCACATTCAGCCGATTCAGAATTTAGCAAAATTCTCCTAGATGTAGGAGAGGGGAAGTGTCCAGAAGTGAATGATACTCATGATATAGAACTACCTGCCGGTCTTTGTCAGGTTGTGGCGGACACTGAAACTTTAATAAATAGTATTTATGATGATGTTCACAATCTCAATATAAAAGAAGATTCGTGGCTGTGTGAAAGATCAATTTTAGCACCAATGAATGACCAGGTTACTGCGCTTAATCAGCGCATTTTAGATAAGCTTCCTGGTGAATCACAAACATACCTTTCCATCAATACAGTTTGCAATCCGGATGAAGCTGTTAATTATCCAACAGAATTTTTAAACAGTATAACTGTGCCTGGTCTACCCTCTCACAAACTAGAACTTAAGATTGGCGTGCCCATCATACTACTCCGTAATTTAAACCCACCGAAACTTTGCAATGGTACTAGATTGCGAGTAGTGTCGTTGCAAAAAAACGTTATAGAAGGTCGTATAATATCCGGATGCGGAAAAGGTGAGACAGTGTTTATACCACGAATTCCCATAATACCATCGAATTTTCCCTTTCAATTCAAAAGACTGCAATTCCTATAAATGTCAGCTTTGCTATGACAATCAACAAGTCACAAGGGCAAACCTTGAGCAAAGCTGGCATAGATTTAACTAAGGGTTGCTTTACCCATGGGCAGCTATACGTGGCATGTTCACGTGCGAGGGATGCCACTAGCGTTATTGTTTTAGCCCAAGGAAGTCGTACACCTAACACTGTATATAAAGAGATTTTTCAATGAGGTTAATACAAAAAGCCAAAAAATGAACAAAAAACAAAGAAATAAATAAAAAAATTAAAAAACGAAAAGACAAAAAAAGAACAAAAACAAAAAAAAATGAAAAAAAAATTAAAAAACACGAAACATCGACTCGCAAAGAATAAGAATGAGACTAAACTTAGCATGGGTATTTCTTTACGAGGAATGCATAATTATTAACTTTTCGTTAATACAGCGAACTGAACAAACATTTTTTATGAAATTCCACGCGGACGAAGTCGCGGGTAACAGCTAGTAAATATATAAGAACATAAATTTTATTTCCACCTACCTGCAAAGATTCTTTTATCTGGGTCCAGAAATCCGATTCACACAAACGTCAGACGCAAACCTGTGTTACGGGTTTTTGTAATAATTAACTCTACTCATTCTTTGAAGAAAATTAATATTTTTATTTTCGAAAATGCATTTAAATTCCAATAAATTTTCTCACATTGCTTTTAAATTTTCATACCTCTTGTTCATACAGCTTATATTGGCATACTTAAATTACTTAAATTAGATTACTTATGCCTATGAAGGTTGCCCAGCCTCCATTACACACCCACTCACATACATTATTTTAAAAAAACTTAACATTTTAAATACAAAATACACTTAACATTTTGTAATAAAACACCCATCCCTGCCGGCACGCGGTTTTAGTTCGAACTATTAATTTCGCATTTTTTGTATTTAGTTATGTCCGAAATAGACTTTGGTATTTTCTGGTCTAGAACTCACTCCACTGTCACATTATGGTTACTTTATAAATCACTTTTTACTGGTAAATTACAACAATTTTTAAATAGTCGCCCCGTGGGGTTGTACCGGCTGGTACGGTCTATGTCCGACTGCGCAGAACGGCTTAGCGGGCGCCGCTAACTTGAGTGCGTCTTTGGTTGTGGAAACCAATGCCTTGTAGTTGTTCGTCGTAGTTTCGTCCTATTCAGTCCATGTAAGTTTTTGTGTGCAGATCACATACGATATTTGCTAGGCCCTGGCTGACGTCACGAGATGGGCGGACCTTGAAGTTATACATCCGTCACCTTAGTAAAGGAGGCGAACAGAAAATGTTCACTTGGCCATCTTTGCGGTTCCCTACCGCGTGGGTCCGCGCCTGGTTGTGTAATGCGTATGGGCGCGCTGTCACACTCTTACAAAATTCGTGGAAATGAAGGCTGGGTGAATTCTTGGTTACCGATGCACAACGTGATATTGCGTCGCCTTTGTTAAAAACTGTTCTTACAACACGTGGTCTGGTCACCGTTGAAATTTGACTTCACAAATATTTTTAGAAATCCCCGAAAAATGCAATAAAATAAAATAACCCATAATTTTGGCCTGTTACAACTATACCCACCATCGTAACAATACTTTTCTAAAACAAACACTCATTTTTGTTAAATGGAACAATAGTTCTAGCTTTACATTGTCAGTATCCACTACACAAACAATAATACATTTAATAATAAACAAAACAGTCTGCACACAAATAAACAGTTAATTAACTTAACATGGTCACTTATACATGTCTGGTGATGGCAGCTTGTTATTGCTCCTTACATAGGAGGCAGGGTCACTAGTATGGTATAATAATGTTTGCAAGAAAGTTCCAGGTTCCTATTCAACAGTACCAGTAATTTACAAGTTAAAAGTTACAAGTACTGATAAGTATGGACTAATGATATAGTGTTCCACAAAATACAGTAAATGACCACATTTGTAATTTACATTAATAGTATACAAAGTGAACTACCTTCCTAGTGAGTTGTGACAAAATCAAAATGACATCACAAGCGATGAAAATGTTATTGCACAATAGTGACAGTAGAAAAATTACTTCGTTCTGAAGTTTCAGCAAACAACTGAATAAAGCAGATAGAGCCAAGGTTTGGGAGGAAGTATTTGTCATTGTGTGTTCTGTAAATGCTTCTCCAGGCAAAAAATAGGTATACATTAGAGAAATGTATTTTGGTCAAATAAGAGGAAGAACTCAATGGTAAGTTACATTCTTTCTTTATGTTAGATTAACCATTTTTATTTTTATTTTAAAAATGTTCTAATCTCTGTTCATAAAAGAAGAAAAATTAACTTATAAAGTATTAATAAATACAATTCTTGTTATCAGTTTGTTATGATAGATTATGCTTCTTAAGTTCATATGGTCTCCATTATATTTAGAACATTATCAATTAAATTTTAACTTCTGTATACATAACATTTCATCATTAACATAAGCTGCAGTCATTGGCCACTGATGACAATGATAACAATTCTAATTTCATGAATAAAATATACAGAATAAAACAAATTGTAAACCTTTTTATTACTTCCATGTTCCATAAGGAAATGGAAGTATGGTCATGGCGAAAAAAAATCGTGTTCGAGATGACGGCTGATTCTGATTGTACTACCCTCAAAACATGAAGAAAGTCATTTTTCGATGTGTGTTTGTGTGTGTGTGTGTGTGCGTGTGTGTGATTTTTTCTATGGCAACCAATAACAGCCGCAAATTCAAACAGAATCAAATACTTTTTTGCATACAGTTCTGAATTGTAGAGGACTCAAGGCATATTGATTGTGGTGAACATCGGTTAAGAGAAAGGGGTAGTTTACCAGCAACGTTTTATGTTTTAACAAGGGTAATTTTTTCTATGACGAACCATAACTGCCGTAAAGTCACACAGAATCAAATAATTTTTTGCATACATCTGTTCACAAATCTGCTGTTAGGAGAATAATTGGACAGCCTTTTGAAATGCATAACTAAATCGAATAATTGGCACACAGCCCAAAAACACTCCATCCAACCCAACTGCTTATACAAATACAAAGAAAGTGTCATGTAAGCTAGGCCCAATTGTTGCCTATTGCATTGCCATAACAATATACTGAAGTGGATGCAGCTGTGAAATTTCATGTCCATAGGGGCTCTACAATCCTGGTCATTTAGGGGGTACAGATGGTACGACACCCACACCCATTTTCTTCTCCCAATTCTTTTTCAAAAATGAGATTAAAATAATGCCTACAAATTTTGTTCTAGCTCTGAAAGCACCGAATTTTCCAGATCTACAACTTACTTATTTTTATTATAGAAGTAGTCTGGTAAATCAACAAAAAAGTATGAACATGATATTCAAAACATTATATATCTTTTTCTTATAAAGTTCGGGTTTATTAAATAATAATAATGAGACTATGAACTTACAATTTGTTTTATATTGTGATAATATTTACTTTCTGGGTAATAACAAAAGTACTGTTCAACTTAAACATTATTTAAACAGTTAAGAGAACAGCAAGGTTTAGTTCACATATGTCTATGTACTGAACAAAGTAAAATATTTTTCCATCAGTTTACACATTTTTACACTTATCTTTTTAAATTATAACACATTCAATTAAAGGCAATTTGTAGGCACAAGAGTATGAACACTGACACACATACTACTGTACGTTATAAAATGACATAATAAATAAATATATTCACCTTTTCCTGTCTCGTGACCACATGTATTGACGCAAAGATATTATTTACGCGTTTCGATACTATGTATCGTCATCAGAATATATATTAAAATATAATCACTCAAAGAGGTCGTTAAAATTTAAAACATTAAAATCACAATATCGAAACCAAATAAGTATTTATACGAAGCGAGTGCGCACTCGACGAAAGCCGGCCGGACACTGATTGATATCAGTTATAGATAAATTTTAGTGCTGTGTCATATAATGGATTCGACTTGAAATGCAAGTGGTCGTTTAATATGAAATTGCGGTAATATTTGTCATTATGTGCTCTATATATTTCAAATTCCTCACGTGCATTTAAATAAGTGCCTTTACCACAGACATGTAAGGATTTCAAATTGGTGTCAAAGCTTGTATAATTATGGTTCTCATGTATAAGATGACGAGCATAGTTAGACTTTATATAAGATTGTGTTGTCAAGTCTTTTACATTATGCTTTAGAGTGTGCTCAACGAAACATTTATAAAAACCTCTCCCTGTCTGACCGATATAAAAGCATTCACAGTCATTACAAGAAAGCTTATAAACACCTGTTTTTATTTCCAAAGGTGTACTGGTTCTATTACAAAGTCTATTAAACAGATTGTTACTGGTTTTAAATGTTACAGTTCTATTGTTACTATTTAATACTTTGGATAAAATTTTGGTCATAATACTGGTGTAGGCTGTTGAAATAAAGGTTGGTTCCTTATCTTGTATCACTCGTGGTTTTGACAATATACGCTTATGCTTTTTAAGGTTATCAACCATGGAAGATGTGTAACCATTGGCAACAGCAATGTGTTTTATAATATTTAATTCAATTCTAAAATCATTTTCATTAAGAGGTATCGTTTACAACCTGTGTATGAAATAATTATACTCGGCTTTCGTCGAGTGCGCACTCGCTTCGTATAAATACTTATTTGGTTTCGATATTGTGATTTTAATGTTTTAAATTTTAACGACCTCTTTGAGTGATTATATTTTAATATATATTCTGATGACGATACATAGTATCGAAACGCGTAAATAATATCTTTGCGTCAATACATGTGGTCACGAGACAGGAAAAGGTGAATATATTTATTTATTATTTGTCATTACAAGTGACCTGGATGCCGACAGACATGTTATTCAAGTTATAAAATGCTTTATATTCCTCTTATTTGACCACTTTTATAGTTTTGTGATATGACTGACCCCGTACCCATAACTAATTTTTCAATTAACTACTACTGATCAACCGTCAGTTTACTGATAAGTCCAAAAAATATTTAAAAAAGCAAAGGTACAAATGTTTTTGGTTAAGTATGAATTTTATATGCCATTCCACACACGTTTAATACTGAAAATTAGAATAACAGCTAACAAATAATTACAAATTACAACAGCAAAACGTCGGTGACTGGTAGATAAAATTAACTGTTTCTTATTCGAGGTTAGGAAACTGATCTAACACCATTTTTGAATTGTTTTCACCTTTTTAGGGTTTTACAGATTCAATTACATCGCTCGTCGTATACCTCCCAGTTCTCCTATACAAACATCGCTTTTATTAGTACTTACATTATACTTTTAGGCAAGAAATCGTCCTTTTAAAATACGAGCACCAAACAGCTGATCAGGAATAGAGCTGAACCAAATATTGGTATTCGGTATTGTACCTAATGCGTACTTGCAATCATTTTCGATATTTCGATTTTTTGACTTCGATATGTAGTGAATATCTTACATAATTTTATGTAGGTAAAAGAATTATACAAATTTTAATATTGTATGTTGAAAAATAGTTGGCTTGCGATTGTAATTGGTTTTGCGATTTATAATTGTCATTTTTTCAATGGAAAATGTTTGTAGCAGTAATATATCACCGGCACGTCCCTGTGACGCCAAAAGTTGATGTTATAAACATTAAAACTGAAATTACACACGGAAACTAATAAGCGTGTAGTGTAAAACTGTTTTTCCTAAAACCACGAAAAAACCCAACTCGAAGTAAGGTGGGGTGGGCCACCCCTTGCCCCTATATATATATATATACATATCACTTTTTTATGGCAGATCTCGTTTTCGGCAATATTTGTTTTGCAACTTACGAATCAATTCAAATCACACATATTATTCGATCATATCATACCCCACACACACAACATCGATCCTTCAAATGACGGCGCAGTTCCTAAGAACAAGACAGCGCTCCCAGTGGCAGTCTCTGACAAGCTTGTAATCAGTGGCGTACGAAGGGGGGGGGACTCAAGGGCTCAAGTACCGTAGTTTATAATAACAATTATTACTTCAGTTATAATTTATAAGTTCATTGAGCGGTGTATTACGCTGACTGTAACGTATATACCCTGCCCCACCCTGATTAACGAAAGAAAGTGACTGGCGGAGCGGCCGCGCGGCGACCGAGTTTGTAGTAAAAACCTTAATAACCTCGTTGAAACGTAAAATACAGGGCTAGAAATGTCTAATGAACTGTTTTTTAATCATGAATTAAAGACGTTTTGTACAAAATTTTCTAATTTTTTAAATCTTTTTTCAATTAATTTACATTGAGATTTAAATAAACAAATACACGAATTTGAATTAAAAATTTAGGGTTTATCGTTATTATTACGTAAGAACTCAGAGGTTAAGCATCGGAAAAACATTTCTTGTAGACAAATGGTAGTCCACCTTCTTTAGTACAATATATCAAAAATTGAGATTCCTACGAATAATATTAACGACGTTATTAATTTTTTCCAAATGTACTGTTAACTCCGTTATTAATAATTTTTTTCATTGAGTTTTTTCGCAATAAGCATAACAAAATTGTATTCATCAATACAAAGTGGTATGTAACCTTCAAATATTACGAAATATAACCGTAATCAGTTAATATAGGAAAATTAGAACTAACATCGCTCAACAGCCCGTGATGGAGTCAAGGTACAGTAACAGCCCAAAGAAAGTGGTGCATACGCTCATGGCTCACACATTGACACAGCTAACTTGCTACGAGTCACCAACCTCTCTTAAGTATATACAGAGATTTTAGTTATCTGTCTACTTATTTAATCTAATCTATCTACCTGGAGATCTGTCAAAAACTTACATCTGACCAGACTTTTGTGGTTTAGTTGAACTACATGCTTTTTATAACAGATGGAGTGTCCTGAATGATCTTTTTGCAGTTAATAATTATCTTCAATGAATATCACTCTTTTGCGGTACGGTATTTATTGTTTTCTTGTTAATAAACTGTTTTTGTTTTGTGATCAGCTTTAATACTACTAATTGAAGTGCAATGTACTGGGAAATTGTTAATGCCATTCAAATTTCTCAACAACTAATTATTTGTAAACAACAACACATTATAAAATATGTGTATAAATCATAAAAATACACTATTAAAACACTCTATAAAAAAACACTTATTAAAACACTTATAGCTGTGAGTTAGTAGTCTTCAAACGAAAGTTCTCTGATACCCTCCATTGGATCGTCATCACTATTATCATCTTCTGAACAATTATCATCCTCAGAGCTACTGCTGTCTCCCACAGATATAATCATTTCCTCCACAGCTTCTTCCATTAGTCCTTCGTTATTCCATGCATCGATAATAACTTTTTTGGTGTTGTCCACTACTTGCTTCCACCTCTCGGCAGTAATGCGATTAAATCTGTCTTTAGTCAGTCGTTCAACTTCTTTTAAAGTAAACATTTTGTTGTTTTCGGCAACATACCCCTTAACCTGAGCCCATATAAGCTCAATGGTGTTAAGATGGCAATGGTAAGGTGGTAGCCTTATCACTTTGTGACCTCTGCTCTCTATCAATTCATCAACAAATACCTTTTTTTCAAGTCAGTTGTAGATTGAACATTTTTCCTATCCAGCCATGCAAGTATGTCAGCTTTTTTATCTTTGCTTGTGGGAGCTTTATCAATTTGCTTAGAATGGTAGGGAGCATTGTCCATGACTATTACTGCAGGCTCTTCTAGGTTATTTAGCAAAGTTTCAGAACACCAACCAAAGAATTTGTCATGATCCATATCTTCATGGTAGTCACCAGTTTTTTTCTATTTAAATAGTAGAAGGGAATTTGGAACAAACCCCTTTGAAGAATCTGCATGGCATATTAATCGTTCACCTTTTCCTATAGGTGTTGACATTGTCCCCTGAAGTGACTCATCAGTCCATCCTTGTTTCAAACAATGCCCAGCATTGACCCAGGTCTCATCGAGCCAAATTATATTATCGAAATTCTCGTCTTTGATTTGGCAAAGAAAACGACACCTCCAGGCAGCGACATCGCTTCTCTCCATAATCACTTTTCTGCCCAAAAATTTTCTCCATGTAAATCCTAAAACTTTTTAGCACGTTTCTAAGCGAAAACAGACTGCCATTAAACAGCTCTTCATTTTCCAACGATGATAAGAGTTTTTTCAAAGTGAGATATTCTTTTCTTATGTAATATTGATATACATGTCTTCATGTAGCGTCTTCCTGAAAAGCGTCAAGTTTTCTCCCGTTTCCTCTGTTTGCCCGGAGCTGAAAGTTGGCTATTACTGTCATCTTGTATTTTTTTCAATTCTTTTTCCCTGCAAACTCGCACAATTGTAGTATTTTTATGTAGTTTCAGAGCCTTATTTATGGACATTTGTTCGCCTTTTCTCTATCAAAATATTCCCGCACTTTGCACACAATTTATCTTGACTGTCCTTTCATAGGTACGCCTCGAACCGAAGTTTGTCTTTTCTTTGGAGTTCGAGTCCTAGGTCTTCCCCTATGTTTCCTTGGTTCAGCCTCATTACGTTGCTCCATGCTCAGCCACCGAAGTATATTCACACAAAATAACTTAAATAACACGTCAATTATAATGAAAGCACAAGAAAAACACACTTAAAATCAAGATAACCAACAACCGAACATCACTCAACCACCACATCAACTAAACTGAAAGCTGGAAGTTTCCCTTACCCTTAGTGTGCGTATAATGGTTCAGTTTTTCTGGAAGCGTGTGCTATTTGTGGACATAAAGGAGAGGCCGAGACGCTGGGGTTGACGGTAGCGCGCGTGAATAAAATGGGTCCACTAGGTTCTGACTGTACTTCCGCCGCAGAGCGCCGCGCACTGCTCTCTGTGAAATTCACTTTATATATTAATCCATTGTAGTATTCCTATCACGTACAAGGTGTAATCATGTACAACTTTTAACAACTGAGTTAACAGGACATTAGAAAAAAATTAATAACGTCATTCATTTTAATCGTAGGAATCTCAATTTTTGATATATTGTACTAAAGAAGGTGGACTACCATTTGTCTACAAGAAATGTTTTTCCGATGCTTAACCTCTGAGTTCTTACGTAATAAAAATGATAAACCCTAAATTTTTAATTCAAATTCGTGTATTTTTTTATTTAACTCTCAATGTAAATTAATTGAAAAAAGATTTTAAAAATTAGAAAAGTTTGTTAAAAATGTCTTTAATTGATGATTAAAATACCGTTCATTAGACATTTCTAGCCCTGTATTTTACGTTTCCACGAGGTTATTAATTGGAATGTTTTTACTACAGACTCGGTCGCCGCGCGGCCGCTCCGCCAGTCACTTTCTTTCGTTAATCAGGGTATAGTAAGCTACCTGTTCTCTCTCACTCTCTCTCTCTCGCTCTCATTTGACGGCGCGGCGGCACGGCCACTACCAGTGAACCCTAACGCGTCAGTGTTGCGTTACGATACGTTGTTGCATGTCTCGACGCGGCTTAAGAATTTTTACTTAATATTGAATAATGTTTTTATAAAACTTAAATAAGTACATAAACCTTTTTCATAAAAGTATTATTTAATGCTTAAGTTAAATTCAGCATTTCTTTTTATATCAGTCGATAAAAAAACAAAAATTTTAATAATGTTCATAATTTCATATCTTGACTAATGCTGCTGTAATAATGAAAAAAATTACTTTAAAAACACTTTACATTTATATGAAATTTTTGAATTTTTTTTACTTAAAAAGAAAAATAGAATTGTTATATATATTATTATAAAATAATTAATTTATAGAAATATTAATAATATTTTATTTAAAATATATCGTATTTTCCGAACGTATAAACATAACCTACCTACAAAATCTTGCACACCGTGCATGCACGCACTCCACAGCGTGTGTGCAAAATTTCGAGTTTTCATGCATGCCCGAGGCGTGCGAACAGAAATAATATATCTTCTACAAGATTCCATATATTCGTCATTTTCGGCAGTGATCGGAGGTAGTTGTTCAGGCGATACTTACACCACCTGTACACACACTGCTGTCATCGTCCGCCATTGTCGCGTTTGTGTTTGTTTAGCAGTACGGTGTTTATTAAATTCGCCATTTTTGTAGTTTTATTAGTGATTATTTGATTGTTTGTTGCGTCAAAGATGGAGACTAATAAGTCCAAACTTGATGACAAGACAAGAGTACCAAAAAGGAAAGTCAGCGTTTTGGATTTCTTTGTAACAAAAACTAAACTAGCGTAGTGTGATAAGTGTAGCAGAAAGGCCTGCATGTTCTTTGTCAACTTCTACATCGTCTCAGCAAGATACTTGTGTTGTGGCAATGGCAACAATATTTCAGGGCTTGTTTCTGAATTCTCTGACAATAGTGAAACTATAAGTCCTGGCTGTTCTGACAATGTTCTTTCACAAAACGAGTCTTCATTATTATTCTTGGATTTCGTTGTCCATGACGTGTCCGTTACTTAACTAAATATCACTATTACATTAACGACTCGGAACACTAGTTTTTTTTTTAATTCATTATTATGTAAAATAGCAGACATTAGTAATTTTATTATTACAACATAAATCTCAAATTGACGGTAACCTGAAGTATGCCGTCCTTTGTAAAAATCACACTGAAAGTATGGCTAACCACAAATTTCCTGTAAAAAAAGAAGGTGCAATTATGTGCGATCATTCCAGTATTCTTGTTATCACATATCAATCACATAGAGCAAATGCTGGCCAGGAATTGGATGTGAAACAACACTACAAGCTAAATTTATAAATTCCTTTTGTTGATCACAGCGTTGTTGAGTTAGAAACCCATTTCGGACCTGAGTTTGATCAAATTTGTCATTTTCAAGTATTTATATACCTTACTTCATCATTAAGGCTACTACTCAAGAGATCAAGCAGTCTGTTGCCTCTATCATTTACCCTGACATTTCCAAGGTGGAACGTAAACTTGAGACAGAAATATGGAAGCAAAAGTAGGTGGATGAAGCAGATATGAATGTTCAAGACGCAGCTCTGTCTTCTCTGCAAGCTCGCAATCCAGATATATTATTCAACGTCCGAAAAATTTTAGAAGTACTGTGTCTACTCCCAGTGACATCAGCTGAGCCAGAACGCTCCTTCTCTACTCTGAGGTGGTCGAAGATGTGACTGAGGTCTACAACATCGGAGACAGGGCTTAATGGGCTAGCTTCGCTCAATATTCACAGGGAAATCGAGATCTCTCCTGAAGATGTTGTTGAGCGGTTTGCCAATAAAGGAAATAGGAGAATGGACTTGGCTTTTTAAATTACAAATTGCTTGGCTTGGACACAAATGCTTTACCTATTGTAAATTAATAGTTAACTTGATTCTTACTTGCTGTATATCGTTTCTTTTTCATTTTTTAAATACTGCTGTTAATTTTGTAAGAATTCAGCTAATATGCACTTGTGTAATTTTTCATTAATACAATATTAGTAAAATAGTAGTATAACAGTAAGAAGTATAATAGTGTTACGACGGTCTACTCGATCGTCGTAGGTACGGTGGAAACAAAATAAGTACAAGACACCAATTAAGTCACTAATCACACCTTTAATAGTTATAGTAAAACAGTTCGTAATTAACAACACAGTGTCTACAACAAATCAAATGAAATTGTTAATACGCAACACTTCACTAATAACTACTTGAACGTACACCGTAATAACCCGAACCGCTCTGTAAAATATATCGCACTAATACTCTCGAACCGCACAGTCAAAAATCTCGCATTGAACTGAAAACTAAGGCCGCGACGCGATGTATTTATAGCTACGCTCACACACCAGAAGCTTCCAAACTGCGTCTTATCTCTCGCGAACTACGTAATTGCTGCGGCCTTGACACAGTCCGAGCGCCCGAGCGGAGCCTGGCATAGTCGAGAAAATTCTCGCAAAGTGCGTCTGTAGCACGTACACCACACGCTTACATCGAGATCTTTCTGGCGCATTCGATAAACGCGTAGATTGTTCTGTGCTGTCGTAGCACATCCCCCTCCTTAAGCCTGTTCGTCCCGAACTGGAAAAGCGTCTCTAAATTTGTATTTAGCCAGGCGATCTAGGTGGACGACCTTGAACTTTCGCTGTCCTTCCTGTTGAATCCGATAAACAACATCGTTAATCCTTTTTTTTTACAGTGTAGGGCCCTTCCCAGTTAGACTGAAGCTTAGGTGAGCGACCACGACGGCGCTTTGGATTGAACAACCAGACCTGATCTCCTTCTTGGAAACCCACACTATTGCTGCGAATGTCATACCGAGTTTTCATTTTATCACTGGCAATCTTGAGCCGTCCTCTTACCAAGTGATTCATTTCTCGCAGTTGGTTTTCTAATTGCGAGGAATAGTTCTTTGGCTCTTGGGACTGAGTCTCAGGTGATCCAAACATCAAGTCCCCAGGAAGACGAATCTCCCGCCCAAACACCAATTTTGCTGGAGTCATGCCGGTTGTGTCATGTACTGATGATCTATACGCCATAAGGAATAGTGGTATACGTTGGTCCCAGTCTGTTTGGTTCTCGTCAACAACTTTCGAAAGATGCTGCTCAAGTGTCCTGTTGAATCTCTCAACCATCCCGTCCGACTGAGGATGCAGAGGCGTTGTCCTGGTCTTTCGAATTCCAAGTAGACGGCATAATTCTTTAAACACTCCTGATTCGAAATTTCTCCCTTGATCCGTATGGATTTCCATAGGGGCTCCATAACGGCAACAGAAGTTGTGAACTAACTGCTTTGCCACAGTGGTAACCTCCTGATTTGGAATTGCGTAGGCTTCCACCCACTTAGTAAAGTAGTCACCTACAACCATGATGTACCGGTTTCCATCGTCAGTAACTGGGAATGGTCCAGCAATGTCTATGGCAATTCTCTCGAAAGGTTGTCCAACGTTATACTGTCTCATTTTTCCCCTGCTTCTGGTTTGTGGGCCCTTGCTTGCAGCACATATTTCACACGTCCGAACCCATTCCTCTACGTCGTGGCGAAGATGAAGCCAATAGAATCGCTTCCGTATTTTGTCAAGGGTTTTGTTAACGCCAAGATGGCCTCCAGATGTTCCATCATGCATCTCCTTCAAAACAGACTGCACTTTACTTCGGGGAACTATCAACTGCATGACCACGTCTCGTCCATCTGCACTTTCCCAAGCCCTTTTCAGCAATCCGTTTTCTAAGGTGAGAGATTCCCATTGTGCCCAGTAGCCCTTCAGCACTTTGGAACCATGGCAGATATCTTGCCAATCCGGGCGGCGACCTTCCTCTTTTGCTGTCAAGATCGGTCCAATGTCTTCATCAGTCATCTGTTCTTGTCGACAGTCTTGTGTTGTCCAGCCATCAGCCAGGAAATCTACAGTGATGGCTTGAACATGTTCACTTGAGTTTTGTTCTTCCTTTCTGTGGCAATGTCGGCAGTCTTCCTGGCATGGTCTTCGTGATAAGCCATCTGCATTACCGTGCAGGCGCCCCCGCCGATGTTGTACCTTGAAGTTGTACTCTTGCAGACGTTCGAGCCACCTTGCCAACTGTCCTTCCGGATTTTTAAATCTCAAGAGCCATGCAAGTGCAGCATGGTCGGTACGTAGTGAAAACTCTCTCCCATAGAGATATTTATGGAAGTGCTCCAAAGCTCTGACAATTGCCAACAACTCTCTTCTTGTAACACAATAATTTCCCTCTGGTTTAGAAAGCGTCTTGCTGTAATACGCTATTACTCGTTCTTCACCGTGCTGCACTTGAGACAAAACTGCTCCTAGACCAGTATTGCTTCCGTCTGTGTCTACGATGTACTTCCCTTCGGAAGCTGGAAAAGCGAGAATTGGCTGCGAACATAATGCAATCTTCAACGTTCTAAATGCTTGTTCACACTCTCTCGACCATTGGAAGTTTCGTTTATTTTCCGTTAGCTCATGTAGTGGTTTAGCAATAGTAGTGAAGCCTTTCACAAAACGTCGGTAATATGAGCATAACCCCAGGAAACTCCGAACTTCGTGTTTATTCTTCGGAACTGGCCAGTCTCTTACGGTGTCTACTTTATTAGGATCCATGCTAACGCCCGCTGCCGAAACCAGATGGCCCAAATACTGTACTTCCTTCTGGAATAGAGAACACTTCTTCGGGCTCAGCTTCAGTTGTGCACCGTGAATTCTAGTTAGAACTTCCTTAAGGTTTTCCAAATGATCTCCGAAAGTCTTCCCGATCACTATGACATCGTCTAAGTAACAAGGCACGTTTTCCACGTCAGGCCTTGGAGTATCAGGCCCATCAATCTCTCAAATGCTGCCGGTGCATTACAGAGTCCAAATGGCATGACGTTAAATTGGAATAAGCCACTTGGGGTCGAGAAAGCGGTCTTTTCCTTGTCTTCTTGATGAAGACCCACTTGCCAATATCCACTCTTCAGGTCCAATGTGGAAAACCACTGTGCTCCGGACAACGTGTCGAGTGTATCGTCAACGCGAGGTAATGGATAGCAGTCTTTCTTTGTAACATCATTTAACCTCCGGTAGTCTACGCAGAAACGCAATCCACCATCCTTCTTCGCTACCAGCACTACAGGGGAAGACCAAGCACTTGACGAAGGTTCAATTACTCCCTCTGTCAACATGTCCTGTACTAACCGAGACATCTCCTCTTGTTTAGATAATGGAGGCCTTCGAGGAGGTTGGCGTATCGGTGTTGTGTCCCCAGTATTGATGCGATGTTGCACAAGAGAGGTTCTTCCCAGTGACTGTCCCCGAACTGCAAAACAATCTTTGAATTCGTGTAAAAACTGTCCGAGTTCTTTTACCTCACCACTTGAGAGGTCCTTAGAAGATCTGTTCAATAATTCTTGCAGTTCCTCTGGTAATTTAGAAGTATCCGAAGAACTGGGTCTTCGTTGCGTTATTCCGGCTACCCAGGCCACAGGAGTCAATTTGCCTAGGAGCGTATTGCTTTGTAAATGGTAGCTTGATCCAAAATATTCGCCACTCTAATAGGTACATTTCCGGTTTCGTCAGGTTTTACTAAACTTCTGGCAATTAGTATGCCCGGTGTGCTGACTACCTGGGGTTCGAATATAGAGCACTGATTGCCCCTAGTATCTACCGCAGTTCTAACCATGATGATCTTTTCGGAGTTTGGCGGAACAGTTACGGCCACTTGGTTTATGACGTCCATCGATTTTTCTGCTGTCGTCATTGTTGATAGCATTACCTCTTCGCCTCCGATTCTCAAGACATTGTTTTTGAAGTCGACTATAAATCCGTATGCATTCATAACGTCCACACCAAGAATTCCTTCATCCACAATGTCTGCAACAAGTACTTGATGATTTAACTCAAGTCTACCGAGGCGTAGGTGTATCTCCACTTTTCCATACACTTTTACAGGCCGTCCAGTAGCTGTTCGCAAGGTGCAAGAGCACCAGATTGGCTTGAGATCTTTCACCACGTCGGGGCGCACAATAGAAACTGTTGCGCCTGTGTCAACTGTAATCGAGGTTGGCCTTTCTTGAACAAATCCGGTAACTACCAAGCTCCCGGTGTTTTTCTGAAGCGTAGAAATTGCGTATTCTCTAGGGACTTCGTTCCTCCAGTTAGTCAGCACACGCCCCGTTGCACCGACTATTGCTCGTTTCCCTGCTGCTGAATTCTAACCCGACAATCTCGTTGTAGATGTCCAGGTTTCCCACATCGATAACACTTCGGTCTTCCATCCTTTCTTATTTTATTCTGTGGCGCCGACCGTCGAGTCTCTGTTCCTTGTTCTTCTTCCTCATCGTCTGTGCCGTCGCGATCTTATAGCTCGCGCACTTTATGACTTGTCCAACCAGACGCTGATTTGGCGGCCTCAAATTGCAAAGCATGTACCAGGGCGTCCGCACTGTTCTGGTGTCTTGCCATTCGTAACACTTGCTGTAGTTCGTTATCTCGGACACCGGCAGTAAATGTCTGCATCGCAAAACGCGTTCGAAAATCTTCTGGCGCTTCAGGATAGGCCAGTCTAATTAGTCTGTCGATACTTGCTTCAAACTCTTGAAGACTTTCCCCGGAATGCTGTCGCCTTGCTCTCAACTGGGTGCAGTACACATCTCGCAAATGTTTATCACCATACCGTAATTCCAGAGCTTTTATCAACTCGGCATAGGTGTTCTGGCTGTCAGGTGGCACTTTCTGTAGTAGTTCTGCCGCGGGTCCTTTTAATGCAAGAACAAGTGAAACAGCCTTGTCTTTTTCTGTCCAATTGTTTGCGCATGCAGCAGCTTCAAATTGGCGGAGGTACGTTGCCCAGTGAGTGCTTCCGTCAAAGGTTGGAGCTTTGACATGAACTGTCCCTACTGCAGGCAAAGTGACTTTCTTTGTTAACTTATTTCCTGTCTTGATCACTGGTACAGTCTGTTCAGAAATTTGCTTTGGTTGAATCTTCATGCACTGTTCAACTTCAGTTTTAATTTGTTCTCTTATGTTTGCCATTGAGTTTTCTACTGCAGATATTTTATTTGACACAGATTCTTCTATAACAGATATTTTTGTAGACATCGATTCCTCCACAGTCAAGACAGATTTTTCTACTTCAGCTATTTTTAATGTCATTGATTCTTGTACCTCCGATATTTTAGTTACTTGCTTATTAAGCTCACCTCGTAGGAGACCCAACTCTGCAGCGGTTTGTTCTTGTATCTGCTTTTGCTGCTGTATTAACTCCTTGATGTCATCTGCTTCCTGCTTCCGTTCCTCTGCCTCCTGCAGGAGGGTTTTCTGTCTCGCTTCCGCTTTCTCGTCTTGTCGTTTCTCTGCTTCTTCCTGTGTCTGCCGCAGCAGTGTTTGTAAAGTTTCCATCATCTGACTGGGATCCATGTTTACTGATTAATTACGAATCACACTCGTCTTGTACAAAGCGTCCACTGTTTCCACTGTTAACCGTTGTATCCCACTTCTGACACCACTGTTACGACGGTCTACTCGATCGTCGTAGGTACGGTGGAAACAAAATAAGTACAAGACACCAATTAAGTCACTAATCACACCTTTAATAGTTATAGTAAAACAGTTCGTAATTAACAACACAGTGTCTACAACAAATCAAATGAAATTGTTCATACGCAATAAAATGTCCACTAATATTAAAACTCAACTGTATTACAATTATACCGTCCGAATACAAAACGCAACACTTCACTAATAACTACTTGAACGTACACCGTAATAACCCGAACCGCTCTGTAAAATATATCGCACTAATACTCTCGAACCGCACAGTCAAAAATCTCGCATTGAACTGAAAACTAAGGCCGCGACGCGATGTATTTATAGCTACGCTCACACACCAGAAGCTTCCAAACTGCGTCTTATCTCTCGCGAACTACGTAATTGCTGCGGCCTTGACACAGTCCGAGCGCCCGAGCGGAGCCTGGCATAGTCGAGAAAATTCTCGCAAAGTGCGTCTGTAGCACGTACACCACACGCTTACATCGAGATCTTTCTGGCGCATTCGGTAAACGCGTAGATTGTTCTGTGCTGTCGTAGCAATAGTTTAATGGAAAACTGTTTTTTGTATTGACACAATTAGTTATTAGCAAGACATTTTGAAATATATAGTTGGTAAAATACCAACCTTCCAAAACTTTATTCCCAGTGCTACTGACATTAATGTATAATATTATAGTATAATTGAAGTAAAATGAATCTGTTGTTAAATATTACAATAAACATAAAAATCGATTAAAATATTTAGTTTTTGAAAGAATAAAGCATTACAAACTTTAAATATTATTTAATTAAATATTTATTATAAAAATGTAAAGTTTATTTATAGTATTTTAATCAAAAATAATATTTACTTTATTTCAATAAACATTAATTATTGTGCAGGTTATATACCTACCTATTAAATTTACCTAGTAAATTTATAAAATTTAAGTTTGTAACTATTATTTACGTAAGCTCACGTGACATGATAGCAATGTGTTTCCAGCTTACAGTCTGTCCAGGCAGGAAAGGCGGCTAGAAGATTAACAGGCCTATCGCGAACGAGCGCGCGCGCACACGCATACAGATACTGAGTCACACAGGCAGCACTGTTAGCCTGGTTTAAGGGAAGAGTCACCTCTGCTTGAACAAATTGTGTGTGTTTGTGTTGTGTGAGGGGAGTTAGATAATCCTCCAGCTGCCTTCCCAACATGATTTTATAAATCATGTCGCGT